>PVHT021183608.1:4605375-4902328 GCA_004024745.2 Catagonus wagneri
TCTTGATGAGTCTTGCCAGAGGTTTGTCAATCTTGTTTACCTTTTCAAAGAACCAGCTCTTGGACTTATTAATTTTTTCTATTGTTTTTTGAATTTCTATTTTATTGATTTCCTCTCTGACCTTAATGATTTCCTTCCTTCTGCTGACTTTAGGGTGTTTTTGTTCTTCTTTTTCTAATTCATTTAGGTGATGGGTTAGTTTATCAATTTGAGATTTTTCTTCTTTTTTGAGGAAAGCCTGCAATGCTATGAACTTCCCTCTAAGGACCTCTTTTGCGGCATCCCATAGATTTGGGGTTGTTGTGTCTTCATTCTCATTTGTTTCAAGGTATTTTTGTATTTATTTCTTGATTTCCTCATTAACCCATTTGTTTTTTAAAAGCATGTTGTTTAGTCTCCATGTAGTACGTTTTCCCTTGTTTCCTTTCCTGTGGTTGATTTCTAGTTTCATGCCCTTGTGGTCAGAGAAGATACTTGAGATAATTTCTATACTCTTACATTTGTTGAGGTAGGCTCTATGCCCCAGTATGTGGTCTATCCTTGAGAATGTTCCATGTGCACTTGAGAAGAATGTATATTCTGATTTTTTTGGATGTAATGCCCTGAAAATGTCAGTTAGGTCTAATTTTTCTATTGTGTCATTTAGGATCTCTGTTGCTTTACTGATTTTCTGCCTAGAGGATCTGTCCATTGATGAGAGCGGTGTGTTAAAATCTCCTACAATTATTGTATTGCCATCTATTTCTCCTTTTATGTCTGATAGAACTTGTTGTAGGTACCTGGGTGCTCCTATGTGGGGGGCATATATATTGACAATTGTAATATCCTTTTCTTGAATGGATCCTTTAACCATTAAATAATGTCCTCCTTTGTCTTTCTTTATGGCTTTCACCTAAAAGTCTATTTTGTCTGATACGAGTATTGCCACTCCTGCTTTCCTTTCTTGTCCACTGGCATGAAAAGTCTTTCCCCATCCCCTTACTTTCAATCTATCTGTGTCCTTTGCTCTAAGGTGAATCTCTTGTAGGCAGCAGATTGCAGGGTTTTGCTTATTTAACCGTTCTGCCATTCTGTGTCTTTTGATTGAAGCATTCAGACCATTGATATTCAAGGTGATTATTGATAGATATGTGTTTATTGCCATTTTAGATCTTATTTCCAGTTGATTCTATGTTTCTATTTTCTTCTTTTCTATTTTTGGATGGATGGATTCCAATTATTCTATACTTAAGTTTTTTTCCTTTCAGTATTTGTGGGTTAGATGTCCTGTTTTGATTTGTGGTTGCCCTGCTTTTTAAGTATGTTAACATCTTCTTATATCTGCTTGCTGCGGCCTGATAACCATATAGGCTACAACACATCATTAATAAAAGAAAATAGAAAAAAAAGTTGCTTTTTTCCTTAAAGTTAAAGGAAAGAAAAAAAACAGAAAAGAAGAAATAGTCTACATTTTCCTTCTTTCCCTCCCCACAATGTATAATGTTGTTGACTCCTTTTTTTGTAAATTATTTTATTTTCACTAATTTATTTATTTTTGCATCTTCATATTTCGATCTGCATGTAGACTTATTTGAATGATTGCTTTCTAATTGTGGTTTCCTCCATTCTAATTCTTACTTTTTACTTTTCTTTCTTTTTTTTTATAGGAACCTTTTCAGCATTTCTTTTAGAAAGGGTTTAGTATTGCTCTACTCTTTTAGCTTTTGTTTGTTGGGGAAATTTTTTATTTCCCCTTCTATTTTAAATGATATTCTTTCTGGGTAGAGTATTCTAGGTTGCAGGCCATTTCCTTTCAGCACTTTAAATATATCTTGCCATTCCCTTCTAGCCTGTAAGGTTTCTGTAGAGAAATCAGCTGACAGACTTATGGGGGATCCCTTATACTTAACGATTTGCTTTTCTCTTGCTGCCTTTAGGATCCTCTCTTTATCTTTAATTCTTGCCATTTTTAATATAATATGTCTTGGTGTGGGTCTGTTTGGGTTTAGCTTGTTTGGGGCCCTCTGAGCATCCTCTATCTTGATGTCAGATTCCTTCAGATTTGGAAAGTTTTCAGACATAATTTCTTCAAATATTTTTTCAATGCCCTTTTCTTTTTCTGCTCCCTCTGGAATTCCTATTATGTGTAAATTGGGCCTCTTTATATTATCCCATAGATCCCTTAAATTACTTTCATGTTTTTTAATTTGATTTTCTGTCTGCTGTCCTGATTGCATGATTTCCATTATTCTATATTCTACCTTACTAATTCGTTCCTCTGCATTATTCAAACTGCTCTTTATTGCCTTTAGCTCAGTTTGCATCTCTGCAAATGAGTTTTCTAGCTTTTCTTGGCTCCTCCTTATGATTTCTAGCTCCTTTCTAAAGGACTCTGCATTGCTGTTTGCATCTTCCCTTAATTTCTGGATATTCAGCCTTAATTCTTCAAGTATTTTCATTACCTCCCTTCTGAACTCCATTTCTGACAGACTGCAGAGGTCAGTTTCATTGCTGGCTGCTTTAAAAGACTTGTCCTGTTCTTTTAACTGGGAATTGGTTTTGAGCTTCTTCATCTTGTTTGTGGTTTTCTTTTTCTGTGAGTTTGGGGAGGCCACGCTGTAAACTTGGAAGGCTACTTCTAGGGAGGAGCTCCCCTTTGTACTTTTTGGTGGGGTTGCTATTTATTTTTGGTGTAGGAGTTTGACTATTTTCTGTCTATTTCTTTGGAATGAGCAGGCTGTTATCTCAGTGGTACTCTGAGTGTTCTCTGTGAGAGTGTAGGAATGAATGGCTAAAGTCAACAGTGGGAGCCTAGTCTCTACTCTCTCAACTGCAGGAAGGTGGCGCTGTCCACTCCTAGTTGCCCAGCCCTGGGAAGTGGTCGCGAGCTCTAGGCAGATCTACCAGGTGTCTTAAGCATTTGGCAATAGCAGCAGCAGGAAGTATGATTTCCCCCAGGAGTGAGAGCCACGGGAAACTAGTGTTTGATTGCAAAGTCCTCTTTGAGGTGACTGGAACCACAAGAGGTACCCGTCAGAGGCTGGCTCAGCAGGCTGGTGTTTGTTTTGCCCTTCCACTGATGCTTTCTCGTCAGATAGGGTGGTTTCCTGGCAGCAGCGGCTGGCACTGGCCCCACTCCTCTGCAAAGGCTAGCTCTGTGTGGTCATGTACTGCTCTGCCCGCCAGAGCTACCAACTCTGTGGGCTGATGCAGTCGCCTAGGTCCATGGACCGGCCCAGGGCCCCGCCACCCCCGCTGATGCTGGCTGGCGCAGGCATCTGGGTCCACAACCTGGCACAGTGCTCCGCCCACAAGCTTCAAAGCACGGGCTCTGCTCCCGCTGCCGCAGCTGCAGCCTCCACTGGCTCCTCCCCACTTCCGCTCTCTTTGGCGGGTCACCGTCACCCCGCCCTGCGCACTAGTTCAAGTTGCTTCCTATGGCGGTCAGCCCCTCCTCCTCTCCTCTTCACTAACAATGAAGGCTTGCCTCCCCTGTGGGACCAGACTTCCTTGGTTCCCTCAGTCCTGGTTTTGCTCTCCACAAATCATAGAATATCACTGTTCGTTGTCCTATTCCCGCAACCGCCGTGGCCACCAACCTCTGCCCTCTCGCAGGGACTAACCTTAGGAACCTGTGTCTTAGCTCCCAGGCACCGCCCGGCACCTCAGGCTGTAGTATCTGTGCTGGTATTCAGGTCCTCTGTCTGAGTCTCTATCTCCAATTTTCCTATCTCAATCCAGCTGCTGCATTTTTCTCAGGCTTTGATGTCCCTCTAGTTCCGTTGGTCATTGATCCGTTGATCATTGTTTAGGTTTCTTCCCAGGAAACTTTTCTTTTTCACAGCTCCCTCCCTGGCTACCATCCTAATTGCTTTTCTCTCTCTCACCTTTTTTTTTTTTTCTTCAGTTGTTCTACCCAGTTATTTCAAGGGTTTCTTGCAGTTTTTGGAGGTTTAAATTAATCAGCATTCAGATGATGGTTTGTCCAACTTGTTTTATATTTAGATGCATTTTTGATGTATTTGTGGGAGAGGGTGAGTGCGACCTCTTACTCCTCTGCCATCTTGCCACAGTCTCATCTAGGGCTCTTTAGAATCCTTTAGGAAACACTTGGTAAAGGAAAGGAGGAGCTAAGAGTGGAAAAGAAGTTTAAATGAGGAGGGGAGGTCCCTGGCACTCTTCCTCAGAGCATTTCTGTAAATGTGTATAAATATGATGTGCACATATATATATATACGATTCCTAAGTTTTTTTTTTTGTCTTTTTTGGGGCTGCACCTGCAGCATATGGAATTTCCCAGGCTGTAGCCTCTGGCCTACACCACAGCCATAGCAATGCGGGATCCGAGCTGCATCTGCAACCCACACCACAGCTCAGGGCAACACCAGATCCCCACTGAGTGAGGCCAGGGATTGAACCTGCATCCTCATGGATACTAGTCAAATTTGTTTCTGCTGAGCCATGACCAGAACTCTGGATTCCTAAGAATTTTAATTGAAGTACTCTATTGAAAGAAAATATTTTCTCTGGTACATATTTGGAATCACCTGAACTCTTTTATCAATTAAGTCACCTGAGATTAATTACTCTGAGCCTCAGTTTCCTAATCGTATAATGAAAATAAGCCAAATTCTTTCTGATATTCATTATACATGAAATATTTATAAAGTCATGGTTTACACAGAAGCACCTCATCTACAAATACACACAAATAATTGTGAGAATGAAAGGTTCTCTCCATATATTTTTAGATCCAATATTTACAACATCAAAGATTAATGAAATGAGAAACAAAGTACATTATATTTTTGGCAAGGCTATATTTTCAATGATTAAATTTCCAGATTGCTTCCATTTTCATTCATTCATTTGTTAAATAATTGAACAACTATTTCTTAAAGATATTTGTATTGATTTCCAGTATAGGGAATGTAAAAATTTTATAATGTGAATCAAATATTACTTGTGAAACAATATGAACTATTCATATCCTATGCATCATAAACACACTATTTTATAATTAAAGATTGAAATTTAAAAACAATTATTTTTGCCCAAACAAGTCATAGCTAAACGAAAAGAAAAATATATTGGTCATATAATAAGAAATGAAGGTGGTACCTATTTATTTCATAAGCATAACCTCATCTAACCCTCAGTTCAACCTTCAGCTGAGTAGCAAAATTTTAGAAATGATTTAACATCACACAGACTGCAATTAGTAGATTTAAGTTCCAAATTTACCTTGTCCAACTCCATAGCTCATGTACTTTGCACTTTTTAGCTTTGCCTGCAATTGTGAAATTAGTCGAGCTTTCTGTATTTCACCCAGGCTTGGGAAAGTGTTTCATTGTGTACTATGGCCTTAGAATAAGATTATCTGGCAGCTTCTAATTATCCATTATTATGTTAGTAAATGAAATGGGTGAAAACATTTCAGAAAACCCTTAATATTAACAGGATATCAGGAGAATTTTTATTTCCTAGGATAGAGAACAATGGTACACTAGAAAAAAACTATTGTAGGAAATATAAAAATAATAATTTTTTTTGATGATGGCGTTAATATTCGTTTCTACCTAAAAATATTCTAATTATATTCCCTCTATTCAGAACAAATGATACTACTCTTAGACATTCAAGTTAAGCAACAAGTAGAAACTTTTCCTCAAAGATTTATGAAACCATTATTCTCTCTCTTCCCAATAATATGCCACAGTGGACTGACAGTTCATGCAGAACTGTACAAAAGGCAATTAATTCATCCAGCAGAGCACTACACAGAGGCAATTTGTCTGACATGTAGCTTTGGATTTTCAATAGTTGCTTATCTACCCAGGGAACATACCAACTTTATCCTTTAGAAATGGGATAGGGCAATAAGTCGGCTTTGTGTCCTGAGATTCAGGGGTACCGTTTTAGTTCAAGATCTTATGAGTGTGGCATAAGAGGAGTAGCCTACTAGAGAGGAGACTGTAAAATTACATTCTCTTGAATAAAACAGACTGTTAAATATTGTATTAAACAAATCATACAATTCAATATATGGTCATTTATGGGACTAGCCTATGAGATTCTAGATAAGCAGATAATAATGAAGGATGATAGATAGATAGATAGATAGATAGATGACAGGTAGATAATAGATGACAGGGTATATAGGTAGATTGGTATGTCAGCCTTCTGCTCTTTCCCCACAATCAAAATTAGTCCCGATTCTTCCTACTCTCACCACTTAGGAAGTAACCGTTATAGACCCACTTTATATTGTGTTGTGAGAACTAATTTTAGAATATTTAGAACAGTACTTTATTTTAACTAAGTGCTTGATAAATTGCTTGATAAATTCAGTTATTACAATTGGTGCTGTTACTGTGATGGTGGTTTTAAATAGAAAAATCAAACTAGCAGCCCTCTGCTTGAATCATTTCATATCTCACGTAAGAACACAATTATAATGTTAAATAATGGGCTGGTATTTGTATTGTGAATGAACATACAAATGAATAAATGCTCTACATAGTGTTATTTAGGAATTTTTCTTGAATGTGTGATTGAGGTATGAAAAACTTTCTGAACAGGGTGCTAATTACAAGACAGTTTAAAACTAGCAAACTTCTTTCTCTTTTTTATCTTACTCCTCTTCTGTCCTTCTATAATTCAGCAAATAAAATATAACAAATCTAATGAGTCATGTTGTCATCACAATCCTTACAAACTTTCTAATATGATAGTAGTGATGTGTGACATTATTGTTTTAACTCATTCAGTTAGCTTTTAAAAGAAGGAATTGGGGGACAGTCATTGAATTGATGGAGTCTTTAGTAAGACTGTCTAACTGAAATAGAATGAAAAAGAAAAGAATTGAAAGACAGTGAAAATAATTGCAGACAACATATTCAACAAAGGACTAGTATCCAGAACAATGCTTTTGAAGCTTCAAAAATTAACACAGAAAAACAAAGTATCCAGCTATAAAGTAGGCAAAACACATATACAGATATACTGAGTAGATTATACAGACATTAAATAAGCACATGAATAAGTGTTGAATACCATCAGCCTTTTGAGAAATGCAAGCTAAAACTGCAATGAAATATCACTACTCATTAATCAGAATTTTTAAATGAAAAATAATGACAATGCCAAATCTTGGAGCAGATGCAGAGAAGTGATATAACTCATATATTATTCATAGGGTGTAAATTGTACAACTACTTTGGAAAATGGTTAGTTCCTTTCAAAAGCAAAGAATTCCAGCAACTGCACTGTGAATTGAGACTTACTTTCATGCAAAACTGGTACACATGTTCATAGAAAGTTTTTCGTTTTTTAACTGTTACCGTGGTAAGAACACTTAATGTGAGATCTACTGCCTCCACAAATTTTGAATTGCCCAATGCCCTATTGTTGTCTATAGGCAGAGTGTTGAAGAGAAGATTTCTAGAATATCTTGTATAAATGAAATTTTGTAGCTGCTTTTTAGCATCTCTCCAGTTCTTCCACCCCCTTCCATGATAATCACTGTTGCATTCTTTGAGTTTATGAGTTGAACTATTTTAGATTTCTCATGTTGAGTGGACTCATGGAGCATTTGTCTTTCTGTGGCTGGTTTATTTCACGCAGTTTTTTTGGCCTCCAGGTTCATCCATGTTGTTCTCTATGGTAGGACTTCCTTCTTTTAAAAAATTGATTAATATTCCTTTATACATAAAAAAGCTACATTTTAAAAATCCAGTCATCTGTTTATAGATATTTAGGTTGTTTCCACATCTTGGCTCTTGTGAATAGTGTTGCAATTAATGTGGGAGTGCTAATTAATATCTCTCTGAAATCCTGATTTCAGTTATTTTGTATAACTACCCAGAGGTGAAATTGTAGTATTGCCTGGTAGTTTCATTTTCAATTTTTTGAAGAATCTCCATTCTGTTTTCCATCTTGGATGCACTATTTTGTATTTGCCCAACAATGCACAAGTCTTCCAGTTTTTCTACAACTTCACCAATACTTACAGTCTTTTGCCTTTTGAAAATTGCTGTCATAACTGATATGAGGTACTATCTCACTGTGGTTTTGATATTTATTTTCCTGATGATTAGTGATGACGAGCATCTTTTCTCACACGCCTGCTGGCCATTTTTATGTCTTCTCTGGAGAAATGCCTGTTCAGATCCTTGCCTATTTCTTAACTGTGTTATTTTATTCCTGTTGAGTTTTAGGAATTCCTTAAATATTTTGAAAATTAACACCTTATTAGACATAGAATTTGCTAACATTTTTTCCTTCCTGTAGTTTGCCTTTATACTACATTGATTTTTTTTTCCACTTGCTATGCAGAGGTTTTTTATTTTGATATAGTTCCCTATGTTTATTTAGCTTTTGTTGCCTGTGCTTTTGGTCTCCCATCCATAAAGTCATTGCCAAGTCCAATGTAATGAAGATTTTCCCTTAACTTTTCTCCTAGAAGTTTTACAGTTCCAACCTTAGGTTTAAGTGTTTGATCCATTTTGAGATAATTTTTGTACACAGTTTAAGACAGGGAGAATACCACAGAGTTCTCATAATAGCTCAGGGGTTAACAAACCCGACTAGTATCCATGAGGATGTGGGTTCAGTCCCTGGCTTTTCTCAGTGGGTTAAGGATCTGGTGTTGCTGTGAGCTGTGGTGTAGGTCGCAGGCATGACCTGGATTTGGCATTGCTGTGGCTATGGTGTAGGCCAGCAGCTACAGCTCCGATGTGACCCCTAGCCTGGGAATCTCCATATGCCGTAGGTGCGGCCCTAAAAAGACAAAAGACCAAAAAAAAAAAAAAGATAGGGAGAAGTCTAATTTCATTTTTCTATCTGTGGGTATCCAATTTTCCTAACAAAATTTGTGAAGAAACTTTCCTTTCCCCCTGTGTATTCTTGGCAGTTGAAGAACAGCTGGTCAATTGATCTTATATGCATGATTTTATTTTGGGTCTCTCTATTCTGTTCCACTGGTTTACATATCTACCTTTTTCTAGTATCTTTCTGTTTAAATTATTGCGATTTATAATATACATTGAACTCAGTAAGCGTGATGCCCCCAGCATTGTTCTTTTTTTCAAGATTGCTTTTACTGTTATGGTCCTTTGGAATTCCATATACATTTAAGAATTATCTCTTTCTGTGAAAAATGCCATTGAGGTTTTTATAGGGATTGGAATGGTCTCCTTTGAGAATGCACTTAACATTAGTGACGTAAACAACCACTGCATTGACCCAACCCAACCATGGCTTTCCTCTGAGAGATTTCTACAGTATTTGTCTTTCTCTGTTTGGCATATTTGACTTAGCATAATGACCTGAGGGTCCAACCATGTTTTCTCAAATGGCAGCACTTCCTCCTATTTATGACTGAATAATATTCCAGTGTTTGTGTGTATGAATGCACATGTGTATAGAGGGAGGAAGGGAGAGAGAGAGAGGAATTAAAGCATAGAAATACTAAAACAAAACAGTATCAAAAGCGCTATTCACAATAGCCAAGACATGGAAACAACCTAAATGTCCAACAACAGATGAATGGATTAAGAAGAGTGGTATATATACACAATGGAATACTACTCAGCTATAAAAAAGAACAAAATAGTGCTATTTGCAGCAACATCGATGTAACTAGAGACTCTCATACAAAGTGAAGTAAGTCAGAAAGAGAATAACAAATATCATATATCTCTTATACCTGGAATCTAATATATGGCACAAATGAACCTTTCCACAGAAAAGAAACTTATGGACTTGGAGCACAGACTTATGGTTGACAAGGGGGAGAGGCAGGAGTTGGATGGATTTGGAGTTTGGGGTTAATGGATGCGAACTATTGCCTTTGGAATGGATAAGCAATATGATGCTGCTGTATCGCACAGGGAACTATATTGTGTCATTTCTTATGGAACACGATGGAGGATAATGTGAGAAAAAGAATATATTTAGGTGTGTGTATATGTATATGTATGACTGGGTCACTTTGCTCTACAGTAGAAATTGACAGAACACTGTAAATCAACTGTAATGGAAAAAATAAAAATCGTATACAAAATAAAGCTAATCATTACACACACACACACACACACACACACACACACACCACAAAAGGAAGTTAGCAAGATGAGAAAAGAGGGATATACAACCAACAGAAAAAAAGGAAATAATTAGCAAAATGGTAAATCCTCCCCTGGTAATATTTTAAAAGTATTCCTTTTGTTTGCTAATCCATTTAGACCTGTTTTGCACTCTTTCCCCCTGTTTTACATGTCTGTTAACCTTACTTCCATATTTTCAAATTGTTTGTCTTTTGTTGTAGCATTCTGTTTATATTTTGTCCTTTGAGTTTACTAGTTCAGTTGTTACTAACTTCTAATCTAATAAGCCCATCTACCAGGTTTTTAGTTTTTAATTATTTCTAAAAACTCTATTTATTTTTTAAATCTCTTAATTGAAAATATCCTCACCTATCATTATGTTTTTCCCTCCTGTGTTAACTTTAAATAATATTTAACTTACTGCTTATATTGTGTCTAATTGCTACACTAAAGTTCCTTAATATTTTAATTCTGTTATTTGTCTCTGTTGAAACTTACCTATATTGACTTGTGAAAGATTTAAGGCTTATATTCTTTCGAAGTTCATCTGTGTGATATCTGTAAGACCCAACTTGAGGACATATTCCTCTAGAAAGAATTAGCTTCTATAAATTTATGTATCTGTCAAGCTATTTCTCAGCTTTGGATTTTCTGGACCATGAATGTAGTGAAACTTCATACCATAAAGTTTGAAGTTAAGTTTGTATTTATGAATTCTTAGGGTAGACCTTTCCTCATGCAAGGCCTACACGAAGATAAACAAGAACAGCTGTAATGTCCTCGCTGGTGGTTAATTTTCCCCCCTCAGTCATTTATTTACTAAAGTTTTAAAACATTAAGGGTCCCAATTTTATATGGGAATTTATTTATTTATTTTTAATTCTCACTATTTTAAGAAGGTACAGCTTTGCTCTCAATTCTGTGGTCAATGAATCTAAGAGTACTGGTCATGTAGCTGTTAAACAAGACAAAAGAAGCAGAGAATTACCTCTAAAAAAGTTCTACTACTCTCCTGATTTCCATCTTTATGTTTCAGTTTGATTTTCTGGGGATTTCCATGTGTGCATGGCTATGCATGTATCTGTATGTATGAGAAAGACAGAAAATGCAAGAGAGTGAATGCTATGTGTTTTGAAGGATATTTGTTATGTAGGATCCAGCACTACTGAGTATTGTTAAAGCGACAGGCTTTGTCAGAACATCTTGTCTGCCCTCATCTCACGTCTCCATTTGCAATACAGAGCCAGGTCTTATAATAGTATTTGGAGCCTCCTGTCTTATACTTACATTGAAGATAATCTAAACAATAGATAGGAAATGGCAAACAGTGTTATGTAATACACATTTGTAAGGAAGCATCAATGTATTTGCCACAACTTCCCATGAAGGCCATAAAGCCTTTTTTCACTATTGCCTTCAACGATAGTCTCAAACTCACTGCCAGCTTTTAAAACTGAGAACCAAGAGAGATATGTCAGCCCCTCACAGCGATTTGTGTTTCTTATACATTTCAAAATCCCTTAAGTATCTGCCTTATTTATATATTTATTTATTAGGGTTTTAGGTTTTTTTTTTTTTTTAGATGTACTGTGCCTTTTTGAAGTTCTCTTTAGCGTTTTTTGTATAACTTCTAAATAACTGAAGAAGAGTAGGGTATCAAAGTGTGAACTGCCAGGCGTATCTTCACCGGAAATCAGATATACATTTTAAAAAAATCATTCTTGGAGTTCCCATTGTGGCGCAGCAGAAACAAATCCGAATAGGAACCAAGGGGTTCGGGTTTGATCCCTGGCCTTGCTCGGTGGGTTGAGGATGGTGCATTACCGTGAGCTGTGCTGTAGATTGCAGATGCAGCTCAGATCTGGCGTTGTTGTGGCTCTGTCGTAGGCTGGCAACTACAGCTCTGATTAGACCCCTAGCCTGGGAACCTCTCATATGCTGTGGGTGCCGCCCTAAAAGGACAAAAGACAAAAAAAAGGGGGGGGGGAGAAAAAAAATAATTCTTTTTTTTTTTTTTTTTTTTGCTTTTTAGGGCTGCACTTGTGGCCTGTGGAGATTCCCAGGCTAGGGGTCCAGTTGGAGCTACAGCTGCCGGCCCACACTGCAGCCACAGCAATGCATGATCTGAGCCGTGTCTGCAAACTACACTACAGCTCACGGCAATGCCAGATCCTTAACCCACTGAGCAAAGCTAGGGATCAAACCCGCAAACTCATGATTCCTAATCGGATTCGTTTCCGCTGCACCATGTTGGGAACTCTAGAAAAATCATTCTTGCAGCATGAGGGAGACCACTTAGAAGGTTTGGGCAATAACTTGAGCATGATTGTAAAGAACCCCAAGCCAATGAATTTTTTTATGACAATGGAAAAATGGGAGTTGATTCAAAAGCTATTCTGAAGAGAAAGAACAATTGAATCATTGTAAAATTAGATGTAGAAGTCTAGAAAAAAATCAAGACGTTAAATAATCTTTATTAATGCTTATCATGTTCATATGTCTCAGTCAAACTTTAAATATATTGTCTCATTAAATATAGTACTAGAGACAATCCTGTAAAACGTGTTCTTGAGTAATATCACAGAGCTGGAGTGGAGAGACCCAGGATTCAAACCTGGGTGTGTGTTACAAAGACCTTCATTATTAACCTCAATATTACACTGTTCTGTAATTTTGAAGAGGTATTTATGAGATGAGATAGCTGTAAGTCTGACTGAGTTTAAACTTCAATACTAAAGGAAAAAAAAAGTGGATAACAAAATAAGGAAAAAAAGTTATTCACACAAATAATCTGTAGCCAGCACCAACAGAAAGAGTTGGGGATCACAGCCTGAGTTGAGCCACAGTTTAGCTGAGTGTGACTTTTGTAAAGTCTCTTCACCTTTCTTTGTCTGTTCTTTATCTGAAGAGAAATGGTGCTGATCTTATCCCTTGATTCCTTATTTTCTCTGATTCTTTGCTCTAATAGATTTTTTTTTTGAATATACATTCATGCAAACAGAAAATAGTGCCCCTAAAATTGTAATCTGTAATCTTAGGCTCATTGAAGAGTCCAATGGGCTGTTAATCTAAATCATAGATGGCAAAATTGATTATTTAGAATAAAGATCTCACCACTTATGACTATCTTTAAATGATTGACCTAAAAGCAGAGAGGTTTTTTTCTTTTTCAGCAAAATAATTTAAGTATAAAACATAAAGTCATATTTATTACAAGTTGTCTTCATTTTTTTCTCCTTCTTCCTACTCATTTAATGAACTATAACTAAGGTGGAAGAGCAAATAGTTCTTAGTAGTTTATGCCAATGGAAAAGACATAAACTTCTGTGTAACATATTTACCCAATATTAAAGCATCTAAAACTCTGGTTTACATACTGAAAGTAATTTTATGTCCTGTTTCTGTATTTTAAATCTCAGGTAAAAATATATTTCATTTAATTAAAATATATTAAATATATTTATTAAACATTTTCATAAGCCAGTGGCCTGGTTGCTAACAGAGTAATAAGGTAATAATACCAAATTCTTATGATAACAAGAGAATAAGATTTCTTCTGTGTAGGAGTAGTTTGGAAAGGCATTTGCAGTAACAGGTATTTGACTTCAACCTTAGACACAGGAGAATTTCAACTTGTGAAGAAAACAGGGAAGAGCATTTCACATGGCCATGAAGGTGAAGGTGGGGATCCTTGTTGGTGGGTTGTTTGTTTGGTTTTTTTTTTATTTATTTGTTTATTTTTGGCTGCGTCTGCAGAATGAGGAAGTACCTGGGCAAGGGATCAGTTCTCTACCACAGCAGTGACCTGAGCCTCAGCAGTGACAATGCCAGATCCTTAACTGGCTAGGCCTTCAGGGACCTCCATTTTTTTATTGTGGTAACACTGATTTATAACATGATGTAAGTTTCATGTACAAAACATTATATTTCTTCTCCTCATACACTTCAGCGTGCTCACCACCAAAATTTATTTTCCATCCTTCACTACACAGTTGATCGCCTTTACCAGTTGGTTTCACTTGCCCCCACCTTTTCCCCTCTGGTAATCACTACTCTATCCTCTATAATTTTTCATTTGTCCTGTTCATTTATTTTGTTTTCTTGTTTTTTTCAGAGCCCATATATGAATTAAGTCATGTACTATTCCTTTCTCCATCTTACTTATTTCACTTAGCATAACACCTTCAAGGTCCATCCATGTTGTAGAAAATGGCAGGATTTCATCTTCTTATGGCCAAGTAGTAGTCCTTGTGTTTATATGCCACATCTTATTTACCCATTCATCCATTGATGGGCATCTAGGCTATCTCCGTATCTTGACTATTGTATACAATGCAGCACATTGGTTCATTTTAATTGACAGTAGGGGTTCATCAGTTGAGCTAGAACACAAGTCATTTGGACCTCAGTAGTGCAGGTTAGAGTGGTAGTGAAAAGAGGGCTGGTTGTTTAACAGATCGTTTATCAGGCAGACAAGAATTTGTCAAAATAATACATCTTTTATATTTTACATAAGCTGCTTGTCAGTTGCTTGTCATTTATAGTTACATTTAAAAGCCCTATTATCCCTGATTTGTGCCTATTGAAAATAACTTTTTATTCAAACATGTGTTTCTTTTTATTTTTCCACTAGTGTGTGGTGTGTACATGCATATGTATCTGGACATTTATCTACTAATGCTAGAGGATGAGGAACATAATAATTTAGCATTCTTATTTGTATGTAAGTGGATTGATTCCCCACTTTTCCCAGAAATGATAGGGACTAACATATCAGAAGATGAATTCATTATAAACATTAATCTCTCTCTCCATTTCCTGTGCTCTTACCATTTCTCATCTTGATTGCCACAAAACTGGCTTACATAAACCAAGACTTAATTTAAATAAAATTAATAATTTTAATAAGATGAGAGTTATTATGTGGCAACTGTTTCAAAAACAATGTCATTAATTTAGCTACTGCTATGAAGTATTCTTTCACACTAAAATCAAAACTTCAAGTACCCAATTCTTTGTGCCTAATGAAGCATAAGGGGTTTTTGCCATTTCCTTGGAAAGATTAAGCAATATCATAAAGCAAATTTATTTAGTAAAAAAATGTGATACATTAAAGCTTTGTTAATGGCTGTGTATTTATCTCATGAAAGACAGTTGGAAAGGTAATTATAACATGCAAATGAGTTCCCATTGGGCTGCATATTAAAATTATATATTAATGTACAGTATCTCAAGTTGCAACCTGTGCTTGGGCTTTTTCCAGGAAGTAAGTCATTGAAACTTTTGTCTTAGGTTTGTGTTCTCTCTACTAATCATTCCTTTGTGGTATTTTATTTAAAGTCCTCTAATGCTCTTGTCAAAAATTCTACTTTTTTCCTGTTAGTCTATTAGAGAAATGCATTTCTAGTCCCATAATTTTTGCTTCTATCTTATGCATTCATCTGTTTCATTACTGGAGTTTTCTTAATTCTGCAATATGTGCAATTCTGTCAATAAATAGAGTTATAATCATGAAAACAGGAAAGAATCATTCACAAAAATTCAATTATAGGAAATACATGAGTTTTTTAAAAAAATTATTCAATGTTTGTGATCCATTAACATTTGCCATAAGGTTACCGGGCTTTTCTGAGAAAGAAAATATACTTGTGATTTTAGGAATTCAGTTTTCTTCAACTGTCTTTCATTCTCTCATTAGAACAAATAGTCATTGATTTCATCTTTGAAACACCCAACTGTCTCAGACACTCTGCTGTGTTCTTTGGGATTGTTAATAGGAAATCACTGAATAGTATTTTTTGTATAATGCAATGCTTCTCCTTGATTTCACTGTATATATGTCTTGTCACCTATTCTGGCTTAAGAGCTGATTGCTATTTGGGTTATCAGAAAAATGGTAAAATATCACATTTCTGTGGGAGACTCTGAATATTCCTTCACTTTACTATGTATTTTATGGCTCTCCATTTTGTAGTCCCTTCTCTATCCATCACCATTCCCCCATCAAATCTCTCTCTCATTATCCAGTTTTTCAAGATCTTTGTGTGGAATCTTTTTTTGTTTTGTTTTGTTTTTTAATATGTGATGGAAATGTTCAAGAGTACTAAATATAAAGAATTTCCTTGTGTTTAGTACCCACTTTTATAAGATATGGAGAATACCCCTGTATTTTGCACCTAGATTTATTGAACGTTAGTATTTTCCCAAATTTTATGAAAGATTTTAGAGATAGTAAAATATTTCAAATATGTTATATTACCTGCATCCAAACATCTACTACCATTCTTTTTTTTTTTTTTTTGTCTTTTTGCCTTTATGTAGAGCCACACTTGCGGCATATGGAGGTTCCCAGGCTAGGGGTCTAACAGGAGCAGTAACTGCCGGCCTTCGCCACAGCCACAGCAACGTGGGATCCGAGCCGCGTCTGCGACCTACACCACAACTCACGGCAACGCCAGATCTTTAACCCGCTGAGCAAGGCCAGGGATCGAACCCGCAACCTCACGGTTCTTAGTCGGATTTCTTAGCCACTGAGCCGCAAAGGGAACTTCAAACATCTACTACCATTCTTATACTTCCATGACAGAAGTTATTCAATGTAACTCTTACTCTGACCATTTAAATTTTTCTGACTGGTTTTTATTATTTGGCTGCATATATAAGCACTCAAAAATAATTATTTCTTCAGTTGTGTTCAATAAATGGTACATGTCCTTTTTGATTTGCTTTACTCAATATGTTTTTGAGATTTGTCTACATTGATGCCTATCACTTTTATTCACTTATTTTAATTGATTTATCGTAGCCTCATGGATGAATAAACCAAAAATATATTTATTATTGCTTATATTTGTATACTTTAATCTGTTTCATAGTTTTTAAAAGTATTATAAAAATATTGCAATAGTGCTTGCCTCTCTTTACAAATCAAAATTAAATAATTCTAATGCCTAGGGCCCACCCCTGGAGTTTCTGTATTAATGAAATATCATAGAAGATTGGAATTTTACAAGTTCAGCAAGTGATTCCGATATGATGCACTTATTTGCCACTTGTGCACCTTCCTTGGAGGTGTCTGTTCAGATTTTTTACTCATCTATTTAACTGGGTCCATTGTTTGTCTGCTTTTTGACTTGTAAGCTTTCTTCCATGTTTGGATATAAGTCCTTTCATAGATGTGTGTTTTGTAAATATGTTTTCCCAGTTTGTGGCTTGTTGCTTCTTTCTCTTAACAGCATTTTTCACAAAGCAGAATTTTTTAATTTTAAAAAATTCAGGTTAATAACTTAATGGTCTTAATAAAATTCATTATCGATTGCTTCTTTCTTCTATCATAATTTTTGTGTTGTTTCTCAAAATGCATAACCATTCCAAAACTCACAAAGGCATTCTCAAATGTTCTCTTCTAGAAATTTTATAGTTTTGCATTTTATATTTAGATCTCTTATTGATTTTAACTTAATTTTTAATGAATTATAAGGTCTGTATCCAGGTTTTCAGATCTGTGTATTCATTTAAGAAATCATGATCATTTATCCAAGTCAAATTGTTCATACATTGTTTGTCTATTCTTTCTCCTTTGGATTGCTTTTGTGTGTTTGTCAGTATCTATAAAATAGCTTGCTGGGATTTTGATGGGATTACATTTAATTGATATTTCAAGTTGATGAGAATTTAGATCTTAACAACACTGAGTCTTCCTGTCCATAATGACACAGTATCTCTCCATTTATTTTGATCTCCTTAGATTTGTTCATCAGTGTTCTTTAGATTTCTGTATTCAGAACTTGTACTTATTTTGTTATATTTATACATATTTCATTTTAGGTACTGTTTTAAGTGTATTTTTTTAACTTCAAATTCCAGTAGTTAGTCACTAGTATACGGGAAAACAATAGATTTCAGTTTCCAGAAAATGCATACTGAGACATTATACTAAGGATCACATTTGTTAGTTCCAGGAATTTATTTGTATATTTTTGCAGGATTTTCACATAAACAATCATGACATCTGTGAATAGTCAATTTTATTTTTTTCTTTGCAATCTGTTTACATTTTTTTTTCTTTCACCCTTTCTTTTTCTTCCTTCTTTCCTGTTTTCATTATTTCTTTCTTCTGTTTAAAATACTGTTTTATTGGCGTTCCTGTTGTGGTGCAGCAGAAACAAATCTGACTAGTAACTGAGGTTGCAGATTTGATCCCTGGCCTCACTCAGTGGGTTAAGGATCCAACATTGCCGTGAGCTGTGGTGTAGGTTGCAGACGTGGCTCTAATCTACCGTTGCTGTGACTGTGGTGTATATAGGGTAGCAACTGCAGCTTAGATTTGACCCCTACCCTGAGAACCTTCATATGCTGCGAGTGCGGCCCTAAAAAAAAAAAGATACTATATTATTATTTAATTACATGTTTATGTGTTTATTTTTAAGGTGGAGAAAAATCACACGTGTTTTATATATCGCACTGTTTTTTTAAAAAAATATAGTTGATTCACATTATTATATTAGTTTCAGATGATACTACTTTAGCCTCCAAAATCAGTGACTAAGAGAGACAACCATGCTTGAGAGACTTGCAGTGGAAGCTGCATTCTCAGGGGAGAGCCAGATTTAAAGCAGAGGAAGGGGAAAAGATCCTCCACAGAAAAGGCTAGAATAAAAGGTTTTCATGATAAAAGATACTGAATTCCAGGGAGCTCCCACTGTGGCACAGCAGGATCCTCAGCATCTCTGGAATGCTGGGACACAGGGTGGATCCCAGCCTGGCACAGTGGATTAAGGATCTAGCATTGCTGCAGCCGTGTGTAGATCAAAACTGTGGTTCATATATGATCCCTGGGCTAGGAACTCATTATGCCTCTGGGCGACCAAAGAAGAAAAAGAAAAATACACATACATACTGAGTTTCAGAGTGGAGATGTTGAAGGATGCAAAAGTTCTGGTAAAATATACGTCAGATAAGAACATGCACAAAACTGTACGAGTAAGAGTTCGAAAGATGTGTGAGGGCCTTGAAATTTGGGCTTGGTGGTAACTGAAATAAAGAGGGAAAAAAAAAAATCAATGGATCCACCTTGTTGTTCACTTCCTGGAGGGGGAGTGAGTAATTAGTTGGAATTATAGCTTTCCCCTTTAAGAACTGGACTCTGACAGATTGTGGTCATAAAAGGGGGGATAAGTGCATGGCAGAGACTTGCCAGGAGCAACTGAAATTTTCTTGGCATCCTGTTTATTCCTGCGAATGATGACATTGGGGTGAGAGGAGGGACATATTGTCAGGATCCTTCAGTGCTCTAAGCACCCCTGTTTGTTCTTGCTGAGTATCATCATTATCATTATTTTGAATGTGGGAAGCCACAGCAGGAAGGATAATATCAACACATTAATAGAAAAAAATAAAAAAGAAAACATATGATTATCTTACAGAGGCAGAAAAATAATTTATAATTTTTAAAACATGTGCTCAGCAGACTAGAGATAGAAGGAAATTTTTCTTTACCTCATAAAGGATAAAAAAACTTGCAGTTAGTAATATTCTTCTTCTTCTTTTTTTTTTGCATTTTAGGGCTGCACTCGTGGCGTATGGAGGTTCCCAGGCTAGGGGTCGAAGAGGAGCTACAGCTGCTGGCCTATGTGACGGCCACAGCAACACCAGATCCAAGCCGTATCTGCGACCTACACCACAGCTCGTGGTAATGCCAAATCGTTAACCCACTGAGCAAGGCCAGGGATTGAACCAGCAATCTCATGTTTCCTAGTTGGATTTGTTAACCGCTGTGCCACTATGGGACTGCCACAGTTAGTAATATTCTAAATGGCGACACCTTAGAAGCATTTCATTAAGAATTAAGATGGTTTTATAAATGAAAGTTATTATTACTTCTATTAATAGTAACAAGGAAGATCCTAGCCAGAGAATTACAAAAAGAGAAACAAACAAAAGGCATATGGAGAAAGGAAGAAACAAAAATATCATTAACACTTTACATACTTTATAAAATCACATATTTTTGAAACTATGTTTGTTGTAGATACATAAGTATAAAATGCTTGGGAATTTTAAAAGTCCATCCAACTAATTCAGGAGTATGAGTTACCATGAGGGAGAGAAAATATGAGACTGGGGATGGTAACGCAGTTCCAAAAATATTTATAATGTTTAATTACTAAACTTTAAAATAATCTAAGGGAGATACCCTAAAGTTTTACAATTTGAGAAAGCTAGGTGGTAAATCCATGTATGTATGTTTAATTGTTAAATAACATAATTTTGTCTTGAAATATATTTAATAAAAAATTATTATTAAATAATAAGAATCATTTCCAGAATACCACCTAGCCAAGTATAAAATATCATCCATCATCTGTCCCCAGATGATGCAGTAAATACACTTCAGGATTTAGATGCAGTAAATGAACTTCAAGATTCAAAGTGTGATCGCTTACAACTCCACACTGCCACATCTTTCTGAGTAGTCTTCTTCTCCTTTGTACTGTTAAAATGACCTAGGTTCAGGGTTCAACACTCATCTACCAGCCTCTCTGTGTGACCCTCAGCAGCCCATTTACTGTATCTCCTCAATTTCCTAGTCCCCTGTTGGACAAAATAGCATTTTACGTGATTTTCTGGTACAAACTAAATGATGTTATTATAGCTACTTGCAGCTTAAAAAGTACTTTGAAGTACATTG
This sequence comes from Catagonus wagneri, assembly GCA_004024745.2. Classification (NCBI taxonomy): domain Eukaryota; kingdom Metazoa; phylum Chordata; class Mammalia; order Artiodactyla; family Tayassuidae; genus Catagonus; species Catagonus wagneri. The sequence goes on from PVHT021183608.1 coordinate 4,626,154, forward strand.
TATCTGCTGATAACTGATCAATATTTCATACTTTACAACACTTAACCTTTAAAGATATAGGAGATAATTATTATCACTGGCTGGTAGCCTAGGGTTCAACACATTCAGTGTGCACTCACTCTGTTTCTGTTCTTGATGTTGTTAATATAAATGCAAAAAAAAAAAAATCCCAAACCATGGAGAAACATAACAAAGATATCTGTGATAATATGTATAATAGAAACATAACGAAGATATCTGTGATGATACGTATAATAAAAATCCCAAACCATGGAGAAACACAATGAAGATATCTGTGATGATATATGTATAATATAAACATATGGCAATGTACAGGACAAACATATTATTTTCAGTATTGAAGCCAAATAATGATTTTGTGATTTAACACAATTTTTGATCAGTACTCATGTGGATAAAGCATTCATTCCATCTGTTGGTGTACTTGTAGTATATGAAGTGGATTATTATTGAAGGATTAGAAGTCTGGTACTTCCTTTTTAAGAACTGACTGGTGATAAAAAAAGTTATCTGTTATTAAAGCAGTATAATTTATATGCAGACCCTTGGGCACCAATATGCATTATGTTTCTAATAATCGTAGTTGGTTCAACTAATCATTCATTTGGCACAATCCATTTTATAACCAAAAGCATGTATTTGTAAAAAAATTGGCTGAGGTTAAATTGAAATCTTGAGACTAGAAAGTTAAATAAGCATTTAAAAAATAAGGTGAGATGAAATCTGATCAAAGGGAGCAGTTTCCGAGGTGTCTTAAGGATCTTTAAGGACTGGCTTAGAACTGTGGTACCATGGAAAACAATGGATGATGCTGGCAAGTGGAAATACAAGAGGGCACCAGATCAACAGTCATCTCACGTGCCTGTGAAGGAGTTCCAGACTTTATGCCGGAGGTAAAGTGAAACAGCAGGGTGATTTTTGAGTCAGAGAGTGACTTAATCAAATCTGCTATTAAAAGATGACTTGATGGGAATGAAAAGAAAGAATGAGATATGGAAATACCAAATGCATGGACATTATTAAAAAGATAATTGAAACGTTATAGGTGAGGAATTATGAAAGCCTTAACTTGGGCAATGGTAATAGGCTAGGAAAAGAGGAGATAAATATTTAAGGGACAGAGTTAATAGGACTTAGTGACTAATTCTTCTATATTTATGGGTTTCAAGTGTACCCATGATCCCTTGATCCTTAGGACAGCCAAGCTCCCTTGCCCGTTTACTCTGCTCCTTCATATAACTGTGGCCATTCCCTATGTGAGCTATGTGGGGGAGCACTTTGGAATGTACTTATCAATTCTACTTTTAAAAATATTTTCAATAATAAAAAGCTACAGTTCCTGAAAGGTCTATTTTGCATTAAAATAAAGTCCATTAAAAAAAATTTAACCAGGATAGCATTACTTCACTGCTATGGATTTCCCTTATCTCTGAGTAAGGTACAAAAGGTAGAAATCAACCTGCTATCTCCCAGACTCCCAAATTCATGTTTAGTGTTGAACTCATGGTACCCAGAAATGACATGAACATCTAACTATCCATCAAGCACTGTTTTTAAACAATTAGTAAAGAGAAGGGGGGCCCCTTCCTTTATAGAACTCAAACTTATGGGAGGGACAAATATGATATACATATTAACAGGAATAAGTACATAGTTACCCACTACTGCAAGTGCTATCAAAGAAAAATGCAAGGAATAATGAAGCACTTCAATGGAATGACTTCAGTGCAGGATTTGAATGGGAAAATCTGAAAGGAACTGGCCAGAAATAGAGTGGAATAGAGGATTATTATACTAGAAGAAGTAAGGATGGGGTTAGATCCATGACATGGAGCTAAGAGCTATAGAGGATGGAGAAGAAAAATAAGACACGGTATTTCTATCCTTGTTAGGATTCTGAGTTTAGGCTTGGGTGATGGAAGGACCTGGAAAAATATTGAATAGAGGACTTTATGATCCAATTTATATTTTAAGAAGATCAATGAAAGAGATTAGAAGTGAGAAGATCCTTTAAGAAACTCTTATAGTGGGGAGAAGTGAATGAATCCAAGATATATGCTGGAGATGAAATGGATAGGACTGGAATCTTGTAATGACTCTGATCTAATATAAAAAGCCTCATTTGAACTAGAGCTTATATATTAGAATAAAAACATTTATTTTAATATTTTCATAAATCCATCCTAGTGAACTCCTTTCCTTTCCACTGCTACCTTCTTCAGAGCAAATTCTACTTCATTACAGGTACTAAATTCATTATCAGGAGAGACTGGCTGAGCCACCCTGCCCAAACTTCCCAGGTCCTCAGTTTGGAAATGTTTGTATTGAAGGGTTTTATACAGTAATCATTTTTCTTTTCTTTTTTTTCCCTCTCCTTTTCCTTTCTTTCAAAAACCAATTAGCATTTTATAATCCATAAGAACTGAGAAAAACCCACATTTACTAAATCAGTGATTTCCTTTTTTTTTTTTTTTTTGGTCTTTTTGCCTTATCTAGGGCCGCACCCACGGCATATGGAGGTTCCCAGGCTAGGGGTCTAACAGGAGCTGTAGCCGCCAGCCTACACCACAGCCACAGCAACGCGGGATCCGAGCCGCGTCTGCAACCTACACCACAGCTCATGGCAATGCCGGATCTTTAACCCACTGAGCAAGGCCAGGGATCAAACCCAAAACCTCATGGTTCCTAGTCGGAATCATTAACCACTGAGCCACGACGGGAACTCCTAAATCAGTGATTTCAAAGACTTGATTTCATAGTGGGATTCAGATTATCCCACCAGACACAAATAAGGTTATTTGAACACCAAAAATTATTCTGATCCTTTATAGCCACAGGAAAAAAAGGAGAAGGCAATATGTTTTAAGATTTAAGGAAACAAAAGTTAGCTCCAACTGGCTCTGAATAATGGAATTTCAGAAACATAGAAATGTGTAAGTGAGTATAATTCTAAAGAACAAAGGGGAAGGAAACAATATGATTCCAAGCACTTCCTCCATATCCTTGCTGCTTAACTGGAACTTCAGTATTGGTTCCACAGTTTTTTGTTGTTGTTGTTGTTTTAAATGGCCACGCCCATGGCATATGGAAGTTTCCAGACTAGGAGTTGAATCTCAGCCTCAGTAGCTGTGGCAAGGTGGGATACTTCAACTCACTGGACCAGCTGGGATTGAACCCAACCTCTGGTCCTCCACAGCAACCCAGGCTGCTGCAGTTGGGTTCTTAACCCACTGCACCACAGCGGGAACTCCTGTCTTCCGCAGTTCTGATTCTGAGTGAGTGCTGCCTTTGATTCACTCTCAGCAGGGCAATCATTTCTGAAAAGATAAATATAGCAAGAGACGAGAAAGGGAGGGAGAGGGAGAGAGGGAAGAGAGGAAGGAGGAGAAGGAGGAAAAACTGAAAAGGATTACAAAAACGCACAGTTTAGGAAACAGTAATACAATTTAAAGGGAAAGGAATCTAATGTTTTAATATTATTTTGTTATTTAATTAACAATTAAATCACTTTAATAAATATTTTACTTGTATTTAGTTAATTGATGGACTGGTTGATATTGTGTGTGTGTGTGTGTGTGTGTGTGTGTGTGTGTGTGTGAATATAACTACAAGGAAAGCACATGAGTTGCTGTGTTTTAGGTTGATTCCTAGCTCCCAAATTAAGGAACAACCCTACCCTCCTATCAGTGCCTTTATCATGATGCATGCTAAAAATTGTGTCGGATACGGTTTATACTGATTTTTTGTTGAGGTGAAGTTTGGCACCAGGAAAAAAAGTTTACTTTTCATAATCATGGGTTGGATTTCTAGACTTATTCATTCAGTGAGAGTGGATAACATTAAACTTTAACTGGAGAATAATTTAAGTGACTCATCTGAGCTCCTGATTTTTATAGTGTGCTTTACTCTCTTATGCACTCCACGAGACTTTTATCTAACTCTTAGAATCTGATTATAAGTATGGTGATTCACAGTCAGGTTTTTTGGGTTTTTTTTTTTTGCATTGTATAAAGAAGTCAGAAGCAGGAAGAAATGGTCAATACAGAAGCTATGTGGCATCAGGACTTCCTGTCATGGCTCAGTGGGTAACGAATCCGACTAGGAATTATGAGTTTGCGGGTTCGATCCCTGGCCTCGCTCAGTGGGTTAAGGATCCAGTGTTGCCGTGAGCTGTGGTGTAGGTTGCAGATACAGCTCAGACCCCACGTTGATGTGGCTGTGGCATAGTACGGAGGCTACAGCTCCGATTAGACCCCTAGCCTGGGAACCTCCATATGCTGAAGGTGGGGCTCTAGAAAATGCAAAAAGACAAAAAAAAAGGAAAGAAATTATGTGGCATCTTTTTGTATTCTACAGTGATATTAATGGACAAATTCTAATGAGGAACTACAATAATTTCATTTCAAAATCTCACTGGCAATAAAATAAATGGTAAAATATATCCAACATAAAATGTAGATTAGAGAAATCAATGACAGGGATATGGGAATTACCACTTAAACCTGGCTATTAAACAAAAGAGATTATCACTTCCCAATGATAATATTCCATACGTCACCTTTCATTAGGTTCTTTTTGGTTTTCATACTGGTTTCCAGTCTTATAATAGTTTGGTGATGAAGCATCTCTCCCTTGCCTTGGACTACATTTATGTTTCCTACATTCATGAACTTAAATTTTGTCATATTCTTTTGTTGCCATTCTTCTATTTCCACCAATTACAACACTAGAACCTTTGTTTACTCGTTGACTGTAATCTCCCCACACCGGTAATTTTCCTGCACCAGTATAACACCTTGATTAAACAGATGGGCCGTGTTTAGAAAATACCATTATTATAAAAGAAACATTCACTTCTTTAGACTTTTTATGTGATGCTTCAGCATATGCTAATCACATTTGTTAAACTTTCCTTGGTACTCCTCTTTACCATAAATTTGTACCCACTTTGTTTTTACTTCTATCAGCCACAAGTTTCTTTGTAAGGTAGTCATGCAAAAAATATTTTCTAGCTATTAGAAATCAGTGTTTGGATGTTTCTCCAAATATATCCAAAATAGCATTAAGACGTGTGAACACTATTTGATTATTTGCTGCAGATCTCATTTTATTATCTGTTTGTGTTCTCTGAGTGTTCATATCATCACCCAATTTAGTATCATTTGTGATTTGAATTAATGTGCTGTGTACCTCTATGTCCAGACCAAAAATGAGTTAACATTCTTCCAGGATACTTGAAACTGAATGCAATTTAATACCAATAAAGCAGATGCCATGATGTTTTTTCAGAAATGGATTGTCAGAATATTTCTACCTAAGGGAATGCAGCAGCATATTGATCATGAAAAGAGGTTTGGAACTTCCTTAAAAAGAATCCCTTAAAGGTTTAATTTAATCTACTGTATAGCTGCAGTAAAGGAAGATAACAATATGGTTTTGGTGAATTATTTTTTAAAAAGCACTTAGACTGAAAAGGAAATGACTACAGAAGATAATCTTCCATGTTATCACCATGAAAAGTTAGAGACAGTAATGAGCATAACAAGTGTGGAAAATCCTTCGCACATTAACTGGAGAAGTACAGCAGAGTGAAAATTCCTATTCAGGATTTCTACAATTTAAAAGATAAACTGTATCCCCACTATAGCTGTGTTCTTAACGATGCCTGATTTTATTACTCTACACATGGGTAGATAGAGAGACTTCAAGTTTCAAAAAGTATGCCCTATATGTATTTCCTCATTCAAAGAAGTTTATGATACCTCAGAAATGACCCTAAAAAGGGATGGAATAAAAATCCAAAAGCAGCAACACCCATCCGTATGGCTGGGAATCCCATGCCAGGCAATGCTGGTAGCAATTGTGACATACTTTATATTCTTCCAGCAAAATCTCATTGCATTCATGGTTTTTATAGGTATTGCAGTAATATAATTTTTCACTATTTCATTCTTACTTTGGAGTCAATGAAGGGGGAAGAAATTTGGACTATTTGGAACTAAGGAAGCATGACCTTGATTCACTGCCCTTCTGAAACACATTTATCAGCTTTATATGGTCAACCATAGCATATTGAGCCTTAAGCACTAAAGCATTCTGAAGACATGGCTGTATTATTTAGGCATACCTTTGCAAAAGAAAAATTCTTGCATTTTTCTTGATATATGAATATATACTTTGCTATATGAATGAGTTCAGTGTTCCCTGAATGTTTATAGGCTTATTTGCTCTGTCCTTTCCATGATGGGATTTTAAAGTCCTTTTCCACTGTAGAGCTCTGCCTATTATTACTCACACTTTCCCTATTCCACTAGTTTAATCATTGATGTAAATGATGGAATATAATGGATTGTGTGTGTGCACAGTCACATGTGCGCATGTGTACTTGGTTGTGAATATGAAAAAGTTCAAATAAAATATATTTCCAAAATTCTGTCTTCTGTCTTAGGTGCTTTATAACAAAGGATTATAAAATGTGCTGTGTATCCAGCAAATGGTTAGAAGACCAGCTTATTCTTTTCTAATCAGAGATGTTCTTTCATCTAAAAACATGCAAGCATGTTGAAATTGCCAAACTAGGAACTAAAGCAGCCAGAATTTGAAGGGCAATCAGGACAATCTGAAGGCTACTCTTTTTACTTATCAGGAATTAAAGCATTTATAGAGTAGGCTATCCTTAAGGCAAAAGAAGACTGAATAATAGAGCATAATTTTATACATATTTTAAGTCCCCTTCTAGATATATCTGTCCTCATCCAAAGAGATTAATTTCCTGAAGAATTTGCATGTCCCAGTACTTCTAGGAAACCTTTATGCAATAAGCTTTGTTAGATTAAAAACAATATTAAAATAATATTTTCAACCATTAAGACAAACAATGTCTGTTAAATGTAATTAAGGTAATTTCAAGACTCAAACTGTCATGGAATTGTAAATGGAAAAATGTGTGAAAATAGGGGACATTCCCTCATCTTACAAGTTCAAGACAGTTTTGGAGCTTACATATAATTAATAATTGGTAATGAGAAAAAAAATGTAACTCAAAAAAATCATGGATAGGAAATAAAAATTAAATAATGCCTCTCTCATTCCTCTTGATACAAGAGGCTATATATACAAGAAGCTATATTTACTTGAATATGAAAATAGACCAGAATATGTACAAAAACGAGGAGGACAAGAATCTCTTTTCCTATCTACACTAAATGGTAAGTTCGATTTTGTCTATGCTTGAAGGGAGTAACCAATTTGTGTTATATTTGTTAAAGTTAAAAATCTTTTTAAGGGGGACCTGTGGCACATGGAAATTCCCAGGCTAGGATTCTAATCAGAGCTGCAGCTTCTGGCCTACACCACAGCCACAGCAATGCCAGATATGAGTCACATTTGTGACCTACACCACAGCTTGTAGCAACTCCAAATCGTTAACACACTGAGTGAGGCCAAGGATCGAACCCACATCCTCATGGATAGTAGTCAGGTTTCTTAACCTGCTGAGCCCAATGGGATTTTCAAACACTCAAACTATTTTGAATGCTCTTTAAAAAACATACTTATCAGAATCTTATGCAGCTCATAAGGACTCCATAATCCCTGTACTTAATGTTCAGTTACTGTTCTCACATGTCCTCATACACGCATATACACAGACACACTCAGAAAAAACAATTTGGGGTTTCTTGTGATAATTGTACATTATGGCTTATATATCAAAGGAGAATACATTCCAGTTTCAGAGCATTTCTAAAACATGGAAAAAATTCAAGGAATTTCCATTTCTTTGGCATTTGTTTATATGGAAACATATACACAGAGACATGAGATTATTATATATATTATGTATTATATATATAACTTCTAGTTGTGGAAACAAAAATTTGCTATCTAAATTTACCTGTGAAATGGTTATTAAGTGTACTGCTCAGTAGTGCATAGGATATTACAGAGCAATGTACATCCTTCATATTTAATTATTATTATTTAATTTATTTATATTAAAAAAAAAGACAATTTGCCCAGTTCTTCCATCCCTCTAGCAACCACCAATATGTTCTCTGCATCTGTGAGATTTTTTAAAAACCATGCTGTAGTAGTTTCCCCTTATTTGCTGGGGCTGTGTTCCAGGACCCCAGTAAATATTTGAAATCATGGATAGCACCAGACCCTATGTGTGCTATTTTTTTTCTTTACATACATACCTATGATAAAGTTTAATTTATAAATTAGGCAAGTAAGAGATTAACAACAATAAAATATAACAAAATAGAATTATAACAACATACTAAAATCAAAGTTATATGAATACAGTCTCTCTCAAAATGTTTTATTGTATGGTTCTCATCTCCTTCTTCCTGGGATGATGTCAAATGCCTGTATGATGAGATGAAACAAGGTGAATGAAAGAGGCATTGTTACATTGTGTTAAGCTATTACTTACTTTCTGACTATACATCAGAAGGAGGATCATGTGCTTGGGATGATCTTGGATCCTCCAACCATGATGTGTTGATGGCTGGCTATCAAGAGCAGATGATGCTGATGATGGGGAATTGTGGGAAGGATGGAGAAGGATGGTGTGAGATTTTATCATACTTAGAATAGCTGCATGAAATTTAAAAGTTTGAATTGTTTATTTTTGGAATTTCCACTTAATATTTTTGGAACGCTGTTGACCACAGTTAACTAAAACCATGCAATATGAAATGGCAAATAAGGGGGGATTATTGCATATAATTTTTAGATTCTACATATAAGAGAAATCATATGGTATTTATCTTTCTGTTATTTCACTTAGCATAATGTCCTCAAGGTCCATCTGTGTTGGCACAAATCACAAGATTATATGCTTTTTTATGACTATAGTATTCCATTTTATATGTATATATACACCACATTTCTTTTTTTGTTTGTTTGTTTTTGTCTTTTTGGCTTTTATGTAGAGCCGCACCCACGGCATATGGAGGTTCCCAGGCTAGGGGTCTAACAGGAGCTGTAGCTGCTGGCCTTCGCCACAGCCACAGCAACGCGGGATCCGAGCCGCGTTGCAACCTACACCACAGCTCACGGCCACGCCGGATCCTTAACCCACTGAGCAAGGCCAGGGATCGAACCTGCAACCTCATGGTTCCTAGTCGGATTCGTTAACCACTGAGCCACGAAGGGAACTCCTACACCACATTTCTTTATCCATTCATCCACTGATGGGCACTTTGGTTCTTATTATAATATCTTATCATTATACTATATATAATGTAACAATATATAGTATAACAATGTACGATTTAATAATGTAATTATGTGAATGTATAATACAGAAAGATTATACTTCATATATATTTATAAATATATGTTAGAAATTTCTTTCTTCATTCCCTCTTCGTACATTAGAACAGCTTATACCCTTCAAATATACCAGACTATATAGATACGACTATATAAGATACAAATAGTTCTGTCCACTTAGCCATTATATTCATGCATTGATCCATTTATTTACTCCTTAAAAAACAATTACTAAGTACTGACCAGCTCCCAGCATCGTGTTATGTAATAAGGATAACAAAATTAATAGATAAGATGGGCAGCTGTAACTCAACCATATACATTTTCTAAACTAAATTTCTTGACCTCTTGTATTGTTTATAAACAAACATAGGATGATGAGAATTGAGAGTATACAATATTTTAAATGTTTATATTGTGCTTTGAAATAATTATCCAGTGATAATTCTGGTATATTTGATAATGATGGTTACTTTTTCTTCTTTCTACATTATAATAAGCTGAAATCCAGGTTAGAGGGAAAAGTGTGATTTTTGCATATTCTGCATGAGAAAGGAGATAGACATCCAACAGTGTAAGAATACAGACATGATTTCTATAGAACTGGGAAATAATGCATTTTGAAAATTGATTCATATGATAAATAATCTAATTTTAAATCAGATACATTGCTAATAAATAATATTTAGCACTTAAATTATTAAAGTGAATAAATGGATAGATAAATGTAAAAAAGACATTATTGCTTTTTTGAATAGAGATGGATAATTTTTTTTTTTTTTTGCCTTTTGTCATTTTAGGGCCGCACCTGCAGCATATGGAGGTTCCCAGGCTAGGGGTCTAATTGGAGCTGTAGCCGCCAGCCTACACTGCAGCCACAGCAACGCAGGATCCAAGCTGCGTCTGTGACCTACACCACAGCTCACAGCAACGCTGGATCCTTAACCCACTGAGCAAGGCCAGGGATCGAACCTGCAACCTCATGGCTCCTAGTCGGATTCGTTAACTGCTGCGCCATGACGGGAATCCAATGAAAGTTTTAAAAAAAGATTGCTTGGTGCATGCAATGATGAGAAAAGCTGAATTATAATCTCATCTTAATGACATGTTCATCACTAAGTATCATGTGAGAAGAAAAGCGTACCAGGATGTTTAATTAATAAGAGGAGAACGCGGTCAAGACTTGAGCACACTTAGAGCATGTAAACATGTAGAGAATAGGATTTAGGCAAAGGAACTTGTATGAATCAATAAATCAACATGACAATAATTATGAACACCTATAGTATCCAGAGTTAAGACAAGGTATAAAATCACTGCTTTTATCCATTTTTACATGTAAACATGCATATACTTTTCAGTAAACACTTATTTGGTGTTTACTTTGTACCAGACAATGAGAAAGAGAGAAAAAAAAAAAAAAACAAGCTTACCAAATAGCTTCCTCCATGGATATATGACTCATTCTTGCATTTTGCAAAAATTTATTGTGCACTTACTGTTAGGTGACAGGCATTCACAAAGACTGAAATGAGAAAACTAGACAAAACTACCTGCCTTGTAGGTTCTACAGTCTCATGGTGGTGTATTGGAGAGAGATGGTCTTTTAAAATAAAAGATCAGGACAAAAACAAAAAGAATAGAGTGGGTAGGAGAAACAGAAATAAAAATGTAATCAAATTATCATAAATCTGAGTTTGAGTTCCATTAATTTTCTATCAGGTGTCATTAAATAGTACTGAGGAGTCACTAAAGGACCAATTTAATTTTCGAGTTATCAAAGAGTCATGAAAAATATGAAACCCATTCTAGAAGTAAATTTGAATTAGACATTCATAAAGACAGATTATTGTGAGCTGAGAAACACCTAAAAACTTACTTGCACTCTATAAGCATAATATGAAAACTAAAAGCAGTTTAATGGTTGATGTCTGTAAAAACAACCAGATTGTCTCAGTCCTATCATCTACCAAAAGAAACATGATCAGGAGTCTTAAGATCTTAACCTCAAGTTGTATAGCTTTTTATACATTTCCCTATCCCAGGGGTGGGGGGCGAAAGGAAGAACTTTGGCTTAAAATAGTCCAAGTAAATGCCAGGTGGATTTGCTATCAATATAACTTTATTTTTATTTTATTGAGTCACTTTAAGTTGAAACTAAGTATGTTTTTCTGTTTCATGTTCTCCATGCTGCACACACCAACTCCACAGAAACAAAGAGCCTTCTCTCTCTCAGGAGAGATCAGGTTTTGGTATTGGCTAAATCTGCTTTTTTGTTTCTTTCTTTATTTTAAATTTTGAATCCCGTTGATCTTCAGAATTGAGGTTCATCAAAAACCATAAAGATAATGTAGAATGTTCCAACGTTCAAATCTCTAGACATCTAAATGTCACTTTATATACTCTATATTAACCATGGTGTCTCTGAATTATTGCTGTAATATTTCAGTAATGGGATAGAAGCTGTCAAGGTCAGAACAGCCTCATAAGGGAGATGTGCAAAGAGAAAGCATTAGATCTGAAAAGCACAATTGTAGCTGTTCCAAGGAAACTTTTTATTAAAGTAATGGACCAAATGTTATTATGTAAAACTGTGAGACTACAGAAAACATGTGGCAAGTTTGCTCAGAGATGAAAAGCTTTTTTTTCATTTCTGTTATGTTTATATTTTAGTGCATAAAACACCTTAGCTCCTTTCATTCCAAGTAAAATGTATTTTTAATATCCATACAGCCTAATGAAAGTGGTTTTTCTAAAGAAAGATTGATTTAAATGACTTTAAATTGGATTTCTAGCCCACAGACCAGGGACATGATTTGCAGTACTACTGGTGGTCTGCAAAGGAGGGGGAGCCCTGAGATGCACAAATGAAGAGGACAGCCTCTACTATGGGTGCCTCAGACATTTCCCCTGTTGCTCTGAAAGGTCATGGTGAGTGACTGGCAACAACCACTAGGAGCATAGCTTGGTCATTACCCTTTCTTCCTCACTAGGATACAGAATGTTTTCTCATATCCAGTTGTTCAATCAGTGTCGAGATTTCAGATCGTGGATAATCTTCTACCATCGTTCTTTCTCACTGCCCTACTCTTGTTATAAAAGAAGCAAACAGGCAAACAAAGGAGAAAGCAGAACCTTTAGTGGTGGATATTGAGTATAATGCAAATCGTCACCATGCATATGGCATTCATAGTTTACTAAGTGTCTGTTATCTGTGTTCTCTTTTGCCCCTCCCACTACCCCTGTGAAGCATAGATTAGGTATCCTTATTTGGCGTATGAAAACTCTGAAGTGCAAAGATATCGCATAGCTGACATTGAGTCAACGGGTGTTAGGTACAGGGTTCAAATCAGGACACCCTTGTAAAATATATTGCATAATATATGTAGCTTTTTCTCTGCCCTGCACTTACACAACCTGTACGCTTTTTATAGTATTAGGATCCCAAAGAGACTCAGGTAAGTTGGAAACTTCAGGAGATGTGTAATCCTACAGAAGACTGAAATATTCTGCCACATTTTTTTCTTTTTCAGAATACCTTGAATATACATTTAGAAGTTGATTTTTCTCATTAAACTTTAATATCATCTCTGGCAAAGTATTTTATCTAGATGTTTATATGTTATTTCTGTGTAGGTAATAGTTATATTAATACTGCCAAATGAATGAACCTTTGAATTATACTGCTTATTTTTTCTTGTTTGACTAGACCTGAAATAATGGCTCTTGAACTGACACTTTCTTTAAAAACCTTTAATGAAGCCTTTTTTAAATCCTAAAATAAGGTCACATTAATATTGTTTATTGTAAGTCCCTTGCCATGATTTATTAAGTCAACACATATACCTTGATGCAACAAAATGCTGTTTCAATGAAATCACTAGACCACAAAATAATTATTCTTCTTTTCCCTATCATTTAACCAACAGTGACTTTTGCAATGTTTTTCTTTATAATTAAATGTGTCTGTGAGTCATTAATACCATCTAAAAATAAAATATCCAAAAAATTATTGATTTGACAGTAATATAAACGAGTCATGAACGTTCTCAGGTTTTCTGAGAGGAAAAACCTCTCTTAAGAAACATTAATTTTTTGCCACTATGGGATATTTAATTCTTAACCAAATACAAAGCTAATTACTCTAGATTAAACAGCATTCAGACTTCTATATTGGCATAGTATTTCAGATATTCTTGACTGTAAGATTAATCTAGATGATCAACAGTTTGCAAGGAAAACTCATCTTCCATTTAGAATAATCATGAACTTATTCCAAGAGGAATTTCAAATGATAACCATTATTATTTTGAACAATAATTAAATATCTCAGGTAAGGTTAGCACAAAGCCAAACAAAAGACTATGAAAAAGAATCAGTACAGGAACAAGAATCAGTCAAGACTTTCTACCTCTCAAAAGTCTGCATTTTTAAAAATTTTGTTTGTTTTGTTTTCTGGAAAACCAAGATTTTCTCCATGGGAGGCAGAGACAGCAATACTCTTTCACATACATTCATCCTATTAGACCAATTATTTTCCCCCAAAATTTGGTTACAGTTGAGCAGAATACTTAAAACCTTTAAGTGTTTTCATTAATTAGTACGTGAGGAAAGGTGTGATAGCTGTAACACATTATCTTGAGCTGAGATACCAGTTCTTCCATGCTTAGCTATTTAATTGCAAGAAAACCATTTAAACTCTCTCAAGCTCTACTTATCTTTTCATAAAAAACATACCTCACATATTTCGGAGATTTCTTGAGATGTACCCAAGTCATCTAACAGTTACTGGCATATAATAAATGTACAAGAACTAGTAGCTATTATTTTGCATGTCCTTCTTACATGGAAGTATCTGGATCACTTCTTTATGGTGATCAAAGGTATTAAACTAATTGATTATTATATCCTTTTGACAGATTATTTTATTTTAAATCATTTATTTATTTAATAAACTATACTGTACTAGGGATTGAAACATAAGCAAAACAAAATCTTTGCCTCAGGAAATTCACAGTATTATTAGAACCATAACAGCTCCCATATATTGAAAGAATATCATATAAAAGCAATTGCATTAAACCCTTTTAAAACATTATATTATTTGATGAATACTCTTCTCAAAGTCAGGATTTGAACTTCCATTATATTCTAACCTTTAAATCCAAGTTCTCAATTGTTACAATGGATTACTGTGGGAAAAGGAAGAACATTTTGGTAGAGGAAGAAACAAACAATAATTGATTTGATTAATGGCAAATATCTACTTTTTTACCATTTATTTTCAACTGCATATTGATTTCAGAAGAGGAAAACAAATTATTTCTTTAATTTTTTTCTTTAAACAGCATTTATTCTCTCACAGTTTTGGTTGCTAGAAGTCTGAAATCAAAATGCCAACTCTACAGAGGAATCTATTTGTGCTCCTAGCTTCCAGTGGCCTCAAGCATCCTTAGCTTGTGGCAGTTTAACTCCAACCCTGAGCTCAGTCCTCACAGGTCTTCTTCTCTGCCTCTGTGTTCTGTCCTCTTCTCATAAGAACACTAGTCATTAGATTTGTAGTCTACTCAAAATTCACTTTATCATACTGAGGGCCTTACTAACACATCTGCAAAGACTGTTTGCAGATAAGGTCACATTTTGAAGTTCTAGATGGATGTGAATTTTGAGGGACACTCTTCCACCCATATAATTTAAACTTTGTAATTTATTAGAAATAGTGGAAATTTTCTACTGAAAATGCAGCAGTATACACTCATTTGTTAAATTAACACAATTTATTCAGTTTCAGGGACATATGTAACACACAATGTGTCTTTCAGTAAAATACACTTTGATAATTATTCTGCACATCTATTACTATATGAGATATGCATGAGATATATGCATGGAGTCCCAAATTTATGAATTACATTACAGTCTAAAAATATAGTAAAGAATCCAGGCATAAACAACAAATTACAAAAAATCATTTGGTTATAAATACAACATGTGAAGTAAGGCAGAAGAACAAGTACTCTGCACACTTAACAGCAAATGGACTTGACCCAGTCATGTGAATTGGATTCCTTGTGATTAAAAGATAACTAAGAATTGACTAATTAAAGAGAATTTATCCATGTTTCCACCATATTTCTGAAAATTCTCTTGTGTAAAATCACTTATATTCCAATTTGCAGGGACACGTTAATCATACTCCTTTCATTTATTCACACTTAGAGTATAACCTAGTATCTCCCAAAGAGAAATAGATGCATTGCCTTGTGAGCAGATAACAACCTCACTGCTTAACTTTTGGCATTCAGGTACAGCTGGACAAAAACAGTAGGAAAACTTGAAGGGTAAATTTTCTAAACTCTTCTGAAAAATCTTCTTATTAACAGTACAATTATAGGTAGAGCTCATCCAGTGTGACACTAAACCATAGTTCCTGGTGGATTTCAGGGAACTCTCATTTGTAGGGAAAGAGCCTGTAAATACTGATTTTATCCTGACCTCATTGCTCTCATATATTTTGCATAAATTGACCTTCTGATTTTAAATATATGTATATATGTGTATACATATATTCTTATATATATTAGATTAGATATGTAAGAAAATATGTATAATATGTTAGATTGTATATATATATATATGTATTATATAAATATGTGTTATGTACATAATCATATATTAGTTACTAGCATTAGTTACTTATATATTAGCTACTAGGTCTTGTACATGTAGTGTATATATAATCTTCATATATATATATATAATCTTCAGTCAGGCTTTTACCACCTATAATGTACAGTAGGACTCCTAGGAAATTACTTCTTTTGCATATTCTCCCATTTCCTTGGTAATTCTGGGAAAATGGAAATATTTTAGAACAGAGTCTCTACAAGCTTATTCCCTAAAGAAAAAGGTGATTAAAGTGAAAATCTCATTGACCATAACATTCAGGTTAATTAACAATATTAAAAATAATGCAAAATATCTGAGTAAGATTGTCCTATGTAGAAACATGTCTACTTTCTGTTAATATGGTTGACTTCTTTCTGTAAATAGTTTCCACAGACTACCCTAGAAACCCTAAGAGGAACATAGAAATTTGATAAATAAGCCTCTGTCCTAAACAAGCAAGTCCACATGAGAATCTTAAAAGAGCAGGTTGACAATTTAATTTAATCTAATCTAATCTAACATAATCATATTCATATCTCAGTTGCACCAAATAAGGCCTTCCCTTAGCTAGAGGCTGTCCGCACCTTTTGTGGCCTCTTATCAATTAAACAGTCAATTGAAGCCCTGTTTCCAGTATGATTCAATCATAACACTTGATTAAAAAGAGTTCAGAAAATCTCCTCATTGTTGGTTACCAGAGTTTTGCATACATCAGTTGGGAAATAAGGCACATGATTCTGTTGAACGCATGATGATACTCTCATCTTTCTACTTGCAGCATTGAAAACCAATGTAAAAATGATGTTTGATGGTATCCTCCATAGCTCTTAATTGGGCAAATTTTCCTCTGTTTTAGAGTATGATAACCCACTGCCTAGAAGTGGTTGTACCTTTGCTGTATACACCCCTTCTAGTGTCTGAAAACCAAACTTCTTACCTGCAGATTGCAAAATTCACTTAAATTCTGATCACTAGACAAAATCAAGGACTCTGTTCCAGTGACTGAACTGGGCTGCACAGGTAACCTGAGTAAATTTGTCTTTTCTTCTAGAGCCATCTGGACCTTAGACAAAACAATTATGCAGAACATTTTCATACAATGTTAAAATTGCTTTAAAAACAGTTAATATTTATTGGTTTCTCAATTTGTGCCTGAAATCTTTCCTAGCATTCTTCATGGACTAACTCATTTAATCCTATATATTGTCACCATAGGAAAGTTACATGGCAAATTTAAGTACTTTGCCAGATGTCATGAAACTACAAAGTGAGAAAAACAATCTTTTTTACACTTCAGACAAATCACTAGTTAGTATGTTTGTATATTGTCAGAAATAATATTAACTGATCCGCTGTGCTTTGTATGTATGCTAACTCCTTCCACCTTAGAAGGTGGCACTTGTTAATCATTTCTTGTTTCTTTCATATAAAACTTCTCTCTTAATGGCATTCTTCACAATAACTTTTAAATATATCCAAATCTCCTATCTTACAACAAATAATACTAAATACAGGAGTACATTAATATCCAATCCCAGGATTAGTTTTGGTGTTGTTATTGTTGCTGTTTCAATATAATCTATCTCTATGAAATTTTATTCTTTTCTGGGGTTTCTGTTAATCTGATAATAATTTTGAGTTTATAATTTCAGTCCTTAACTCTTGATACCATGCTATCATTGCTCTCCAGTGTCCCCTATTTCAGTGAATGGCATCTTTATATACCAGTTTTGCGAGTCAGAAACCTAGAAGTTGGCGTACCTTCCAAGCTTCTCTTTCACTTCATCATGATATTCTATAATTTTTACTTTTTAACTCTCAAATTTATCTATATATCTCCATCTCAGATCACATGATCCTAGATCAAACTATCACTTTTTTTTCCTACCTGGGAAGAGATACCCTCAAAATGGATTTCCATTCTTTCACCTTTTCCATGTTTCAGTTTATTATCGATTCTCTGTAATGAGTATGATTATGTTAAAATATAAATAAAATGAAGGCATTTTTCCCACTAAACCCTATTAGTAGCTTCAAATATCTCCTATGGTAGACATCCTTAGATCACCCTGTGGTAGATATCCAGAGTCTTGCATGGTCTGATGCCTAACTACTGCCCTGAGACCATGCTAATGTTTAACACAATTTTTCAGGAAGAATTTCTGTTTCTTTAGCTAAAATTGTAAGTTGAGGGTCTTAGTACAACTGTTGCAAAGTATGAAATATAGAACCAAGAAAAATCAGGAGCGTTTTTTCAAGGAATTTAGTCTATTGTGCCTGCACTTTCTTCAATTTTCTAAGAAAATTGTTCTTAGAAACTTGCTAGCACTAAGATTTAATGGGCATAATGCATGTGACAGTCTTTCTCAGAAAATGAACACAAAGAAAATGAATAAGAGTGATTGACAGAAATGTAAATATGAGAGAGCAGAGAGCAAACTGGGAAAGTACATGTCTAGATAACTATATGACACTAAAAGCTATTAAAGGTGACAATAGCTCATCCTTTCTTCATGCTGCCTTTTATGCAAAATACACTCAAGCTGGACCTGGAGTGACCTCTCCCCAAATGGCACAGCTTGGAGTTTTTGAATGCATCTTGGTTTGTCATTGCATTTTGTTCATTTTTGCACTGACAGTGGCAACTGTATCTGACAATATAAAGACTTTAGATTCTTCCTGTATAATATTCAGGTCATTTCTACCAGATTCTTTCTCTCCTAGACAACAGTAGTGTTGCCTGTCTGAGTGTATACATTGGGACAAAGGGTGAAGTGCTGGAAGAGGAGCTTCAACACTTTTCTAGAAGCAAGTTTTTAGGGTCTCTATTAAGTGAAAAGAGGATCAATAATAATCACTCCAGGAGTGAAGGTGACTATGGCAGTACTTTCCAGACCATAGGTCATCCAGTTTAAGAAATCCTACAGACAAAAAAAAAGAAAATGCAATTGAAATGCTTTCTACAATGCTTTCTCCTTCTTCTGCCTATTATACGGTTTTCTTCAAAGTGTTTGACTATGAATCCTGACCTTCTTGCTTGTAATGTGAAATCAAGTTGCCTTAGAAATGGAGCCCTGCTAGATATGGGATTTCCAATCCTCCTGGCCTTGCAATTGTGTTTTATTTCACTGCTGGCACGACTAGAGCTTGTCCATTTTTATGAAGAGGTAAATGTAAACTCTTATTCACAGGGCACTCTATAATGTCATGTGTATATGAGACCCAAACTCTCAGAGCTGTATAAAACTTTGACATAAACATAATCTCAGTGCTGAAAACTGACCCAAACTATCACAGACTTTTAGAGCTGTATGCTTCCCAGCTTTGAGAAGGGAAGAATTCAACTGACCATAAAAAAGGGGCTGTCCCACAATTTCTGATGTCTAAAGATGGGAAATAAAAGCTGTTTTAGGAGTTTTCTGTCTCCTTATTATGACAGTTTTTAAATAATGAATTGGACAGCTATATGATCTAGTTGTTATAGAACAATATCTTTAAGAATCTTATGATCTTTTGAGTCCATATGTTATTAAAAGTTTTCCTATTTATTTAATAAAATTAAGACCATGTAAAATGAAGATCATCAAATTCATCTAAATAAATAAGCTATAAACAGTGAAAACACCCTTATAAAATTTCCCTACATAAGTAGAAGCCACTGGAATGGAAACATAGTTGGTGTCATAGGGGGTTAACACTGAAGCAAGTAAGGGAGATAGTGTTTCTGGCTGTTTGGGCTAGACATTAAGGCTGCTTAATTTGTAAACTACAAAAATATCCTAGTAACCAAAAGAAAGAATAACAAGAGAATGACCTAATCTCTATTGTGAATGCATCACCCACATAGTTTGCAGAAAGCTGGAGAAACAAGAGGAGACACAGGTGGGAAGAATGCCTGTAGGATCAGCAGAAAAAAAAATCAGTAACAAATTTGGGAGAAAATATCTCTCTGTTGTGTTATTAAAATGGGATTCAGTTCAACGGTGAGACCCAGGACAATCACACTTGCGTGTATTTGATTTATGGCATAAAAATTGACATAGAACAGTTTATGTGCATTAACAATGCAAAAAGTAAGTCTATAGCCTCCACAAAAGCAGGTGGGCACTGATATTTGTTATGTCAAAGAGATGGAGTGATAGATTCTCAAAAAAAAAAAATAATGCAAATTAAGTCAGTATAATTAAATGCTATAGTGAAATAGAAATGTTAAGCAATAAGCATCTTAAACTATAATAAATCCTCTCAGATACAGTTCCAGAGCTATTGAGAGGAAATGTGTCAAGATCCCTATGATCCATAAATCACCAGACAAAAGAGGATGGGAAGCATAGAAAACACTATATATTTCTGCTATAGCCTCTTTTCATTTAATATTAGGGAGTTCAAATGGATTTTTATGTGTTAGCCACCTTTATTCTTACTATGAATGGACAAAGTTATACAAACTGGTAAATTCCCACTTCCTTCATAAACCTCACTGCCACCTAATTATATACTGTGAGCTGAGCACTGGGGCAACTGGCACCCTGTGAATAATTCAGTTTTATTAGCTCACCTGTATCAAAAAGGAAAAATTACATAATATGTGCAAGTTAATACAGTGGAACTCATTTACCTTATTAAACGTTCAACTTATATTTTGGTGTGGCTAAGTGCATGCCAAAAATAAAACACGGTCCTGTAGAAAGACATTACACTGTAATATGAATGTTTCAATAAAAGTGTCAGCATGTTACCAAAAACAAAGACTGGGGGGGCTCTCGTTAACAAGTCTGGAGTAAAATCTTGTATCTTGGGTTTGTTCATTTAATTTTTCCTTGTTAATTTATTCAATAAATTTGTATTTACTGGAATACTACTCTGTTCTAAACACAGCACAAAATGTTAGAATCATTTTTTTTCTTAAAATTTTAGAATCTGATGGGAAACCATATAAATAAATAGATGATTATAACAAAATGTAGTATAAGAGATGGAAACACAAGGTGCAGACACATGACTCCACATGTGCAGAATGAATCCGTGGGTCACGAAGGATCATATGATTGCAGAGCAATGACTGGTAAACTGAGAGTGAAAAATATGGCAGGAGATGAGAAAGAGATACTTAGGGTAGCAGATTACTTAGGAAAGATTAATAAAATGGTATTTAGAACCAGTGCTGGGAATTAACTTTTAAAGACAAAGTAACCATTTCTTCCACTCATAAAGGAGTTTAATTATCTACAGATATCCACACTGAAACAGTTATATATGTGGGGCACAAGATGTGGGGCACCCGTGTGTTTTCATACCTGAAACCCTATAAGTTCTCTGTAGAAATAGAAGCAAGGTATTTTGATAACTGAAAAATAGGAAGGGATTAGCTAAAATGTTGAAAAATGATAATGACTATGTGGAAGAGGTATTATGAGAAATGACAAGATGATGAAAGAGAACAAATAAAGTAATTGCTAACAGAATTGAATGTCCAGTGAGGATGCAGAAAATAAATGTATAGAAGCATGAACCTATAACAATGTATGATTTCCTCTAGCAAGTCTCAGTATCCTAAGGAGAGGAGGTAGATGGCTTTACTGAGGAAATTATAGGAATTTGTGTGGTGCTTATGCCAAAAATCACATAAATAAGCCAGAAAAGCAATCCAAACAACCAGTTCAAACACAAACTTCAAATAAAATGATGATATGACTCACCACTGAGTCTGGGATTCATAGGCAATAAACCAAAGCAGTAGGAATTGGAGAAAAATGAGGGAGGAACTGAAAATCCAAAGACATGATAAAGATAAATGCTATATAGTGAAAGTAATGAAGTGCAAGGCTGAGATAAATGGAGGCTGTGATCAGAGATTAGTGTTTCTAAATCTATTATATAGGAGGTAATAAAAATTTAAGTGATGATAACATCCAGCTGTGGCCAAGGGAATGGATGTCTAAAGGATGGTGGAAGTTGAGAGAACTGGAATCCAGGAAGTCAAATAACTATGAGAATAAGGTATCCATCAGGCTACCCACATATTCTTTGAAGTTACTGTAGAAACCATGAAGATCTGAAATAAAAAGAAATACTGTGATCCATAAGCCCAAGGGCCTCAGCAGATGACAATGTCATAGGATGATAAATAGAGGCATAACGGCAAAGATAGAGAAGCTCTTGCATGAGTCACACAGCAATGCTCGGCAAGTAACAATGAGAGTTAAGTGCAGATTCCATCTATGACAATATGGTAAATGGAATGGGAATGAATGAAGTATGTCCTCTGCAGGTGAAACTGGCAGGCATTGGGAAGGTTAAATTGCAGCTGAGTCCAAATGATGAGAAAATATTTGGGTGAGAATTTCTGCATGTTTAATGGTTGGTCAGATATATAAAAGTAATGGGGAGGAAATGCAGAGCAAATTCGGGATGATATTAGAGAAGAGGAAAGTTGATCAAGGACCTTGAATTTTACATGTAGCTGTAAATGGAAAATTATTAAGCTATCAAGAGAATTATTCAAAATTGTGTCAACAAGTCTGGAAAAGTAGCAAAATCCAAATAATATTTAATGGACTGTGTTTACAAGTTTTTAGTTTAGCCCGGAAACATTGAGGATAAATTGAACATTTTGAGCAAGAAAATAGCACAGTCAGATTTGTGATTTGAAATATTGTTCTGACTTCAGTGAGAATAGATTGGGGGCAAATGATACGTGAAGTAGGGAGAACAATTAGGAGGCTATTGTAGCAAACCAAAGGAAAAACGCTGATGGATAGATTTAGAGTCACTGAGAGGGATGGAGAAAAGAAGGTCAGTGTAAGAGATACTCAGAATGATTACTTGACAGGACTGCATGTCAAACTCATGGGAAAGTTGTCAGATGATATATGAAAAATACTTATGCAAAGTTTTGTTAAAAGTTGCTCTGTAGGCTTTTTGTATATATTGTCATTCTGAGCCAACTAAGTATCAGAGTCTGGAAACCTAAAACCTATATTTCCCAGAATCCTTTGCCAACGCATTACTACTTTGTGTTACAACAGGAGAGTACTGTTTTGGGATTCAAAAATCAGAAGGAAATATATTTTCCTTCATTTAGAGACCTCAAGGAGGTGGGTGAACAGACTACATATGTGAAGCTATCATCAGTTTCCTGGAAAACTCCTTTGATTCTTGGGCTTCATTGCTGCAGAAGTCTGAAATCATCAATAGTGATTTCCTGCAACACCTGCACCTCTAGCTGCATTAAATCTAGTGACCCCCTGGTCTAAGTTCTACGAGCCCTTCAGATGTAAACATCACATTCCCTGTGTTAAATCTGTTCCCTCTAAGATAACTTAGAGTGATTTCTTTTCTTTTTATTTACTTAATCAAAACCTTGACTGATGCAGAATTTTGTAAAGTAAATGGCCTAGTGACAGGAAACTAGAATTGGTTAACTAACCTAGTCATATTTGAATATAATCATGACACAATTGATAAAATAACAAAATGGTAGTAGACTCCACCATGCCTGTAGTTGCTTGGAAAGATATATTTCTTCAGAGTATGGCTTCGGGAGACCACAATGATTATTCCACGAGAACTTAGAGGAAATAAGGCCTGTAAATACCTTGAGATGGTTACTTCTGACTGTATAGTTAGCTTACAAAAAATTTACAAATTCAGGGATTTAAATTTTTGGCTTGAGACCAGCCAGACCAAAAAATAAAAAATGGCTCTATTACAGATTTAAATTTTTTTCTAAATTCCGTAGGGCTCTTATGTGAAACTCAAAGTAATAAATGAAAGAAAAAATGTGATGCAAAAATTTAGAATGATATTTAGTAAATTCTGATAATTATGAATACTCTAAACCTCAAAATTTTTCTATCTACTCTGCCAACACAATCATCTCTTTCTGTCTGAGATCAGTGTCATATTGGAAGACCCTATAATGAGGCAATTTTCTTATTTCAAAGGTTGTTAATTGGAGTTCCCGTCGTGGCTCAGTGGTTAACGAATCCGACCAGGAACCATGAGATTGCGGGTTCGATCCCTGGCCTTGCTCAGTGTGTTAAGGATCCGGCGTTGCTGTGAGCTGTGGTGTAGGTTGCAGACGTGGCTCGAATCCTGCGTTGCTGTGGCTGTGGTGAAGGCCTGCAGCTACAGCTCCTGTTAGACCCCTAGCCTGGGAACCTCCATATGCCACGGGTGCGGCCCTAGATAAGGCAAAAAAACAAAAAAAAAAGATTGCTAATTCTCTTCAAGTCCTATCCCCACCAAATTTCAGTGCCTACAACCTTATAACAGTCAAATCCCAGTTCATTCTAAAGAGAGTTTCCTCTTGCCTTCCCTGGAACGAGGGAGCATATAAACCAAAATAATTGTAATTGTTTGGTCAACTTATATGAAAAGGAAATTTGAAGAGTATGTATAGGACTGAATTTTGAGGGTCCATACCAGAGAAGAAGAATGAAAATAAAATGCAAGGATGTTGATAAACAGAACATGTCTCTGGTTCACCATATCAAAGTGGAAAGAAGCAGCAAATGCCCTAATTGACTCGGTAAAAAAATACACTTGCCCTCACAAAAATTCAGAATTCAGAATAAATTCTGAAAAATTTAGTGATAAAGTTTTTAGATTTCTAAGACTTATCAAAGTGTCCTTCCAAAAGGGAAAAAACAAAACAAAACTACTTTACCCTCCGTACCACTAAAAAAGAACCAAGATTTGTTGGGTCTCTTGGGATTCTGTAGACACCGTACATGAGCATGTTGCCCCCAATCATTTACCAAAAAGCCCAGAGCCATCCCTATGTAGTCACTATTCATTTGAATCAAAGCAATGACCCCTTCCACAAACAACTGTTTTCACTTTGATCCCCAACTCTTAGATTGTTGTTTATTTATACATAGTAACTAATTATACATTTTTAAATTGTTTGTTTATGTATTTATTTATTTATTTATTTATTTTGCTTTTTAGGGCTGTACCCATGGCATTTGGAGGTTCCCAGGCTAGGGTTTCAACTGGAGCTGCCGCTGCCAGACTACACCACAGCCACAGCAATGCCAGATCCCAGCTGCATCTGTGACCTACACCACAGCTCACAGCCAGATCCTTAACCCACTGAGTGACGCCAGGGATTGAACCCACAACCTCACGGTTACCAGTCAGATTCATTTCCACTGCATCACACTGGGGACTCCTCTACATTTTTTTAAGAATATCCTTTTTTAAAATGTAATATCTTTGCCCACTCCCCACAACATTGGAAGGCAATATCCATCCAATGCTGGATCCTTAACCCACTGCACCACGCGGGAACTTCTTAATTTTACATTTTTATTCTTCTTTTCTTCCGACGATACTTTATATGAGGTATGTAATAGTATTTTAATTTCTATTTCTATGTTTCCTTTTAAGTTATAGAATGTAAAGGTAGTTTTTAACTGAACAGGAAGTGCAACAGTCACTACACAGAGATGGATAAAATAATTCATGGGATTTGTGTCTTTCCCCTCTCCCTCCCCACCCACTGGTCTAGGGGTCCACAGCTTCATTTGTATAAGACTGTCAGAGAAGAAAGAATATAACAAAACACCTGTCATCATGTTAGAGGGATATGTGTTGTTGATTTTAGTGAAGAGAAGTTATTTCTTTGATACCAGGAATCCAAGGAGGATGACTGAATCACATACGATTGTCAATATTTTTCACTACCCCCATTATTCTAAAGGCTTTAGGATATGAAAATCTACATTTTCCAGGTGCTTGTCAGCAGAGTTCCAGCTTAGATTTTAATAATAGGCATTGGCATGAAATTAGGTACGTAGAAAGCAGAAGTTATTTTTCTCTTCCAGTATTGGCTGATATGTATGTACCCATGCAATACTGTAACCTTCAGAGGGATCCTGAATATCTTCAAATCATTTTCCTTAGTTTAGCAGACAGCAGAGTCCATTGACAGTTTTGTACTGTCTGGTTTCCCTAAAGCCAGCAGTGGTTCTTCACTAACCCAGCCCTTCCAATGGTTTTGTAAGAATAGAGTTACCTGTATTTAAGTCCTGCCCTCAAAAATATTTTCATTCCTGACTAAACTTTAACTCATATAATATAATAATGTGGAAGTAAAAGTGAACTCTAATCAATTTTGATAAAGAAAGAAAAAAAAGTAAAATTTGGCCTAAGAGTTATGATTTTTAGTTCTGACCTAATCCAAGTATGTCATGTGTACACATTTTTGTTATTGTTTATGATCATTCCCTCAAAGAAAATATCTCCAAATAACTTTTTTCTCATTTGTATGTAATTTACTAACTGCACATTTTTCTAGGATTAAATGAAATGCTACTAAGGCAAGTAATCAAGCAAGAAAAAAACTATTTTTGAGCAAATACTGTAAACACTAAAATTTTAATGGTCAGGCAGCAATTAAGAGATATGCGGAGACTATCCTAAATCATTTGAAATAATTTTTCTGAAACTCAGTGTTCTTATAAGTAATATGAAGATAATACTAGCTTATAAAAGGTATAAGAAATAAATGAAATAATGTATGTGCAAATCTCATAAACAGTAATTCTCAGTGCAATTGATAGTTACTGTTTTTCTTACTACTATAATGTAGATTCATAATATCTTTCAAACATTTTAATCATTATTTAAACAGATGTGCCTTATTATGTGGTGATTTCTTTGTGATAAATCTGCCATAATTAAAAGAAAAATGGAGAAGATCGTTTAGCATTCTTTTTGGGAAGACTCTTGTTAAAGGAAATTCTGCTTATACCACTGCTGGCAAATAGTTGGTTT
The DNA here is from genome assembly GCA_004024745.2 of Catagonus wagneri. Taxonomy (NCBI): domain Eukaryota; kingdom Metazoa; phylum Chordata; class Mammalia; order Artiodactyla; family Tayassuidae; genus Catagonus; species Catagonus wagneri. Next base: position 4,652,911 of record PVHT021183608.1, read on the forward strand.
CTGAAAATGTATTCTAAATTCATTTCCCAGCTGTTCACATCTCACCACAACCACTACAAGTTGCCAGTGACTGTCACTTTGCTATCTTGTTCCTTCCACCTGGCCCTCGTGGAAGGGCCAGCTGCATAAACCAAATGACGGCTGGTGAGAAAACTAATTCTTACCCTAAATATCCTCACAATACATCGATGACCACTAATCTCAAATGGGTACTTAATGTTGCTGAACTTTCATTTTACATGTCTGTAATCTAGTCTCTTCATTGACTTTCTTCATACTTTGCCCTTTTTCTTGAAAGTTTGACACCATTTCATTCGCTCTAGAAAGCTCAGATCCTATTTAATTAAAAAGTTTTAAATCTGAAAATTATTTCCATCGACTCCTACCATATATGTACACTTAAATGCTTTGAATGCCCGCTTTCTGCTCTCCTGCTTCCTTTTATGAATAGTTTGCCCATATTTCTAAGGGTGACCTCGCTAGCTTTAGTACTAGATACTCTCTTTTGGCCCTTCCAATGGCTGGAATCCAGTAACTCTTTAAAATTTCAGCTCATCCTTCTCTATTGGATTACTCATAAGAGTATACAAACACGCTCTTATTTTCTGCCATGTTAAGAAAACATTTCCAATCCAAATTCAGTCTGAAGTTACTGTAATACTTCTCTGCTCTTCTTTTAACTCCTCATGAGAACTGGCAGTGCTAGCTGTCTTCCTGTCCTCCCTTCTTATTCTATCCTACATGTTCTTCAGTGAATGTTTGCCTTCAGCCACACCGTTAAAACACATACCGTCATTACACTGATGCCTTAAGTTCGTTAAATCCAAGGATTAATTCTCAGTTCCCAAACAACTCAATGTACTTGACCAAGTCCTTCCTTCCACAGCTCAGCACTTGATTCCAGGGCCTTATCTTCTGCAGGTTTTCATCCCATCAATCACATTGACCTCCTTTTTCGGTTCCTTCTCATTTTTCAACCTCTTAACATTGGGTCTTGGTCTTGGACAATGTATGAGTTTACGAGGGCAGCAGTATTGAAGTCACAGAAACTGCGTGGCTTAAATAAAACTGATTTTCTAACAGTTCTGGAGCAAGAAGTTTGAGATCAGGTTGCCTGTGGGTTGGTTCCGTCCAAGGACTATGTAGAATCCTTGGAAGAAGAATCAGTCCATGTTTCTGTCCTCAGTTCTATAGTTTCCTCAGAATCTGCCATTCCTTGTTTTGTAGACTTACCACCTCATCTCTACTTTCATCGTCACATGTCATTCTTCCTGGTGTCATGTCTATGTCCAAATGTCTCCTTTTCATAGGGACATAGGTCATATTGGATTAAGGGCCCATCCAACTTCATTTTAATTAATTACATATGCACTGACCCTATTTCTAAATAACATTCTTAGATAATTCAACAGGAAAAAAATTCAACATAATTCAACCCAAGAGAAAATATTTCTTGAACCTGTATTTTGCATACCTCATCTAAATGTTGCTTTATATTGGGTCTATGAACTGAAGACTACCTAATTTATACCCAGGGCTAGATTTCTCCTCTGAACTCCAGGCTCATATATCCAAATATATTTTCAGTATTTCTGCTTTGATATGTAACAGGCATCTCAAACACAGCAGTCTTCTAAAATGAACTCTCATATAATCTCAAATCAGGAAAATAACCAGGACAATAACAAGCACCCCACAAGCCTCACACATGTCCAGTAAGTATTCCCAATTATTATTCTCTCTCCCTCCAGAAGTAAATAATGACTTCAATGGCATTCACACCTTTGTTTTTAAAATTATGATTATCTGAATAATATAATCTAGTATGGCTACTTTTGTAATTGTCTATAGTTGAAATTATATGTGATATGTCTGGATGTATCTTGCTTCTTTCATTCAAAATTATATCTTTAAGATGTGTTCAAGATGTTCCTTTTCACTGTGTTTTATTCATTGTGGAATGGTATTTCATAGCAAGACGAACTCATGATTTTTTTTTTTGTCTTCATATTTTGGCCATTATAAACATTGCTGATGCAGATATTCTCTTGGCCTATTTTCTGTTAAGCTCATTTTAACACACATACACAAACACAAAAGCCTTAGAGCTTTATAGTCTAATGATTATATTATTTTCTTTTCTAAAATTTGTGTTTGGACTTTTTAAAACTATGAATAATCAATTTTATGCTATCTTACTAATATTCCCTCTTTTATTTTTAATAATTAATATTCCCTCTTTTATTTTTTAATACATTAAGCACACATTTTCCATTCTGTAGATGATAATTCATACATCTAAGGTATTTTTTATTTGATCTGGCTGTATGTTATATCAATTACCATTTATATTACCTTATTGCCTCTTTTGCTTTGTGATTATCTTATTGGGAATTCACTGTATTTGTGGGAGATCCTTTGACCAAGACTAAAGTTCTGTTCCTTCATAGAGCATTTGCATTTGTTCCTGCTTGGTACCTAAAACAATGGCAACACATGATCACTTCATGGAATATTTTAAACCTTACTCTTTCTCCTGGGGTCGTCAGACCACACAGATAATGTAAATTTGGACCACGAAAACCACATAAGCACGAATTTATGGTTAAGAATTCTGAAATCCAGAGTGTTCCTATTGTGGCACAGTGGAAATGGATCCGACTAGTGTCCATGAGGATGAAGGTTCAATCCCTGCCCTCCATCAGCGGGTCAGGGATCCATTGTTGCCATGAGCTGTGGTGTAGGTCGCAGGTGCTGTGGTATAGGTCTCGGATCTGGCTTTGCTGTGGCATAGGCTGGCAGCTGTAGCTCTGATTTGACCTCTAGCCTGGGAACTTACATATGCCAAAGGGTTTAGCCCTAAAACGCAAAAAAAAAATAAAAGAAAAAAAGGAATTTTGAAATCAAACTTAAGATAGGCAAACTTCGAACATCCTATCTTTACAAATGACTACTTTGCTGTTTTACTTATTTTTCCAGATTCACTCCTTTCACTGCTTGAATGCCAGGTTTATGTGTGATCCCTGACTTGATCTTTCACTTTGTGTGGGCTCTGGGCACACGTTATTAAAATCAAAGCTCTATATTAAGGGATGTACATCTTTTCCCAGGGAAGCCATGGACTTTATTTCACTTATTACTGTGGATTTATGCTTTCTATTTGCTTTCTGCCTCTAAGGATTACTCTGATTTTATTGCTAACTCAGACGTGCATTTTAAACTATTCTTCTAAAAATTATATTCAACGTTTTCTGGCATTTTTTGGAGTAGGATGTTTTGAATATATATTCTGCCATATTTCTGGATCTTACAGTTTCATCTTGTTTTTGTCATGGCCTAGAATTGTGTCATTGTCCAAATTTTCATAATGATGAAAGAAATCCACCAATTCTCCTTGTCAGTCTCTCTGTGTGATCATTAGAGCTTCCACAGGGTAGGATTGCTGGCCATCAACCTGAAGTTTGAGTTAGCCGTGTAGCTTTATTTGGCTGTTGAAATGTAAGTGAAAGTGAAATGTGTCACTTCTGCCCAGAAAATTTCAGAGACAGTGAATGATTCAATGCATACCTCTTCTGAGGTCAAGCAGAGGTCAAGATAGAGCCTTTGTCCTCCTGAGTCCCTGAGGGATTATGATACCAAAGACAGTCCCTCCTCATTGCTGCCTTGCATGGGAGATGCAAGCTGTCTAAGTTATTGTTCTGTTATCTTGAGCCACTGAGATTCTGGGAGCTTTTGTTACCATAGCTTATTTTAGCCACCCTGTTGGTTCTGCTGTCAAATATCATCACTATTTTAGCTCAATCCAATGCCAACTACATCATGATGTCTTCCCTAATGCTGCTCAAAAATAATCACTCCTTCCTCTATACTCTTCTGATAAAAATAACAATAGGAGTTCCTGTCGTGGCTCAGTGGAAATGAATCTGACTAGCATCCATGAGGACGCAGGCTCCATTCCTGGCCTTGCACAGTGGGTTAAGGATCCAGTGTTGCCTTGAGCTGTGGTGTAGGTTGCAGATGCAGCTGGGATACAGCATTGCTATGGCTGTGGCGTAGGCCGGCAGCTACAGCTCCAGTTCAACCCCTAGCCTGGGAACCTCCATATGCTGCATGTGTGGTTCTAAAAAGACAAAAAACAAACAAACAAAAAACAATAACAATGACTAATTATTTACTATTAGTAAGATGTTGTGTGAAGTCTTTTACTCACTTTAATTCATGTAATAGCACCACAGAATTTTGAAGATGTATTATATGTTTTACAAATGAGAAATAAAAGGCTTTAAGAAATTAAGGAGCACACAGATTGCTCATGCGACCATCATTGTAACTTTTATTGATATCATAATTATTGGTTTATTCATGCATTATCCCTGTTAAAATTAGAACACCTATTAACTTCGTATCTACCACTCCAGCCCAGTGGGATGCATACAGTAGGTGCTCAGTTCTTAAAATATTTGTTTTCTAATTTAAAAAATACACTGAAAATTTTAAGATGAAAGAAAATATAAGACAAACAATACTGTTAAGTTCTGCACTCAGAAAGTTTTAATATAGATTTTTGGTTATTTCCTCCGTCTTTTTCTATGTATGTAGATTTCTCTGCATCATAGATTGTTGATAGAATATTCTTTGTGTACATTTGTACATTGAATTTCATATTCAGCCTCAAATGCTAAACAACCCATCCTCTGAACATCCGTATTAATGACTAAAATGCAATCATATGTGTAAATCCATAATTTATTTCACATTTTCTTTGATATTGTTAATTTTATCCCTTCTTTAATTCAAAAATATTTATTGAGATCCTCTTATATTCTATATACTCTTACAGACAATGGACAAAAGGCAAAAAAACAAAAGTTAACAAACAAAAATTTCCTGCTCTCCTGAAATTTGTTTTCTTGTGAGAGAAAACATGAATCAATAAATGTGTAATCTAACATAGGCACTAAGAAGAAATAAAGCAGGATAAGGTGATAATGAATGACAGATAATTCTGTATCTTAGAAAGGTGGGTGAAGGACGGCTTTTTTGATGAGGTAATAATGAGGGGGTGGAATGAAGTGAGGAGTAAAGTCCTCTGGTTGTTTGAAGGAACAGAGTTCCAGGCAGATAGAACAGCAAGTGTAAAGTCAAGTTCTGAGGCAGGGCTGAACATCTCAAGAGGCACCATAGATATAGAATGACTGGAGGAAACCAGTAAATCAGGAGAAGATCATTAGGGCTCAGATCTTATAAGCCATAGTGGTGTTTAAATTTTACTTTGAGTTTATAGGGAAGTAATTGAATTGTTTTGGTCATCAAAATGTTATAATTAGATATCTGTTTTAACAGGATTTCTCTGCTTGCTCTATTGAGACTCTCTGGTGTGGAGAAATTAAAAGTGTAAACAAGGAGACCAGTTAGAGGCTACTTCAGGGTCCAGGAAAGAGAAGATTGTGGCTCAGAGCAGAGTGGTAATGATTTATGTGGATGTAGATATTTGATTATTTTGAATATACTTGGAAGGTAGAGAAATATGATTTCTTGGTGGACTTTATGTCAGGTATGCGAGAAGAGTTCAGGCTAATTCCTAGCCGTTGTTTGGCTTTGATTTGTAATAAACAATAAGATATCCAAATTACCTATAATATGTTATACCTCAGTGGATGCTCTGTGCATAACTATTTCTATCTCTAAGAGATATCTCCTTTCCTTAGAATACTGCCCTAGAAGAGTAATTACCCATCAAGGGAGAATTTTTAAGAAATCACTCATAAAAACCATTGGTACTCAATGGATTTTTTAGAGCCATTTCTTTCATAACATTCATTTTTAGTTCCATATTTATTTGTTTGTGTGTACTTTTTTTTCCCCCTTTTTACAGCTGCACCTTCAGCAAATGGAAGTTCCTAGGCTAGGGGTCAAATTGAAGCTTAAGCTGCTGGTCTACACCACAGCCACAGCTACACCAGATCTGAGCCATATCTGGGATCTATGACACAGCTTGCAGCAATGCCAGACCCTTAATCCACGGAGAGAGGCCAGGGATTGAACCCGCACCTTCAGGGACATTATACTGGGTTCTTAATCCACTGAGCCACAATGGGAACACCTGTTTGTGTGTACTTTTTGAGTTGGATGTTTTATTCATTCACTTATTCTCATATATATGTTTGGGTGCATGTGGTTGTGGATGTACAAACACTAGTCTATGTCTCCAGATCTATGGATTTGCAATTACTATATTTTCAGACAAATTTAAAATATGTTTTCATGTAGTTTTCAGGCCATCTCTTCTTTCTAAGACATGTAATTTTATTTTGAGTTCCTCATTGGTGCATTTATGCAGAATAATGTTTAAAATGTCCAGTAGTTCTTTTGCTTTATGATTTTCTTAATTATGTAATTGTACTGAAAATTCAGAGATGTATGTAATAGTCTCATAGGTATATTCTTTGTGTCAGTTTTGTCTATTTTATTATCCAAACACTCTGTTATCCATAGTGATCTAAGTCCAGTATTAATATTTATTTTAGTATATATATATATATATGAACTCTAATTTTCCATCAAATATTAAGTGCTGCTTCAGGCTTATAAGTTAATAACTAGAAGGGACGCTCCAGATGAGTGAGTCCTGCTTATTCATTTGTCATCTCTCAGCTGGAAAAATTGCCTTGTTATTCATGTTATCTACGAGAAGTCACTTTATATTTATAAGAAAAAACAAACAAGCAAATAACAACCCCCTTAAGACATCTCTTCCCTGCTCATTATTTCCTGGGTCTCTATCTCAGATTCACTTTCGCTTTAACTTATGGATGGAGAAAGGGTTTGAGGAACGGGGAATTATTTTTCCAAACAAATAGAAACCTCTTCCCAATTAAAAAATAAAGAAATCCTTCCTATTATGACACAACTGAGTAAGGTCAGAGAGAAAATAAGGTAAAGTCAACTAAAGAGGTGTAACAAAACAGAAATAAGAGATTATAACATAAGGGTTTTCCAATGTGGACAAAAAGTCACCATGTTGCTTTTTGCATTGAAGATTACATCATCCAGGACCATGGTCCAGTAGTTTGCCCGTGATCTGAATCTAGGAATCCCCATTCACAGGATTGGATTGATAGCCTTAATGGTCATCACGGAGGACAGAACACTTTGAATCCTTTTTATATGATTTATTGTGATAGAAAAATTCTACACAATTTAGTTCTTTTGATTTCCTCTGTTTTGCTAAATGTCTGTTTCATAGAGTGGCATTTCTCCATATTATTCTGAGAGGGCACTATCTACTCACAGAACCACTGCAAAGACTGCCAGGTGGTCTCATCTGTTAACACATTTTGGTAGGTACTTGCTTGTTGAACATTTCCACTCAGGGAAGAACAGCTACTCTACGAGGTTATCCTATTATGGTGTTTCTCTTGGGATGAAACCCGGGGTGGTGGGTTTCTACTTTTTGTTCCTATCAGTGCTGGGAGGAGCCTCTGTTACTTTGGTTTGTTTCATATGGAAGAAATCACTCCTAGACAAAGCCCTGCTGCTATGTTGGATTTCTGCTTCATGTGTCCACCAACCCCCTGGGTTAAAACATGATCTTCTCTAATTACAGTGAAAGGAATAACTAATTATGCCTACAACACTAGTGAAAAGATTTCCAGAACAGATGGTATTTGAACTGGCTTTTTGTAGGATGAATTGCAATCTGCTATAAGGAAAATGGTGAGGGAAGGATATTCAGGTTATTGGAAAAACATCTGCAAAAGCTGTATTCAGAACTAGGTATTTCCATATTCAAAGCCAAGTGTACGATGGTATCTCTGGAATGTCGAATTTTTATGACTTTCCAAAGAAGAATTTACATGCTATGTCAAAGAGTTTTTATATCATAGTATGATGGTATCAAAATAAATTTACATGATTGGATTTTTTATGATGATAATTGTGGTATCCTAGTCACTAGATTAATCACCAAGCTTTTTGTCAACTTCTCTATATCTCCCCACAATCAACAGAACCCACTCAAACTGATCAAAACAGTAGAAATTGTGTTTTAGAAGTAGTTTTAGCTCCTTCCATAAAGAGGATAGAGTCCTCAAATGTTTCAATAATGAAGATAAACTGTAAACTTCCTGAATCTTCTGGGCTCAATGTCCACACACAGCCAGGACCTGTATTTCAGCCAAATGAGTTAGATTTCTTCCCGACTTTATTCTTCTAAGACCCATTTTGAAAGATTCTTTTAATGATCAAGTTCTACACGAACCCCACTCTCACCCCCGCCAACACTGCTTTGCATTCTGTAATACTTCAGGGCTGGTACTTTTTTATTTGTTTATTTTTGTTTCTGTATTGGGCCAGACAGTAAAAATTTTAGGCTTCGTGGGCCAGATGGTCTCCTGTTACAAGTACTAAACTCTGCAGTTGTAGTCCGAAAGCAGCCACTAATGATAAGAAAAAGAATGAGCATGAGTGTGTTCCGTTAAAACTTCGTTTATAAAAAGAGGCAGTAGGCTTGGTGTGGCCAAATGGCTGTAATTTTTGTTTCCTGCCCTAGACCTTCCTCACCTTTATTCTCAAGGCCTGCTTGGACTCAACTGAATTTATTACACTTGATTTCTTGGATTTGATTCATACATGTTGCTTTCATCCTTGGACCATCACTTGGCTCCCATTGTCTAGTGCTCAAAACTTTCTTTCTTGGCATTCCCATGTGGCTCAGTGGTAGCAAACCCAACTAGTATCCATGAGGATGCTGGATTGATCCCTGGCCTTGCTCAGTGGGTTAAGGATCCAGGGTTGCTGTGGCTGTGGTGTAGGCTGGCAGCTGCAGCTCCGATTTGACAGCATGGAACTTCCATATGCTGCAAGGGCAGCCCAAAAAAGAAAAAAATTCATTCTTATTATTTCTGTACTGCAGTAGGTGGCTAACTTTACTTCCCAAACTGTTAATTCTAATCATCATGTGGCACTGAGAACAGTTAATGTTGCAAGAGCTCAGGTAACTGATTATGAAGGCCAGAAGAATTATGAAGGTGATAAAACTTTATAGATAATAATATTATCTGATACTTGTGTTTACTATATGTCAGACAATAATTAGGTGTTTACATATAAAAACATTTATTTCTCACAATGATCTATTGAGTTATTATCCTTTCTATTTAAAATAAGAGGGAACAGAAACAAATTAATTAAGTAACCTGCTCCAAACCAGACAGCTGGTAAGAGGTGGAGTCAGCATACAAACTCAGGCAGTCCAGCTCTAGAATCAACATTCCTTAACCACTACATGCTCTTGAGAGATGCTGCAAAATAAGAGAGAAAATTCTCTGCATGGGAATGATCAGCACTTGGCAACCAATTAGATGCAGTGAGCGCAACAAAAGAAACTAAGGATGTATTGCAAATCATTTAATTGGGAGATTAGAGAATACAGGAGAATATTTGTTGACTATGCTAATTTTTCAATTATTTTATAAACAGTTTTATATGAATTTCAAAATAGGCTTCTCATAGACAGAAGTAATTACTTAGACCTTGTTAGAGTGCTCCCAGCCAGAAATACCATCTCAGAATAATTTTAGTCTATCGGTGCTTCTCAGAACACATGTACATAGGAATCATCTTGGGATCTTATTGCTATGCAGATTATCATTCAGCAGGTCGGGGTCGGGGCTGAGGTTCTACATTTTTAACCAGCTCCTAGGCTGGGCCAAATTCACAGGTTTGTAACCTATACGGTTACACAAAAGCTTCACACTTGATTTAATGTTCTGCTGTCAGCATTTTAATTTTCTTAGTTATTTATGAATAAAAGGCCCTGGGTTGCTTTGGGCCTCACCATCTAGGTAGCCTGTCCTGCTCCCAGGGGAAGCTGCTGCTGCCTCTGAATCACACTTTGAGTTGAAAATGTTTAGTGTAGGAGTTTGCAAACTATGATTCTTTGGACAAATTTGGCCAGCCGCCAGTTTTTGTAAATTAAGTCTTATTGAAATATAGCCACACCCACGTATCTATATGTTGTAATATGGCTGTTTTTGTGCTATGGCATGAGTTCAGTAGCTGTGACCAACAGAAGAGAGGGCTGTCAAATCCTAAAATATTTACTTCCCTCTCCTTTACAGGGAATGTTTGCTGACCTCAGGCCTGGAAGGTTGTAGTAGAGGCTATAGGATCAGGAATGGTAAGTTAAGCAAATCACCTTTTTTTTTTTTTTCTTTTTAGGGCTGCACCTATGCTGTATGGAGATTCCCAGGCTACGGGTCAAATGGGAGCTGTAGCCTCTGGCCTATGCCGCAGCCACAGCCACAGCAACACCGGCTCCAAGCCGTGTCTATGACCTACACTACAGCTCACGCAATGCTGGATCCTTAACCCACTGAGCAAGGCCAGAGATCGATTCTGTGTCCTCATGGATACTAGTCAGATTAGTTTCCTCTGAGCCATGATGGGAACACCACCAATCATTTTCTAATACCTGGGATAACTTGCCTTTCTAAGTAAAGGTTGTAACTATTTCTGGTCTTTTGACACAAAAACATCATTTTTATACAGTAATTCAGTGGTTCTCATGCTGCATTCCACATAGCACTAGGGGCGTCTAGAGACGGTTCAGAGGATGTTGAAAAGGGATATGACCCAGAGAGTAGACAAGCAGGTCCAGGACACCTTACTGACACTCCATAGGGGACTTCTGTGTCATCTTTAGTTTGAAGAAATATTTCCATTCAAAATTGTTTTTAAGCAGTGCTTTAATAATTACTATCTCTTTGTTGTTTAAACCATTCTAAATTCCCTGGAAATAGCTGCTTTTCTTCCCTCCGTCTCCCTCCCTCAAACAATGTAACAGCACTCTATTATAAATTTGTTACACCATTATCTTTAAAAAGTTGATTATCTGTGAATCATGTTGCTCAGCATGACTGCATTAAAGTATTATGCAAATTGGGTCAATTATTTCTTCCTTTTTGTATATGAAGGGAGGATTGTTTAGGTAGAAGTAATGATGAAGATTGATGAGACATTATATCCTATTATACCACAACAGATAATTAAGGCAGTGGTTGAAATCCTCACAGATATATGACAGAAGGGCATATTTAAGAAATAATGTTGAAACTCTCAAAAAATATGGATATTGTATGCCTTTAGGCCTTTTATCTAGAGTAACACGAGACTAAGTATGACTGCAGAAATTAACATATCTGGTTTTAATAAAGGCAATAGAATCACGTTTCATTTTTTTTCATAAGAAATGCATAGCAAAGAAGAAAATAAACTTTCCTTATTAGGACTTCAAGATTGTGTTGATATGTCTTTTTACTTCATAATGTAGGTTTATCAGAGATTATTTTAGTAATTTCCTTAATTAATTTTTCAACAATACTGTTGCCTACTGAAATTATTATTCAGTCTAGTACTGTCACTTAATTTTTGTACTCCTGTTTCCTAGAACTGAATTTTACTTTTATTTCTTCTCATGAGTTTCAAACATTTTCAGGATAAAATAATTATTAACTTTTCATAGTGAAAAATTCCTATCAATTACTCAGTCCGTTCTCAGTAAAGTGAAATATAGTTGTTTAAAAAAGGTGAATTTCAAAGACATTTATTGGATGGGAAATGGGCCAAGGTCAAATGACCTTGAACAGATGAGAATTAAAGCTAAATACATAATACAAAATATGATTTCTGCTGCATCTTGGATTGTACATGCATATGAATGAGGTATTCCTCTTTCTGCTTGACTTCTCTTTTGGGAATTTGGGTTTTATAAAAGATAATATATATTATATGTATATATAAAATTTCTTAAATAGAAAATATTCAAAAAGCAATAGTCTTAAAAGAAAATATCAACAAATTGGGTTATATTAAAATCAGATTTTGTTCATTAAACAAGAGTCTAAAAGGCAATCCATAGATTGGTTTATATGGCTGACATTGTCATTACATGGGGCAACAGAAGCTCTCAAACCCCACTGATTAGAGTCAAAATGGATAATCACTCTAGAAAATTATTTGGAATTATCTATCAAAATCATTATCACTATTTACAAATGCAACTTATTGCTATGTACCCAAAGATATGCACAAGAATATGCACGGCAGCTTTCTCTGTAATTGCCAAAATTAGAAATTATCAAAATGAATATCAACCACAGACAGGAAAAATAAATTATGGTGTGTTTATATAATAAAATTCTATATTATAATGACAATAAACTGCTGCTACATGGCAACAAATTGCTGCTGCAAGGTCTGTGAAACTATCCCAAAGGGAAAAAAGTAAGACATAGGAAGGCACTTAGAAAGTTATTACATTTATATAAAGAAAAACACAAGCAAAAATCAGGATACAGTCAAGATAGCAGTCACCTTAAAAGAAGTGGATAGTGACTGTGAGAAGGCGCATGGATTTGAAATGCTGGTAAGATTCACTTTCCGGACCTTGGAGTGTTAACTAAGTTTTATTTTGTAATAAATCATTGAGTTCTACATTTATGTTTTAGGCACTTTTGTGTGTGGGCATTTTATTTCTTTTTGGAAAAAGGGGAAAGTTACAATGATAAGCTATAATCTATATAGTAATAAAAATTACTTTCCCCATTAATTCATTTCAAAATAACACATACTTGTGATAGATGCAATTTTATCACAGTTCAGCAGAGGTGATTATTTTTCTACCCACTTTCAAAAACATAAATATTTAACACTGACTTGATTGAGCTAATAATGCTACAAATATCTTGCAATCAATTATTAATATAATTAAGACAATGGTGGAATGGCTTTCACTCTCCATAGAAAAGATATTTATGCTGATGAAGTTACCAATTGAATTATTTTAACTTAAAAAGCCAGTGAGATCTCCTTTGAATTAGCGTTTGTTATGTATATCTTGAAAGGGTTAAGAGATAAATTCAACTTTGTTTCTGTTAGAGAACAAGAAAAGATCCTTTTATAGAATCTTGAATGAATTATTGATAACTAAGTAGATACATTAAAGGCTGCAAAAGAGAAGCAAAGATGAGAATTACTTCTGCCCAAAGAAAATATTCCTAAACACCACAAAAAAAAAAAAAAAAGTAGAGAAATGCATAACTGTGACACAACTGTACTGGTAATGAAATACTTTAGAGTTAATATCAAATGGTGACTTCTAAAACATATTTGCCTTGGCAACCAGACACATGCCCTTTAAGAAGAAAGATGGAACTATCTGAGAAATGAGATTAATATATTTCAAGCAATATATTTGGAAGAATAATTAATAAGTTGGGGATTCAAGAACAAAGGAATTAATTAAAAACTGCAAAGCAAACAATAGTGCAGTGAAAGCATGGGCAAACCAAGTCACTATATTTAGCAAGAGGTAGGATCTAGAAAACATGTTAATAATTTAATTGCTGGTTTGATGAAGTAGAAATATATTTTCAGGACAGTCGAACACCAAAGTGTCCTATAGGAGATAATAAAAGGGAATCAAAGCAATTTCTACATGGAACTCTACAGGAAATATTGTCTTGAGAGACAGATAGTAAAGACACATAAGACAAAATGGGACATACCAGGCACAGATCAGAGATATTACTATCAAAGCATAGAAATAAAATGGGAAATAACTTACACTATAATTTTCAGAAAAGAAAATCCCGGTCTATTGTCTGATCACCTTGTGTGAATATTATTTTTATAGTCCCTTATTTTCCCTGAGAGAAAAATAAGTACAAATGGGGTGAATTTTTACTATAACCCTCAATCTATGATCAAAATGAAGAGTCAAACATAGAAATTTTAAGTGACAGCTGGGAGGCAACAAAATGAAATTTCTCAACAAGTGTGAAGTTATTTTTCTTGTGACCCTTTAAAGTGCCCAAAGAAAGATATTGTTTATTTGATATTGTGAAATCATGTTATCAGGGCTTGAACTTTAGGAGTTTTACTTTGTCATTACTTCCTAAAATTTCAATGTTATAAGTCCAAAAATAAGCACAAAATAGGGGAATTGGAGTCGGGAAATGGAAATGACTGAGTATATAATATGTACAAAGAACAGTGCTTATATTGAATTAGAAAAGCACAGTTTGTCTCCTCTGTGTAGGGAAAACTCAGTTCTTGCTTCTGATAAGTTTCTTCTCTCTGAGAACCCTTTACAATTTACACAGAACCCTATTTCTGACACTTCAGGTCACCAAGTGTGTGCAGGTTTTTCACCCACAACAGGCAATTTTCTGTGACATTAGCCCAGTGGGCTTCAGTTTAACTCAGTTCTGACATTATCTACCGGGAGATAGCCTCATCTCCCCCAGGTTAAGGGCTTGGTCCACAAAACAGCCCTCATCCACTCCTGATGCCAGTCAAAAGTCCAGGAAACTATACACTGTAGATTGGAGGTCCCTATGACCCCCTCCTTGGGCTTGATTAATTTGCTAGAGCAGCGCACAGAGCTCAGAAAAACACCTATTTACCTTTACCAGCGTATTAAATGCTATGACAAGGGATACAGGTGAACAGCCAGATAAAGAGACACACAGGTGAGGTCTGGGAGTGTCCTGACTGCAGAACAGCTTCTGTCCCTGTCACCCTTCTGCTGTGGATATGCTCATCAACCTGGAAGCTCTCTAAACCCCCTACTTCTAGGCTTTTATGGAAGCTTCTTCATGTAGGCACGATCAGTTATTAACTTCATTTTCAGTATCTCTCCCCTCTCTGCAGGATAAAGGGTGGGGCTGAAACTTCCATACTTCAAATCATGCTTGATCTTTCTGGCGACCAGCCCCCATCCAAAAGCCATCCAGGAGCCCACCTAGAGTTGCCTCAATAGAACAAAAGATCTCAGAGATTACTTAAGAATTTAGCTCTGTGTCAGGGTTGGGGTCAAAGACAAATATTAGAACAAGAGATAACACCTAGTGTTGTTATCTCTTAGGAAATTACAAGACTTTTAGGATTTCTATGCCAAGAAAATTTATATTGGCAGAGACCCATATATAAATTTTCCATTATTTCACACGGGTATATGATTTATTTCCCATAAGTGCTTAGATCTGAACTACAAGTTACATACGTACAGACTGAGGCCCACAAAGATGAAGCAAATTGCTAGAGGTCAGTTACTGTTAAGTGCTGAGCAAAAAATTGAAAATGTACCTATTTGAGAGATACCTTTCACCTTCTACTACTTCATAATAAAACCCAAGGAATTAGCAAACCTACTAGCTTTCCCATAGTTGACCTTATTGTAAGGGTCGAAAAAGCAGTCGTTTATGAAACACAAAATATTCTTTTGATAGCGCTTTTTCTGAGTTTCCAAGTAATTAGAGTTGAGGGCCTCAGCTGTAGGGCAGATGTTTTCGAATAAAATGGCTGCTGCAGTAATCCCTCAGGTACTGAGTGCCTTACAGATCCAAGGAGCCTGAGGGAGTAGCTGAGAAAGGGGCCTAGAGGGTTGCTCCATTGGTTGCATTGATTCCTGGAGACAGTTGTTTAATTGCTACAGCTATAACTCTGATAGAGTATAAACGTTATCAAGGGCATGTACCTCTTATTAGTGGCTCTGAAAAAAAAATTGTCAAAATATTTTTGAGAAACTTTATGATTTGATACATTAAATCATAAGCCCAAGCCACTATCATTTGGGGTACATTTTAATTTGGTAGATTTCTAATTTTACTTCCACAGGCATGCTTAAGTCCTGATACATTTAGAAAATAAATCATTTAGGAGCATAATATCTTCCTAATATTACCTGGAATCTTTGCTACTAAATATCTTACTACAATTATGGAAAATTAAAATACAATTAAAACTACAAAAGTAAAACCAAAACACCCCACTAATGGATATTAACTGTCAATTAGCAAATGGAATTTTTTTCCTTTTCAAGAGAGAACATATTCTAAAGAATCTAATTAGAGATTAATAAAGACAGATATGTAATATCTTCTAATATAATCAACCAGTTGAAGTTTCTAAGACCAAAATCTCCTTTGCTTTTTTTTTTTTTTGTAAAGTGACTCAATCCAGAACAGATTATATGGTAGTATCTATTGCAACTTAACATATGCACTCTTTATGACCCAGAATTTTCACTCCTGAGTTTAAATTTAGCAGGTATATGTTGCTTTGTTCACCAAACAAAGCAACATATATGCTGGAGTGTTCAAACCCGTACTATTTATGAGAGCCAAACCCTGAAAATAATCCCTACATCCATCAACAGAAAAATGGATTACAATTTGTGGTACTGTACAATGAAACACCATAAGTCAGTGAAAATAGGCAAATTACATCAATATACATGAATGAATCTAAAAAGCATTTATTGAGTGAAAGAAGCCAAGCAAAGCAGAGTACATATTGAATAATTCCAAATATATGTAGTTTACCTATTGGTTAAAGTAATGTATAGTGATCTAGTCTGGATATTAAATACTATTGGGAAGGGTGGTGACTGAAATATGACTCAAAAAGTTTCCAGGGTACAGGTAATATTCATTATCTTGATCTGGGTGCTATTTATGGTGTGTTCACTTCGTGAAAATTTATCAAGCTGTACACTTATGATATATTTGCTTTTAAATACATAATAATTTAATTTAAAAGTTTGCATTAAAATGATATTTTTTTCAAACTGTGAAAAAGGCAATTATACTGGCAAGTCCCTCAGGAAGTATTCCAGTTCTAACTTAAATATTTTCTGCCTCTTGAGCTACACTGTGACTAAATCTTCTCCATCAGGGTAGGGTAGGGGGAGTAAATTCTACATCTATTGACATAGCATTTACATGCCTAATTTTAGGGAATTTTCCAAATTGGTGTATGTGTAGAACTACAGTCAATGTCTGTTAATAGAGATACTTAGGAGGAAGATAAATTTAGGTGTTTTGATGAACAGATTGTGAATCCAGATGAGGCTTGTTGGATATTTATTCACAGCTCCCCAGAAACATATGAAAACAAGTTTCTTTGACCTTCTCAAAATAAGATAGATTTAATTTTATTTACCCTCTTCCATTTCCTCACCAAAGCATTGCTCTAATAGAACATTAAGTCTACATTTACTGAGTTAAATTTCGTGTGAGTTTTCTTCTGCACGATGACTAGAATAACATTTCGCTTAGAAAAACGGGACCATAAAATTATGTCTGTTGTAAATAAAACAATATCATGTTTTTAAAAATGTGACAGCAAACTATAAACTGAAAAACCAACAGGCTTGCCTGGTAGGAGATGCCATATGGAAAGAATGAGTCAGTCAATCTGTCAACAAATATTTGTTGAGCATCTACTTTGAGCCAACCAAAATTCTAGCCCTGAGAATGTAGTGGCAAACAAAACAATCATGACACTTGCCCTTCTGGGACCTGCAGTAGAAGGACCATGGCCAATTAATTGAAAATACTGGTTGGAATGAAAAATCAAAGTAATATAGACAAAAGCTTAAGGGTTTTTTTTATATTTAATTCCTTGTCTATGTGAAAGTAAAACAAAGTTTAACAATTTATGGATATAATATTAAGATTTTTCTCATACTACATATTCTTATATTGGAATTCATTTTAGTTCTCTCATTAACCACAATCATAAGATCGTTCTATGATATCCAGGTTCATTTTCTTTAAGTAGAACAGGAACTTACCAACACTTGTAAAGTTACCTGAATAAAAAACCCCTCTAGCTTTTGGTAATTTTTTCTCAGTCTTTCAGTTGTTTCTACTATATCCATTTCAAAAAAAAAAATTAGTGCCTGTCTTTTATGAATTCTTTTCAAAATATTTAACCAAATTTTCATTGAAACAATTCTATTTCTTTTCACACTGATATTTCATTGGTTTATAAATGGATAGTTTATTATTATAATAAAAAGATATAACAACTGATATAAACAGGTCTGGAAAAATACAATTACTCTTCGTAACATTCAATTCAAAGCATGGAAGCGTATGCTGACAAATATTTAAGAACATTACCTGCACGTGCCAGGCATTCAGCATCCTATAAGCACATTTTAGTTAACAGAAAGGAATAGAGAATAGAGGTTCATCAGGTATTAGGGAATAGTGGTTCATCCTCTAGGCACATTTTAGTTAACAGAAAAGAGTAGAGGATAGGTGTAGGTTAGGAGAGCAGCTAAAGCAGTGCTATCCAATAAGGGTCCAATAAGGAAACCATCACCAATGCTTGGCCCTTGAGCTTTTGCAATGTGGCTTGTCCAAATTGAGATGTGTGGTAAATATAAAATATAAATTTGAGAGTATATTTCATACATGAACTATAAAATACCTCATTATAAAATACCTCATTTTTAAACTGATTACACGTATTAGTATTTTTAATAAATTGGGTTTAAGTAAACATATTTTTGAAATTCATTTCACCTGTTTCTTTTACTCTTTTTAAGGTGATCACTAAAAGTATTAAAGTACATATGGGTCACATTTATAGTTCTCAGTGTATTATATTTCTATTGGTCAGTGCTGTTCTAAAGCATCTGTGTGTATATATACACACAGACAGACAGACATATACATATATGTGTCTATTTCACTTATGATTAAAAAAAGCCCTGAAGAACAAATGTATTTTTAAAATGCGATCAATGTCACAGACAGAAGGAAGTGGAAAGCCAAGCTAGAAATGAGGCTGCTGGCTCCAGAGGCTGTCTTTTTAAGCACCACCCATGCTGCCTCCTATTAACACATTCTTGACACTAGCATAACAGTTTTTGAATACGTTCCTCCAATAAAATGGCAATTTTAAACAGACACGTTAAAATGGATCTGTTTCAAAGACTTAATCAAAGGGCGGAATTTAGGAAAATGAATAAGGAGAAATGTAATACACTTCGATGAGCAACTTAAGGGAGTCGAACTCCCCCTAGTGCTGAAAGAGCAGAGTAGTTTCTAGAGCCTAGAGAGGGTTGAGGCCAATTCATGGTTACTCCAAAAACAAAAAAGGGGTTCCAGGAGAATCTATATAAATAATTCATTCTCTGCCTGTTCTCTGATCTTCTGCTGTTGTCTCCCATTGAGAGAATAGGAGGAAGAGGACAAAAGTGCTGCTAAGTAAGCTGTGTGGATTAGCTTCACAGACCCCAGAAGAGAATGAAAAGAGTGATCCATAAATGGATTATGAGCTTATTTCTCACCATAAACTCTTAGGTTGGGTAGATGAACTTTGAATGCGGTAAAAGACAATCAGAAATTTTACTGCATCTAAATTTTGTGTACACCCAAGTGAAACTATTTTTTTTTTAAAGGAGAGGCAAGAAATACAATGTGATAGTAGTTTAAAGCATTAGACTGAAAAATAATATGTAAATTTTGGACTCAGGTTCACAGTTCAATAAAATCTTTTTTTTTGGCATGTGTTAAAGATGAATTTTATAAAGCAACAAAAATATTGTCCCAACTATATAAAACAAGATTGTTGTAAGGGTCAACATTTCACTACTTCAAAGGTGTAAAACTAGAAAGTACTTACAGTGTAAGACAGATATCAGTTGGGGTAGCTGCCCTTAAGATTACAAAGGAGGAGTTTCCTTGTGGCTCAGTGGTAACAAACCTGACTAGTATCCATGAGGATGAGGGTTCGATCATAGGCCTTGCTTAGTGGGTGAAGGATCCAGCATTGCCATGAGCTGCAGTACAGGTTTCAGACATGGCTCAGATCTGGTGTTTCCTGTGGCTGTGGTGTTAGGCTGGCAGCTGCCGCTCTGATTAGGCCACTACGTGGGAACTTCCAAATGCCTCAGGTGCGGCCCTTAAAAAAAAAAAAATTTAGAGGGAATTGGTCTAATGCTTGATGTAAACCTTGAAAATGCCAAAGCTCTCTCACAGGTTGCTGAAAATATGAGACTATGTTTTCATGTCCACTTTACCCCATTAGTCCAAGCTTATTGACAACATTCGCTTTCTCTGTGTTTTAATGTAAAACAAAATGTATTTCTCAATTTTCATTAAAAAGTAAAATTCCATTTGGAAAAAGACTTGTGAGTGAAGTAGTCTGACTTTCAATTTGATGTATCAGTTCATCCTAGCAACACAACTATGGCCCATTGTTATTATAAAATACTGTGTAACTTTGGGCATGTCATTAACACATTTATCTCAATGATTTGATTTATAAAAAGAGCTGCCTAAAAGACAACTATAATTTTTGGGAGTAGTCCTTAAAAATAACAATATAATAATATAACACTAGGAAGATAACGATATAAATATTAATTTGGTCAAACATATTCATTTCCTAGGGGTTAAGTTAGTGTTATATAGCCACAGTTACATATTTTCTCAATAATGAAATTATTTTATGATTATTAAAGAGGCAAACTGAGGATACCTACAAACAATTCTCCATACTAAAACCAAATTTTTCTTCTAAATCTCAAATAGGATCATGTTAGCAGTTTCTCTACTACCAAATGCCTCAACAGCTCTTTCACATCCAAAATAAAATTAAACTCTCTAATGTGATATTTCTTAGAGCTTATGCTTCCAAATCTCTAATACCTTCTGCCAACATCCTCATTGTTCATACTCCTGTCATAGAAACACATTTGAGACCTTTCTTCCCACAAACTCACATGAATCTATTTCTCTCATTATCAAGCCTGGATTGGAGTCTTTTGTCCATCGCATGCTTCTCTATAGTCAGTATAAAATACTCTATTAAACCTACTATAGTATGTTTCACTACTGTCTACTTATTTACCTCTCTCCTCACTAGACTTTATGACATTTCAAGACAGAAATTGTGTCTTAAAGACTCTCATATTTTCAAGACCTAACGTATAAATGGAAGATAATAAGATGTGAAAAAGTAGGCATTGACAAAAAAAAGTAAAGTCACTGGTAATAAATATCCAGATTAGCCAGATTAAGTAAACAAACAAAAGAAAAATCTCCAAGATAAAAGCAAAAGGGAAATTTATATAAAAGCCAAGCTAAAAAGCTATTTCTTAGGCACAAAGACATGTTAGTACAACCCAAGAAAATTGTTTGAATTTAGAATGACAATTGAGAAGCAAATTATAATAAACTCTGAAGAAATGGGGCTATGAATGAAACCTAAAGTCCTACCCAGTATAATTCAATATTTCTTTCAAATTCTTCTCACTTATTAGAGAGAATAAAATAAAATTCAGTGACTGTTTAGTTTATGAGCATAAGCACCAAATAAGTTATTACTTATCAATTTAAAATGGATGCTTTCTCCATGCCCACATATTTAAGCTACCCCAAGGACAGTTCATAAATGCCTAATTGTTCTCAGAGGGGATCATATATATACCTTATCCAAAAATCAATAGAGTCAAATTGTAAATTGCACTGTAAAATTATTTTTAAAGATCTCTGTTAAAGAAAAATTTCACTAGACAGAGTTAAATAGCAAGGAAGATTTTATTTAAGACTCTACAAAGGAGAGAGAGATTAAGCTCAGCTCCCTTGAAACAAAAGGCAGGAGAGTTTCCAAACAGAAGTGAGCTGCTGAAAAATTAAAGGAGGTCTTTAAGTGAGGGGTTGGTCAACAGTGTTTGCTAGTTGGCACTTATCAAAATTAGACTTCTCTTCTCCCACAAAGACTGGTTGGTAGGGGTACTATCTTTCTTGATTATTACATTTCAAAAGGATGGCTCCCTGGTCCTTGAGAAAGACATTCTTGTATATTAAAACTCGTGAAAGGAAAAATATAGAATTGCAAGTTTCCTGTGGTAAATGCTCTAAACAAAGGGAAATCAGGGCCTAAAATGGAATATGTCTAAAATGTAGTGAGGCTGGGGGGAATTTAAGAGCTGTCTGGTCACCTCAAGATTATAGTTTTTACATGTGGAATCTCTCCCAAGAGAAGTATATGAGCTACCTCACACTGTCAGCCTATTTGTCCTTGATCCATTATCTCTTCCAAAAGAGCAAGTGCCAGGAGAAAGAAAAAGGCCCACAAGATACGCATCTTCTGATATCTCTACAGGCAACCTCTTTATTAAATAAGATAAAGTAGCTGTTTGCTAGAAAGTACTTTTCTCTCTCATATCAAACATATACACCCGAATAATCAGAATCACATTTACTAAGTGCCTCCCACAGCTTAGTCCTTAGTTTAGAATAACTCTAACTATTAAGATGTCCTGGAAATATATCATTACATCTACATTTACACCTGAGGACAATGAGTTTTAGAAAATGCTTAGTCCCATTATAGATGCAGATGGTATCAATCATGCTCTATATTACCAGACTTCAAATGCATTATAATTTTTGAGGAAACTTATTTTCTAAACCGTAGAGTGATTTCTTTATTTTTTCCATATTGAAACTAGTTTGGTACTAATATTGCCCTATTTACTAAAAGACCTAATTGGGTAAAAAAAAAAAAAAATGGCCATAGCTAATTTTTTCATATCCCACTGATAGGTGGATGACCATCATTTGTTCAATTAAAAAGTATATTTGAAATAGCAATAGAAAAGATAAATACTTTATTTAATGGAGGTGGGACAGCTGACATAGAGCCATAGCCAATAAAACAGTGGAAAAGAAAAGGTACAGGGCAAGGTGGGAATTAGATCTACAAAAAAACAGAGACAAATTATAAAGCTGTTATAATTAGAAGTGTGTACTGGTAAGAGAGAGAAGGGCTAATGAAACAGGTTAGATAGTCCAGTACAGATGAAACTACTCAAGAAGTCTAGTATATGAGAAAGGGGGACTCAAGAATCAATGGAGTAAAGCTTTTAGTTTGTGTGTTTGTTTTTAATAAATAATGTTGTTTCAACTGTGTGACTGTTTTGAAAAAGAAAACAATCTCTCAATAAATTTCAAACAGATCACATATGTACATATATAACCTATTTAAGCATTACAAGGAAATAAAGATAAATTTCTACCTATCATGTTGCATAAATAGAAAGACGTTTTAACTATGACTAAAAATCCAGATGTAGCAAAAGATTGACACATTTGACAAGATTAAAAAAAATCATGGCAAAATAAAAAGATGTTCAACTTCACTCAGTGAGAAAAATGCAGAATAAATCACACAGTGTTACAATTTCTCACCTATCAAACTAGCAAAATTCAAAAGCTTAACAATACACATTTTGGCAAGGCTGTGGGGAAACAGTCACTCACATATATGCATTGCTAGTAAGAATTCAGAAAATGTGAAATGATTCAACCCCAATAGAAGGAAATTTGGCAATATTTAAAAAAGTTACGTGTGCATTTACCCCTCAACTGAGAAAATCCACTTCTAGGAATTGCACCTGAAAACACACCTCCAACAACATTAAAATTCATATGTGAATATTACTCACTGCAGTGTATTTTTAACTGCAAAATATTGGAAACTATCTGAATGTCCAAGCATAAGAAATGGGTTAAATAAACAATGGGACCTACACAAAACATCATACTATGCTGCCATTTAAAAAAAAAGGAAAAAGCGTGAGGATGCAGGTTTGATCCCTGGCCTTGCTCAGTGGGTTAAGGATCCAGCATTGCTACAAGCTGAGGTGTAGGTCACAGAGGTAGCTCGGATCTGGCATTGCTGTGTCTATGGCATAGGCCCCAGCTGCATCTGTGATTGAACCCCTAGCCAGAGAACTTCCATAGGCCCCAGCTGCATCTGTGATTGAACCCCTAGCCAGAGAACTTCCATATGCCCCAGGCACCACCTTAAAAAGTAAAAAGAAAAAAAAAAAAAGTAAAGAAGTGGAAAATCTCTATGCATTGATATGGCGTGATTTCTAGGTGATATTAAGTGAAAAAAAGCAGAGTACAAAGAAAATAATTCATGTTTATCTTTTATGTAGGGAGAAAATATGTATTATTATGTCTTTTCAATAAGAAATACAAACATATATCAATAATTAATAAAATGTGTGACTTCAATAGATGGTGTGAAGGTGATGGGATAGAAAGGACATGAGAGGAAGGGCTATGTACGATTTTTATACTGTTTTGACTTTTGGAAACACGTTAACATTGTACCTACTCAAAAAATAGCATTATGGCCTCTTTAAGACTCAATTATAGTCTGGTAACACCTTTCAGTAACACCTACTGGCTAGGTGGCAACACCTCTTGAGAACACATTTTTATACTTGAGAAGTCAATTCTGGGCCTTGCCTTGTCCTCCAGAAATCTCTAAATTAGTGACCAAAATATTGTGCTGTTTCTTCCTTAGCCAATGTTTAAAGTCTAAAAATCAAGGGGGGGTGAAAATGAGTGTGTCTTTTCTTATTATTTATCTACCATTGCAAGTGTGGCTCCCCATTGGGTAACTGCCATTTCTACTGCTCTTGAAATCTTGGATCCCAAGAAAAAAAATGACTTCTTAAGGGACCAACAGTTGTGGCATTAGACTGAAGTGTGAAATTGCCACATGGCCACTTTGGGGTCCACATGCTAATAAAAGAATGGGCAAAGAGGGATTGCTCATTTTGGCCAGAGGATGTAAGCCTGAATATTCCATGGAAACTGGATTGATTTTACGCTATGGGGATAAGGAGGTATATATCTGGAGTGCTGGTGACACCTGCAGTCATTTGCTATTTTTGTATCCTGTGATTAACGTTAGTGAAAAATGGAACAACTCAATACCAACAGGACTGCTTACACTCCAGACTTTTTAGGAATAAAGATTTGGCTCACCCCACCTATCAAAAGCTGTGACCCACAAAGTAGCTTTCTGAACATAGAGAGGCTATGGAATGGCTTGTATAAGATAGGTATAAATACCAGCTACTGTCACCTTATCAGCTCCAGCCGAGAACTATAATATTCCATATCTGATATAAGATGTTTGGTATATATTAATTTATTATATTTTCCCTCATTTCCCATTATCTAACATACTATGCACAAAAGCAATTCACTTAATATCTCAGTATCAAAGTCTCAGGATAACAAAGGAGAATATGTCTCAGCTAAAAGGGACATGAACATAACTCAAAAATGGAGAAATTCTATTTTGTGGAGAGGGTCTGAATGGTTTAGCTGTACAAGAGGTAATAGCATTAATGTAGGCAGAAGTATTTTTTTTAACTTAAAATTTTTGAACGTTAAGTGTAATTGAAGGAATTAAATAATGGATGCCAAATTGACAAGAGATGGATGGTGATTTATATTGTGTCAGGTTAGCTAAGGTGAAGCTAAATTTCTTAGAATTCCCTTCCATAATTAGGTCTGAGATAACATAGGTTGTAAGAGTCTTTCACCACCAGATTGGAAAGGCAGAAGTAAAGAAGTAGTCATATTCTTTTATGCTTAAAATGTTGCTGTTGACCATGTCATCACTTATCTGTTGCTCCTGACTGATTTGGGCGCAACAACCAGCCCGACAACTTCTTCACTTTCTGAAGATCTTCTGTAGCTTCTCCAATTTCTGGTCCAGTCAGGGCTCAGCTCTGTGTCGATGGGTACCAGTGCAGGACATCCCCATCATTAAAGTCGGAGACTTGAAGGCAATGGGGGGCTTGCGCAGGTTCTATTTCACGCATGTGGATTCTACCTTAACCTCACAGGTTTTAGCTTTTCTTTTCTTCTCCCATTTTACATCCATTTTGTCTTCCATACAACCCACCCTGTGGATGTCAGCCTGGATCATTCGTCCAAAATAGGCTATTATTGATTGTTTAACCAGCTTTTACAATTACATAAGATCAAATCTCTAAAATGCAGTGGTTCTGCTTCTCTGATTAAATATACTGACAGAGTTACCTGCATGTATATAAATGAATGAGGGGGGAGGGATTTATGAAGGCGTGACACTTCTCCGAGTACATCATTTTGTACCACTTTCATGAGGGAAGAATGTAGATATTCCACATACTTGAAATATTAAAATAAGTTAACAAAAATGTGAAGGAAGGAGGTAAAACTAAAAGTGAAAGCAAACTGAAGTAAATATAGACAATTGTATTTCAAATTAAAATTATAACTAAACTAACAGGGAAGAAAAATAAAGCAAAATCCAGTGACTTATGAACACAGTTTGTACATTCTTGGTCTTTGGCTATGTAGGAGAAAACACTTTTAGCAGATTTGTTTTTTGAGGAGGAAATACAGACGAATTAATTATGAATATGTTCTATAGCACTGATAAATGCTGGGAGCTGAGATTTTCACAAAGAAGGAGAGACATAAAAATACAGACAGGAGGAAGGCAAGAAAAAAACTGTTTTGAGATATATTACAATTAGAGATATTAGTATAAACTCATGATTTCTAAACATGTACTCGCATCTATATATATGCTCATATATGTGAATACTTAGGTATGTGTATATGTATGTGTCTACTGTGGCTGCTGAAAGGGCTTGGGGAAAAAAATCTAACACACTTGGAGCCTAGATCTTAGTCTCCAATGCCATTACCCACTAAATGGAACCAGTACTTAGATAAATAACTAGTTGATTCTAGGACTGAGAAAGGGTAGGTACGAAAGGCTCCTATAACATGTTGCTACGCCAGAAAGCAGAATGTGCCCACTGCCCCCAATAATAAGCATATCACAGGAGTGAACCTGTACAGAGATTTCAATACTAAGATAATTAAGTATAGTGATGAATTATTAACCACTGGGAAAAAAATCCATATGCCCATACTGATGATAAACAGGCAAATAAATCAGGGAAAACAAAGGGTTTTTGCTTACAAGAGAGTATCAAGTAGTGAATGTAGTGGTAGTTTTGGAGGTGGAAAAACCAGCATTTTACAACAATTAGGGTAGACTGATTCAAGTAAAAATCTATTGTTATGCTTTTGATGAGGAACAGGTTACGTGTATTACCTTAAAGTGTCAATACCAGACTATTTACTAATTGCAAGAAAAAAAAATAAAATGTAACTTTTAATGGGGAAATCAACAACCATTTGACTCTGTAATTTAAATTAAAATCACCAAAGGGGGACATTAGGGTATCTATCATCTCTGGGTATAATAATCTAAAAATGACACAATAATACATAGTATTGTGTCTGGGAATGCATAACCTGAACCAAATATGAACACACATCAAAAAAATCAAAACTGAAGGTCTTCATATTTTCATAGTATTCTTCAAAATGTCAGTATCAAAAGACAAGGAAAGACTGGAATTCCCTTCTTGACTCAGCAGTTAACGAACCTGACTAGGATCCCTGAGGATGCGGGTTCAATCTCTGGCCTCGTTCAGTGGGTTAAGGATACAGCATTGCTTTGAGATGTGGTGTAGATCAGAGATGAGGCTTGGATCCTGCATTGCTGTGGCTGTGGCATAGGCCGGCAGCTGTTGCTCTGATTTGACCCCTAGCCTGGGAACTTCCATATGCCACATGTGCGGCCCTAAAAAAAAAAAAAATAGAGAGAGAGAGAGACTGATGGAAACATTGCAGATAAATAGAGGCTAAAGAGACTAACTCTGACAACTAAGCACAATATTTGATCCTAGACTAGATTTTATACTGGTGGTGGGTGTGTGTGTGTGTGTGTGTGTGTGTGTGTGTGGATACATATAAAGAGAGAAAGGGAAAGATATAACAAATGAGGAAGCAAATGGGGAAATGTTAACAGTAGTTGATCCTGGTAGTATTGTTATTCTTATTCTTGTACATTTCCATAACTTGAAGGTTACTTTTAAATAAAAAGTTTTTTTTTAAATACTTGAAATCATGCACCGGTAGCTGTCTATAAAACATGTCTAAACAAAATCTGAAATGCTCTTAATTCAATGACATCAATCTTATCCTGCTAGTTGAATATATAGGAAGCATACTTATCTGCATAAGAAAAAGAGTACGGTAACATTTATACAGAATGAAAGCTGGATTAATGGTTTCCTGTAGGTAATCACTGATGCTTTTATCGGAACAGTTCTCTTTTTCCATCTTCTTTCTTTCCTTTCTTTTTTCTTTCTTGCTTTCTTCCTTTCTCTGGAGAGACTGAGTTTAAAATATACAGGAGGAAATGAAGAGTTTTTACATAAACCTTGATTTACTTTTCAGTTTTTTTATTAGACTTCAGGCAAGTGACAAGAATAGATCCCCATTCAAATTCCTTACAAAGAAGGTCTTCAAAGAGTTAGCCAAGGTCTATGATGATCTCAGATTTCTCTCTACTGTGTGCCCGAGGCTAATACAATCAATCCAGTTTGGGAGTCATTTCATAGTTTTAGTTGACTTTGAACCAAACTGAGTTGTCTGCAGATAAGCGGGTACGTAGGCAAGGCAATGACTTAGTATTTAAAATGGCTTGCCAACTCTTGATTCATATTGACTAAAACTAATTAAGAATAAGGCATTGCCAACATAAGCTGCATGTCTGATGGAAAACAGCTCAACTTGTCACTTTGCTGAGTTAATAGCTCTATGAATGTGGGTTAAACAATAAGTACTTTTCCTGAATGTCCCCAAAAGTAAAAAAGAATCCTCACACGTTTTTAGTGAAAGTCAATTTTGGCCAAAGTAACTCAATTTTGCTTAAGCTGTGGAATCTGTAGGGTCAGACCTATTCTGCTCTCACGTGCTGCTCTTGTTTTCTTTGGCCAGACCTGGGAGTCCTGATAAGAAACAGGGGAAGCTTTACTGCCCGCTTCTCAGTGACTCAGTGAGCATGGAGGCCCCAGGGAAGGTTGTCTTTAACCAGTGGCACATCTCCCCTCCACAATAGATAAGTGGATCTCCTTGGATCACCCAGATGAACCAAACTGTCTGGATATGAAAATAATGGGGTTTCATTGAACTGTAGTATCATAATAATATTTTGTCCAAGAAACTTGTGAAAATCCAGTTTTTATTTACAACCTATCATTCTTTTCTGCAAGATTCTCAAGGGATGTATACATATAAGTAAACATGTAACAAGAAAACATTTTATGCTTTGCTTTGGCCATAAACTCTGATGTGGAATTTCAAGAAACTGAGCTAAAATATATGAAAGATACATAAATCAGGGTGTATATTTACAATCAAAAGCATATGAGATCTGTTTTCTGATCCCTAGAACCAAATCATGGTTTGTGAATTTACCCCTTTAATGAGACAAATGTTTGAGGGGCCACAACTCCCACATCCAGAAAGATACTGCCATATGTTTAGATTTATAGAGACTTATTCATACCATCTAAAAAAATTCATATAATCCAAAGAGTGGCCTTGAATCTGACCCATCTAGGTGAGTTTTACTTGTCTTTGAACATAGAATAAAATGTGATCGGAGAGGACTTCATTCTTTCAGTGACTAAGAAGGTGGCATAGAAAAATATTCATTTGTGTCTAAGCAAGAATTTAGAACATTGGAGACTTTATACTGGTATAAGCCTGTATTCTAGAGGTATTGTGGTCTGTTGGAACTCTAATAGCTTTGAGGAGAGGTCTGGGTTCAAAATTTGGCTCTATTATTTACCGCCTGGGTAAATCTCAGCAATTTTTCTAAACCTAATTCCCTTGACTAAAAATGTAAATAATGATAACATCTATTTCAAAGGCTCAAATTCTGTGTAGCAGACATGTATTTCATGCCAGGCACTATTCACAACACTGCAGATTCAAAGATAAATAAATAAGATATAAGCCCTTTCATTGAGACATTGCTTGTAGGGTAAACATTCATGTGACACACAGATAATTTGTACGCAGTCTGATAAGCATCATGATACTGATATCCACAGGGTGATGGTGCAGAGAAGAGAGACATTTAGCCTTAGTTTAGAAACTCAGTAAATAAGAGGACAGTTATCCTTAGCTCTGCTGGATTTGTAGGAAACATCCAGAAGAAAGTAAAATATGCTTTCAGGGTATTAAGCAGGAAGACAACATGATGTATTCAGACAACAGGAATTTTATATTTATTAGAAGAGAAAAATGAAGGGCAAAAATTAGAAGATAAAACTTGGGAAGTATAGAAGGGTCAAATTGTGGAAGATCATTACATTGGTTTAATAAGCTTACAGGTGATGGTAGCTTTTCAAAACATACACACGCACGCACACACACACACACACACACACACAAACATAAACACACCACACATCAAACGAATACAAGAAAGCTTTGAAAACCTGAAAATGTTTCATTATTTCAAGGCCTACCTATTCCAGAAAGCTCTTTGGAGAGACAAAAATTTAATCAGTCTGATTAGGAAGGACCAAGTTTCATAATTGATTTGGCCTAAGAGAGAACTGGAATTATTACTTTATACCTCAAACCAGCCCCAACTTTACCTCTTTGGGGCTTTCACTGTGGAGTCGCTCTTCTGGTGGGCAGCTACTGATTTATGCTGGATCCCCAGTAACATGCAGGGCATGCTAGAGAGGTAATGAGAAGCAGAATATTCGCAATTCAGTACATTGTAGCAAATGCAAATAAACATGCAGTTTCTGACCTACATGATTATTTTTCTTAGAGTCAATGCCAAGTTCTTTCTGTTGTCACAGTATTATGTATTGTATGTCAAGTGCCAGCTGAACATAGACTTGGGTCATGGTCAGTACCAACTGAAGAAACTATGTGCTAAACTGTAGCTGCCACTGTGTTTTGGGCACACCATTAGCCAGAGCTGCTCCATGCTGAAAAAGTTGGAGCAGAGTAAGATGACATGATCCAGTCACAGGTATTTTCAACAGTGGGGAGAAAATGCTTGCAAGGATGAAATCTCATAGTAAAAATAAATGACAGGAAATAGATCTGTGCTAGACAGCTTCACTATAGAAGCAGATACGCATTTTAAATCAGAGAAAGAATGCAGAGCAGTAATCAGGGTTAAAAAGCTAAAGGAGTGTAGATGAAGGCGAGACAAAGAGTGGTTATAAACACTGCACCTGGCTAGGCTTGATGAGGTCAGGTCAGAGAAAGATTGGGATTAGATAGATGGAGAGTCCTCTTCCAGCAAATGGGACAACATCAGTCAAGATGGACTCTTTTGCCTGCTTTTATGCCCTTGTGCTCGCCATGCAGTACGCTCTGCTTTGTTTCCAGGGAAAAATCCTTGTGGCCTCTGACAATATATATGATCTACTTTGTTCTCATGACCCCCAGCTGATGAAGGGGATTGTGTTTTCCAACACATGGCGATTAGATCTGTCCTTTCACCGGATCAGTCAGCAAATGTGCATTGAGGATTTTGCCACACATACCACCTGCCACAATAGAAGCTAAAGGAGTTAATGCAGGCTTATATCAATGACCCCATTCTAAGTTGATTTAGATCTAGTGCAGAACAGAAATAGAAATAGTGCAGGAAAAAAAATTAAAGGAACTATAAATTACTTTACAAAAAATATAATATTATAATTTAAAATATCCTTTGTTGAAGGAATACTCTAAGATCATATTCCTTTTCTATCTAGTCAAGTTAATTTTCTTATATTCTGTGAATTTTAGTACAAAGTCATTTAAACATACAACTAAGTTAAATATCAAAGTCTTCATCTTGGTTTATTCATAAGGATGTGCTAAATTTTGCACTGGCCTCTAATATTTAAATATGCAAGAGAAGTTCAGAAAAACAGTGATATTTATAGATGAGGTACCAACACAATTAAGTGTTAAAAAAAAGACTTTCTTCTAGAAGTTCAGATGTTGATTGCATGGAAGCATTTTATTTCCATGGTAGCCAAACAAATAAACAGACACTAAGTGCTTTTATAACCTGAAGGCAAAAATCATCCCAGCTTGCATATAGGTCGTCAGTTGCTTTCTCATTGTTTTTTCAAAACAAATACTTCTTTTCACTCATCATGGGCCATTAAAGCCCACTACCATCCCTCCAATGTTATTTCTTAAACTGCTTTCCATCAGTGAAAACTTAAACATCTTACACTGCAGAGTTTAGAGTGGGCTTCTGTTGAATAAAGACAACTCTGATGGCGAGTAAGGGGTTCGACAGAAGGGAGGGTGACACGGCGTCACACTGTTCTCCAGCACAGATGGGAACGGCAGCTCCACTAAAGAGCCTCTAAGCTCTTTCTGTCATTAACATTTCCCTCCTTAATCTGTTTTGATTCCTTCTTCCCCACATACTAGGCCTGATTTTTTTTTTTTTTTTAGATTCTTAGCGATTAAGAAAATACAGGCAGAATAATCTCTATATGTGACAGCTTGCTGCAGCAGTAAGAACATAAATGATTTCTGCAGTCAGGCCCCTTTTTGAATCTTGACTTGCTTCCTAAAAACCTAAGTACTATCTGTACCTCATTTTCCCAAAATGAGACGAGAGCAACAGAGAAAGAGAGAGAGACAGAGAGAATAGTATCTTTACCTCTAGTTTAAAGGGTTGCTTTGTAGATTAAATGATACCAATACTACATATTGATATGCTTTACAAATGAAATGACATTGCATAAAAATATGTTTAAGATACACATTTTATCCATTACGAAAGTAGAGTCCTCTAGCTTTATTTTGCTACACAGTCATTCGTTCAGCCTTGTTAACTGTCACCACCCAAAAAACGGAGGTGATTCAAGACAAGTAAAATCTGTAACCTCAAACCAGGAGAAGAGATTTTGGACTCCATCCCTGGGACGACCAGGAGCCAGTAGACCAGCTAATGAGAAGGATAAGAGCCCAGATCCTTTGCTTCAGGATCAGTAAGCTGAAAGTTGAAATTTACATGCCCCAAGCTCTTTGCGGAAACTACTGGTATGTGGGCTTCGCCTGAAATCACATCTTCACTTGTCTCCTTCCCTTCCCCCGGCTGGTTTCCCTTGAGAGCATGTCCTTAAGAAATCAACGCAACTCAACCCTTGCTTGGCTTAGGGTCTGTTTCTGAAAGAAGCCAATGAAATAAATCCAACAAATCAATTTTTCACTAATTCAACGAATATTTATTTAACATCTCTGAACTGCCTAACATTAGGTAGAGGGGAACAAAACAAACTCCTTCTCTCCACACCTTATGTTTTATTGGGAATAGTAAAACAATAAATAAATAGGTCTGTAAGACAATTTGTGTTAAAACTGTGATAAAAATCCTGTGACGATAAATGAACCAGAGTAATTTAGAGAAGGGATAGTGAAAAACTGGGAGTACTTTTTTAGATAAATAGGTCAGCTGAAGCTTCTCTGAGAAGTGAACACTGTGAACAAAAACCATCCTTCCCCACAGTATTATTTGTTCTTACATTTGAAAATTGAAAATCAGGGTAGCTTAAGCCTTTATAAGAACTTACCATGTCCTGGGTACTCTAAGAGGCTCTGGGAAGACATTCTCACAGAAGAGTAAGAGGAATACAGGGGAGCATGGGGCTGAGGGTGGGTTTAGGCTCTGTGTAGGTGTGAGGGAGATGCTGTGGGTCCATTTTCTTCCTAGGCGTCCTAGCAAAGCATACTGAAATAGAGCTAATATATAATGTATCCTAGTCTCCTATCTTTTTCAACCCTTGGAGACAAATCGGAACTGAAACATAACCCATGATTCATTCTGTAAAATTCAAGTTTCCCATAATCTTAAAATCTCCTCAAACTAAGCATCTGAAAAAGGCTATTCAATGATCAAGTACGGCTGGCTTTGTTTCCTAGGAGAAAAGGCTAAATGGAATATTTTAAGCAAATCATAGATGCAAATGTGAAGCTTTGCTACAGAATTTCTGCGCCTAATTTCAAGAACATCAGTTCACTGGGCTTCACCAGGATCTAGTCTAAGATGAATGAACCATTTAGACTTAAATTTCATCTGGATGGCAGCAGTTCACCACAAGTTTTTTTCCATCCTGTGAGATTGCATTCCTCTTTTTCTTTTCTGTGAAGCAAGAAAAAATAAATAGGCTTAGCAATGCAATTCCTTATCATATTGATCGAATTTTGGCATTAAAAATGTCTGCCCTTTAACCTTTTGCTTTTCAGAAATCTTTCAATGACTCCAATGTGCACGACATCAATATGTACCCCAGGAGATAGATACTATAAGCAATACTTTTTAAAAAATTACTGACAGTGTAAAAAATAGACATGTTTTAAACCCTCTAAAAACCACTGTTTAAAAATACAAGACATGATTGATCACCAGATGGGGTAGTGAAAATGAAAACCGAGATAAAGATGGAACACAAATATTTAATCATAAATGGAAAAAAAATGAAAATCTGAGTATAGCTGTATTCTGTTTTCAGATAATAATCTTATATGTGAGAATGAGTCATT
Source organism: Catagonus wagneri (assembly GCA_004024745.2). Taxonomy (NCBI): domain Eukaryota; kingdom Metazoa; phylum Chordata; class Mammalia; order Artiodactyla; family Tayassuidae; genus Catagonus; species Catagonus wagneri. The sequence continues at coordinate 4,687,035 of PVHT021183608.1, forward strand.
TATGGTGTGAGGCCCAGGAACATAAATCCAGTTGCATTATAAATACACATTTTTGCCTTTAATACTTTTGCTTATGATCAAAACATTTTGTTTAGCTATTCCAATTTAGAAAACTGTGATATGTTAGAATTTTTTACATGACATAAGTCAAGAAACATTACTTATATGACCAAGTAAAAAAGTAATTTTCTTCTCTAAGTTAAAGAAAATATGATAGTTTTTAAAAGCGTATTGAAAGCTTTCTGACAAGAGGTTTTGATCCATAATAGTAGAGGCATTATATAATACTTTTGAGAAAGAGATTTTACTTCAGCTCTGGTATGTCCCAGGAAGTTGATGATATGGAAATTTATTTAAAAAATGTTTTGCAGATGGTATTTCATTATTTCCTTATGCAGCTGAAGTATTTAAAATCACTACACATGAATATATGTTAGCATGTTAGACCATAATAGATCATTTTATCAAAAATCAATGCCTTACATCATCTTTTGTTTTAATTTTAATCTTAAGACACTAATATTTAAATTCATCATAGAATGATAAGTGGGTAAGTATAGGAATTAAAATTTCTGTCACCATGTTAATTACAATCAAAACCCCCACTAAACTATGAGAGACAAATTATAAGTTTTCTGGCACTTAATACAGGCACTAATATGCATAATTGACTAAAGAAAAAATGTTAAATTTATGACATCACAGCATTTTGTGCTAGCTTCTTGCTTTCACTAATTTCTCCCCACTCATGGTACCCAGTAGAGAGCTCTGCCTACTATAACATCCATTCACATACTTTGAAAGACCAGGCCTTTGGAAGTTTATGATTGACATCTGTCTAAATACACACAATAAATCAAAATACCCACTGAGATAAATGGTAGCCCAGAAATATTTTATATTATCATATTGAATATGACTCCTATATATGTTTCTGCAAAGCTTGATTGCAAGTTTGTCCTCAAAATTTGACTTAATTTTTAAGGACAAAGAAATTATGTATTTAGTCCACACCCCCATTTTATTGACATTGAAGAGGCAAAGGGGACACAGCAGCTATTCCTTTTAAGGCACCCAGTATGAGAAGTACACAATTTTCTATTTTTTGTCTTTTGTCTTTTTAGGGCCACACCCCACAGCATATGGAGGTTCCCAGGCTAGGAGTCACATCGGAGCTGTAGCTGCCAGCCTACACCTCAGCCACAGCAACACAGGACCCAAGCCACGTCCTCGACCTACACCACAGCTCACGGCAACACCGAATCCTTAATCCCCTGAGCAAGGCCAGGGATCGAATCCACGTCCCCATGGATGCTAGTCAGATTCCTTTCCACTTAGCCACGACGGGAACTCCCACAATTTTCTTCATAAGCATTAGTATTTGAGGCATGAATGGCTTGAAGAATAAAGCAAACTAGCACTGGCTCCCTTATTTCGCTACTTTCCTATGGCCTGTTAAAGAAGTGACCAGGCAAACACATTAATGATAGTTCAACTGGCAGAAAGGAAATTAGGCAAGTTCTCACATTTTCGCCATCTTATACAGGAAGCTGAACGAAGACATGTAAAGCATTTTGCCCTTAATCAATAAATGTTATTCTAGTAAGAGGATTTTCTGGGTCAGTGTAAAATCTTTTCTCAAGCATCATCTGTTGGTGACTATACCTGAAACTTTTACTCTTTTAGTTTTGAATTGTCTTGTTGTCTACTTTTGACCAAATTATCCACCTATGCACTGCATTTACTGAATGAGGTCAAGGTAATAAATAACTTGAAAGGACCACAGCACTTCTACCTGCTGTGCTTTAATTTTATTATATGTAAATCAAGGCCAATACAGCCATGCTGGGACCTTAACACAAGATACACAGTCCTTTCTTCTTGTTTGTTTTAGTTTCTCATATTCTAACTAATGATTTCATATGTGTAAGTATTCCACTGTTTTTGGAACATCTAAATTGTAGCTCAGAGCCTTGGAATTCATGCTATTTAAGGCCCATGGTAATTCAATCAAGTATGAAGTCCATTCACAGAGGATGTTTAGTAGTTTATACAGTAATCCATAGCACTCTTCCCTAGGATTCTTATTTGTCACTTCAAGGTAATATCAATCTGAGTACATAATACTTTCCTAGAGGAAGCTATTTGCTCTCTTCAACTACAGCTTCTTAGATTCCTAACACTCCATAATTTCTTGCTAGGACTGTTAGCCTTTTGGGAAAAAATAAGAGAGCATCCACTGTGTCAAATGATCCCATTGCCACCTAGATAATGGCTCAACAGGAAATCCAGATCTGCCTTGTTCATTGTTATTCTCCTGAAACAGGACAGACTGTCGAGTACAAGAGTGGTAGCTGAATTAATAAAAAGTTACCAGTTGACTAGAAAAAAAATGGGGTATGTCTTTGAAAAATATAATATTTAATAGAAGCTTTGAATAAGTTTATTTATCTTGTTTCCTGGGTGGCTATGCAGCTCTTGAAAGGTTTCCACTCTAGAGAAAGAACTCTGCTCTCAGCTAAAAATAGTTTAATTACAAAATGGTTTAATAATGCCTATTAAAGTTATGCATATTAAATGGAATAATGCATGCAAGTGGCTAAGGCATCATGTCTAGGACAATTAGAAGTGTTCAGCAAATGTTCATTTTCATTATTGTGAATACTCACTGTAGCTGAGTTTGCTTATAATGCCACTGAGGGTTAAAATCAAAATATTCTGTTCGGTTCACTATAGCAGCTCCTAGTTAGAGTCCAAAAGAAAGTAGAAATGCAGGAGAAATCATATGTCCTTGCTAATTCTAGATAATAGCATAAAGTAGATGTTAGATGTTACTAGCTTTATCTTAGAAAATTGGCCAGCAAAAGCAAAATTGTAGCTGAAATTTGTTCTCACATCTCGAAACACCATGTGGCAGCCTGGTCACCAGAACCCTGAACTCTGACCCTCACCTGAATCTACCTCCCCTGTATCTCACAGTCCTTTCCATGTTTCAGCTCTCCCATCTCAAATTTTCAATTCTGGTGTTATAGTTGTGACAGAAGACCAAAGTTGTTTGTATCAACTAGATTGTCTGATGTTACCTTAGAGAAAATGCTGACGAAAAATAAGTAGTTACTGACTTAGTCTTAGGAGAGGACATATTTGCTTTGTACTAATGATTTGTTGTTGGCTTAAGACACTGGAAAGAATGACTCAGGATCCAGGACCCCACCCTGGCTTCTCTGACTCACTTTTTCCCAAAGGAAGTCTCTACTTATAGAATAAGTGAAATTGTGTTCTAGGTGCCTCTTCTCTTTCCGGGCTTCTTAATCATCCACCTATCCACTCCATCATGAGATCATCTTATGGCACATTATATGCTACAGGAGTCAGTCCTGAAGTTCCAGATGCATAATGATATGTGGGGATGAAGGATCGGGACAGAGTAAAAGCGTGGCTCCAGTGTAAGGCTAACTTACATTTTCCTATCCAGTTTTTATCAGTTTAAAAAAAATGGATTTTGGAGTGCTCTGAATCCTGTGCTTTTTTCTCAATTACTTCTGAACGTGAAGAAGGAAAAGCCAAGATTATCATCCCAATGACTAGTATACATTTCTTAAATGATCTACTTCTTTTGAGTTTTTGAGAGACCATTCTATGGCTCTCTGGGCACATAATCATCTAGAAAAGAAAACAGAAACAAACCAAAAATTGAGGCTATGTTACAAAGTTTATGCAGATTTTATTTTATGAATTAAATTTTTATCACCATGAAAAAACAAAAACGTGAATGTTGGAATATGACTTTCGCAATAGACTATTTGATGACTATTCAGACATGGGAAAAGTATCTTCTAGGAAAGATATATCAGAAGCTGGGCATCCACCATCCTTCCAGTTAAACCTGATGAGTTTCTAACTGCCAGGGTGAAAAGCAGACCTAGATGGTAGGTTTTCTTAACAGTCACCAGTAACTCCATCTTTGATCGTCACAAAGATGATCTCTATTCTCTGTTCTCTCTTCTATTCACCACTGCTTACACTGTTTCTGAAAGGAGTTTAAGCTGAAGATATCTATGTGGGAGATAAATATGTATAACACTGAGGGTTTTTGCCCTTACCCTACAACAGTCCCAATTTTTATACTTATTTTTTTCCTGTGCTGCTGCTTCTTAATGAAGATCAAGTCACTGAGAATACTTGCTTCGTGAATATCCCTTCAGTTAACTGAAATGTAAAGTCAAAGCCTATTTTTTAAAAAAAGAAGTCTCACACATAGTTAAAATTGAACAGTGTTCTTAAGAGTGGGGAACCACTTTCTTTCTGTAGCAGAAAGGATTTTACTTGACTCACAATGAATAGATTTTTTTTTTTTATTTTGCCTGACAGCTACACATGCTGGTCCTAACAACATTACAATAGATGTTCCCAGAGAGAAAGAAAAATGTGTGTTGTAATATTACAGGTTGTTATTATTGTTATTTTTATTATTATTATTATTATTATTATTTTAGTAGTTCCTAGAATTTCAAAATGGTTAACAACATATATCAACCTTAAAGGCATCTTGATTTCTTGAACAATTCTATATGCCCACTAATTTTTTTATCCCTTTGTTACTTACAGTTCTTGGCAGAATGATGCCATTGAATTTTATTTGATGAATAAATTGTTCAAACTATTTGATAAAGTTCTTCTTTGGCCCATAAGAAGAAACAATTCCATCATTCCTTTACTTGAAGTTTTTTTTTTAATTAGAATTATTTTGAAGTTTTTCACTTGTTGATGACAGTAACAGAAAAGTTTATTTTATTTTCCTGTGCAAATGCTGCATGCATACTCTTGTATACATTTCAAATGGGAAATTATCTCTGTTGGATAAAACCCCTTTAGGAGAATCCCTAGACTGAAGAATATATGCATTTATAATTTTAAAATGTTGCTAAATATAATCCATAGGGATGGGATATTCTTACATCCCTACCCACACTTCTTCAACTCAGGAAGTTAGGAAACTTGAATTTTTATCAAATAGGAAGCTAAAAGAGGGAGATCCCACTGTGGGTCAGCGGTAAGGAACCCGACCAGTATCCATGAGGATGCAGGTTTGATCTCTGGCCTTGCTCAGTGGGATAAGAATTTGGCGTTGCTGTGAGCTGTGATGTAGGCTGCAGAAACAGCTTGGATCGCTTGTTGCTGTGGCTGTGGCTTAGGCCGGCAGCTGTAGTTCAGTTTCAACCTCTAGACTATAACTTACATATGCCCTGGGTGCAGTCCTAAAAAAGACCAAAAGAGAAAAAAAAAAAAGTAGGAAGCTAAAAGAATGATATATCAGTGAAGCTTTAGTGTTTTTCTAATTATGAGTGAAATTGAACATTTTGTTAATGTTTGAACCATTTTATTTTGTTCTATTCTCCCTCTCTTTCTCCCCTCTTCCTTCCTGGTTTTGCCCATTTCTATATTTAAAAGTAGGTCTTTCTCTTAACTATTTTGGGGAGCTCTTTATGTATTAAATATGTCATGTGTCTATCATATGGGTAGTAGATGTATTCCTGGACTATTATTTTGACTTTGCTGTATAGAATTATTTTTATTTATGGAATTTGAGTGTAACAATTTCAAAAATATTATGTCTACTGGAATTTGAAATAGAGGAAGAAAAGTCATCTCCAATCTAAGGTGAAAAAACAATTTCACATTTTCTTCAGATACATTTATGCTTTTATTTTATATGGTTGAATGTTGTAGCTAATTGCAGTGTATTTTGGTATGTGATATGATATATGGATTCAACTTAATATTCTTATCAGACTGTGGTCTACTAGTTCCCAAGTCACTTATTGCCTAATCCACCCCATCTTGTTTATAAATTGGCTCTGTTCCTAGATTTTCTATTATATCCCATTGGACTGTCTTTTTCACCATGAGCCAATAACAACACACTGTTTTAATTATTGACAGATTTTAGCATCTCAAGGGGCAGGATTTTCTTCTGTGCTTTTCTTTTTAAGTGTTCTTACAGTTCTTTCTTGTCTATTTTTGCATAGAAATGTAGGTTGACCCAGCTATCTAGTGCCCTCTCCTCAAAAAAGACCTCATTATATTTGCATTCAATTCATATTTAATATTCATATAAATTAATTTAGAAAAAAATGACTTTAGGCAATGGAGTCGGGGTTCAAAACCTGGCCTGCTCCAAATCCACTGCATCTCTGGTCTCTCACCCACACAAGTGATGCATTCTGCATGTATTATATCACATAGGATGAATATATTCAAAAGATTGTTTTGATTATGGTCATTTCCCTGTTCAATTGTCATCAGTAGACACAATTAGCTTATCAAGGTACTTCAGTCTGCTAAATGGACAATTAAATGCTGCACACAACAAATGAAATTTTGCTGTCTTTGCTCCCATTTTCTACCCTAGCCAAATGTCTTCCTCAATCAGATTCACACCTCTTTTTAGGACCAAATCACATCTGGTCCATGACACCCTCACTGACCACCTCAATCAACAGTGTTTATTCATTGCTTTGAAATCTGCTTACACTTCCTCTCTGTGTCAATCATTTGTCTCCAGCCTTTGAATTTAAGGCTAATTACCATTTTATTTGTAGCATCTCCTTAATTAGATCAGAAATTGGTTAAAGAAAGGAAATGATTCTCAAAAAAAGTTGTATTCCTTGCACACAAGAATTTTGTGTGTGTATACTTCTTTTCCATTATTTTCTCAGGATTCTTCATTTCCAAGTCTCTGTCCTCACCAATTCAAGGCAATCAGCTCACCCTCTCCTATTCTAAATAGCAAATTAAACATATGACTCTGTTCTATAAGCAGACAGCTCTTTTCCTTATAGCAATGAGATATTATTCAGAATCCTGCCTTTTTGTCCTCCATCCAGTTTTTAATCACTGGCAGAACTTTCCCTCTTCTCACTGTGTGGCGAAGAATTTATAGGTTCTTAGGAATTGACCTGCAAGGAGAAATGGATTTGTCCAGGGGCAGCAGCTAACCCTACGGTCTTCGGTAAAGCTGGACATTAGACTGGACAGATGGCAAGAAACCTTCTTGTGTGTTCTCTAAATGCAGACAGATTCTCAAAGTCAGGTGATACTCAGGATAAAAATATCTCTCTTAAGCAGCATTGAAAATCTAAACTGAGTACATCTGGCAACCCTCCTTTATTTACTCTTTGTTAAGCATCATAAAGTATCCTTTCAAGGCAGAGAGGGAATGATTTACATTTGCAAAGCCCAGGCTGATTTATTCCTAACGAATTTTGCTCACCCAGATGATTTGTGTTCCACTTTCCCAGATCTCTTAAACTAGTTTTCCAGGTGCAGAGGTGAAAGTTGCCAGTGTATAATTTTTGGATTACCCTGAACTCCCTCCTGCAAGATGTTCAACACTTTGGCGAGACTCCAATCTCTAGCTATAGTTCTCTGCTTGAAAGGATAAATTACATATTTTTGTAATTATATAGAAATAAAAACACATTTTACCACCGAGGATGCCAGATCTGCCAACGATCTTAAAACATCTTTATTCTCATGCATTTGAACCTAAAAATAAGCTCTATTTCAAATTAGATCTCTTTTGCAGGATTTCACTAGTTTATAATGAATCCCCCCAAAAAAGGCATACTAAATTTAAAACACATAGAATTAGATAGTACAATTAATTATCATTTAAAAAGAGCAGAGTAATTGCTTTAGGCTCCAGACTCAGACCAAGCCTAGAAGAAGGGATTATAGGGACCTCTGCAACTTTAAAATTCAGTTTACCAAGACACATTAATAAAGCTCATATACAGAGTTCTCATAGTGGCTCAGCGGAAATGAATCTGACTAGCATCTACGAGGACGCGGGTTCGATCTCTGGCTTTGCTCAGTGGGTTAAGGATCCGGCGTTGCTGTGAGCTGTAGTGTAGGTCACAGACGTAGCTTGGATCTGGCGTTGTTGTGGCTGTGACATAGGCCAGTGGCTCCAGCTACGATTTGACCCCTAGCCTGGAGCCCTCTCCATATGCTAGCGGGTGTGGCCCTAAAAAGACAAAAAAAAAATTTTTTTTAATAATAAAGCTCATATCTATTATTCTCAACCAACTGTAAAATACATGATTCCTAAAAGTTTTTATCAGTGCTCACATCAAATAGAATATTGGGTTTACACATATAGACAGAGTGTTTAAGAAGTGGGTTGCCAAGGTGTGACTAAGCATTGCTGTATTTTGTGGTTAGAGAAACAATGTTTGGAGATCCTGTTTGTGGTTCTTCTATATAAAGCACTCCTGCAGATTACTCAACATCAATGCATAAGTACAATTGGACAATAAAATATAGACTATTATCTTAGGAACATTTGGGCAGAGCATGGGCCAGCCTATTTGAAATGGCCCACGGGGTCAGAACACAGCATTAAGATCTGAATCTTCCTCAATTTTATGCAGGAAAATAATGTCGTCTTTCGGTGTAAAATCATCGAGAGTAATCAAATGGAGGAAAATGAGATGGAAAAGTAAAGCTAGCAAGAAATTAAAATCACACAAGAATTAATCAGGGATAGATAATCAATAATAGTTAATCAATGGTAGAATAAACAAAGACAGTCCCACAAGAGGAGTAAATGAACATTGCCTTATTAACTTTCCTTGATCAACATGTCAGTGTATACCTAGACATAATGCCTTTGAGCAAGTGCATTAGCTTCTCCCAACCTGAAAACTCAGATCCATGACCTTGCATTTTAAATGGTTTATTAAAATGGAAACAGAGTAAGAGTAATTGGAATTAACCATCGTCCTTGCCATGTGCTCATATAGGTTTGTTTGTATAGATATCAAAATTTCTCCAGCACTTTCCATACAATTACTGTTTTTAACGTTTATTTTATCAAAGTTATTACATAAAAATTTGAAAAATCTGGTATTACCAAAAAGTGTGCCATAAAATTAACATTTAATGTCTCAATATCACTCATACCCAGTTCGTTCCCCTACCTAGAAGCAAGCATTTAAAAGCATTTCTAGATTTAATTACTCTAAGTAGCCCCCCAGAATTGTAAACAGTTTTTAAAAGGAAGTTTAAACTTTCACTTTTATTTATCAATTATCCCATAATTCTCAGTTTCTTACTCTTCCAATCGCATCTGCAGATTCAAATAACTATGTTTAATCAACCTTAATTATCGTGAGCTGACACCCACTTCATAACCTGAGAACACATGTTATAAAGGTGCCCCCCTTCCCTCCAACTCATCTTTATTCACTCATAATATCTTTGCTTTTATAGTCTCTCAAAGCAAAGTGAAGTCTTTCATAATTTGCCTCTAGGTTAATTTTAAAAGTACAATGCAAATGTAAATTACAGTACAGAGTAGGACCAAATACTGGTTAACTACATTTTCTTCTCTGTGGTTCCCCTGTAATGGTCATTAGGTTGCATGAAAAGAATATATATGAATATTCAGATATTAATATTTCTGATATATACAATTCTGATATATGTCTCATCCTCATCTAAACTGGACTCTAGGCTGACTTTAATGTTAAAATATTGGAACTTCTGTACCTCATTGTCTTACACTTAATATTTCCTGAATCTCATATCTTCCTATTTGTGTAATATTTTAAATTTAATGCACCGAAATAAATATTAATTTCCTAAGAAATATTTTTTTTACCAGGTATACTCTGAATTCCTTCAGGTTTTAGAATATTTTATTTATTCTTCACATTTTGGTGAAAGTTTACCTGAGTATATAAAACTACATTGAAAATCATTTCCCCTAAGAACTGTGAAATCACTTCTCCATTTTAATTTAGGATGCTAAGTTAATGAGGGTCTGAATATCTGTTGTTTGTATGTGATTTTAAGATCTTTGATCGTTGTTTTTCCTATATTTCATAATAACATGTCTAGATTATATAAGGTACAATGATTAGAAAGCCTTTTTAATTAAGATCTGATTTCATTCTCCCATCAGTTTTGAAGGACTTGTTGGTACTTTATCTTTGATCATCTCACCACTGTTCTCTTCATCCTCTTTACCAAACTCCCATTAGTCAAATGGTAGGCATCATGAACTGATCTTATCTTTGCTCTTGTATATTCTTTCATTTGTATTGTATTTATATCAAATGAGCAATTACTTCATATGTATCTTCCAATATTCCTATTGAACAAGTTATCGCAATAATGACCTAATTTCCAAGATATTTTTTTCTTCCTTTGCATTATTTTCCCTCTTTTAGCATTCTGTTTATTTGTTCATTCAGAACTTTCGCAGATTCACCTGAGGATGCTCATGAGATTTTTAAAATTTATTTGGGTCTCTAAATTAATCTTTTTTCATCACAGTTTGTATTTACTTAGTATTTCTTCATCATTCTTTTTCATGTTGCAGTGTTCTCATAAATTTCCAGTGAGTTTAAGTTCACTCTAAGAGTGTTGAATCAGGAGACTTCAAATTCAGTAGGAAATGCTTTAGAGTGAGAATTCATGGAAGTGACTCCTGTAATGGGGAATTCATATATGACCAGATAAGAAAGATTTAACTCTGGTATTTATATTAGTTTACCTAATTACCCTTGTTTTCCTCAGACAGCTTTTTTAAAAATTGTATTTGTGCCTGGGGTAATCCAGCATAAGGGGTTGTAGAAGAGGCATGGGTGGTTTACTTCTGCCATATATGTCCACCATTAATCATCTCGTTCTTAGATCTCTTTCTTCCTCCTACCCATCAAAGCATCTGCCATTAGTTAGTCTGGCGTTTCTGTCAGAAAAGTCAGTTTTTCATCGGTTACAGCTCCCTTTGCAACTGTTCTAGGTTGTGGCTTTCTGTTCTTTGATTAATCACGCAGCCCTCAATCTCTGCCTTCTGGAAATTAGTTGGAATCTGTCTTTCACTGATGTCTCCCTATGTTCTTAGTTGTGAATTTATTTCTTTTTTACCTTCATTTAATTGCATGCTGGGACCTGCAAAGAGAAAAGATAAGTGAAAATGCTATACCATCTCACCCTGGCAGACTTGTCTCCCAGACAAGTGAGTTCCTGAAGTGAAGTGGTTGGGCCTTTCTGTCTTTCTATTTCTATTGCCTATCACAGCGCCTGGAATATATGAGATATTCAAAAAAGTATATTGTAAAAGAAAACAAAGTAGATTCTATCTTGGGCAAAGTGTGGCATCTAAGTGCTACTGCATTTCTACTATTCACTTTTTTCGGAAAGCAAAGCTATGCTATGTGAAGCAGAATGTCCCAGGGAAGAGTGCCACCACTTCAGATCCTTCTTGTGAAAATTTCTGAGTTAACATGTTATAATAATGAGGGAATGGTAAATTTCCTTAATTAGGAAAATGGTGAAACCATAAGCCTGTTAAATTAATAAGACTTTTTAGAAATGAAATATATTTGCAATGGAAAGCTCATTCAAGGGCAATACTTAATTTACATAAAACCCTTGCACAGAATAGCAGTGATAAATAAATTTGGATTTAATGGCATGTACTCATCAAATACTCATGTCTGTGCATCATATAAAACATTTATATACAATTATGTTTGTCACCAGTGCAGGCTGTTGATAGCTCAGTAGCTCATTCTACTACGTTATTGCTTCAGAACAATGATCTTTAAATATCACCCACATGGTAGCTCTTGAAAGGTTTTAAATGGATAACATTATTATAACTTCTACAGTATTTATGGAGAACATACAATTTAGTTTAACATCATAGTGAAGTGATGTCTTTTTTTAAAAGACAAAGCACACCGTGAGCTGCTTGTTTTCTTTTTTAAAACTTAGTGAACATTTTTCAAAATGCCATTTCATATCTTACTTCCATAAAAGAGAAAAGATAAAGTCCTTACCAAAAGTCAACTGACACTCTGATGCTATACAATTATCACCCCTTTACACAAACACAAATTTTTCAGATGAGAAAATAGAGTCCTAAGGATAGTTTGGTGTGCATCCAGTACTACAGAGTTATTTCCATTGTTAGAAAAAGAAATCAGGGAAATAGAATCAGGGGTTCTAGTTCAACCTACTGTTCTTTACATCGCACACTTTTTAGGACATAAACCCATATGTGAGGAAAAAGTGAGGAAGCAGGTAACAATTTGAAACATTGGCTTAGGTAGACCTATGCTTTAAAAGACTGGGCTCAAGATTCTAGAAGAACTAGTGCATAATTTTCCATAAACAATTTCCGCAAATAAGTCCAGGAATCAAAGCACATCAAAATAATTTGAGCCTTGGAAAAGGAGACTGGAGAAGTTTGATGATTTCACATTTAGAGTTACTGAAAAGATTAAGCGTGGGTTGCTGTTGATCAGGGTGTGTGTCATCTTACTCAAGGACACATCCGTGTTGTTTTCCACCCAAGACTCCCACTGACCCATGTCTAGATGAAAAACAGTTTAAGAACCATACCTTCTTGGATCAGAAGATGAAAGAGTTGGGCACACAGATGGTGCTGTCATCACACTATCTTCCTAAGGGTTAGGACCTGAGAAGGAAAGATCTAAGAAGTGAACAATGACTGTGCAGATGGTTTCAATAAGCAGGATCTTGATTCCAGGATAATGGGATTACATGTCAAAAATATGAGCTCATTGCCAGAGGTTGATTTCATTTCATAAGCATAGGAAAAATTGTTTTTTACTAGAGCCTAGAAGAACTGCTCAAGGGGGCTTTTGGGCTAAATATAGGTAAGTAAGATAGAAAAATGTAATAAATGTCAGGCAATGACTAGCAAATGGGCAAAGCACAAAAAAAAAGGGAAGATGTATGGCTTAGATGATGTCACATATCATCACAAAACATCTGGCTGAGGTTACCTGGTTGCCCCGCTGGCTACTTGCCCAGGAATGTACCTTGACAACCACATATTCATTTTCCTCTAAGGCTTTAGTAGCCTTGAAAAATCACTTGAAACAGTAGTCTGAAAAAATGTAACATGATTAATAAAAGATCTACTGCTATTGGTTTCCATATGGAGTACTTTTAGGAGTGTTATTTGATACAACAGGAAGATTCGACTCATTGTAAAGGATTTTCTGCGACTCAGTAAGCAACAGAATGCACTGTCCTAAAACATAATAGCTAATATTTTCCTAAATATTTGTTTTAAAGGGCACATCTTTGTAGACATAACACAAAATGGAGGCACTCGGATAAACTGGATAATTTCTACAGGTCTTTTCCAGCACAGCATCTTATTTCAGACAGTGATGCACATTAGTGATGCAAAGAGCAAGGACCATGGCACCTCTCTTATTTTACAGAGAATCTGCCCCTTGGATGACTATAACATGTAACTATTTCGAGCCCCATATCCTGGTTCCTGAGTTTTTACCTCTGCCTAAAGTTGTCTCTGCTTGGAAGACTAATAATTAGCTCTGTAATGCTTTGATATTCACACATGTAATTATCACTTTACATTCTTAGAGCTCTAAAAATTTTGTTCTTCTACTTTAGAAGTGTTACAGTGGAAAAAGAAATGTATTTCATTTGGAGAGAGTGCACACACACATAGGACTGGGGTAAAAAATGGAGGGGTTTTCATATTACTCCAAATTTGGTAGGTAGTGATGTCCACTTTGAAGAGATTGGTGAAATGATTCCAATTCTTGATAAGCATAAACTGCTAATGCACATCTGGTGGTTAATTTAATATGTCAGCTTGGTTAGGCCACTTTACCCAAAAATGTGACCAAAAGGCAGTGTAGATATTATTGTGAAGGTAATTTTAACTTAGATTAACGTTTAAATCAGTGGTCTATGAGTAAAGCAGATTACTCTTCAGAATGTAGATGAGCCTCACCCAATCAGTTGAAGGCTTTCAGAGAAAAAGACGGAGGTCTCTTAAGAAAAGGAAATTTTACAGCCAAATCCCTGGACTTGAGCAGCAGCATCAACTCTTGGGTCTCTAACCTACCATATTTCCCTGCAGATTTTGGACTTGCAAGTTCCCACAGTCCTGATCCTGTGAGCCAGTTCTTTAAAGCCCCTCTCTCTCTTTCTCTTCCTCTCCATATATATCAAATGTGTGTACATATTTACATGCACACAAACACACTGCACACACATACTTTATTGATTCTATTTCTATAATCCACCTCAGCAGTATTTTTGATTTCCAGAATTTTTGTCACTTTCCTTACATCAGTCTTGACACTGAAAAAAAGTTTTATCAACCAATTTCAGACACTGAGCTACCAGCCTTTCTTATATAAGTGAAAATACAATCCATATGTTTCTGATTCGCTTATTGCTAACCATGAAGTTTATATCCAAGACAGATTTATTATATATGTACTTTTTTCTTGGAAATATGTATTTAAAAAGGTAATATTTTCTAACATATCCAGATGGGAAGCTTAAAATTTGGTTCTTAATTCAGATCCTCCAAGGTTATCCTTAGACTCCAAAGTTGACAAAACTCCTTAAACTGCCACCAACAGTGTCCTTGTGCTATAAAATACATTACTGAGTCTGATTTAGTGAAAGAGAAAATCAATTCTTAAAAAGTGATATATATGCATACACACACACACACATATATACATGCACACATATGTGTATATATGTATACACACAATATATATGTATATAAATACTATGTGCATTTTTATGAATGCACAACTTTAAAAATGTATGTATTTCAAAGTATAAGCATGTTAAAAAGTGCGTTTTTGCAGAATGCCCTGTGTGAAGTATCAAACAGTGAAAGGTTACCAGCTGACATTAGGGAAAAAGAATAATTTTCTGAGAGAAAAATGTTGCAGTTTAGTTTTAGTCTATATTTCATGAAATTATTTCAATAAAGTGCTATCTGAAGAAATAATAGCAAACAAATACCCAGGGAATTATTGACAATTTAAAACTTTTTTGTTCTCTTCTAGACTAAAAACATCTGGGAAAGAAAAATAAAATGGTGATATTTTTATCATCCTCCCAGTAGCAGATTGGATATTTCTGAGTAAGTCTTACTGTTAATTGTCTAGTGCCTTATTTACTGTCTTTGTGTGTCACCACAACATCATATAATACATGACATGCTATAAACAGTGGAGAAAATAGTACCAGTACCAAACATTTGGAAAAGAGAAGTTTCTGTTAGTTGGCCTGGCCTTTCATCTCGTATCACTTGGAAGCCTGATAGATGTGGGCTGGCCTCTTCAGCCCCACACATCAGTGAAACCTGGTCTTAGGATGTTATTAATGTGGTTAACATTTCAATTTACTTATTTCAAGGCTCTGGTATGCCATATATCATGCAAAGGTCAAGGGGCGGCTACCTCTCCTTTGCCCTATTTGAATTATTTTTGATCCTGAAGATTGTCAGAGAGTGTACACATGTGTCATTCCTAAATGATAACTATTGCTAGTGCTTATAATAAATTCCACAATGCTAAAGGAAAGAAAAATGAAATGCCTCTGTGATCATTTGTCAGAAAGACATTTCTCTTCCAATTCCTGTATGGATGTATCTGCCAGGAAATTCCTGATGATATGCAGAGCCTAGCTGCAAGGGAGCCTGGGATATGTAGTCTTTAGCATTCTGGATAAGAATTTGAGCTTATACAGAGCACTGGCTACCAATAACCAAAAGATAAAGCAAGGTGAAATAACCATCAAATGCTGGAGGTGGGTTAGAGAGTAGTTACAAGGGATGCTAGGGTATCATAACCATGCTTTCTCTGGATATTTCCAAAAGTTTGACTGAACCAGCTCTCATAGATCACACAGAGAAACTGTACTGCTCTCAGATCAACAGTTTTGTATTCTAGAGGGCATTATAATTGCTGTCCTTTTACTCTTTAAAATAATTTTCATAATAATGTGATACAGGAAAAAAACTGAAAAAAATCCACATTAATATTTTATCTGTGTTGGAGATTTTTTAGTCAATTGGTAAAATGGCTGGATTCTGAAACTTACCAATTACTTTATACCAAATGACTTTTTAAAATTACTTTCCACGTAAGAAATGACAGTATTTCCATGCTAGGCAACAGGAGGTCATTTATTGTCAATTTAGTTCATGCCATTTATAATCAACAAAGAACTGCACTTTCATATCCAAAATTATTTATTATAGGAACTGAACAACATAATCTACGATCTGATGTGGGTTATCTGTCATAAACTTTAAACTTTATAACATATGAGTACACATGTGATAGCAAACCAGTTTGATTTATAAGCATTTTAAAAACAAAATAAATTGTGAGATACTTGGGTTTGAAAAATTTCACGGTCACATAATCGGCTGAGTTATTTGTATTTTCCTTAAGCTTATGAACACTTTGCCATTCAAACATTATTGTTCCTTATCAATCATTCTCCACCCCATTTATCTAGCACTGAGACCAGGATATGGATGCCCTTTCAGGTTACTTTCCAAGCCCATCCCACCTTTGTCATTGATGGATATCATTATTTAGACTGAAAACTTTGCTTCTGGAGCTGATCAAATGTGGTGATTTGCAGTCACTTGCATAGAAAGAAAAACTCTACTTACAAAACTGTGGAGTGGAACACATTAGCATTTTCTTTTTTTCAGAATTCTAATTATC
The DNA here is from genome assembly GCA_004024745.2 of Catagonus wagneri. Lineage (NCBI taxonomy): Eukaryota > Metazoa > Chordata > Mammalia > Artiodactyla > Tayassuidae > Catagonus > Catagonus wagneri. The sequence goes on from PVHT021183608.1 coordinate 4,703,606, forward strand.
TTGAGCCTTAGGCCCCTCATATATTTTTCCATTTCATTTGGGTACATACTTTGTCTTCGGTCAGTCTTTGTGATCAGAGTCTGAAAATTAAAGGCACAAGTATTTAGAAACTTCTCCTTACTCCTCTCTAAATGACATTAAACCAAAAAATAAACAAACAAAAACAAAAAGAAAGACAGCATGTTTATATGTCTTAATTTCATAGTTGAAAAAAAGTTCTTGTTTCAGAGATTTATCCGGCACTAGAATTAAATGAATAGTCTAGCATCTAAATAAGATCTATTCCTGAGTTGATTCCATAAACAATTTTGCTCTCTAGGGATTTTCTCTTGGTATTTGGAGAAATGGAGACTGGACATATTTTGTATTAACTGATTCTTTTTAATCTTTTGAAAAACTTCACAGAATGTTGTGTTTCACAGTCTACTGAAGTGTAAAACGGCTTCCCTGTACCAAAAAGTGTAGCTGTTGTTGGTTAACACCTCATCAGTGAATTTCACAGACAGATGTTTTGCTTCCTTTCTGCACACTAAAACCTAGGGTTTTTAGGACTAAGGATCTTGGTCCTGTCACATTAAACTATGACAGGCCCTGAGCCATCCAGCTGATACCAAGACTCACACAGCTTTATTTACTTCTGAATGTACTGGAGGGACTGGGGAGTGGGGGAGACCATGAGTGTTTTAATTTGAGCCAGCTGTGAAGCTTCCAGAGCATCCCTCTGCAGCCAGTGCTGGGCTAAGATTAAACCAGGCAAAATGCCTGAAGAGATACTGAATAGGTTTGATACAAATTACATTGTCCTGCTGGTTTGAAAGTGTGCATTACTGGAGTCATTAACCATAATCATCCTCAATTACAAGCACTGTATGCCTGCATACAGCAGCCCTGGAAATGCAGCCATTGTTTGCTTGCCTCGTCCATAATCTGTAAAGACGTTACCTCCCCTTGCTGGACCTAAAGCCACCTCCTCTCTCCTGTCCTGTGATCTCATCTTCTCAAGTTTATCTCCAAAATGGTGAAATTGGTTAAAGTATTTTTCTTTCCTCTGACAATTCAACACTGTTAAAGATATTATTTTTCCTTATTCCAGGCAGTGGAGTATATATTAGTTATGATGAATTTCAGATTAGCTCTAGTTTGTCAATTAGTTTGGTCAATTTTTAAAAAATAATAACTGTCTAATGATTATGCAATGGGACCGTAAAGCTTTGTATCACAACATGGTAGTGAACGAGGAAAACAAATAGGGAATGTGCTTTACAACTATCATATCCCAAATGTTCATTATCACAATCTCTAAGCTTCCAGTTAAGGCTGAACTAAGCAAGAGTTTAGGGAAATATATTTTAACTTTTCTTTTGAAATAATTTCAAACTAAAATAGTAAAAAGTACAGAGAAGCATATAAATAGTACAAAAAATTCTCATATACCTTTCACAAACATTCCATGAATGTTAACATTTTTCACACGTGCTTCATCATTCACTTTCAGTCTGTCTCTGTCTCTCTTTATCTGTGTATTTATATGTGTATTTTTTATATTTTTGAAAGTTTCATATTTTATATCTAAATATCCCATACCACTAGATACTTCAGTGTATTTATAAATGCAGTATATTGATAAAAACAAGATATTCCATTACATAGCTGGAATGCAGTTATGAAAAGGAGAGAAATAACACTGATAATGCAGTGTCATCTTATCTATGGTCCTTATTCAGATTTTGCCAATTATACCACTAATTCTCTACCCTATTCCTGAGTGCACTCTTAGAAAACACATTACCTTTAGCTTTCAATGTATCTATTAGACTTAACATTGCATTAGATTATTGAACAGTTCAGACTAAACATCCACTAGAATGTCTGTGGTATTTATTCCATATTATTAGATGAGGTTATACGGTCTTTGCAAGAATCCAGCATATATATGTCCTTCTCAGTGTATCGCATCAGGAGGCACCTGGTATTGATTTGTCCCATTTCTAATGATGTGTTTGTCCAGCCATGGTTAACGTGTGTGTGCCCTTGCTTATGTATGGCTAAGGCTGTGCCTGGAGTGTAGAGTATGAGATTTGATGTTTGGTTTTTTTTCTTTTTTTAGGTAGTAATTTGTAATTTTGGAATTGTCTATCTTTTGATGACATTATTTAATGCTATTGTCTTTGGTAGTGTTGTTTTTCTGCATTGTTTTTGGAGTAATTGTGGGACAACATTGATTTAAGTGTATATGTATATATACTCAAGTGAATTTGGCTTTGTATGTATAGTTGTGGTTGACTTATGTGCCACCTCTCTTTCAACAAAACAAAACAAAAAAAAAGCCCCAAATCAGCAGTATATGAAACTATCTTCATCCTTTCAAGCAGCAAGATAAATATTGACATTTTTTTTTTGGCCAAAACTATATCAGGTCTTTCAACTTAGTTAACAAACAATTATATCAAAAACATTTTTTATATTCTTTTAAGTATACATTTACAAACTAAAATTATATATTCCTCACTAAAAATAATTTTATCCCAGAATTTAGCTAATACTGAGATATTAATGTGAATTTTTTCTAAATCTTCATAAGCTTAAATTGATATTGTTTGATGTTTTTTAATTCTAATATTTTTTTTTAATAAGGTAGGTGATTTTTAAAATATTTCCCTCAGATATGGGCACAGAATCTGTTAGTGATATTCCATATTTTATCTATTTCTCATTTTCCCTGTATGAATAAGAATGAAAATAAGTCCCCATGAAGCACGTAGAACTGAAGACAATTGTCAGATAGATATAACAAAAAAGAAAAGAAAAAAGTTATTGAGAACTTGATGCTATGAAAGGAATGTTTTTATGCCCCTCCCTCTGCTAATTCCTATGCTGAAATCCTAACCCTCGATGTAATGGTATTAGGAGATGGGCCTTTGGGAAGTAATTACATTATGAGGGTGCAGCCCTTGAGAATGGAATTAGTGGCCTTATAAAAGAGACCCTAGAGAGTTCTCTCTTGTCCCTTCTGCCATGTGAGGATAGAAGGGAATATGGCAGATTGCAACACGGAAGAGGGCCCTCACCTGAACCAGACCACGCTGGCACCCTGATCTCAGACTTCCAGCCTCCAGAACTGTGAGAAGGAAATGTCTGTTCTTAGAAGCCACTCTGTCTATGGTATTAGTCCCCCCAAACCAACTAAGACACTTGGCTAAGTAATTGATCTGTATTGTTATTTAGAAAAACTTCTCTAAACTACTAGTCGTGTAGGAAGGAAATCTCACATAAAATGGAAGAATCTTCTTTCAGGAAGACTAAAAATATCTGAGCAAATTTCTGAAATCCCTAGCAGTAATATTCAGCAATATTTAACATGTTCCTGGACAAGTAGAATATTTTTCACCACCTTCTCCGCAAATATTGCTTGGAATCCTTTCTTCCAAGTGATCCTAATAATAATAGTTGTGGTTAACTATTTACCATATGGGTTTATCACATGCCAACCTTCGCCCTAAATGCTTTAAATAAATAAGCATTGTCATCTTTACAATGATTTATGAATTAAATTATAATATCATGTGAGTTTTAAAAATAAAGAAAACAAGGCAAAGAGTTTAAGTAACTTGTATGAGGTTATCCAGCAAGTGGACAGAAGAAAAAGTCACCATATAAATAAAGCATGCAATTATAGCAGAGAATGACCTAGTTACTGAGGGACATTTGGCTTCAGTGTCCATGCCCTTTGACCAGCAACACTGAAAAGAATAATTCATATTAATTTGGGAATTTAGTATATTCACATCTGATATGCAGACAGAAAACTTAATATGCTGATAGTCTATTAAAAACCCCTAACGGGAGTTCCCATTGTGACTCAGCAGTGATGAACCTGATTGGTATCCATCAGGATGCGGATTCAGTCCCTGGCCACACTCAGTGGATTAAGGATCTGGCAATTCTGTGAGCTATGGTGTAGGTCAGACGAGGCTCAGATCCTTCATTGCTGTGGCTGTGGCACAGGCCGGTGGCTGCAGTTCCTACTTAACCCCTATGGGAACTCCCATTTTCCACAGGTGCAGCTTTAAAATGAAAAAAAAGTCCGTAACAAAAAATATTGTAAAACAACAAATTGACAATTCTCTGTTGGGGAGTTCCCGTTGTGGCTCAGCAGTAATGAAGCTGACATAGTATCCATTAGGATGAGTGTTCCTTCCCGAGTCTCACTCAGTGGGTTACGGATCTGGTGTTACCACAAGCTGCAGTGTTGGCCATGCACAGGGCTCGGGTCCAGTGTTGCTGTGGCTGTGGCAAGGGCCAGCAGCTGCAGCTCCAATTTTACCCCTGGCCTGGGAATTTCCATATGTCATAGGCTTAGCCCTAAAAAGAAAAGGGAAAAGAAAATTTATCTTCAACATTTTCAAATTTTACATTTAGCTTTCAGTATTTGATTGATAAAACTCCCTTTAGAGATTAAAATCCTACAAGTATAGGAGTTCCCATCATGGCTCAGTGGAAACAAATCTGACTAGGAACCATGAGGCCCCCTGGCTTTGCTCAGTGGGTTAAGGATCCAGCATTGCCGTGACTATGGTGTAGGCCGGCAGCTACAGCTCTGATTCGACCCCTAGCCTGGGAACCTCCATATGCCGCCGGTTCAGCCCTAAAAAAAAATAATAATAATAATAAAATACTACAAGTATAATATGCATTAAAAACATTTCCCATTGAATTGTTTTTTAAAAAGTTAAAAATAAAAAAAAAACATTTCCTACCTGATTGTGTGTATAGCTGAGCAGATAGACTTTTTTGTTTTCAATTTGTAAGTTCATTCAAAAATCACCCCCACCTTTGATTTCTGAATGCACTTAATCAGGTCATTCTCACCCCCAGATTTAACAATGACTGTTGTACAGGACACTTGTACTTCGGTGAAATACAAGTGCCAATCCTTTAAAGACATGTGAACTTAAAACAATTTGATATATTAAAATTGTGTGATAACCTATGATCTTACCAGAGTGACACAAGTAGAATTTCAGTATCAATAAAAACAAGTTTAACTAGATGTTTACAAAATTCTAAGTAGGATGACTAGGAATCTGGGATGGAGAACCCCAGGTAAAGATCTTTGCAGCATCAGTGGTCTCATCAAGCTGCTAGAGATGCAAAGGGATGTTATAAGCAATCCCTACTATCTATAGACCTTAGGGAGAAAACTAATAATGTCCAATGTGGGAATATTTTTGGCAAAAGTTATTTTTTATAATTAAAAGGAATGCAAATTAAAGGAGAACATGTATAATTTGAACAAGCCATAGGAGTTCTGTTCACATTAGTAAGCCTTCTTGTAGAGCTATTTTCTTTCTTCTCAACATCTGTTTTTTACTGTATGGAATAAAAATTCTAAACATTTTTGGAGCTTACATTGTTATAAAAATGTAAGCCACAGGATTCTTGCATCAAATCATTTTGAGTGTTTATTAGAAATGCAACTTGTTAAGTTCTGTCCTAGACCTGCTGCATAAGAATCAAAAGTGGTTGAGTCTAGACAGGTGCTGATTTAAAACATCACGGGTGAATTTTGCACATCTAAAGATTTAAGAGCCATTGGAATAGAGACTATGTATTACCCAGAGAACATAAAAAAATAACTTTATCCTTATTCATAGTCTAGGCTCAGCTAGAAATTTGAGCAAAATCCTGGTGGTTGAAATTGCATACTAAACTAATAGAGGCAGGAATGGGACAACCACGGTTACTTTTCAGGATGCACCACTTCAGCTTAGTGCTTCCTCCCCAGGCAGAATAAGCACATTCAAATCACAAAAATAGTGTGGAGAAAGGGAAAGGAGTAAAGAAAGAAGAGCATATGGGCAAAGGGGAGGAAAAAAAAATATATATATGTATGTTTAAAATTTAAACTGCTGGAATTGCCATAGTAAATTACGAAGTGATAGAAATATCACAATAATATAAAAAAATGTATTGCACATTTTTACAGACTACTAACCTAGAAAAGGATAAATAAAAATATATGAATTATATGACATATTCATATATGCTCCTTGATATATATCGTAATAAAGCCAAATGTTTTTGTGAGCTCAGCTTTCTCATTCCCAGTAACTTCAATATTAACACCCAAACACCAATATTCATTCCCAGGAGTTCCCTTTGTGGCACAGCAGGTTAAGAACCCAACACAGTGTCTGTGAGGATGTGGGTTTGACCCCTGGCCTCTCTCAGTGGGTTAAGGATCAGGTGTTGCTGCAAGCTGCAGCTTAGGTCACAGATGCAGCTCAGATCTGGTGTTGCTGTGGCTGTGGCATCGGCCAACAGCTGTAGCTCATTCGATCCCTACAGGAACTTCCATATGCCGCAAGTGCATCCCTACAAAGAAAAAAAAAAAAATCACTCCCATTCTATTCTCCTCTTCAAAAGTAAATGCCACAAATTGCATGAGAATCACCACATCTCCTTGCTGAAAGCAAGCACTGACCAGAACCTAAATTGCCAATTTGTCCAGAGTCTTAGAAGCCCATTGTATTTAGAGCCTCTGCGGCCTCACAAGACAATTCAGAACTCTTCTTTCACTCTTACTGCCTCAGTGGTCATCTGCACACCGTATCATTCCTCCTATTGCAGAGTACCTTCCTCTTTCCTCAAGTCCTAAAACTCAAGTTCAACCATAAGTTTTGCATTCTGATTCACAACCTTTGATGTAAACACAAGAGATACTAAACCACAAATTATTCATTAGGAAAAAAGGTGAGGAAGAAACACAAAATAAGGAAAAAAGTCAACATTCAGTGCAACCTCATTAATATCCCATAAAGAAGTAATACCATAGTGTTTTTTCAATGATTGGTTTAGTAGTGAAAGTTTCTAAAATAATAATAACAGCTTGTATTTATATACCGTTTGACAGTCTTGAAAATACTTTCAAATATATTTATTTATTTGATCCAAAATTGAGCCAAGTGAGGGAATGCATTATCACCATTTTTCAAGTAAAGAAAATATATAGTCTATTTTTCTTGGTTCACACAGATATTAGGAGTAAATATTCCTTATGAAAAATCAGATTCCAAGTCCACAGAATTATTTGGAATTTATATTTTAAATGGTGATTCTTGGACATAAATAAAAGTAGTAGTCAAGATACCCAAAGTGAAATTAAATCCAGGTACTCTTTCTGATGTTATGTTATATCAACTAGAGTAATTTTTCACTGATCTTAAGGAGTTGTAACAACTTTTTTCCCCAGGATAAGCTAGTCCTGAAGTTCCTGATGAGAATCAGTGTGTGTGTGTGTGTGTGTGTGTGTGTGTGTGTGTATTTTTTTTTCCTAGGTTTCTCTGAAAGAGAAAATCCACTAAATAGACTTTTTCTTACATAATGTATTATACTTGACGTTTACTGGAAATGTAGAACCACACCAATAGTAAGTGCAATGCTAAGAGGTCAACATTTTTTTTTTGTCTTTTTGCCTTATTTGGGTCGCACCCGCGGCGTATGGAGGTTCACAGGCTAGGGGTCTAACAGGAGCTGTAGCCGCCGGCCTTCGCCACAGCCACAGCAACACGGGATCCGAGCCATGTCTGCAACCGACACCACAGCTCACGGCAACGCCGGATCCTTAACCCACTGAGAAAGGCCAGGAATCAAACCCGCAACCTCATGGCTCCTAGTCTGATTCGTTAACCTCTGTGCCACGACAGGAACTCCAAGAGGTCAATATTTTGAATTTCAGAAGACATGACGAAGCACTTCTAGCTTTACCTATACCATCACCAAAAGAATAATGTAAGATACTGCAGACATAAAGCCTTACCTATATATACACTTTAAGGGATAATTAAGGAAAAAAACTGAAGATTGTTCCAATTTAAAGAACATATATACACCTAAAAAGCTATGACTTGAAATTAGAGTATAATTCAAGTGCACTAGGAGGTTTAGATTTACAAAATTTTTCATACATACGAATCATTCTTTGTACTGCTACCTCATCTCTAAAAGAGAAGATAAAATCAAACCATACGAAAACTGTAGAAAACTAGATCAAGGAATCTTTTTTTGGAATGGCATGTATTCAGCAACATGACTGAAATACGAACTCAGCAAACTGTTAAGCTTTTCACTCTTTTTTTTTTTTTGGTTTGTTTGAGTTTGAGTACATCCTTTTATTGATGGAAAATTGCACGACTGAAATATTTTATACTACAGTCTATTTCAGAATCCCTGAGGGTTTAAATAGCTTAAAAGTCACTCTGAAGAATAGCAATTGCCCTCTGAATAGGTCTTACTTTAGTGTTCTTCTAAAAAAATTCAGAGCACTGGAAAGATTTAGAAAGTCAATCAATTTTTACAGAAAAGTAAAACAATAATTTGTCCCATAGTTTGTGCCAATAGTCAAAAATAGGATATGATTTATGCCAAATTTCAACTAAACTAAAAGTGAATATAGGAATCTCAGCTTAAATGAAGTCTAATTTGAATCACACATTAACCACATTGAAATAATACAGAGATCCATGGGTTAGATGCACATTATGGAAATAGAATCATGTGAACATTTTAATGGAGTAACAATAATATTGTATCATTCAGAATTCACTTCTGAAAAATTCCCTCTCACAAATCCAAGTAATCCATTTCTTATCATAGGTGACATTATGATAGGATTTTTGGATGTAGAGTAAGGGGAGTTGAATTGGCAAGTGACATTTCAAAGTAGGAAATTAAATTACAAAGAAGCCAAAATGTTGCACCATGGAACCAAAGGGTTTGGCAGCAGCAGAGGCTCCAAAGTCATTTTTCAGCCTGTTCTCTAAAGGATCGTTTTACCGTTTATGCAGAAAACCCAACATTTCAGTGGTAATTAACAGAAATGAATCCAGATGATTGTCTGTGGAATAGTCTTCATAAACCTACTGGATGTGAATTAACTATCTATCATGAAGGAAAAAAAAGACTATTTTAGAAGTAGATTCATCACACCAACAAGAGAAATAGAACTGTCTATTTCATACTGATCAGCTGCAAAGTCATTTCACTTCAGCAAATGTCCAATTAAATGACACAGAATGCTTATAATCAACATTTTTTACAATTTTTAAAAATTGTATAGCCAGTTTGCATCTTATCTCTGTAATATCCATCGCTGTCAACATCAAGTTTACAATTTAAACCATGCAGCAGTGCTGTGTTTTCTAAATTAAATAAAGAAGAGACAATTTAGGCCCATTAAATCCTGATAATACCAAACAATGGGATGGACAAACATGCAAAGTTACATTTAGAACTGTATAAGTAATGGAGATATTTTATCAAATATAGTGAATGAAAAAAGGATGTTCCATGGGAAATTTCTGCTCATTATTTTCATGACTTATCATAAGTCCCTACTTTCTTCTTAAATCAACACTAAGAACATATTAGTAAGTTTACTAACTTAAAAATCTTTCCTCAGAATTTAAATTATATGATTTTGCTACCATGTACCTCTCAAATCTTATAAAGTCACCTGAATATCTTTGTGCCTTGGTTTTCTCAGCTATAAAACAAATCTATTGGCTTAGGTAATTTCCAAGGACACTTCTAGATTTCTTGTGCTACAGCTTTCCGTTGTCTTAATTATTATAAAACTTTTTAAGTAATGTATAAAATCATATTTTGAAACATTCAATTTCAGAATTTGGAAAGTTGTCTATTTTATAATCTATACCATTACAATGTTGCAAATCTCAAATACTGTGATATTTATAATATCAAATATATTGATATCATATATGTTTAATAGAACTAAATTTAATATTTGAAGATCTAGAGTAGAAGTTGTACATTCTGGTAGCAGATAAAAGATAACCAGACTTATGTTTATTCTCCCTAACTTTGATCAGCCCCCTATAGCTCTTTTCTTGTTTCCACTGGTAGCACTCACCTAGGCCTCTCCACATCCGAAAATTCACTTATCCTACATTTTCCTATATTCGTCATATCTCATGCAGAAGTAGTTAATAAATATTGTAAATTAGATGCCCATAAAAAGATCAAATTGTTTCAATATGCACTTACTTTTTATAAGTTTGCTATACTGAGCTATCCCAATAGAGCAAACTAACAGTTCTCCTTATGCCTCCTTCTAATTTATTCTTTACTTTGGTACCAAAATGTGGTTCTCCAAAATAGCCTTATGTTGATGTTCTTTTAGGTTCCAAATTTTACCTAATAATTGCCTATCAGTCTACTACTAGCCATTCCTTTTCCCAACCTTTATACCAGTGCTGGAGATACAAATAAGTAACTCCATATAAATCTAGCCTAAAGATGCATTTTGTTTGATTATTGTAAAGTGTATACATGTGCATGTGCATGTATGTGTGACAGCAACACAATTATACTTATTTAGGATGGACGTGCATTTTCCAGTTCACCACAGGCCCACTACTCCCTATTGTCATATTCCCAGCTGCTTTATATGTATAGGTGAGTAAGACAATTGGATGTTTGAACCTAGCTATTTAAAGGTCTCCAGACTCATAGATCAATGTCATTATACAAACTATTCCAAATTTTAATGAATTCACCCAATTGGTCCTCACCTAAAACTCCCATTTGCTTTTCAAACTTTAGCTCAGGCGTTGAATTTCTATTGACATCTTTTCTATCTCAGTGCTTTGTCAGTCCCTTAATACTTGAAGTTGTCTCTGTAACTTGTATGCACTTAATATCTTTTTTCAAACTGTTATAAATTTTCACATTTCAAGAAACCCATTTCAATGAAACATAAGAAAATTATCTCTTAATTCTATCAAAAAGCTTATACCTGGCTCATGGTAGATACTCAATGAAAGAATAGAATCAAAGTATTTCTCTAGATCAGAATTTCAGATTTTACCTTGAAATGGTGAAATGTACAAGGTATTTATAAAACATTAGTAGGAAATATACTGTGCATTGAGATTCACAAAATTAGGGCAAAACAGTCACTAAGAGAAATGGAAATGTTCCAATTTGATGTATACCTAACTTACAATAAGTACTCAATGCATCTAATAATTTATTTTAATATATATTTAATGAAAAGTTAATACTATTAGACACCAATGTTGACTAGTAATTATTGAATGGCTTTTTACTTTTCTGTTTATAATCCTCCAATGACTATCTTCCCCATTCAGAAAAAAAAATGCAAAATCCTTACCATGTCTATAAGCCTTCCAAAGGCTTTTGGCTTCATCTTCTATTCCTCTTCTCTTCACTCCAGCCATTCTGGCCTCCTTGACCTTCCTACAATTTTCCAAGGACACTAACACCTCCTGGGTTTTAAATTTATTCTTATTTGCTTTTCTAATATCCCTCTGCCCCTAGATGTCCCATGACTTCCTCACTCTGCATTGTTTCTCTGCTCAAATAACCTCTTATCTGAGAGGCCTTCCCTGAATATCCTATATGGATGTCAGACCCTCATACCACTGTGCTCGATCGTCTTAGGCTGCCTCATTCTTCTTCCCAGCACTTGTCATAAACTGATATATCATGTGCATGCCTGTTCCTTTGTGTGAGATCTGAGTCCCTCAATCGGACATGAGTTCCACAAGGACGGGCACTTTGTTTTCTTCCTACCCGGCACATTGTAGGCACTGAAAATATATATTGATTATATTTATATAAACAATACTTCATGGAACTCATTTTGGGAACTGCAGTTCTAGGCAGTTTTCTAAAACAAATTCAAAAAATTTACCTTTATCTTATTTAGTCATATTTCCACTAAACAACACTCCCATCCTGACTAGTTAAACTTCACACAGATACAGCAAAGTTTGAAACAAGAAAGAAATGTAAACGTATATTAAAACAATAAGTAAATTTTGAAAATCTTTGAGGTCCTGCTAAATCTCCTAACCATACCCATATTAATTTGCATGAATGTGTTAATTAACTATTCTTCAAAAGATGAGACTCAATTGTTTAGTGTAAAATTTAGTAATACTTTTAAATGTACAAATACTTTATTTCAAACTTAATGTTATTAATAAGTCCTACCACAGGCAGATTCTGCTTCCTATAGATATATCCCAAAATCTCTTTTAGACTTATATGCTTTTATTAGAACAAAGCTTCTGAGCATTTAACTGTTTTTGAACATTCACAGTCTTTTCATCATAAATTACTGTCTCAAAAGAGTTTAATTGGAATAGATTTTAACTACCTAATGTCATAGAATGGAATGATAATTTAGGGGCTTATTTGTACCCTCAAATACCTTTCCACTCATTATGTCCTCTATTTGATGTTGCATTAAGCTGGAGAAAAGGTGACTCAGACATGCCATTAAGATTGCCAAGTCTTAAAATCAGTGGATAAAAAAGGTATTACTCAAATGTGTCAAAATGGAACCCAACCAAGCCTGATTTTAATAAGTCCATTATAAGCTGTATTGATTAAGAAAGCTTGCCAATCACTATAAGACATATCACAGAGATGGTTAATATGCTAGAATATTTTAAGATATGAACAATGGAAATAAACTGTCAGCATATGTTTAAAAGACAATCAATCAACTATTGCTTATTGTGTAAAAGCACTGACTTAAGATCACTAGAAATATAAAGATGATGTGGATATAGTTCTTGCTCTAAAGGACCAACATTCAAGTTGTTATAGAGAATAAATTATCTATCTTGATCCTAAGTTTCTTTAATTATAAGTTAAGAGGTTGGTCTGATTAATTTATGAGCTCCCCTTTTTTCCTTTTTCCATCTTTTTCAAACTTCATTTTTGAATTTACATACTTGAACAACCACAAAAATTAAGGTGTAAAGTATTGAAAAGTTCCATAAAATCTATTCCTGTAAATAACACCATTTTTAGCTTTTTAAATCTATTTTTCCATGTAGTTCTCCTATGTAAAGCAAGCAAATATGAATATATATGCTTCACACTTTTTAAAAGTAAAGATATCATGCTGTTTACACTGTAAATAACCTTGAATTTTCCAATTAAAATAAATTATATATATATATGTAAGTATATATATATATATATACATATATATATATACATATACATACATACATACATACATGCCATTGAATGCAGCAGCTTAATGTGGAATCTCAGTTCCCAGACCAGGGATTGAACCTGGGCGCAGTGGTGACAGCACAGAATCCTAACCACTAGAGTACCAGGGAACTCTCTCAACCTGTTTATTTAACTAATTTCTTTCTTTCTTTTCTTTCTTTCTTTTTTTTTTTGATTTTGTTTTTAGGGTCACACTCCCCAGCATATGGAAGTGCCCAGGTTAGGGATCCAGTCAGAGCTGCAGCTGCTAGCCACAGCCACAGCCACAGCATCGTAGGATCCGAGCTCTCTCTGTGACCTACACCACAGCTCACACCAATGCCAGATCCTTAACCCACCGAGCAAGGCCAGGGATTGAACCTGCATCCTCATGGATCCTAGTCAGGTTCATTAACCGCTGAGCCACGAAGGAAACTCCCTATTTAACTGATTTCTTATAGTGGACACTTAGAGGGCTTTTTGTTGTTGTTGTTGTTTTCTTGTTTGCTTAATTTTTTAAATTGTTTCCTATAACAAACAACATGGAAACACATATTCAAGTTTTTATAGAAGGCCTCACATGGCCAGGCATCTCTGTAGGATAAGTTCCTAGAAACAGGACCAATAGGCCAAAAGGCAAGTAAGAGTATTTCACTCTACTCTAGAGGGCTGATGTATTCATTCCCACCAGCGATTCATGAGGCTTAATTCCATTTTCTAAACTAAAATTCTGTGCATTTCTTAAAAACGCAAGAAACAAAACCAGAGGGGAGTTATCATGGTTAAAATGAAATATATTGTCCATTAGGTAAAAAAAAAAACGTGTTGTTTCCTTTCTATATAAACACAATGGCATGAAAGGTAGATTTAGTTATAGAAACCAGTTACGGTTCCTATTATCAAAAGCAGAAGAAAATTTGCTTTACAGTGGAAGCAAAAAGCTTACCCTTCATCCTAAGATGCTTCTCCTGTCTTTAGCTGTGCTAAGTTATCCCCTAGCACCTTCCCTTATCCAACTAGCTGTTCTGATTTGTTCTCTTAGCAATTGGGTGCAGCCAACAGAAAAATTTCTTTTTAGATTTTAAAAATCCTTTTTGCCATGTTTGATGTTTTTTCAGATTTTCAGACTTGACCGGTAAGAGACCGTCCTTCTAAAATCCATGAGGATTCCACCAAATAACTTTTTTTTCTGTCAAAGTCCATAAGTGAACCTTAAACACATGACTGTACAAAAACCAGTTTAGAGTTATTCTGTTGTGAGCAATTCTCAGGCACATTATCTCATTGCCAAGAGCTCTGACTATTCTCCAGCCATTATCTGACTGCATTTGTGAACGGCAGTTAAACCAGACCCAGCAGCTGAAGGAAAATGGAATCTTGGCGAGATTAGAACAGCCAACCAGATGACAGGGGAGTAAATTGCTCCAGTCAGGTCTACACAACTCAGATTCTTATTATATCGTTTTCCTTTATGACTTAATTGAGCCAATCTTTTTTTTTTTTCCATTTAAGAAAAAGGAATTTGGAAATATTTTCATTTTAGTTAATCAGCTGAGAGCTGGATTTCACAGTCCCAGAGAGGAAAGGAAAAATCCCAGATCGGAGTCATCTGGGAGTCTATGTTTTTCTGAAAATTATCTTTCTTAGACTGATGTTGGTTACACATGGCTAGTACCTTCTCTTTTGGATGAAACTGAATTATATTTTTCTGAGTTGAAAAGCAACCCTATTTTAGTTTTGAATCCTTCAGAATCGTTAACACATGGTCTGTCTTTGAAAAATAAAGAATCTCTACTTGCTCAGGGCCCAAAGGACATAGTTACAGGGTTCTAGAGTCTTTTAAATATTTTTAGCACCTTGAATACATCCCCTCAAACTTAGGAGGTATTGTTTGCACCTTTTTGAATATAGCGGAAGTACAGCTTATAGAGATAACTTCTTAAAATGAAACACTGGATGATAAGTAGCATCATTGGGTTTGAAATCTAGTTCTCATACCATATCCTTGTTCTTAAGGAAGGCTGCCTCTAATTTTGTTTTCTTTGTATACATAATTGGTTCTTGTTATCCACAGTAGTTATTTCATATAAAGTCAATGCAAATGTTGAATTAGCAAATGCTGAACTCTTCTTGCTAGGAGGCACACAAGACAATCCTGCAAGCCTCTGGTCATAACATTTTATCAATTGATGGATGTTTTATGCATGATTCTATTTAAAGATGCCTTCTTCGATGTATACTTTTGTTTCTTTGACATCAAATGCATAGGCAACACCATATAACTAAAGCCTTAATGAAGTGTAGTATCACATGCATTTTCTCTGTAAGGCATATTATAGCTCTCTTGCACTTAAGAGCACTAGACAGCACTTCAACACTGTGTTCCAGGGCCAGATTCAACAGCAACATTACCCACAAAATGCACTAAAGTGTGAAAAACTAAATATACCACAAAAAGGACTCTTGTTTCCAGTTCAAAATCTGACACCAGAAGGCTTTGCCTTGTTCGACCTCAGCTGGGAACATGTGCATCAGACAACTCAAATTTCTTCTTGTTCCACACGCATTTGTGAATGACCAGAAAATTACTTGCGAGTCTTGACTTTGGAGTTAAATTTTAGTGAGTAGGTGGATTGACAAATATGAAAACAAGTATGATGGTTAATTTTATGTTTGACTCTGACTGCATCACAGGATGCCCAGGTATTGAGCTAAACATTATTTTTTTTTTATTTTTATTTTTTTGCTTTTTAGGGACACACCTGTGGCACATGGAAGTTCTCAGGCTAGAGGTCTAATCAGAGCTAAACCTGCTGGCCTGCCCCACAGTCATGCGGGATATGAACAGCATCTGCAACTTACACCACAGCTCCCGGCAGCACTGGATCCTCAACCAACTGAGCAAGGCCAGGGATCAAACCCGTATCCTCATGGATAGTAGTTGGATTTGTTTCTACTGTGCCACAAAGGGAACTCCAAGCTAAACACTGTTTCTGGGTGTTTCTGTGAGGCTGTATCTGGAGGAGGTTAGCCTCTGAACTGGTGAAGTCAGGAAAGTGGTATGCCTTCCCCGTGTGGGTGGTTATCACCCAATCCACTGAGAATCTAAATCGAACAAAAAGGCAAAGTAATTCACTCCTGTTTTCTGTCTCGTTGCTTGAGCTGGGATATATGCTTCTTTTTGTCCTTGGTGCCCCTGTTCTCAGGCCTTGAGACTCGGACAAATCTATACCATCAGTTTCTCTGATACTCAGGCCACCACACTTGGACTGAATTATACCACTGGATTTCTTGGTTCTCCAGCTTACAGACAGACAACAGTCTTCTCAACTTCCGTAACTGTTTTAGACAATTCCCTTTAATAATATATAAATTACTACGTATATGGAATATTTGTATGTGTATGCGTATATATGTTTGTATATATCTGTTTCTCTGGAGAACCCTAACTCAGTGATACAATAAAACAACATATATACATATAGACGTGTGTGTGTGTGTGTGTGTGTGTGTGTAGGTATTAATTTTGTCTCTATTCCTTAATTTACACAGAGAAAAATGAAAGGATATGAACAGGTATTAGCATAAGGTATTGGCATTTGGAGGAGTCAATAATTAACATCTCTCTAACAAATTGAGCATGAAAGTGATGAAAAGATAAACTAAGACAACTAGCAGATGAAGATTAAAACACCAGCTTGATTACTGACAAATACTTAATGAAGGAGATGGTTTAATTTAATGAAAAAATGAAGTCCCTAACACTGAACTTCCAAATTAGACTTATCAACCCAACCAGGCAATGCAAGGTCAGGGGGCAGCTTGGCCCTACAAAACTTGAAGCATGACATGCAAAGCAAAATAATGCTCCAGAGTCAACAGAGTGACACATGCCAATGTGCTTTTTCCTGTTAGAAACTCCATAATCAATGAATTTGTGCTCTTGAGAAATAATGATTTCTGTCCTTTGGGAATCTACCAAGGTCAATTAATGGTCATAAAGTTTAAAATAGAATCCCCAACTCCACAATTAGAAATGGTAGAAGTTGGATCTTCGTAAAGATCTGTAAGTCTCCAAAGTCCACAAGCAGAACTGCATTGCAAATAGTTTATGTAAAGAGTCACTCACCCTCTAATATCAAATACAAATTCAATGACAGATTGTCTTTTTATATGAATATGATTTCTAGGGTCATTCAATCTTCAGATGTCTGGCTCAGCTTATTCAAATTCCTCACAGTGGCAGTTCTGGGCTCACTGATGTCATTTGACATATGTATTTCCACATCATTTTCTCACTTCATCTTCTGATTGACATTTATGTTTTAGTCTAGGCCAGAGAGACCAGAATTAGAATTCAATTCAATAAGTTCTAGTTCTTCAAACATACTCAAGTTTTATTTAACTAAGTAGTGATGTGATATTCCCAGAATAGTATATGTCAAATTCAGCTTCATTCAAGAAATAATTATTGTGCTCTTTGTTTTAGTATATTTCAGCTGATAGTTTTACTCTTCATTGGTGATTATCTGAAATACATTTCCTAAGTAATTTGTTAGACCTACAACTTTAAAATCCATCCAATGTAATAAAGTGTCTGTGTATGAGGTGAATACATTTAAATGACTGTCATGATATTTTTCCTTACTTCCAAAAATATCTAGACATTCTATGATAAGTAGGCATTATAAAAATGAATCTTCTCTCTCTCTCTCTCTCATATATATGTAATTTTATACATACATTCAAAAGTTATTTGAGCCTTTTTTTACAAATCATATATCTCATTGAAAAAAGTTATGTTCTATTTTTTAGTAAAAGTCATGCTTTATATTTCTTTTTATGGCTGTGAGGTGGAAAATAATGAAGGGCTGAGCATTAGGGAAAAAAGAGTGTCTGGTTTAGGGATCTGGGACCAATATTACCAAGGCCTAATTGTTCTTTGCAGAGTGTTAACTCTTTCGTCAAAGATCCTTCCTGTCTCTGATTCTCAAGATATCATTATAAATTAAGAAAAATGTCTGAATATGTGACCCTAAAATACAAAGTCAATCCCTTGGTGTTTAAGTGGGAACCAACATGACTATAACCTTTGGGACACTGTCAACCAGTTAGTTATAATGGTAGTGGCAGACAATTAGGTGTCCTACGCTGAGGGACAAGTTGCAATAAGAAATTTATATGACAGCAAAGAAAAAAAGGCAGAAGTAACTGATCTTGTCTAGTTACCGGTCCATATATTGGAAGTTGGGGATATGTCTAAGGACTAAGTGAGATGACAGGACTTTTCTTGGCTTGACTGTCATAGCAAAATATCATCGACGAGGTGCCTTAAACAACCGAAATTTATGTTCTCACAAATCCATAGGTTGGAAATCCAAGATCAAAGTGCTGGCCAATTTTGTTCCTTGTGAGGGTTAGGCTAGCTTCTCACTACGTCCTCATGTGGCAGAGATTGTGAACTCACTAGGATTTCTTCTTATATGAACTCTAATTCAATTGGACCCTTATCTCCTTTAAAGTCCTATCTCCAAATATAGTCACGTTGGGCATTAGGGCTTCCACATATTAATTTGTGGGGGTTGGGGCTGTGTGTGGAAACATTTAGTACATAACGGAGTAAGTTAATGGATCAAGAGGGAGACTTGAAGATGGAAGTACAGGATTTTTCGAATTACTTGGAGAAGTGGTGACAATACCAGTTAATTGGAGAAATCAGTATGGCAGGCTGGTTGTATAGGTCATAGCAGCAATATATCTATAAAAAGAAAACAAAGATTTAGATATTATTAATTTATAAATTAGTGAAATTAGACTAATATTAATACAAATAAGTCCATTTGACTGCTGATACAGGTACAGAATCCTCTGAGCAGTAATTAGAAATTCTGATTTGTATTGAGCTTTTTTTAAATAAATGCACTTAAAAATGGATGTAAACGTTTATTAAATGCTTCATTTGCATTGTACTAGGAATAGAGTCTATCTAGGGATAGCGTTATGCATGTATAATAAAAACCCAATAAATGAGAAAAAGACCCTACTTATTATTTATTACAGACAATATTTAATCCACACAATTTTTTCCCATTGTTCATCTTTTCAATGTACTATAAAATAAAATTGAGTCAGAGTAAAGGATATCCTCTTTAGAAGACTCAGGTAATGGAGACCCTTGGCATTTTTGTGTCCTTCTATATTGTCTTTCCATTCCCAATCACACAAGAGTTTCATCAGCAATTGTATCCTTTGAAGAGCATTTCTCTTTCACTGGAATGTGTGAAAATGTAAGACTACTTCTTAGAAAGGTGGCAATCCCCTGAAATCCAAGAATGAATGTCAATGAAAGTGAGATCAATGAAGAGAAAGTGAAGGAAAGCAAATCATATTTTTATAAAATCTTCAGCTTTTTATAAAGTACATGAGATTTGTACGTGTGTGACTCCACATAAATATTTAAAGTATTAAGAATATACACATATATTCCATAATATTTAAATTTAAATAACTTTACAACAGGCTTTAGGCATCCTACACCTTCTACATAGCCATTAAGAATACCACAGAATTTGTTTTGAAAAGTAAAAGAAGAGTAGTAGAAAACATAGTAATTTAAGTATTATTTGAAATGACACTGAGACAGGCAAGCATATTAATTCTGTTTCATGAGAAACATCACCTAAGTTATAGAAACCGGAGAATTTTCAGTCTGTATAATATCCTATTGTATCTCACAGAATTAATAAAATGGTATTAAGAAAAGCAATTTATTTCGTGTAATTACTAAAAATTTCAAATCATATTTTAAACCTTATGCATGCTAATTTAAATAATAAACAGAATAATCATTATAGGATTTGCCTTTCACAGGTGTCAATTTCGTTGTCTTCACGTGTACCTTGCTCTGGAATTGCACTTATACGTTTTCCTGCCCATGCCATAAATAACACTTGCTAAGTCTAAAGAGCTTCTATGTACTCTGAGACATGTACATAAGTAATCAAATTTAGAAGGTAAGACTTCCGTTTTAGATTTAGAATAAACTTGAAAATATTTTCCAGGTAGTTTTGTAATTTCTATAAGCTGATCATAATACAGAAACTTTTTTTTTTTCATTTAGCTTTGGTATTTTTGAAGTAAGGAATGACCAAAAAAAAAAAACTTTACACCTTTCTATTAAAATATTTAATGGATCATAATTCAGATGTATCAAAATGGCAGACCAGAAGTGAGGTTAAGCTTGCATAAGTTGACCATTTATTTTCCTTAGGAAAAAATCAATTAAAAATGTTCAGTAAGTTGGGAGTTCCCATCGTGAGTCAACGGAAATGAATCCGACTAGGAACCATGAGATTGTAGGTTCAATCCCTGGCCTCGCTCAGTGGGTTAAGGATTTGGTGTTGCCGTGAGCTGAGGTGTAGGTTGCAGACACGGCTTGGATCCCGTGTTGCTGTGGCTGTGGTGTAGGCTGGTGGCTGTAGCTCTGATTAGACCTCTAACCTGGGAACCTCCATATGCTGTGGGTGCGGCCCTAAAACAACAACAAAAAAAGAAAAAAAATGTGCAATAAATACGTAAATATGATTATGATGTACAAGTTCTAAAATTGCTCCCCATTTTCCTTGGCCCCTGGTGTTTATACCCTTTGGGTAACCTCCCATTGACAGTGTATTGGGACCTAGTGACTTGCTTCTGATAAATAATAATCTGGAGAGGTGATACCACTTCTGATACTAAACTATAAACCATCTAGTCCGAGCTCTCTTTTGCTTGTTCTGATAAAGTCAGCTGTAGTGTTCGGAGCTGTCCTATGGAGAGACCCAAAGGCAAGAAGTGAACAAGCTTACTGAGTCCACACTCGTTCTGCTTGCCGCATGACAGACCAATAAAACAGGAAATGTGGTGTTGGGGAAAAGAATAACTTTATTGGGAAAACCAGGAGTCCAGGAAGGTGGATTAATGTTCTAGAGAACCATCTTTTAGGGGTTTGGAAGCTAGTTTCTTTCACAAACAAAGAAAGGGGGAGGAGAAGGCAATAAGTAAAAAGGCTGTACATTGCTGCAAATATCTTTCCCTTTTGGCTAGACTCTAGGAGGCAATGTGTTAATTTCTTCTTTCCTACAGCCATTCTCAGGTAGACTGGGTCAGGATGTTTCCTGTGAGCTGAACAAATGTATTTTAGTTTAACATTCAAGCATGGTGGCAGGATTCCCAGAGACAGGACATTATGTATACTTTGTGCTATAGGTAACATCCTTTTAGTGATGAACTTATAGCAAAAGCAATAGAAAGCAAAGGTTAAAGTAAAGAAACATCTGATATGGGGTCAGATTTGTTTTTCCCTATTACATAGCCATCAGGGAACTAAGGCCTTCAGTCCCACTGCCTGGGAAACACTGAATCCTATCAGCCACCACTGAGAGAGCTTGGAAGTGAACTGTTCTACCCACACTGAACCTTGAGATGATCACAGCAGGGTGAACTCTTGACTGTAGCCTTGAGGAAGATCCTTAGCCTAAGTACCCATATAAGCGGTGCCTACATTCTTGATGTACAGAACCTGTGAAATAATACATATGCGATGTCTGAAGCTGCTAAATTGTGAATAATGTGTTGTGCTGCAATAGATAATTAATACTATAACTGATATAAAAAATTTTTACTTTAGGGCAATAATAAGGTTCTATTACATAAAATGGTTCCATGCTGTTCTGTTTCAATGTTCCCGATTCTTCACCCTTTGTTCCCATGTCTGTAAAATAACAATGTTGAGAAAGAGTATCTCTATTGTTTCCAGAACTAAATTTTATTTAGTTTACATAATCCTACTACTACATTCACATCTAGTCTTGATGTCAAAATAGAAGAGAGAAATTGCAAAGACTGCATGATATTATGCATAGAAAAGTGCTTAGCTCCATGCTGTTCACTGTGGAAAACCTCACAAAGTATGAGAAAATAATTGCCACAGGATGGAATGCAGAGAGACAAGCCTGAGTTTCCAGTTTAGCCGCCTCTTGGTCAATTGGGGTTTATCAGATAGGGTAGAAAGAACAGTTTGAGGGTAAAGCCTTGGTAGGAAAGAGCATGGAAAAATTTCAGTCCTTCAGTATATTTCATAGGTGTTTATTTTAGATTCACTTATTTTAATTTTTTTAAGATCAATTATAAACTTTCTGTAGGAAAATGTTTAGAATGTCAGAATAAAAATAAAAGTGTGAAATACACATTCACAGCCTTACATTTTCAAGTTTAATAAGTACACGATTTTAACAGGGATACAAGTGAAAAGCTGAAAAGGGTTAGGGAGATGAGAAAGGAATTGTTGGTCTGTTTGATTTTTATATTTTAAGATTCAGAAGTTTAGAAGCACTGGTCCTTTGGTTTTTATGACTTCTAAGATACACACTGACAAGGATCCCTCTGTAGAAGAGTCATATGAAAAATTGTTTGCAATATTATTGCAGTAGTATATTAAACATGGCTACAAATTCTTGGCTGTTGTTTCTAGTAAGAGGTAGAGGAAATCTTCACCTCTCTTTGAATCCAGGCTGAGTTTAAGAACTTGCTTGACTAAAAGAACATATCGGAAATAACATTGTAGGACTTTCAAAGGCAGGAAGCATTTCAGCTTCCACTCTGACATCTTTCATGCATGCGCTTGGTGAAACAAGCAACCATGTATGAAATCTATCTACCTTAGACCACCATCCTAGAGAGGCCACACATAAGTCCACAATGTGAGCTGAGTACAAATTTCTAGGACTCTCCACCATAACCAGGCATGTAAATTAAACCAACTTGGATCCTGCCACCATAAGAAATGGAAGAATTACCCAGCTGAATTCTCGCTCAATTCTTGGTGATCTATAGTAAAGTGGTTGTTACTTTACACCACTTAATTTTGGAGTCGTTTGATATACAGCAATCATAACCTGGAACATCATCATACTCACCTAGTTTTAACCTACGTGCTTAAAGTGCAACCGAATGCACAGTAGTCTCAAAGTAAAAAATATTTCACAACATTATTTAGAAGTGATAATTTAGGCCCCAGATTATATAGGACAAGTGTGTCAATTGAACATCCAGAGGAATATCATAAAGAAAAAGAATAAATAAAACTGAAGGAGTTTTGTATTGGAAGCATATTGTATGACTTTATAGAAATTCTGTATTTCTGTTTGAGTCACCGTGGACCAGAATATAAAAATAAATAGATATACATTTATATGTATCTGTGTTTATATTTATACACATATATACACACATATGTACACTTACAAATATATATGTATGTAGAAGGTCCGAGTTTTTTTTCACTTGCATTTATTATTCTATGTAGATAATTAGATTGAATGAAACCTACTAATTAAGGTTAGTAAAGTTATTGTATTAGTGTAGTAAAGTTTCTGATATCCAGAATAGATAAAACTGGGTGAGGAACATCCCTGAAAGAACTTTGTCTTAAAAAGACCCATAACTCTTTATACATCATATACTTTAACACAAAAATAATTACTTATCTCCCCCATTCAAGGGAAAACAAACAAACAACGTGTATCTTTATTCTGGTTAATATTAAAAACACAGAAAACTGGTTGCTTGACTAACAAATTCCTACTGAATTTCTTTCTCGACCCCAAGATTACAAAGGATTATTCTCATATACTGAACAGGACCTTGAAAGAGATATCCTCAACCGATAAGACCCGAATGATAATTTTCCTTAGGTATGCAAATATACAGTTTTCTAAAAACAGAGAGGAAACCTAATTCAGAAGATTCAATGACAAGCATTTAACTAGCAGCTGCCTCAACTATAGTTCTTTTTAAAGGCAATCACACTTATTTTTTAATGTGCCAAGTATGTTTATCTCCAAATCCTCAATATCAAGCTTATACTGGTACTTCATAATTTATATTCATTAGATACTGATAAAATGTAGATATTTTATGTTGACCTTTTTCATTGACATTGAGCCATGAGAGATAATGATTAGTTTCCTCATACCACACCACCATCTTCATATCTACTTGATGCTTTTTAATTCCTTGATTCTGCTGCTCAAATTCAAACTGTACTCGAAATTCTATACCTTTTACACAAATAATACTACACAATACAAAATGTAAAATCAAATCTCAATTATTAACTCACTTTTGATAATTTGACCTAATATTATGACATTTTGTTAAAATGTGTCAGTTTACACATTGAGTTTTTACATATTCTTAAAATTATTCTAAACATGTTATGATGTTAAATTTCTGAAACGTACTGATCAAATATGTCTGTTACATCCAAACTGTTCCCTTTCAGCCCCAGGTGTAAGTTCTTCAGTGAGATGTTTGACATATACTTTTCAAAAGAGTCATAGAAAAAAAAAACAATAAAGGGATTTTTACACTAAAAAAAAAAAAACCTCCCTGATATGGCTTGTTAAGAATACTCTTTCCTCAAGTTTCAGAGGCTGACATATCCTGGTGTGAACCTCTTCTCCAACTCTGAGAATCAGCATGATGTCTCAGTAAAGGATATCTATAATGACATAATGTTCACTAAATACCGTCAAAAAGGGAATTGTTAAGAAAAAAAATATAGCACATTTTTGTTAAGGAGAAAAATATTTGGAACATGCTTAAATATTTATTCATAGATTTTTATGGTAATGAATAATAGATAAAAGGCTTAAAAAGTCTTTAGACAACTAAATGGTAGGTAGTAGTGACAGGTTTTTGTTCCCCATTCCGACTTTCCTGCTTGCTGCCCAGGAGAAGCTTCAGGGAACTCTATCTGTAAAGAGATATTCTGCCTTTCTCTTTTAGTCTAAAGGCAGATATTTAACTTTTAGTAACTAAAGATCTTGCTATAGCCATATTTCATCCAACGGTTTTCCCTTTGTTGCAAAAGAGAAAAGCAAATATGTTTCTATTCATTCATCACAAAATGAAGGTGAAACTCCACTACTAAACTGTGATTCTAAAGTGTTTAATGTCCCCCTGAAGGTATTACCTTTTTGGAGAAGTTACACATGCTTAAGTACAAAACTATTCATTGTTTCTCCTCCTTTTTAGCTTGTAGAGCATGACCTTTCCATAATTGCTGTTGTAACATTAGTCATATATTTTTTTATAAATGAAACAATTTCCAAATTTAATGATTGAAACTTTAGTTTCTTGCAATAACACAGATTAGATATCCTGAAACTATTCTCAATAGAAACACCAAAATAAGCTGAAAAACACAGAATAAACATACTTTAAATGTGTGACTGATAAGTCATTAAAATAGTCCTAATAGGGGAGCAACTGCCAAGATTCCAAAGGATCACAAAAAATGAAGGGAAAAAAACCTACCTACTCCTCAAGATAAAGATCCTAAATTCATAAACACAAACAGTAACAAGGAGATTTTAAACATAGTCATGGAGAGGAAGGATAGATTACCAGGACTAATAACAGGCTTCTGAATAGTCATTTTCAGAAGAAAGTGAAATGATACCTTTGAAGCTATGAAAAAACAATGTAACAACCTATAATTATAACAAATGACAATCTATACATTTATATACAACTAAGACATTATTTTTAAAGGAAAAAGCAGAACAGAGACTTTCAAAGAGAAAAATTCAGATTTTAAATAAATCTCAACAATATCTTTCAGTTGAGAAAATATTGGACTTAGAAGGATTAAAAAGAGGTACAAAAGGAGTGTCTGCTGTGGCTGCAATGGGTTAATGATTGGCTTGTCTCAGTGGAGGCTCTGGTTCCATCCCCAGCCCAGTGCAATGGGTTAAGGATCCAGCATTGCTGCAGCTGTGGCATAAGTAACAGCTTCAGCTCAGATTTGATCCCTGGCCTGGGACTTCCATGTGCCGCAAGTGTGGGCAAAAGAGAAAAAGAAAAAGAAAAAGAAAAAAGGAGTTGCAAGGAAGAATAACTATCAAGGAAATTAGTAAAATGACTAAACATATAAAGTATTGATTGAAAAATAATGATAATTAATTTAGAAGTAAATTAAAGGAAATCTAAAAGGCTGGGCCACAACAAAAATAGAAATTAAGAGGAGGGAGTTCTCCCTGTGGCACAGCAGAAACAAATCTGACTAATATTCATGAGGATGCGGGTTCAATTCCTGGCCTCGCTCAGTGGATCAGGATCCAGTGTTGCTATGAGCTGTGCTATAAGTCACAGACATGGCTTGGAATCCAAGTTGCTGTGGCTGTGGTGTAGGCCAGCAGCTGTAGCTCTCGTTTGATCCCTAGCCTGGCAATTTATATATACCTCAGGCATGGCCCTAAAAGAAATTAAGAGGGTAAAACGTTTTTGATGCTTTACTATTTTTTTTTTTTTTTGGTCTCATCCATGGCATGCTGACGTTCCCAGGCCAGGAATAAAATCCTCACCACAGCAATGACTCAAGCAGCTGCAATAACCCTGGATCCTTAACCTATTGTGCCACAAGAGAACTCCGATGTTTTTACCATTCTTGTACAGTTTTGTTGGAGGCTGTATATATTTCCTTACGTTTTAAGTATGTATGTAAAATATTAGGTGTAGTGTCATATTAAAAAAATAAATCAAATGCATATTAGAAACCAAAAGTTTAAAATTAATTACTTAAGCAGTCAACTTAAGGAATGAAAAAAAAATGTGTAAGCTGAAACGAAGAATAAAAATGAAAACAAGATAATAGAAGTTAATTAAATAGAAAAAATTAGTACAAACCAAAAGTAGAAGTTATGTAAAACCTGTTAATGCAGATATACTTCTATCTAGATTGATGTAGGAAAGAAAATAAATGTTGGTATTGAATGTCATTGTGTCCAGAAAGAGTAGAAAATGTTAGAGATAGAGAAGAAATGAAAAATGATATGAAAATATAATGAATATAAATTTTTAATGACTTGGAAAATTTTTGAAAGAAGGCAATTTAAAAACACTGACTCAAGAAAAAAATTAATATAATAATATCAAAATATTCCCTCAGAAGTTTAAAACTCTATGCCCCAACAAACACACACACGAAACAGCTCTCAAAAAAAGACTAGTGATTCTAAGGGAGTTCCTGTGGGTTAACCTCAGTGGGTTAAGAACTCAACTACTGTCCGTGAGGATTTGAGTTTGATCCCTAGCTTTGCTCAGTGGGTTAAGGTTCTGGCATTGCCACAGCTGCAGTGTAGGTTGCAGATAAGGCTCAGATCCGGCACTGCATGGGTGTGATCCCTGGCTGGTGAACTTCCACATGCTGCCAGAGCAGCCAAAAAAAATATATATGTACATATTGGATGAACTAAAATTGTCATCCTTAGTGATGCAGTTGATTTATGTTGAGTCAGGGTCCTTATTTCATTGTGATCCAATAATGTTGTGTTCAAAAACGGCCTTCTAAAGCCAGTACTAGTTTGTACATCACACTTTGAGCAACATTGTTCTAGAAAACAAAACATGGCAAGGATAAAAGAAAAAAATTGGACTGTATATATTTTTGAATGTAAGTAAACCAAGATATTCTAAAAGTAAATAGATTAAAGAATTTAAAAAAATTATTCCCAGGTTTTTCCCAGGAATTTTATATCACTCAACACCAATACATAGCAAGTCAATAGAAAAAATGAATAAGACAACATGGACCTTTATTAAAATATTGTAAGATACCTAAAAATACCAAACCAAACAAAAGAACACAAAGCAACTACATGACGGTATTTACTACTTCATAATAAAGAGCATAATCCACACTTTAAAATATGAAAGTGAGCAAAATGATAATCATCACAGTTCAGATCTAATATATATACTAGAAATAATAATCAACTAGAAAAAAGATAAATACAAAAGTTTGGAAACAAAGAATGACTGTGGTACAATGGCAGAGAACATCTAATAAACCCTGGAGACAAATTATGGGAATAAATATGACTAATATAGTCGAAAATGAGTTTTCCATGTCATTTCTGTAAATCATTTCTATGAGAAATGCAATTTTTAAAAGATAATTTTAATTGTAACCCACTATAGAAGATACATAGGTCTAATGAGCATAATTACTAACTGAAGAAAATTATAAAATTTGTATTGAAATACTTTAATAAAGAATTAAATAAAGAGATACAAATGAGGAATTTATAAGTTATAAGGGTCAAAATACTAAAGGATGCTGTTTCTCCTTTAATCAATTTTAAACCGAGTTTTAAGAAACACAATGTAAGGTGGCTCAAAACATATATATGGGAAAAAAAGAGAGAGACTAAGGATACCAAAGATGATCCTGATAGATTAAAACAGCAGATAAGGTTTCAGTTATTACAAAGAAAAGATAACTTATTATTATCTTATATATGAAGACATACAAAGTAATTTAGAAATAATTCAGATAGCATTGTATTGTCCCCATCCAAAGAGATAAGTTGAAAGGATAGGACTGGATTGGTTAGGGTAGACGACCTATTGTGCAGGATCTATGGATAAGATACATTAGGACAGATAAAGACAGGGTAAAATGAGATAAGACAGACAAGGACAGCAAAGAATAGAATCTGATGGAACAGCATTTAGTAATGTGTCAACCATATATGGAAATTAATTATTTTAAACGAGTAGCGTTGCTGTCCGAGGGGTCAAACAATGGCATGTTTAATTAAGGTTACTAAAAATTGTCTGTATAAAAAAAAATCAAGGCCAACGCAAAGGCTTTAATCTGAAAATCAAATCTTTGAAATTTTGACTTAAACATAGAATATGTTTATGACACCTGGATCAGGGTAGAGTGTAGAATATGTTTATGACACCTGGATTAGGGTAGAGTTCTTAAAAAACAAAGTACAAACCATAAAATATGTATTTTAAAAGTATTTATATAAAATCACACACACACACACACACACATTAAAAAGGCAATCCAAAAACTGGGAGACACATCATCAGAACATAAAGCAGACAAAAATCTAGTATGCTGAATACAAAATAAAATATAATAAAATCTGAGAGAAAAGTTTTTTTAAAAAAGGAGACAAAGAAGGATGGAAAGGAAGAAGGAATAAAAAGGAAGGGAAAGAAAATAAAAACCCAACAAAATGGACAAAATATTGCAAAAAAGCCATTCAAAAGAGAAAATATAACTGATGTTTAAAAATATCTAACCTCAGTAATAGGAGGAATGTAAGTAAAACTAGAGTAAGAAACAATTTCACACTCTGGGACTGGCAACATTTAGTCTGAAAATTACATGTTTTGACAAGGATATAAAGCAAATATATTTTTTAGAAATTTTCATGGGAATTTACATGTGTGCAATCAATTTGAAGGGTAATTTAACAATATATAGAAAAACTGAAGATGTGTGTACTCTAGGACTTGGCAGTTTTTCTCTAGACAGACAATCATATACAAGTACACAAGGAGCTATATACAAAGAAATGCTTGTAATTAAAATACAGCAGCCTTCTCTTGTGGTGCAATGGGTTAAGGACCTGGCATTGTCGCTGCAGCAGCTTGGGTCACTGCTCTGGTGTGGGTTTGACCCTTGGCCTGGGAACTTCCACATGCTGTGGGCACGACCCCCAAAAAACTAAGCAATAACCTAAATTTCCATAAGGTGAAAAGCAGATATATGAGTATGGAAAGCATCTTTTCAGAGCTTCATCCGTCCAGAAGTATGAGTCTAACCAGTGTGAAATCCTGCAGTCTGGAATTATAGTAGGAGGAGTTGGCCTTCCCCAAAGTCTAGAATCTATTGATGACTGAAGCTTGGAGATCTTCAGGTAGACTAATGAAACAAGGCTGGGATAAGGAAAGAGAATATGGACCTCTGGGTTCAAATTCATCTTCATTTACTTCAACATTTTAAAAATCTGCGTTATCCACACTCGAGCCTTTGTATGAAACACTACACCCTTGTTTTTGCTCTTTTCCTTAATTATTTGTTTCACAAAAAGTTCTAAAGGCAAAATTATTGTTACAGTGTATGTTATTAGTATAGTATATCTATATGTGTTTATGTATGTGTGTACATGCATTATATATGTATATGTATATACATTTAAGTATATGCAGTAACTTTCTAAAAAAGTACGGTGGTAAAGAGCAACACTGAAACAGAATAGTACTTAAAATTTAGGAAAAAATTAGAAAAATGAACTATGCTGGATAGAAAAACAGAAATGGAAAATAAGAATGGAACAGTATTGAATGAAATGAAGTTGATCCCATCTCATAACTTCCTAAGGAATTTCTCTCATTTTGCTTTTACATTATGAGGTAGGCGTATTTTCTGATAGCTAAACAAGCCTATCATAGCCAGCCTAGCTGCATTTTTCAACAATCTCTAGGACTAAGAATAGTTCAAGATTGAGGAAAAGCCCAACAAACTACCAGTCAATTATCTCCCCGTGAGTAACATCTCCCCATGCATAACGTAGCAAATGGCAGTACCAATTCTTAGAGCAGGCACATAAAATATTATCACAGTTCCCATAATAAGCCAATGATGAAGATTATATTCCTGTTTTGTAAATAAAAAGGCAAAGGCTCAGAAAGGGTACAAAATTTTCATATAAAGAAAAGTGTATTAAGCAAAGCTTTTTTTTTTTTTTTTTTGTCTTTTGTCTTTTTAAGGTCCCACCCATGCCATGTGGGGTTTTCCAGGCCAGGGGGTCAAATTGGAGCTGTAGCTGCTGGCCTAGCCACAGCCACAGCAACACAGGATCTAAGCTGTGTCTGCAACCTACAGCACAGCTTACAGCAACACCAGGTCCTTAACCCACTGAGCAAGGCCAGGGATCAAACCTGCATCCTCACAGATGCCGGTCAGATTCATTTTCTGCTGAATCACGACGGAAACTCCGAAAAGTTGTTTTTTTAAACAATAATAAAGTGTCAGAGCCAGATTTAAAAATCAGCTATATCTGTTTTAATATAACATATGCCATATTTCCAAGTTAAATGTGTTTATTACAATCATGGCAGGACCACTGATGATGGGAGCTGTATTACCAGATATAGTGAAAAAAGATTCAAAGCCCAATCTGTAACCCACTCAGAGGAAATTGCCAAGTTTCCCTATTATTTGAAACACTACCATGATTTAGATATGGTACTTCAAAGAGATATATGAGGGAGTTCCCATCGTGGTTGAGCAATTAAGGAACCCAACTAGTATCCATAAGGGCAGGGTTCGATCCCTGGCCTCTCTCAGTAGGTTAAGGATCTGGTGTGGTTGTAAGTGTGGCTGTGAGCTGTGGTGTAGGTCACAGATGCATCTGGGATTCTGCATTGCTGTGGCTGTGGTGGAGACCAGCAGCTGTAGCTCCAATTTGACCCCTAGCCTGGAAACTTACATATGCCTCAGGTGTGGCCCTAAAGAGACAAAAAGCCAAAAAAAAAAAAAAAAAGAGGTACATGCACATAACTGTGAGAGCGCACATTAATATTTTAACATCTATTAAACAAATAATAATTTTATATTAGTTTACCATCATTTAAAGAAAAAAATATTCAAGGAAAAGGACCCTGTGAAAGTAAAGGAACACATGACTCCTCTGGGCAAGAAGGGTTTACCCAGGGCAACCACTCTGAATCATACGCTGGACAAAAGGGCCTGAGAAGGTGGAAAAGAGGAAATAAATATTGTTTTTGTGTATTTAAACAAAGTTTCTGAAATCACCTGATATAATATATATTGGTGAGAAATCCATATGCAGTTAAAATTTATAAACCTATTACACAGTACTTAAGCAACTTTGAAATTTTTAGTCGCATTATCTCTGCTAGATAAAAACCCAGAGCTGAAAGAATACGATGTCATTTACTTCTGAGTAGAAGCTAGTGCATCCTACTGTTTATTAGCCTGCTTGGCTTGGTGGTATCTCCAGGTCAAAAAGTCTAATTGGGACATTGTTTCTTGATCATTAGAACTGTTACCATTGCCGATATGAAAAATTCATTTACAGTTCAGAAGGAATTTACACGTGCTTATAAATCTTTGTGTGTGTGTGTGTGTGTGTGTGTGTGTGTGATGTGAACAGGTCAGTGAATGGTGTATATCTTTCTGAAGGAGACCTTTGATCTAAGGTAGATAAATTGTATTCTTATTGCAATAGGAAAAACCGGGTTTTAGAAGTGGAACAATAATTACTTAAAGCTTTAGAAACATCAATCTGGTTGGTTTATGGAGCATAGATTATCAAGGAGAAAAGAGATAAAGAGATCGGTTTGGTGACACTTGTAAAAGTTTCGGTTTAGAGATGATCATAGTTTGTTCCGAAATGACACATTAATGGTCAGAGGCGTAGTTTTGAGATTTATTGACATGTGAAATGGTATCTATATTAGATAAGATTTAATGAGATTTAAATGAATGCATTTAAAGACAGAAGAGAAATAGAAGAGGAAAGAGCAAGGGGTCTGTGGGTGCCAGAACATTTAGAAGACCCAGGAACCAGTGATGGAGGCAGACTGGTACTGAGCTGCAAACTAAGGCAGTGTCACACTATCCTAGAAAATTAAGGGTTCCTGGGAGCTGGTGGCCAGCAGACGAATAATGCATTGACTTTGGCAAAGAGAGATCACTGACACTCTCTGATGTGTATATTTTAGTACTGTCTTGGAGAAGAAAGCCAAAACAAATTGGATTTAGTAGAAAAAGTGAAGTCAGGAAATGAAGTCAGAGATAAGACTAGCTGCAGCATGGTCAATGCCAAGTGTGATGTTTTTGCTTGTGATTGCTCATGTTCCACACCTACTCTGAAGCTGCATAACTTACCCTCCTGGGAAGAGCACTGTGCATTGGGTTTAGAATATTTACAACTAGATACCACTACAGTTCCTGTATAATTCTATTTAACACTCCTTTTTATTATGATTGCCTGCATTTTATCTCTTAATTACTTCAGGTCTAATGATGGGTTATACAAATCTTTACTTCAAGCTTTGCATTACAAAGCCTGAGAAAATTTTCAATTAATATTATCACAAATGTTCCTTGATGTATGTGTGAAATTTATTTTTAATTGGTATTTCAAGTAAATAATGCCTTTTAACAGCTTAATTCCTTCTGGAGGAATTTGGGTGTAAATAAGAAAATAAATAAGTAAATAAGTAAATCTGACTTCCATTATCTGTTGACACATTTAGATAAATTCAATTTATTAATTTCATTTATTTCTTTAATATAATATAAACTCTCACTGAGACATGTAATGCATCATTATAAGAAATATAATTTTTTAAAAAGAAATATAATTGTAGATAAATACAAGAAAGAAAACCTACACTTTGCTTTTTGGTCTGTTTCTGTACTGTATCTACTGTGATTTTATCTTTTAAATTGTAGATATTTTAACATAATCTGCTCTTCTATGTAGCAGTCTATCTATTACATTTTATCAAATAATATTGACCTTTTTAAAACCACACACATACACAAGCATACATACAAACAAACCGGTATTGTAACGTCAATATTGGCAGACAAACCACACAGGAATGCTTTCTTTTTCTCGGTTTGGATGTAAACTGATATAGCTCTGATAGAATATTTGTTATGTGTCTATAGTTTCACATCTTCTTCATTTCATTTGACAATTTACAATATCACTTCTGCAAAGGTTAAAAGTGGATAAAGTGCTTTGCAAAGTCCGACATATACTCCATAGTCTTCCCTTTGATTTACTTAATGGAAAATTCATATTTTATTAGCTAGAAAAATTTCTCAAACTTCTCAGAGTTCAATAATTCTTATGTCCCCACCATTACTCATTGACAAGTTAATCACCAGTCAACCTTGTTTCTAAGTATGCTTACCACACCCACCTCCGCCCAAATACAGATGCACACAAACACACAAAAAACAGACCCTTTTTACCCTATTCAAGTTCCTGTCTCAGCAAACAATAATAAGTATTGGGAAACCATCTGTTTTTTCACTTCCAGGAAGAATAAATACACACCTTCAGGCAAAAGTTGTTCCATCTCAACTGCTCATACATCATTTGAAAGACATAGTCCCAGCCTTTCTTTATTAGATAAATTAAGAATTTAGTTTTCAAAGTAAATTTTGTTTAAGTATGAACAAAACTCTGTCTTACTAGAATTCAGCCATCAAATATTAAGCATTTTGTTTCATTCCTGCTATTGTAAAAGGTCCTCATATGGTAAGGTAAAAGATTTATGTTGTTAGAGATTGTGAATTAAAAGATACTTGAGCAATAGTATATTCAAATGATAAAATGAAAAATCTGCAATAAATGATAGTAGTGTAACTGTAAACTTTAAAGGGCTTTTTATTGGTTTTGCTTCTTAGAGCTCATGCTATTGACAAAACATAAAACACCTGATTTAGGGCTCTGAGTGCAATTGTTTAATATTGTGACCCTATAAAAGCAATGGCAGAATTGACAAAAAGGAGAAAGAAGAGGTAGAGGGGAAGGTGGAGCCACTAATTTACTCACAGTTCCTTATATGAAGTCATAACTGTGAATGGAGAAATACAGATTCAAGCTATAAAGTCATAAAGGTAACAGGAATAGTTTTAAATTTTATACTTCTCAAAATCAGGTAGTCACAGGGAAGGAAGCATGAAAGGAATGTAGCTCAAATGAATTCCTCAGCAAATAAAGGTAAGGGAATGTTATGTTTAATATTACAATGGTAATCCCCAAAAAGAAATAACATTTTAAACATTTAGAAGTCAAGATCTCTGAAATAAGCCCAAATATGAGAAAAGGAGAGAATTACCTCTGCACTGCTTGAATATTTTTCCTTATGCATGTATTAGTATTATTTGCATAAAATTAATAGCACACTTTATAATTTGGTAAATAGTTTTAAAGACTCAGCTAAACTCTTTGTTTAGTATCAGAATGCATAGCTCATAATCAATAAACAGAAATGAACAATCAGCATCTTTGGTATGCATTCTCTTGCATCCAGATTTATAATACTAAGCAATTCTACTGGAAGATTTAATTATCAGAGGGTGTGTTTTGTGGTTTACTTATCCTGGTGGATTCATTGGGTTGCAGTTCTGCACAAAAGTGTTCTTTAGGAACCATATTACAGTTTCTTTATGATAGAGGCAGGCAATTAACTACTCCCATCCAAAATATCTCCCAGGCTAAGATAATGTCATATATGTTTGTGATACAGAATTCTAGGCCTTAATGAAAGCTCTTTTTGAAAAATGAATATGTATCACTAAGTGTTTTTGGATACATGGAAAGCACTGACTGTGCCTGTAGTTATTCTTGCATTTAATCTCCATACAAAACGTGGTGGCAGGTCTGGACATGGCAGTTTTTTTTAATTATATAACAAAACATTAAATGTGATAACCGTATGCTTTTTATGTAAAATACTTTTTTCCCTTTTAAAAAATTACACAGAATTTCTCTAGTTTAAGTCTTTGATGAGAAATAAATAGACCACGATTAATGGTTAAATTGTGGTCTATTTATTTCTCATCAAAAACTTCACTGAACCAAATCATACTAAGGGTGGACACCTAAGTATAACACAAGGTAAGCATCTGTTTCTCAGTTTTCCCTACATTCGTGCTCGGTATCTTACCAAACTGCAAACAAATGTATTGGTAATATTTTTGTATGTTTATTTGTGATAGAAAAGACTTTATAGAATTACAGATTTATGATTCACAAATAATGTCCTTGATAAGTAACATGTGT
This sequence comes from Catagonus wagneri, assembly GCA_004024745.2. NCBI lineage: Eukaryota > Metazoa > Chordata > Mammalia > Artiodactyla > Tayassuidae > Catagonus > Catagonus wagneri. The sequence goes on from PVHT021183608.1 coordinate 4,739,347, forward strand.
GAGGCTTAAATAACACACAAGCAATGTATTTTTTTCAAAATAATTTCCCCAAATTAAGACACATTATCTATGAAGACAATTTTAAAGGTATAAAATCTTAGGTCATGTTTCAATGGGAGAGTTAGTGTCTATTGTTTTATTATCAACAAATAGGATTTCCAAATTGTTCTCCTCTTTATTACTTTTTGAAAGAGAAAGAAGGAAGAAGAGAGATAGATACTGTCATTCTGTTATGATTTTGTTTAAGTCCTGAGATTGAAAGCACCAAAACAAATTATATTCACAAAAGTCAACTCCTCTGCCTGATTTTTTAAACCTTTAATATTTCATTTCACTCTACTTAATCAGCTTAAGGTACCAAATACACAGTGAATGAAGTCTGTTTTTTCCTTGCAAACTTCTCCGATTTTATTGTCCTGTTGCATATTTTGCTTCCTGAACCCCTGTTGCATTTAAAGCCATTTAATACAATTTATTAAACTAATGTTCTCAAAATAATTTTTTAATTTTTTTAAAGTAAGTCTTTTCGCTGCAGGAAGAATTCCATGTCCTAGATTAAACCTCAATTAAGGATTGACCCAGTGTCCCTACAGTGACACGGGATTCATAAAGAGCAAGGAGGAAACAAAGAGCCGTTAGTGTAATAAGTGTTTGCAAGAAAAAAATTGTATTTTAAATTTAATTTATTTACTTAGAGGTGTCTGAGACAGTCTCCAAAATATTCTTGTCCTTCTGAAATGTATGTAGAAGCATTACTTACATGACAGGAATCATTTTGGTATAGATTTTCTTCATGCAATCCACTGTTGTTTACACATTGTACATGTGTTCTAAATATGTGGGCAGCCATGCACCATAAGTTCATGATTTCCAGGTTTATTTTCAATATGCAGAGAGACCAAGTGTATCCTCCTAAAAATCATTTTGTGAATAGGACTCAACTTTATCTTTCTGCTAATAAATGCCCATAGCATGAAGGTTCTAGTATATGGTAATTAACTTGTTTACAAGGTAATTTTACTGTGACCATTGTTCTTCCAGAAGTTTCTGGTAGAGAGGGAATGAGTTATAGATCTGCTGTTAATTGTTTCTTATCCAGTGGTACTATATTAAATTTTAGGATTACCGTTCATCAAGAGAAATAAAGGGAGAAACTTGGCAAACCACCAAGTTCCATCAAAAATTTATATCCAGAATATTTGAAGAAATATAAATCAATACAAGTACAAACTATAGAAAAAAAAGTAAAACAGGAAAAAAGAAACAGGAAGCAAAGATGCTACTAAATAAGATACCTATTGGCCAATTGGCCATTGGCCAATAAATCTATGAAAGGTGCTAGGAGTTCCCTTCGTGGCTCAATGGTTAATGAGTCCGACTAGGAACCATGAGGTTGCGGGTTCGATCCCTGGCCTTGCTCAGTGGGTTAAGGATCCGGCATTGCTGTGAGCTGTGGTGTAGGTTGCAGATGTGGCTTGTATCCTGCGTTGCTGTAGCTCTGGCGTAGGCCGGTGGCTACAGCTCTGATTAGACAGCTAGCCTGGGAACCTCCATATGCTGCGAGTGAGGCCGTAGAAAAGGCAAAAAGGCAAAAAAAAAAAAAAAAGAAAGGTGCTAGACCAGAGAGAAATACAAGCTAAAAGGACAAAGATACGATTACATAACTACTAGCATGGATAACATTAAAAAGATAAAAAACACCAGGGCTGGTGAAAATACAGAAGAACCAGAATTCTCATACATGCTTGTGTGGGTCTATACTAGTCCAACAACCCTGGGGAACTTTTAGACAGTGTCTATTAACACCGAATATGTACACATCATACAGTCTCCACTCCTGGTAATGAGTTAGTCAGAAATTTGTGCATGTTTCCCATAAAAGTCCTAGAATGTTCAAAGAGCACAATCTGTAATAATCACAAACGTGAAATTTCCAAAATGCCCTGTCAACCATTAAATGAATAAATGAAATTATCCCTACAATGGAATATCATACAGCAATGATAACAGTGATCTACAATTATATGTAACAGTATGGGTGATGGTCATAAACAATGTTCAACAAAAATAGCTATATACAGTAGAGTTCTTACAGTGCTATTTGATTTATATTTACTAAAACAAAAAAAGATAAAATTCATGTCTGCCATATGAAGTCAGAATATCTGTTAGGGAGGTAATGACTAAAAGAGAAATATGGGGAGCTTTTGGAATTTGTTTAACTTTCAATTTCTTAAACTGGGTGATCTTTACATTGGTGTGCTTACCTTGAGAAAATTTGTATCTATTTATGATATGTTTTTATTTTTAAATATGTATAAATGTGTATGTATATATATGCATATATAATATAGATTTAATGTATATAATGTATACATTACATGTATACAATGCATGTATACAATGTATATAATCTATATATAAGGTATATTTATTATCTATATCAATCATCACACTATATCACAATTCAAATGTAAAGTTTTTTTTTTTAAACTCAACACACATGCATGGTAAAACACACATATACACTGCAGTATGTAAAAGCTTGTCATCCTGCCCACCCTTCTCTATTCAACTTAAGTTCCTAATGTGCTGTTCAATTGGACATATTCATGTAATACCTTCTCACATTAGGGAAGTTGTTATTAATAAGGTGAAGCACAAAGGATACAAAAATCATATTAATATGTAGCTGTTTAAATTAATTACCAGATGACAGCATTGGTTTCCAGAAAACAACGAAATCAGGGATTGTATTTCTCATAGGATCTCAGTTTGACTTTCTGTATCCAAGACTGTGGATGTTTTTTCTAGTGAAATACCTACTTATGAGCTTTATCAGTCTGTGACTCACTTTTATCATAGGAGATAAATATTAATTATTACAAAACAAAAAATAGCAGAAACTTGAAGAAAGTAATGCATTTTAAAAAATCTTGAACTGTACAAAAGACAAAAGTCCACCAGAAGACACTGTGTTTTAAATGTGGTCTAGAAAATTAAAAGCTGGCTGGTAGTGACTCTGGGCAGCAACGAGAGGATATTAAGCCAATGTGCTCTGATTTACTTAAGTATCTAACATTATTTTTAAACTCTTATAGCCTGAAGAGTCACAATGACTCTGTTTCAAACAGGCTAACTCTTATCTGTGAGACAATTCAGGGCTGAGCTGAAGCATTATTTTCATAAACATCTTGACTACAGACCTATTATTACATTACTGATTGAAGTATTTCTTTGAAATAGCTGATCGAGAACCAATAAAATCTCTACTGAATGACACCCAAGCCTGTTGAAAAATGACCTTTAATCAGAATGTCAATAGGACTATTAATAATCTTTCAGAACCTGCTTCATACTTATAGAGGTAACCAGGCAGCTGCTGTGAAAAAGAGGAGTGAGTTATTGCCTCTGCCCAATCCTTTACTATGACAGTGTAATTTGGGTCTCATTAATCTGCAATGATATCTTCAGTTGCCAGCATGCATGGCAGAAATGGTTTCGGTCTAAGCTAATATAAAAATGGTGGTAGTAGATTTTCCTACCCATTTTCATTGAGCTTTATTTGTAGCCCTGTGATACATGTAATCAAAGGCTTGACCAGCTTTTTATGAGGAGAAATTTAAGGACCAATCCATCAGTGCCAGAGACAATAAGTTGATATCATATATCAAGCATCACTTAGCACTTGCACTTTCAGAGAGGTCAGTTATTACAATATTTATTTTAAACTGCCCAAGTTCTGTCCACAAAAGTAAGACATCTATCTTAGTTACATACCTTTAATTCCTGACGTTGTTAACTGGATATTGCATACTGCAGCCAGCCACCCTCTGAATTCTGAGAAAGTAATGATTTTTAATTTCTGTTTAGGCATTTCTCAATTTATGTTCATCATCCCTTTTTTTAAATTCAATAAACTCTTGTTTGATTAGTCCAGTCTGTAGGCCCTGGCTGAATAAACTATAATAACTGCAAGATGTTTAAAATGAGAGAAGGGTGTGCTATCTCTTTACTTAAAACTGTGGGGAAAAGATAGGGTAGAATGAATGTAACTCAGTTATCTCGTACTTGAACTTTCAGAATCTTCACAGAAACTCTGCTCTCTATAATAGCTTTGTGAACAAGAACCAGTAAGGAAAGAAAGGGAAAGCACTTGTAAACAGAGATTAAATTTCTAGTGACCATGTTACCAGTTGATTTCCTTAATCTACTTAAACCTCCCTAAATTTTCCTCTTTCTGTGGAAGGCTGAAATGTATGCCAGGGAACTGCTAGCTTTGATATTAATAATTTATAGACGTTGGCAATAGATATAATCACTTTAAATGTTATGGGAATAGCAACTGTGATAACTTAAATGTCTAGAATGAGAATTGAAGAAAGAAAAGTAGCATTCCTATTACATATTCAAAGTATCTTTATTTACAGTGCAGAATTAAATTTGCTCCCCTAAATCAAATCAGAGGATTGTGATGAATTTGCATTTAACTATATGGAGAAAATGGACAATATATGGATTTTAAGATTAGACATCTAAATATGGAGGGGGAGAGAGGGAAATTACAAGTACCTTGAAAAAAAGAAAAAGCTGAAACGCTCATAACACAAGGAGATGGAGGTTATTCTGGAATGATTGCCATGTTCTTTGTGTTTTTATATGTAACCATTAAATGCAGTAAGGAACCTTTTGTGAGATCGCTGATTTCACAAAATTTATGTTTTATCAGTATTTGTTCTTTTTCACAATTTTTAAAAATTCTGAGAAGAATAATAACATTTAAATTCATTCTCTAGTTTCAGATTACTGTCAAAGTATTCCCATTACTAATACGTAAAGTCCTCTTTGCCAAGAATTAACATTTTCTTTCCTTTAAAAAACTCAAGGTAATATCTGCAAGTAGATGAATTCATATAACATAATGGCCGGCTTTGTGTCGCTAACCCTTCCTTTGTGTCACTGCCCCCCTTCCTTTCTTTCCTTTGTACATAAATATGAATCCTATCCAAAGGTTCTAGAGAAGATGCCTGAAAAATGAAAAAAGCTTTTATATACTAAACCTGATCTGCAAGATTTGTTTTTTACCTGATTGTCACACTTTTATTGCCCAAATAGCTTGTTTTGGTCCTCATATCTTCATCTGTAATGTGAAAATATGGGAAAAGATCACACGTGAAATTCTTAAAAAGTGCATGCACATAGAAATTAAATAATAAGATAAAAATAACTATTTTAACTACAGTGCACTTTTGAGGAATTCCCTCTGCCAGACACACTTATAAGTTCTTTATATGTTTTAACATATTTAATTCCAGTGACAACCCCATGATAGAGATAATATCATCTCCATGCAGGAGAATGATGCTTGCTCAAGTCACAATATGTTGGCTGGTCTTATTCTTACTATAAGTTCTTCAGTCTTCGGCTTTTTCTTTTGTATCTCAGCAACTTGGAGATGAACTATTAATGTGATTGATGGATAATAATTCTCAAGTGTCTAGATTCAAAGTGAATTAGTCTACAAAGTTTCATGTACAGGAAAATGTGTTCAGGAAATTCTCATAGTCACTTACTATCACCTGTTAGGTACAAATTACAGTCCTAGATAACTCTTCAGTTCGTAAGGTTAGGAGCTAAGTCTTATAGAAATAAAATAACTTTCCCAAGTCACTGAGACAGCAGATAGCATAATTGAGATTTGAATCCAGGAAATTCTGGCCTACACCTCTGAGGTGTCTTCTGGAAGTGAATATTCAGGCCTTCTGAAAAGGCATGACAATAAGAATGAAAGGTTACTATTTTAGGCAAAAGCCTGGGTTATACAACATAGAATTTTGTACACCTGAGAAAAATATGTTTTGTTCAAATTTAACTTGCAAGTGGTTTAATTTATTTTTTATTTTGTTTCACATATTTATTTATTACAAAAATCCTGGACATTTTCTCAAAAACAGATCAGCACTAGAATGCAGTTTCTGTTTTTATAAGCCATGAGTCTAAACAAAATGAATCTGAACCCAAAGAAATATGGCTGATCAAATTGGAGGTAAATATTGATCTAAAGTAGTCATGTATGTACCAACTACACTGCAGCAGAAAACCAACACATCTAATCAAAAAGAAGCATGGCTCACACATTGCCTGCTTTGTAAGAGGTGACAAAGTGTCCATGGAGTTACTTTCTCAAGTGTTGCTGAAATTCTGAAAGCAGGCAATTACACATATACAACAAAAATGGAAACTTATTTTAGCTAGAAAGAGAACTATGGATACTGTGCTTAAAAAAACTTGTTAGTTCTTCAGAAGACTAAGAGCAAGTGACAAGCTGCTCCTTACAAACATCCAAGAGAAGGCTCGGAGAGTGTGAAGTAGTTGAAAGCCAATATATTCAATAGTTAATTTAAGTAATTTAGGGAACACAATTTATATTCTCAGCACCTAGTAAAAGAATTATTTTACTGGGAGAAAACTTCTTTTTATAAGATTGATACCTATGCTAATAAATGCAAGAGTCTAAAGGCAGGGGTTGAACCAGGTACCCCATTTTCCTAAAGAAAAGGAAAGCTAATCTTCATGGTGTTAGTAGAGAAATTTGATATTTCAGAAGGGATGGATATATGAGATGGAAGTAGAATACAGAGTGTTATTCAACAGTTAATGGAGAAAAGAGTTAGGGGAAAAAGTACCACTTGACTATATGGCCCAAGGGGATTAAAGAGAGAGAAAAAGTGTGCGTGTGTGTGGGGGGCGTAAAAAGAGGTTTTCTCTTATGCAGTGTTACTAACACTAACACTCTTCCATCCACAGCCTTGTGCTTAACACAAGTTTCTGTTGCAAAATATTCACCACAATCCACAAATACATGACACACTGCAAAGCAGAAGAGACCAGGTCTGCACTCAAGTTGGCACGACTTGAGCTGGTCCATGTAGGCTAGGCTACAGCTGGTATTTGAGTTACGTAAATATTTGAATGGCCTCTGTGAAAGCTTTAAAAGAAATCAATAAATAAATGACTGCTACAATATTTCTGTAAATTACTTTCTGCAGCTGTCCTGATGGATTGCTGACCAAAACATGTAACCTCTGTCTTTCCATGGAAAGTGCTTTTCTGGGATAAATTTCACATGGAAGCTTCTCCTGTTTTACTCAGAAATCCCTTGTTTTTTCAGGAATAGTTCTCTTTTGCCACCAAATGCCTCCTCCTGCAGCTTGGGAGGTTAAAAGGATTTTGTTTGCTGCATTGTAGAGGGTACTAATACATGTTTTTCCTTTATATTGTCTGTCCTTTTCATATTATATTGCTTCATTTGATACGAACATGAATCAAAAAATAAATTATTAGAGCAGACTTTCCTATTACCAATTAAAATATGAGAAAATTGAGGGCCAATTATTAGTGTGCTCAAGGTCACACTGATTGTAACTGATAGGGCCACAAATTAAATTTGGAGTTTTTTTTTTCTTTTCCTTTTCCTTGTTTCCTTTTTTTCATTCTTGTGATGGTTTTGTTTTATTTTATTCACAACATTGAGTTATCAGGACGAGTCTTAAAAATTTTAGAAAAGTTCAAAAGAGAAACCCAAAGTATCTGAAAGTGAAAATACTAGGGGAAGAGGTTAACAATGATCTCTGATGTAAGAATAGAATATCTTTATCCAAACGTATATCTTTATCCAAATGAATATCTTTATCCAAATGTATCCAGGAGATAAAAAAGAAAATGGCATCATATATATAGTATTACATTCTTGGGTTAAGAATAAATAACCTCGAGGACAGATTATTGCTTTAAAATAAGGGGAAATGTTATGTTTTCATTTTATTTCAGCAAGCAATAGGTATTTTTGATGTTGCTTTAATTTTTTAAGATTTGATATTTTTAGACAGTTTTTAGTTTCACTGCAAAATTGTGAAGAAGAAACAGAAATTTCCCATTTTACACCCTGCCCCACACAGGCACAACTGCCCTTCTGTCACCCCTCTACTCCCAATATCAAATTCACCCAACAGGGTTTCATTTGTTACAATGGACAAACCGACTCTGACACATCGGTATCATCCAAAGGCCATAGTCTGTTTTAGGACTTACTCTTGGTATTTTTCATTCTATGGCTTTGGACAAATCTAGAGTAACATATATCCATATTATAGAATCATACATATGAAATATTTTTACTGCCCTATAAATCCTCTGTGCTCTGCCTATTCCTCCCTTCCTCACAAAACATCTTTTCACTATTTCCATAGTTTCCTCTTCCAGAATGTCATATAGTTAGAACCCTACATTATGGAACCTTTTCAGATTGGCTTCTTTCACTTAATATTATGCATTTAAGATTCCTCCATGTTCTTTCATGGCTCAATAACTCACATCCTTTTAGTGCTGGAATAATAATCCTTTGGCAGCATGTATCACAGTTCATTTATCTGTTCACCTACTGAAGGACATCTTGATTGTTTCCAAGTTTTGGCAGTTACAAATAAAGTTGCTCTAAGAAACATCCATGGGCAATTTTTGGGGTATACATAAACTTTCAGCTCTTTTAGACTGCATCACATTAAGTGGTATGTTGCTAGATAACATGGTAAGAGTGTGTTTAGTTTTGTAAGAAACTACCAAACTGTCTTCCAATGTGCATTTTGCATTCCCACCAGCATTGAATGTTTAATATAATAACCAGCATTTGATGTTGTTGTTGTTTTACATTGTCACCCTTCTAACTGGTGTGTAGTGATATCTCATCGTTGTTTTATTTTGCATTCCACCGATGACATATCATGTGGAGCATCTTCTCATCTGCTTATTTGCAGTCTGTACACCTTCTTTGGCAAGGAGTCTGTTAAGGTCTTTGACCCGTTGCTTAATCAGTCTGTTTTCTTTCTGTTGAGTTTTAAGAAGTCTTTGTCTATTTTAAGTACCAGTCCTTTATCAGAGGTGTCTTTTGCAAATATTTTCTACTAGTTTCTGGCTTGTATTCCCATCATCTTGGCAGTGTCTTCTACAGAGCATATGTTTTAATTTTAATCAACTCCAGCTAATCCATTATTTCATGTTTCAGTGTATATAGAGTCATCTCCATACCAAGGTCACCTGCGTTCTCTCCAATGGTGTCTTTTAGGAGTTTTATAGCTTTGCATTTTACTTCCAAGTCTATGATTCATTTTGAGTTAGTTCTGGTAAAGGATGTGAAGTCTGTGGATTTTTTTGTTTGTTTGTTTTCATGTGGATGTCCAGTTTTCCCAGAACAATTTGTGGAAAAGACCATTTTTGCTACAGTAACTTGGCTTTACTTCTTGTGAAATATCAGTTGACTATATTTATGTGGGTCTATTTCTGGGCTTTCCAATAACTTTCTCATCTTTGACTATTTTGATAACTATAGTTTTAGAGTAAGTTTTAAAGTTGAGGAGTGCCAATTCTCTTTGCTTTTCTCTTTCAGTATTGTATTGATTATTCCGAATCCTTTGCCTCTCCTCATAAACTTTTAGTTCAATTTGTCAATATCTATGAAGTAACTTGCTGGATTTTGTTAAGTGTTGCACTGAATCTTTAGATCAAGTTGGGAAGAACTGACATCTTGACAGTTTTGAGTCTTTCTATCTGGAAACATGGAATATCCCTCCACTTATTTAGTTTGTTGGTTTCATTCATTAAAGTTTTACAGATTTCCTCATGGATCTTTACATATTTTGTTAGATTTGCAGCTAAGTTTTTTATTTTTGGAGTGCTAATGTAAATGGTATTATATTTTTAAGTTCAGATTCTATTTGTACATTGCTAAAGCATGGGAAATAAATTGATTTTGATATATTAATCTTTCAACCTTTCCATAATAACTTGTTAGTTCCAGGATGCTTTAATATTCGCAGTTGAACAAAGGATCTGGTTTCATGTAAAATAATTTCTAAAACACTACAACAATTTATTTCATGACATTTTGAAGCAATATTTATTTTTTAAGAATATCCCTTTCAGATAATACTTGGTGTGACTTACTAAATTTTATTTTTACTATTTATTATCATTAATTTTTATTACTTATAAAATTTCATTGTTGAACTGTCACAAAAATTATGTTTCATATTGCTTTGTGCTATGTCGTTGCCTCTGTTTTTACTTTCTTGAGTATTGTATGAAAATACATCTTGTTTAAGTGTGAAGGTATGACTTTATCTGTCCCATATGCTATCCTTCTTCTAGAAACTGGAACTTTGGAACTTTCTTTTTGGGAATTGTTCCTGTCCAACCTTAATCATATGGCTCTAAAGTGGTGAGTCAAGTTCTATCAGAGGCCATCTTTGCAAAGATGTGATGCTGGCTGATTTGTTAAAATCTCACTGTTTTCCAAAATGAATCAGAGACAAAAGTTAAAGTACATCCTGGTTAGGTCAAATCTCTTATTTCAGTTGTAAATCTGGCTTCCTATCTGTTTCAGTCCTGAGCTGAGTCATTAGCAACCACAAGAGAACCAACATACACACAGACATACATAGACAATCCAGACTTTCATACACACAAACGCACACATATACATATATGTATATAGATGTATCCATATGTATGTATAGATGTGTGTGTGTGTTATAGATATACACACACAAACACATAGTCCCACTGGAAAGAACATATAGAAGCAGGTCAACATTCTCAATCTGTGGTGTTTTAGTAAAATTTTTGGTTATGTTTAGTTTTATATTTTTATTTGAAAAACAATAATAACACTTTAACATATAGTATCTGTTTTCTGGTTTGTTAGACTTATTTCTTTACCATTTTATTTTGAAATAGTTTTAAATTGAAAGAAAAGATGAAAAATATTACAGAAAATTGTGTATGTTTCACATAGTTTCCACTATATTATCTGAGTGTCAAACTAATTAAATAACAGTGATAAAATACTATTAGCTAAATTACAGACTTTATTTTTATTTTACCAGTTTTTCCACTGATACCTTTTAGTTTGATTTTCCAGAACCATATCCATTTAATTTGCAATGAGTTTGGTTTCATATCTTCTTACTTTCCTTCAGTCTGTGACAACTCCTTTGTCTTCCCTGGACTTTCATGACCTTGACACTTTTGAAGAGTATTGATCAATATTTTTGTAGAATACCCCTCAATTAAGGTTTTTGATATCACCTATGACTCCACTCGGGTTGTACATAGGGAACAATACCACGGAAGAGAGATCTCCTTTTCATTCCATTACATCAAGGTCTACATGATGTAAATATGTTTACCAATGGTGAGGTTAACCTTGATCAAATGGCTAAGAAGATGTTTTTCAGGTTTCTCCACTGTAAAGTTAACACGTTTCCCTTTGCAATAAGTAATTATTTAGAGGAAGATACTTTAAGTTATGCAAATATACTTTTTCTAATTAAATTTTCATCTATAACATTTAGCATCCATCAATTTATCATGCCTGCAGCAATTATTACTGTGATTCTCTAGTGGTGATACTGTCTCTCATTCCTTTTACACTTATTTAACTATAATTCTTCTCTACGAGTTATCCCTTCTCTCCTTATTATTATTAAATAATAATTTATTATTTTATAAATAACATTAAATTATTTATTCATATTAATGAATAATAATAACTCATAGATATTCATTTCATTCTATAGTTAGTGTAATTCAATAATACTGTTATTTAGTTTGGTGCTAAAACTGTCAGAGCTTTGGCCATTGGCAATGCCTTTCAGATTGGTTCCTATGCCTTTCAATATGTTCCTCATCATTTTAATAGTATTCTCTTACTTTGGAATCCAAGAAGTTCCAGGCTCCTCTCTTGTTTTTCCTGTCCCATCTCTGGATATAATGATTTATCTAAGGAGCTCTGACTTCTTCTATTGGAAAACAGTATTTAAAAACAAGACCTAGGCACTATTTCTTGCTGCTGAGGTATCGTTGCTACTTGGCTTTCTCATCATGCAGAGCTAGAATTTACTTCTGTATGTATAGGTGTTCTATATGTGTACGTATTTATACATTTAAAGAATAGATTGGTACTAATACTTCCAGTTAAACCTCCAGTGAACACCACAGGGTTTATTGTGGTCTTCAAGGTTCCCATGTTTTTAACTTCTTTCTCTGGCAGTGACAAAATTGGCTTCAATATTAATAGTATATTTAATTATTTTTTCAATCCTCATACAGATATAAAATAATTTTGGAATTCCTGAAACAATTTTATTAACTAGGAATATAGTATTTGTACCTTTATACAGTATCTAGGCAAAATACTCTTTGACAAAATTGATTTTGGTGTGTTGACTTTGTGTCTTATGACCTTATAGCCTATGACCTTGCCAAATTCGTCAATTATTTCTTAGAGCTTTCTTGTACTTTGCAGTTTTCCACATAAGTCAATTATGTTGTGTGCCCAGAAAGATATTTTTATTTCTTATTTTCTGTATGCATTTATTTTTGCCTTGCCCAGTTGCACTGGTTAGGACTTCCAATAGAATACTGGATGGGATTGATGAAAACACTTTTTTTTTGTCTTTTTAGGGCCGCACCCATAGCATATGGAAGTTCCCAGTCTAGGGACTGAATCAGCTACAGCAACGCAGAATCCAGCCTACAACACAGCTCACAGCCATGCCGGATCCTTAACTGACGGAACAAGGCCAGGGATCGAATCTGTGTCATCGTGGGTGCTAGTTGGGTTCATTACCAATGAGTCGCGACGGGATCTCCATGCTTTGTGCTCAGTCTTGACAGAATTCAATCTATCACCATAAAGTGTAATCTTAGTTATAGATTTTGTGAATGCCTATTATTAGACTAAAGGAGTTTTAATCTATAAAAATTATTTTTTGGTATTTCATACATATTATTAGTAGTATGTAATATTATATGACAGTCAAACTTTACCTATAATGTGGTAAGGCTTTTGATAAAAGCAAACTCTAGGTTACAGCAAGAGGGAAAGAAAGTGCAACAAGCATCAAAGGTTAGAAAGAGATCAAGCTGAAGTTCTGCAGGGTTCTTATTCACACAAGATGCACTTTGTCTCCAGATTAAACAATCAAAGTTGGTGCAATGAATCTTGGCCTCAGGAGAGGTCAAGGTAGAGATTCCCAACAGGATCTGGCATCCTTGCTGGCATCTCTCTCTCTGAAGATATCTCCTTAGATTTCAGGAGAGTAGACTGCACTGTGACCTTCAAGTCTCTGATAGACTCAAAAAAATTCATGAAGTTGCAATCCATCCAACCATTTTTTTAACATAAGTGTAGAAATAATACTATTTCTAGTTCTTTTAGCCCCAGGAGAAACTACAAAGAAGTATCCGTGAATCTTTTTTACATAATGACTTTTAATTTTCAAACAATTTCCTAGTGATTAGGAAATTCCAAATGATCTAACCAAATTAAGAAAAATTCTAGTAATCTCAACTTCTCCAAATCTCTTAGTAAACCATTTTACCACCATCTACAAAATTGAAATGAAGCTCTCTGTTTTTATAGTTATTCATATTTCAATAATTTCATCAGTCAGACTCTGCTAAGTAGTAAATATGTGCTCTAAACTAGTGGGTCTCACACTTTTTGTGTAAATCCTTAAAATTATTTGATTGTGTTGGTTAAAATGAAACTTGCTTAGTTTACACACGGGAAATTGGATTTCCTAGATTGGAGGTGAAGCTAGGCAATTTGCAATTCTAATAAATTTCTCCAGTATTCAGATACAAGGTGGTGCCTTGACTATGCTCTGAGAATCTCTGTCCTAAGCATTTATCCTAGAAGGCAGCTACTTTTCAATTTTTCCATTTTTTTTTTTTTTAGGGCTGCACCTGCAGCATGTTGAGGTTCCCAAGCTAGGGGTGTCAAATTGGAGCTGTAGCTGCTAGCCTACACTGCAGCCACAGCAACTACACCACAGCTTATGGCAACACTGGATCCTTAACTCACTGACCGAGGCCAGGGATCAAACCTATGTCCTCATGGATGCTAGTCAGATTGGTTTCTGCTGAGCCACAGTGGGAACTCCAGCTTTTTAATTTCTTCCATTTGCCTTTTGCTAGATGTCATAGCTCTTTTTCAGTATTTTGTCCATCTTTCAAGAATATTTTTCTACTCCAGACCTCTACCTGGAAGCAGGGTGATGATCAAATGCTTAATAACTGGTGAATCCTCTGCACTAACCAATCAGAACAGAGGTTACCCCAAACAGAATCGAATTCAACATTAAAGAATATTATAGTTGAGCCTGTGCCTACCAGTCAATAGCAATATTCAAAGAATCCACTTTGATTAATTGTATTTCTGTAAACAGTTTGCACATACTGCTTTTTAAAAACATTTTCATTGAAGTTTCCATCGTGGTACAGCTGAAATGAATCCGACTAGGGACCATGAGGTTGAGGGTCCGATCCTGGCCTTGCTCAGTGGGTTAAGGATCTGGTCTTGCCATAAGCTGTGGTGTAGACTGCAGATGCAGCTGAATCTGGCATTGCTCTGGCTGTGGTGCAGGCCAGCAGCTGTAGCTTTGATCAGACCCCTAGCCTGGGAACCTCCATATGCCACAAGTGTGGCCCTACAAAGCAAAATAAATAAATAAATAAATAAATAATAAAATTATTATACTTGATTTACAGTTTCTGCTATACAGTAAAGTGTGCTTTTTTTAATAGATTTATTGAGATATAATTTGTATACCATAAAGTTGAGCAGTTTCAAGTATGCAGTTTAATTGCTTTGTGTTACCTTTTGCTTTGCTGATTTGTGAATGTGTATTAACTTTACCAAAAATAGATATTTGTCTTCATATCTTGCATTTTCCACAGTCACTTCCCTAGTCCCTCCACCTAATAAATGTTCAATAAGCTTTCCCAGTCTACTTGAGTGTATATTTACATTCCAATAGCTACAACATTCAAGAGTCTGAATATGTAAAAACAAAACAACTACAATTTAAAAAAAAACTTTAATTACCAAGTTTAGTGATACAGTTATTAAAAAAAACTTGATGAGCCTAGGGACAGGATATTAGCATTTCAATAAAAATAAAAAATTCAAAAACAAAAACATTGAAATATAAATATTATATACAGACTCCCATAAATAGTACATAAGTATATAAAGTGTTCTGCATTCTTCGAATGCCACTAAGCAAGATGTATACTTCTCTAGTCACTGTCTAAGCTAAACTCTTTGTAGACATTGTGATATGTCACAAATCTTCTGGAAATGTCAATATTCCTACATAAACAATCTCAAGACTACCATTTTGTTACAATGCCCATGCAACATTAAAAAAATTCTCTAATAAGCAGCACTGAGAGAAGATATCATAGTTTGCAATTTAACAAGTTATTTTCTTCTCTCTACCATTTCTCTAAGGTAATTATAAGACTGAACTATTTGATATACACTCTTATAAATCTAGGACACATTATTTAATCTCCATAACCGTTCTTACCATTCCTCCTAGTTATAACTCTGCTGTCAAGTATACTTTATTCCACTGAGACTGAAATCCTTTACACAGTCTGTGTTAAAAATATTCATAAATCGTCTAAAACACAGCTGCCTGTATTTTCAGTCAGGAACGACAAAAATACTCTAGACTTAGCTTATATTTTTGTCTCTACCAAGTTAAAAGAAAGTAGGGTTAATCAGAGCAAGTCAGTGAAGTTTGTCGTCTGTGTCACTAAATCCACAGTCTTCTTGGGTAAAGTTTCTCCTCTCAATATTTACTTCTCTCCATAGTTCAGGTCTTAAGTTTTCTTCAACTTTTATCATATCCCCTTTGTCATGCCCACTAGATATAGCAGTCATTTAGATGTTAGAGACAAGCAGTTTTAAATGAAGACCATTGTTTCCCCTTTGGTTACACAGACAACCCTGAATCACACCGGACCTACATACCCTTGGGATAAATGCATTAATACTTTTAGTATAATGTCCAACACTAGTGTAAGGATTCTCATCAAAGAAGAAGAAAAAATCCTTAGGAGGATGAACTTTGGAATCGTTGGACTTCTGCTCATCGCTGAAAGTTGCCAAGGATGTGGAAAGAGCCCTGTGTTATTTTTATGACTTTTTCCAAGATCTGAAGCATGGCATTTATTAATTCAACAAATACTGTGTCAAACACCAGTCCTTCATTAAGAATATAGAAGTGATTATGATAGACAAGGTCTCTACTGTTATTTGGTTTACGAGGGTAATAAGGAAAAAGATCTTGTAAAAGGAAATGAATATGAAAACTAATGTCAAATATGACGATTTTTATATTGACACCAACCCCCATCTTCCACCTCAATATTAATGTAATAAATTGCCTTGGGGAAGGACCCAGGGAAAAGCATGGCTACTTTACAGAAAACAATCATGAAAAAAATTTTTTTTCTGTGAAGCTGATATGGCAGTGAGCTTGCATGAACAGAAAGCCAACCAGTCCGAGAGACAAAAATCATTCTTTTAGAAGTCTTGGCTCCAGGAATAGCACAGCAAAGGCTTTTAATGGAAAACAAAAACAAAAACGAAACAAAACAAAACAAACAAACAAAAAAAAACCACAATGTTTTGGATAAACAGTGAACACACTAGTGTTGATCAAGAATCCAGGACAGGATACAAAGATGGGAGTAAAACAAAGCGAAATCTTTTAGGGTCTTATAAATCAAGCTATGAACTTTGGAGTTTCTTTTCTAAGTAGGCGATGACAAGTGTTTGGAAGATTTTAATTAGGAAAATAGTATAATTTTAAAATTATGCTATTTTAAAATATCACTCAGATTACTTCAGGAGAAATGTATTGCAGATGGGAAGTTGGAGATAGGAAGATCAGTTAGAAGGAGATTATATCCAGGTCAGAGATGATGGCTTGACCTAAGATAATTCAGTGAAGATGAAAGAAGGAAGAGGTCTAAGACATATTTAAGATCTTTCGTAAGATGGATTCAGCAGCTTTGGAATCAAATGTAGCTTGGCCCGAATCTTTCTTTAAAACTGACTAGGTGTGAGACTTTGATCAAGTTAGAATTTTATGTCATAGAATTTTATGAGTAGTATCAGCATATGATGGAGAAAACTTTTCATTCCAGCATCTATGCTCCTGTGATGTCTTCCAATTAAGAGATGGAGCCTGTTCATTCACTCCCTGAATCTGGGTTGACCATGTCACTTTTATTGGTCAATAGAACATTAGCATTATGATGCAAACAAAGACTTAAAAACTGTTACACAATGGAGTTTTCCCTCTACTTAGGCTCTTTGGACATGTGCCACCGCCACCACCGCTGCTTGATGGGCAATATGCTGGCCAGTCACTTTTTGTCATCTCAGTCTATAGCCTACCAATCCCTAGCAGCAGAGCCTTTCAACCAACTGACCAGCTGACTATCTTCATAACTAATATTGGTTGAGACCAAAAGAAAACCCAGCTGAAGCCAGACTACATGGCTAAGCCACAGAATCATGAACTAAATAAATTGTTTTCTCAAGCCTCTAGACTCTCGGGTGATTATAAAGTAATAGGTAACTGACACATGCAGTTAGTGAGAATTAGGGTTAGAGATGATTAAATACTAATTAGAGTTTGGGAATGGTAATACTGGCAGTACAAAAATTCTTCATGATAATTTGCAATGTATATTAGAAGATGGATTATTTCATTTGAAAATCAAGGAAAAGAGCACACCTGAATTACAACAGAAATAAATAAAGGGCATTCCTTTTTAAGATAGGGAAGGAATCTATATGCCATGCTACAGATCTTGCAATATATAATATTGGGGCCAGTGTTCATAAAAACAACATATATAATCAGATCAACTGAGATTCCTTAAAACACAGTTCCAGTCCCTATCACACACTTACTGAATCTGAAATTTTGACAAGTGGAAAGTATAGACATACTGTAGAATGTCAATCTAGAAAACATATTAGAAATTTTCTACATTGGGACTGTTTAAATTTATAAGGAAACACTTTAGATTTCAACTTTTTCTTCTTAAAGTTATACAAATCAAAAAGGTTTTCCAGTCCTCGTTCCATTGCAGAAGTAAAGATGGGTTTTGGCATGAAAACCTTTATGGACTTCTCTGGAGATTTAGCTTTCATAAGTAAAATTCCATTTACAGTAAAAAAGAATAAAATCCCAAAAAACTTTTAAAATGGCTTTTGTAATAAAATATTAATTGTGTATGATGTTTAATTCCTAGATGTTACATATATGATGTCAGAAATGCAAAGAATATTGTCTCGATTTCTAGATCTAGGTTTTACCTATTGTTTTAGCTTGTTCAATTCATTCATCTGCTCTGCATCTTTGTTTCTACATCAGTAAGACAAGAGTGTTGAATTAGGGTCTCTAAAGTACCTTGTACTTTCAAGATTCTATGATTTATGACACAGCTTTCTATTCTCGGTTTCATATAATTCAACATATACTAACCATTTAATTTAACAATGCCACTATTCTCACTAGAATATTTCTTGTTTGTGTATGTAATTATGCATACTTAAGAGGACTAATTCATTAAGTCACGATCTTTTTCTTGTGGCCAGAAGCAATGAATAGCCCAGACATCAGCTTAGCTCATCTATTCAACATAAGCTTCTTCCCAATCAATATTATGTGGTCACCTGTCAGGAAAATGCAACCAAGACTGATCACCACAGGTGCACCTTCAACCTTACTATTGATTTGCCATCTTTGATTTTTAAAATATACCATGATTTCCAATTAATGTTATTCAGCCATGTTTGATTGCTTCAATGTTTAAAGGGTTTCATTATTGATTGTTTTAATGGCAATCACATTAAGCATCCAGTCTATGCTACACTATATAAATTTTTAAGTCATGTGAATATACTTTTTTTTCATTCAAATTTTTAAACAATTCCTATAATGGAACAAAAAACTATGAAATTGTTTTCATTCATACATAAGATTTTGATCTTTGTATTGCTTGGTATTATTTTAATAGATCAAATTACCCTGAGGGGAGGAGAATTATGATATAAATACCAAATTGAGTTAGACTTCTTAAAGGATGTGGTCTCTAAAAGCGATAATAGATTAGCCACACACAAAGAGAATTTCTGGATCTGGTTTGACAGATCCAGAAACTCTAATCAAGATAAAAGTATTACTTCAACAGTCTAGTTCACAACCTAGAATTCTCTTATTAATGTAACCTTTTGTTTAAAGCATTTTCTCAGAAAAAATTAAAATGCATTCACCTAATCTATAAATGATGCATTATCTAATTCACACCTATTGCTCTAATGGTACGCATAAATTAGATTCCTTAGCTGGAAATTATATGTGATTTAATGGTTATCAAAATGGAGCAAATAAACTCCATGAATTAATGGCAATGCACATGTTTAAATATTAGGACTAGAAATTTGAACTGGCAAACTTAGGCCTATTAAGAAGCCAAAGTTAAAATCAGTGTAACCAGGCAATGTAAACTTTATTATGAACATTAATAAGACCAAGAGGGTGAAAACTCACCCTGGGTTTTCCTGGTGATGAAACCTGTGCTTTCTGTGCCTGGATCCCATTCAGGATCTGACCCAGAAGCTCTTAAGATATGTCTGTAGCAGCTGTGTTTTTAAGATGTTCCACAGAAGGTTCAGATATCCACAGAGTTTGAGAACCACTACTTTGGTCCAGTTATCGCAAACAAACTAGAGGAAAGTGATTCATGAAAGGCTGGACTCTGAGATTAAGTAAAAATAGGGCTCTCTGTTAAAACAGCACCTTTCCCTGATGTGCTTCAGAGGAGTAACTGTAATAGTAAAAATTCAAACCATGGTGAGAAGGTGTTAAGTAGGTGTTTAAATAAATAATCAAAATCCAACCAGAGGGGGCTTGGGAGTTCGACTGGCATATGCACACTGTGGTATATGGAATGATTGGCCAATGGGGACCTGCTATATAGCACAGGGAACTCTACTAAATATTCTGTGATGATCTATATGGGAAAAGAATCTGAAAAAATAACTGTTTGTATATATATATAACTAAATTGTTTTGTTGTATGGCGGAAATTATCACAACATTGTAAATCAACTATATACCTCAATAAACTTAAAAAAAAAAAAAAACAGCCAGAAGCAGGTAATATATATAACGGAAGGTAGATATTGTTAAGAGGTAAATGAGTTAGTTAACAAAAGAGTAATTTTTTTAAAGTTTAAAGCATACATATAAACCAATACAAGTGGGGTACCAGTCTCTAACTATTCAAGAGTATCTAAGTTGACTTTTTTTCCTACTTGAAAAAATAGTCTTTAATATGATTGGGACAACTGTAATTTATATTAACTAAATTAGTGTAATATAATGATATAATAATAATCTGAATTCATCAATTGTTTGCAACTCTTTTTGATATTTATGCTTTTTTATTTGTTTTACATTTTAGTATAGCTACAAGTTATATGGAATCTTATCTAACACTAATTGTGTATTCGTGCCTTGCAATTGGTCGGGCAGCAGTTTTGATGTAATTGTAAATTTGATGTAATTTGTATGTATGCCTTCTGGTAAATTCAAGAAAGTGCTGGAGTCATTGACTCTCAATTTGATGTAGTAAATATGTTACAACAATTGCTTAGTAGAAAGCCAAGACCGAGAGACATACTTCCAACTAATCTATCCATTGTAACTCCATTTGTATGTTTTTAACTACTACTTAACGCAAAAATAATTTAAGGCTGAGACTTCCTAATTGTTCATTTCAATTAAAAATCTGGTTCCAAATGGACCTAAGGAAAGTCTTGAGACAGGTATCTTATGTTTTTTTATTTTTATTAATTTAATTTAATTTAATTTTTTATCTTTTTAGGGCAGCACCCATGGTATATGGAAGTTCCCAGGCTAGGAGTCAGGTCAGAGGGGCAACTGCTGACTTATGCCACAGCCACAGCAACATGGGATCAGAGCTGCACTGGTGACCTATCCCAAAATTTGTGGCAATGCTGGATCCTAAACCCACTGCGCAGGGCCAGGGAACAAGTCTGCATCCTCATGGGTACTAGTCAGGTTCTTAACCCACTGAGCCACAACAGGAACTCCTTATTTTCTTTTATTTATCCTTTTCCAAGTTCTCAAAGTTTTTGGACCTTTAAGACCAATAACTTGTCTAATCATTAAAAACACATCATGGATCCCTTCATAAGAATATATACTTTCAGGACCTTTCCCTGGAAGTTCTGATCTGTATTTTGGGAGAAATCTTTTCTAGTAGATAAGATCTCTAAGATGATTTTTTTTTCTTGTCTTTTTTTTTGTCTTTTTCTAGGGCCACACTAGCAGCATATTGAGGTTCCCAGGCTAGGGGTCAAATCAGAGCTGTAGCTGCTGGCCTATGCCACAGCCACAGCAATGCCAGATCCGAGCTACACCTGTGATTTACACCATAGCTCACAGCAACACCGGATCCTTAACCCACTGAGCAAGGCCAGGGATCAAACCCACAACCTCATGGTTCTTAGTTGGATTTGTTGACCACTGAGCCATGATGGGAACTCCTCTAAGGTGATTTTATGGTCAGGAAAGTCTGATGAGACTTGTTTATAATTTCCCAGGTTGATAAGGAGATAGGAGACAGAGAAGATTGTGATGAGTGAAAAAGGAAGAAGAAAACAGTTTAGTGAAGATCTATATTGTTGTCTCTTCCCTGGGGACAACTGACATCAAATACCAGGAACTGGCAGTGTGTGAAAACAGAGAAGCTTCTGGGCAGGTAAATGTGTTTAGCAGTAATCTGAACCATGTGCAGGATTCTGAGATGACAGAGCATCCAGGCTGTCCAACCTCACTGGATCAAGTGACCCATTTCTTCGAGCTTCAGAATGGAAGGTACTCCCAGTCTTCCAAATCATTTTGACACCATATGACGACAGATATTCAGATTAACTAAAAGTATCCAGGAGCCAGTAGAGTAGAGCATAAATTGCCTCCTCCAATTTTTCGTATTCTCGACCACATAGGAAGTATTTTTATGACAAGGACTCTAACATGTTTACCACTGAGAATGTATCAGGAACTCATTAAATAGTCGATCCTCATTATTTGTGAATTTTACATTTGCAAATTTGCCTACTCAGGAAAATTTATTTTTAATTTCAAAAACGGTATTCAAGGACTTCCCACTGTGGCTCAGTGGTAAAAAACTGGACTAGTATCCATGGGGATGTGGGTTCAATCCCTGGTCGTGCTCAGTGGGTTAATGATCTGGCATTGCCGTGAGCTGTGGAGTAGGTTACAAATGATGCTCAGATCCAGCGTTGCTATGGCTGTGGCACAGGCCAGCAGCTGCAGTCCCAATTTGACCCTTCGCATGGGTACAGCTCTAAAAAAGACAAAAACAAAAAGCAAAAAACCCAGTACACAAGACAGTTTTGTAGTCATTTATGGGCATGTTCAGATCAGCAAGAAATTTGAGTTGCCCAGTGTGCTTATTCCTAGCTGAGGTTGAATAAGGTGGTACTCTGCCTTCTTGTTTCAGTTCTCACACTATTATAAACAATTGCCCTTTTCAGGATCTTTATAGTGCCACGCTTTTGCATATTTGTGCTTTTCTGTTGGTGATTCCAATGTTTAAAGTAGCCCCCAAGGGAGTTCCCATAGTGGTGCAGCAGAAACAAATCCGACTTAGTAACTGTGAGGTTGTGGGTTTGATCCCTGGTCTCTCTCAGTGGATTTAGGATCCAGTGTTGCCATGAGTTGTGGTGTAGGTCACAGATGCAACTCGGATCTGGCATTACTGTGGCTGTGGTGTAGGCCAGCAACTGTAGCTGCGATTAGACCCCTGGCCTGGGAACCTCCATATGCCACCGGTTCGGTCCTAAAAAGCAAAAAGAAAAGAAAATAAATAGCCCCCAAGTGCAGTGCTGAAGTGCTGTCTAGTGTTTATAAGTGCAAGAAAGTCTTACAAGGAAAATACATTTTAGATAAGCTTTACCCAGCATGACTTATGGTGGTGTTACTTGTGAGTTCAGTGTTAATGAATCAACAGCATATATCAAATAAAGTATCTTTAAGCAGAAACATATGTAAAACAAACTTATATATTGATTGCTTAATGAGAATGTGACCAGAAGCTTGCAGGAACCTAACCCTTTGTTTTTCCTAGGAGCAATGATTTGGTATTTGTGGATTCAGTGTTTACAGTGACTTCATAGAATATTACTGAGAATCGACTATATCTGTGGAATATTAGTCTTTGCAGTGATAGGAAGGGAGGAGAAAAATGGCTTCAGACCCACATGAAACAGGCTAACTTGGTTGTACAGCTATATGCTTCTCTCCCCAAATATCCCAACCTTCTATCAAGCCAGTTGTTTAAGTGTGAGTCCAGCTTTGGAGGATAGTCTGGAACCAGATAATTCAGATTTTCTTCCTCTGATATGGAGATGAAGGCAGAAGCTCAGCCCTTTATTCCTGGCAAACGTAAGAGGAAGAGAATGCTACCACTCTGTTTTGTGAAAACCCAAGTGTCAGCTATAGAGTATGGGATCCAAGATGCAAGAATTATGTCTTAACTCCAGGCTCTCAAAAGAAAGAGAAGGAGAGTGATGAAGTCATATTGTGTGTACACATTCTACTTGTATTAGTTATCTATTAGTAGCTAAGGAACTACCCTAAACTGTAGTCACTTATAGCAAAATGCATTTATTATCTCATAGTGTTTCTGGGAGTCAGAAATTCAGGAAAATCTTAGTTGGATGGTTCTGGCTCAGAGCTTTTCACAAGGACAGTCAAACTATAGGCCAAGACTTCCACTGTCTCAGGACTCAGCTAAACCTGGAGAATTAGCTTTCAAGTTTCCCCAAGTTGTTTTGGTAAGCTTCCATTCTTTCCTAGCTATTGGTCAGAGGCCACTATTGTTTGCCACATGGTTCTTTCCATAGGCTACTTGAGTGACCTTGGCAGCTTTCTTCCCTTATATATGGCAGCTTACTGCTCTTAGAGCAAGTAAAAGCACACACACACACACAGAATCAAGGTAGAAGCAATAGTCTCTAGAATCAAAACTTCATAATGATTTACCATCACTTCTGCTATATTCCATTGATCACACAATATTTGGTACAACGGAAGGAAACTTCACAAAGGTGAGGCTACCAGGAAGTGGAGGTGAATGGGTAACGTCTCCCTTAGGCTGGCTACTACAGTGCAATTTTGTGAATGTTTTAATAAGATCAGATCTGTACCTGAAAGCAGGAGGAAGGGAAATGAGGGTGAGAAACTGTAGTAACAAGTACAGTAGAGAGGGCAATATCAGATATGTAACTCAGAAATAGGTCAAAGAGGATCCCCACTGACAAATTTTTCAGTCAGTGGCCTAATGACCCTGGTACTAGCTGGAGTCAGAACCAATTCAGGTTCATCTGTATATAGATCAAAAGTCAATGTTCAAGAGACAAGGGTTGGTGGGAAAAGAAAAAAGCTTTATTTAAGAAGCTGGAAACCTGGAAAGATGGCAGATTCGAATCCCCCAAACTATCCCCTAGTTGCCATTAAAGGGAAAAAAGGTATTATAGGGAAAAACTGGAAATTTTCAGGGGTGCGTGGTGTGGGAGTGGTTAGAACAGCACATTCAGCTCCAACAATCATGTTGAAACTGGTCATGAGGTGGTCTGACCAGCATCATCTTGATTGTTTTGATAGATATGTTCCCATTTTCTTGAGACCAGTTCCTGCAGTTGTGCTAGCCAGAGATTCAGTACTGCTCAAGATGGAGTTGCTTATGTCGATGGCTACAGTCTGGTCCTCAGGCAGTTCGCTTTTCCCTTCTGGCAATAATTTTTGTATCTGCAAAACAACTCAGGCATGCACATCAGACACTGCTACCTGTGTACTTCAGGGAGGAACTAAAGATTCTGAGGCCACTATCTGACTGATCCCTTGTTTAAATTATTACTAGTTCTCCTGGCCCAGTTGCTATTTTTTATTGTTACTTTAGATTCCCATTCTTCCAATTATCAATTCTTGAGCCAGATTTTTATGACTCTGGGGAACTAAAACTTTTCTACAAACAAGAGGCAGGTAGAGGACCTAGGTAAGGGAGTTGTCTTCCTGGGAAGGCTCCATAGTGCCCTTGCTCTGTTCTAAGTCTGAGGAAATTCATTGTGTACAAAGTGTGGTTGAAATGGAAGGAGAAAAACAAAATAGTTGAAAAATATATATATTATAATGGTCCTTTATTTAGGGGAAATCTGATCCATGGAAAATCTCCTGCCCTTGTCAAACCCAATTAAAAACAACAACAAAAAAAATAGAGGATTTTTTTTTTAATGAGTGGGTAAATGGTTTAAAATTCTAAGAGACTGAAATCCAAGAAAAAGTTTTTTCTATCTGAAGGCGCTCAGAAAGGCCTTTGTCTGGAATTTGGAAAAGAAAATAAAAAAACAAAAGTTTTTTAATCAAATGCTTCTACTTCTGCTCAAGAAGACATCACTGTAATACCACAGTTACCGTATTTACCCAAACTAGTTACCCAGATCTTAGATGAAGGGAATTTTCCCTTATTTTATGAAAAGACTGATTCTCGTGCTCAGAGAGAGGGCTACAAGATGTTTTTGACTTTGAAAAAGCACAATGGACATTAGTTAGTTCCCACTTACTAATTGCCTCCCTCTCTCTTTTATACTGAAGATGCCATCCAATTATATTTTCCTTTCTCATTTGGGACTTTGAAGGGCTGCTTCCTGAATTCTCTAGTACAGAATAACCATATTAAGAAAATGTAACCTATAATGACCTAGAAAATACCTAATGCTTAGTTCCACTGCCTTCCAAAGTTATAACTTACATGAAATTTCCTAAAGCAATAACCTTGTTTTACAGTGGCTTCCTAGATTGTTTTCCAAATTCATGTTCATAAAGAAGCATTGCTAAGAGCAAGTGGCCAAGAAGTCCTCACCCCAGTTCTTAAGATGCTCCGTTATTGAGCTTTTACTAGTTGGCAAACTTTATGCTAAGTGATAGGTAAACATTTATATACCTACCAGGAAGGTATAGTAGGTTTAATTTAATTCAGCCTTGACTTGAAATAAGGTTTGACACTTGTCTCTTAGGTTGCCTGGGGCAAGATGATAGTTTTCTCAGCTGTCACTCATTGCAGCTATACGCTTTAGAGGAAAGACAGTATTTCTCACTCTAATCTATTGCATGATTGGAAGCTTTTGGAGGTCAGAGACAGTGTTATCTTTGCTCTCTTCCATAGCATACTAATATACAGTAAGTGATCCACGAAGTTGAGTAATTGCCACAAACCTCCTCTACCGTATCATAATACTAATTACATCCAGTGGTATTCTATTCAAACCAATTCAAAATATACATATTGACAACTTCTCATTTTTCAAGCATGAAACCAGTTATCACTTTTGAGCTTTCTGATGTAAGGCAAATTCTAAAATATTTCCCCAAAATGAAAGTAAAATAAATCAGATCCTTTTGCCAGTTCAGCAGAAGCCAAGTTGGAATTAGCAGTAACAATGAAAGCAGCCCTGAGAGTCAAGCAAGCATTGCTTTCTCTGAGCTGAGGTTACAACTTCTGGCATTTTTTCACTCTGTTACTTGTCCAGGCTAACATAACCAAGTTAGATTGGCTAAAACTGTAGCTTCTGGCCATAGAATCTGGTGAAATGTTTCCATGGCTGCCACTCACATGGTGAGATCTCTGATAATGTACTGTTTTACAAGGTTTGTCTTTAGGAATTGGTATACTCTTGGATAGACCTTTCTTGTACAAATGAATATATTCATACTCTTAAATAATGACTCAGAAAGTATGGCCTCAGGTTATTCTAATGGTGCCACCTTTTGAAAGCTCTTTTTCTAGAACTACTTTTAGAACTAGTGTATGAGCTGCAAAGCAAAAGTAAAACAGCACAACCTTTTTTATCAACTGTATAAGAAAATCAGTTTCCTTGCTCTACTTTCATAGTTAACTTATTTTCCTTAATAAATATTGTTATATATGATTTTCAACCTTAATTACCTTGGTCGATAAAATTTGGCTATTCAAAATAATAACAACAGCAAAATTTGTTCTCAAAAGATTTAGATTTTGGACATATCATATTATTTTTAGTTCATGGATATCTATTTATCCTCACAAATATAGATGGTCCCTCTAGGAAAGACAGAAGTGCTTAAAATTTATTCACGCACTACACAAAAAAGAAAACTAAGCAGAGAATTCAGAGAAAAAACAGAGAAAATTCTTTCAGTTTAGCGCGAGTCAGTAAATACAGAAAGCCATAAACTGATGATTTTCAGAATCCGTATGATGAGGTCTATTAAATCTTTGACTTGGTCAGAAACTTAAGAAAAACCTCAGTCTGGACTGGAGTTTAGAGCAAGGCAGAAATAGAAATAATTTCTCAAGGACTCAAGGGAAGACGACCTTGTATAGGTAACAGGTTAGACATGTGAGAATACAAGACTAATCAGTGCAAAAACACAGAAGCTGTTAGCTTCAGATGAAAAAATAAGGTCAGAATGAAGCAAGTCTACTCTTTGCAATGGCGTCTAACAAGAGTCATTGCTGAAAGAATGGGATGAATTATCAGAAGGCAACCAGAGCAAATACTTCTGGCCCTGTTCTCTCCTTCTGCGTTTGTAACCAGTGTAACCACACCACCCTATTTTCACCACTGCTTGAAGCTGATATTTCTTTTCCATTCCCAGCCATCAAGGCCTGTCATATCCACAGTGGATAACAGTAATCTCCTCTCCCCTAGACTACCCAGTGTGAACAGATGCTGTGATGTCTCAAATTGTTATCTCTTACGATCAGAAAAAAATACAGTGATGAAAGATACTTTGCTAAGGGAAAATAAATTCCAGATCTTTTTTCTTTACCAACTGAAGAACTGTATGGAAGCTGAGACCTTTAGAAAGTCGTACTTGAGAAGACCTCTGGTAAAATAAAACCTCATATATAAAGACTTGATAAATAATCTTAATTACGGAAGGGACAGAAGTAAATACAGTCTATACATAAGTGTTCACAGGGACCCGAATCAGAGAAGGAATAAAAAGAAGTCACATTCTGGGAGTTCCCTTCGTGGCTCAGTGGTTAACAAATCCTACTAAGAACCATGAGGTTGCGGGTTCGATCCCTGGCCTTGCTCAGTGGGTTAAGGATCCGGCGTTGCCGTGAGCTGTGGTGTAGGTTGCAGATGCGGCTCGGATTCCGTGTTGCTGTGGCTGTGGCGAAGGCCGGCAGCTACAGCTCCTGTTAGACCCCTAGCCTGGGAACCTCCATATGCCGCGGGTGCGGCTCTAGATAAAGACCAATAAAAAAGGTCACATTCTGAAAAATATTTATTAAGATTCTACCATTTGCATAGACAAAAATCAAGATAAATGAAATATCATCACTAACATCAAGGAGCAGTCACTTTAGTTGAAAGAGATTTTTTTTTCAAAGTCCAAAGCGACACATGATTTTAGCTAGTAGATGATTAAAATTTTATAAGGAAATGTCTAGGGAAAAAAACTAGTAGATTTTGATTTTTCAGTTGTCATAAGAAAAGTCAGTTTCAAAATAAAGCACTAGCAACCAAAATATCAGAGTGCTGTATGAATCCATTTTTGAAGAAAAATCTCACAGTTACCTTGTATAGGATTTATCAGAGCAGGGCATTGTTTAGGACCGGCTCTGATGTAAAGCTGAGCCTAGTACAAAAGACAGGAGAGTAAATTAAAAGTAACCTAGAAAAACAAACAAGTGAATTAGTTTTCTAATTAAACTTTCGAAAAGGTGCTACTTGGTCAAATAAGTTTACAAAATGCAGCATATGTTGTTTGCCATCCTTTTGGAAATGTAATTCATACAACAAATTAAAATCTCAAGACATCTTAGTAAAGAAATCAGTAAGTTTCTTGGATCTGATATATATTTCAGACCTAGAGCAGAGCTGTTTTCCTCTTTTTCTGTCTATTAATAACCAATAAAACTAATTTATGCAGAGTGTACAATTTATGTGCAATACTCCTGTAGCTGTTAGGAGCAAAAGTGTGTGGTCAGTCAGGACAAGGATGAAATCCCAGGCTTGCCACTTATTAGTAGTTTGATCTGAGAAAGTGTCAAAGTCTCAAGCCTTTGTCCCTTTTATTTCAAATTAAAAGTAGGAGTTCCCATTGTGGTTCGGTAGTAACAAACCCAACTACTATCCCTGAGGACTCCAGGTTCCAACCCCGGTGCCACTCAGAAGGTTGAGGGTTCAGCATTGCCATGAATTGTGGTGTAGATTCCAGATGTAGCTCCTGCATTGCTGTGGCTGTGGTGTAGGCTGGCAGCTGCAGCTCTGATTTGGTCCCTAGCCTGGGAACTTCCAGATGCCACGGGTGCAGCCCCAAAAAAAACAAAAAAAAAGAAAGAGTAAAAGTAGCATTCACTTGGATTGAAGAGTCCTGAGCTCAGTTCCTATTAATGAACACTGATCGTTATATTAATTACACATGAAGCACTTAATATTATGCTACTTAAAAAGTGTATAAAAGTCTTAGAGGAGCATGGCTTTCTGGAAATCATCCTACCTTTTCCACATGCACAATAAGAAGCAAGACATTGAAAAAGAAGGCTTTGGGCTCTAAGAACTTCAGACCACTCCCATTCTCCCATTTTCACATTTCCTCCTCCATTTTATAATATGTTCCAAATAAATTCTTGCCTTAAAATTTCTTCATTCACTTCTCAACAACTCAAACACTTTTAGACAGATTCTTACCATGCTCTAACTACTGTATCCACATTTTACCCAAGACAAAAGCAATGAAGAACTGAACTAACTGAACTAAATCCTCCCAATTGCATGAAGTCTGGCCTTCCTGGGATTAAACAGTACAGGGAGCTTTACCACTAGATCCTGGATTCTTGAGACAGTAACTTCACACCCAAACCTTGGTAACGATATTTAGTGTATGTGAACTACAGATGCTGCACATATAAAATAAAGCTATCTGTGTTCACCTTTCAAATTTATAACAAATGTCAGTTCCTCTCTGCTTCTCTTATCAGAAAAATAATTGACTTTTCTTTAAAAACTTGTGCCTGATTACTGACCAAAGATTCCACACCTAAAAGGTCTATACGTAGAATATGAAAGTAATTCTCTTTCAGTCATAGGTGTTAAATGTATACATCCGGCGCCATATGATGATGCTATGCATTTGTGGACACCACATATTATATTATCTCTTTTGGATTTTTAAGTTTCTAAAAAGCGGGGCAAATGACTGCTTTTCTTTGAATTTCCTATCACTGAACTAACATCACACATTTAGGGGTGTCTTTAATAAAGCAATGAGAAAATTAGCAAAATAGAGACTACCTAGAAAAGGTTTTTAAAATTCAAAACATTTTTAGGGGGGTACATTTGCAACATGCGGAAGTTCCCAGGCCAGATATTGAACCCTTGTGGCAGCCGGACCTGCACCACAGTTGTGGCAGTGCCAGATCCTTAACCCACTGTGACACAAGGGAGGGGACTTCCTAAAATTCAAAACATTTTTTTACAGTGTTTTCTTCTATTTATCCTGCCACAAAGCTTTTATCACATAATAAAAGTTGAGATATTATGGAGACCTGAGGAAGATTCAGAAGTGTATTTCAAATTTTATCTAGTAGAAGTATCACATACAATAAATAAAAATATATTATTCTTTTAGGATATATTTTAGAATATCTTTAGAATACATTTTAAAGTATAATCTAACTTTAGGTTATCTAAAAACAATCTTGTTTCTGCCATTGTCCGTTGCAACAGATACAATTGTACTTTTAATTGTGAATTAAAATCACTTCTATCCAGTATAATAATAATTTATCCTTTTAATTCTGTGATGAATAATATTCCTTAATTATTTCATTAAATACATTTGAAGGTGCTGAAAAAATGTAAAGACAAAATAATCATAGTGTGAGCTCTCAGATGCTGGCATCACACTATGCTTATTAAATATACACAACCTCTAGAAATTATCAATGTTTACATTAATAAATCAAAACATCAGAAAAATATTACATTTCTGAATTTCTCCTTTATAGAAACATTGTTACATATCATAAAATGAAGATGCATTATAATTAAACTATCACAGAGTAACTTGCTCAGAAGAGTTTTTCACTGGTAGTTTAAGCAAATATCTCAAAAGAAGGGAGACATTTCAAGAACCAAACCGAACTGCCTCTTTCACAGATTAAACCCAGAGAGGCTGGTAAATTGTGGATTTAGAAGTGCAATCCCTGTCTCTTGGCTTCATAATCTATACAGCATATTTTGCTGCATCCTTTGACTTATAACCCATTTAAACTTTCCAACTGTAGATATATCTGTTTAACTCCTGAAATATTTTAGATCATGCAGTTCCCCATGTTTACTTATT
This sequence comes from Catagonus wagneri, assembly GCA_004024745.2. NCBI lineage: Eukaryota > Metazoa > Chordata > Mammalia > Artiodactyla > Tayassuidae > Catagonus > Catagonus wagneri. The sequence continues at coordinate 4,770,735 of PVHT021183608.1, forward strand.
TATTTATTTATTTATTTTTTGCCTTCTGTCATTTTAGTGCCACACTCGCGGCATGTGGAGGTTCCCAGGCTACGGGTCTAATCGGAGCTGTAGCCACTGGCCTGCGCAGCAGCCACAGCAACGCAGGATCCGAGCTTCATCTGCAACCTACACCACAGCTCACGGCAACGCCGGATCGTTAACCCGCTGAGCAAGGGCAGGGTTCGAACCTGCAACCTCATGGTTCCTAGTCGGATTCCTTAACCACTGCGCCACGACGGGCAGTTCCCCATGTTTAAAGTTTCCATTTGCATGACATTATTCAAAAATAACATTTTTTTCACTTAGTATTCGCCATTGGTAGAACACATAATGCTTCCCATTTAAATACACGTTCTGTTGTAGCCAAAATATTTATTGAAGAAAAACCGCTTTCTACTCCACTGTGATATTATATTCATACATTGAGGGTTTTCTCCTCAGGCAAGAAGAATTAAGCGTTCTGATAGAGAGAAAGCAATTGAAAGACCATTTAAAGTGATTTTACTTTTGTTATTGTTCGGTTTAAATATGAAGGGGAAAAACTCATTCCCCAAAACTAGGATTTTAATTAGGGCAAATTGAGAATTTTGTTTCAGCTATTAGGAGAGAAGTTCATGTAAACTAGCAATAGTGTTTAAAAACTTTCTGTGCACGAAATGAAATACGTCACTGTATAAAAGCCTAGAAAAAGGGCTAAATTTACTAAAACAGCATCTCTCTCTCTCTCCCTATCATCTCTTTCTCTGCCCCAGTCTGTCTGTCTCTCTCTCTCTCTCTCCACCTGTCTCTTTTTCTTGGCTACTACATCAGCTCTTGTGAGCTGATCGCGTACCAAGGTGTACGTGAAATGATGCTCTTTGGTTTTGCAATGAAATGCATTCCCCCAGTGACTGTCAGCAGTGTGCTGTAGACTGGCAGCTTGCCATCTGGAAAAACTGACACTTGGCTCCCTTGGGCCCACTGACAGCACTGCTGCGAGATAGCATTAGTAGCTGAAGAAAATGGAAATGGGAAGCACAAACTACTTGACACACATAAAGTGGCACAGCTAGTCTGCTTTTAAAGTAGAAGAAGGGGGAAAAAAACAAAAACAGGAGAAACAGACATTTCAAAAGAGTTTTTAATCCAATGTCTTTTCTCAAAGAGACCGTTTAGAATTCAAGAAAGAGTGCAACTAATTTTTATTGAGTACTGAAAAGAACAAACTGAGTAGCTTATTAATGGGGAATAATCTAAACCGATCAGTGTAGATACAATACAGTTCAAGATCATATCAAGAATTGTGGGTAGTTCATGTTCATTCTACCATTAAAGACCCATGAAAAAGTATTAAATTTTGATTTGTTGATTGATTAGTTTTATATGGTGTTGTCTTTGTTGTTTTTATTTTCAAGCACTTGAATTTTCATGAATTATTTGCCTCAAGAATAGAAATATAACATTTAGATATTTCTTTAAATTAAAAAACCATTTTACTCATATTTTAAATATTCAATTAATTCACTATTTGCTTCAACAAACAAAAAACTATTTGATAAATTAAAAGTTCTGAAAAGTACTGAAAACTGTTTATGTTGCAGTACTTTTCACCCAGTTAATTTCATTCAAAATTTGCTCATTTCTTTGATTTTGCAGAGTCGTTCTTATTGATAACTATTGTTTATACCATTAAAATTAATCAAACTATCAATTCCTCTCCAATTAAATACTCACTGCAAAAGAAGCAGAAATACTAGGATATATCACACATATATCTAGATGTAGGGTCTGGACTTTATATTGGGGCCCTGATGTTAAAAACACGTTGTTGTTTTATAATGCTCTAAAGTTTATAAGCCAGGAGTTCCCTGGTGGCCTAGTGGGCTAAGGATCTGGGGTTGTCACTGCTGTGGCTTTGGTCACTATTGTGGCATGGGTTTGATCCCTGGCCCAGGATTTGTGCACGTTGCAGGTGTGGCCAAAACTAAAATTTTTTAAAAAATTAAATTTACAAGCCATTTAATTATACATAGTTCTTATTAAGTACTCGTGCTTAAAGTAAATAAGTACTCTACGTGGTTAAAATTAAGTTAACATCCTGATGATCTATGAAATTATAAACAGTATATAAGTAAGTAAAAAATGACCATCCTACAATACTTAGAAAATAGACAGAAACAGGAATCTGAGCTAGGTAATTATACATGACTCTTAATATATACATATAGCTATATATATAACACATATATAGTAAATATAAATATATAAATATAAATAATTGAATGCCTACAGTATACCTTTCCATGTATTCCATCTCCATAGTTCTTACTTGGATGAATGAAGGAGAAAAGAGCAATTTAAGAGTCAACAAATAAAAAAGTACCCAAACCTCCAAGAAGTACCACACTCTAAGATTATATTTTGTACTCAAAATCTAATTTTCCAGCCTGGTGTGTACCTCAGTAATTTTATGAGCTCATGTTTACTTGGAATTCACTTTCACTCATACTATTCTTTCACTTTCATCTTTAAAACCATTCATAGTGGTAACTTTGTACAGCAAAAGGGGAGTATTTCTTGATCCAGATAACATTATACAATTTGTACTGAGTAATAACAGAAATAATGGGTACACTGGGAAACATGAGGAACTCAACTCTAGTGTCTCTTCCTTTGTGAAGAAAAATTTATTTTATTCCTGTGGTTCTATAGGAGTCATATGTCATATTTTAAAGAATATGTGTATGTGTATATCTTCTGTGTTACTTCAAAGTTCCACATACAATCTGGTGGAAATACTACTCCTAAGTAAATATTAGTTGATGAAGTATGATACTTCTCAAGTTCTAGTTCAGTGGACCCTTGCCTTGGCTATAGTATTAATATAACCGGGAAGCTTTTTAAATCCCAAGACTTAGGCTACACCCCATTTTAGTTATATCGGAATCTCTGGGAGTGGCACTTGTTTTTTCGGTCCTCCCAGAGTGATTCCCATTATACAGCCAGGATTGAAAACAGCTAATTTGACTCTATTTCCCCCAAACTACCTTAATTAGGCACTCACCTCCAGGGTCCTTTCTTAATCAAGACAAAGAATCAGAGGAGCAATGAGCCTCCAGCCAAGTAGTAGGGGCACTAGTACTTGGAAAGGTGAGATTTAGTACTTGGAAAGGTACAATATTTGCTAAACTCAGCTGCAGATATAACAGGACCAGCTTAGCTGCTTAAACATTTGGGACTCTAGATATATTGGATTTTTTTTTTTTTAGCATCTATAAGGCACCAAAAGTAACTTAATGTGGAATTTCAGAACTGATGCCATAATTTTTTATTGACATATTACATATATATGTATGTGTGTGTGTGTGTGTGTGTGTGTGTATAAAAAAACATTTATTTCTAACACGAATTTTACATCCTAAGGCAATAAATATATTCTATGATTAATTGTAAGCCCCCAGAAAGTAAAAACAAAAACAACAACAATAAAAAAAGCTCTGAGCACTGTAGAGCTGGCAATAATCATTTTGCGGCAACCTCTTCATTTCAGATAAGCTCAATACAGAGCAATTTTTTAAGAATGGGCCTAGAGTTTGACAGGGGAGCCCTCATGAAGAGAGAGTAAAAGGAAAGAGGGATTTGAAATATGTTAGGAAAAAAAACAGATATAATAATAGATAAAAGTTTCCTTGCATATTTTATCATATTACTTCAGCCCTGAAATCACCATTTCTACTAAGCTGGTACTTGCTTTCTGAAAGGAGTAGGGTAATTAGCAGGAAATATTTGTTAGAATTTTGACTAGGTGAAAGGGCTAAAACCAGAAAACCCTGGAGGTTTTTTAGGCTCTTGATTTGCTGCCAGGACTACAGGTTAAGAAAGCCAGACATCACCAGCTAGTGCGTTTTTGTTATTAGGTAAAGTCTGGATCCCAGATGTTACCTTAGAGACACCTGTTTAGTCTAGATTCAGGCTTAGGTGGCTTTCTGCAATTCGCCTTTCCCTGAACCCTTTCTGGTTCATTTTGGGCCTTCTGTGGGCAGTGGTCATGAATCCCCGACAGGAAGTTTACTCAGGTCTGGCTGTAACACCAGCAACAAAGAGATGGGTGGATCAACAGCCATGTGGACGTGATCCAAGAGGAAGCTATTCAGACCTATTCTGTTTATGCTCCTATAGCTCCAGCTAAGAGCTTCCCCTGGCAGAGTGGTGAAATGCTTATGCCTAGAATAGAAATCTTGCATTTAAATATAATTGTCTTACCTTTTCCCTGGGGACAGAATAAGTTTGAACTTCCCCAGAGTTTTGAGTGTGCTACTAATAGCATTTACTTTACTGTTATTCAATTTACTTTGGTAACACTTATTGGCAATAAAGAGAGAAAAAACCCAAATTTGTCAAATATGCCCTTATTCAATGCAGGTGACAAAACAGAAACCATTCAAGAAAGGTAGGTTTTTCTCTTTCCCATTTGAACCATTAATTATGAAATCTTTTTTTTTAACACAATTTCGAGCTTCAGTCTATTCCAACTTAAAAATATAAGCTGAAGAATAGTGTACTAGAAGACAAGTATGAATAATACTACTAATTTTTTTAAAACTTTCCCTTGAGGAGCTTCCAGTATAGTATGCACAAATAATTTATGCCATGGTAAAATGGGAAATTAAGAACAGTTTAAAAGCAAAATTTAAAGACAGGGACTATTAATTAAACTGTCTTCAAGGATCAGTGGGCTTAAGCATTGTGCCTTGGTAAACCTGATTTCTCAAAGGATTGCTGAGGATTTAGAATATAGGCAAGCTCTGTTTTTCTCAAACTCCCAATTCTTAATTTAACATGAATAGAAAAATTTCTCCATAAAAGTTGAATGTGCTTTACAATTGTCAGATGATCTACTAGACTGTCACTGGAAACCTAAGTTTTTTTCTGTAAATACATCATTTATTAATTTCCTACCAAAATGTCTATCTTTCCTTACCCACAGCCAAATATTACCCTCTTTACTGACCATCAATAGGTAATCATTCTGGAATGGGATCACTCACTGAATGACGAAGGTGCTTTAGTTTACAGACAATTTAATCTAAGAAAAAAAACCTAAATTTTCAGTGTCTTCCTGTCAACCTCTCACTAGCGGCATTCGAAAGTGAGTCAAATTTTGAAAGTGGAGATATGTATTTTTTAGGACCTGAATTTAGAACTAACTCATGATCTACCAAAGCATACTTGCATGTATTTTTACTAAAGGAAGAAAAATGTGTTAGTTAAAAACAAACAAACCAAAAAAAGAAAAGAGGCCTAGATTACAGGAAAAGTTCTGGCTCTAACTCAATTCTTCAGTAAATCACTGGTGGTATGTTGAGATTACATTAAGGAATCGATCACTTGTAAGGTAAAAGGAGAAAGATTGGAGACTGGTTAGTACTGACAGAACGGATTCTACTCCTAAAATAAAAGTCATTGTGCCTGAAGAGAAGGTAGGCAAGGGAGGAACCAATGGTAAGAGCAGCTAAGAATGTTCTTCCATTAACTTTAAAAGGCTCAGATAGAAAAGGATGACACAAAACACTGTATGAAGTTAGCAAAATCACATTAATTTCTATCCTCATAACCTTATATCCCCAAGCAATATGTGTATCCCAGATATTAATTAGGAGATTCACATCATGTGACTATAAATGTAATAAGACAGTCTGGGAGTGCTGGTGACAGAAACGGGACTGGGAATAGATCTGTTCATCATAAAAAGAGAGAGGGATGTAAGAGGCATATGTGATCCCGAAAGCCATCTGATGATTTGGGGAGTCCTTACTGTACTCCACCTGTTACCACACATGCCAGGAGATGCAGCAAATATAAGTTTTCCTGATAAGCCTTAAATGTATCCTTGAACACTCAGGGTGGTTACAACTCCCAAGTCAAAAGGGTCCTTACACTAATGGCTGAAGCTGTGTACACCAGATGACATAAGCCACATTTTTGGATATTTGGAACATAAACAGTTTAAACAATGAAAAATCCTTTTAGTATTGAAATTAATTAATTAATTATTTTATTTATTTGTTTATTTATTTATTTTTTAGGGCAGCACCCGGGGCATATGGAAGGTCCCAGGCTAGGGGTCGAATTGGAGCTACAGCTGCTGGCCTATGCCACAGTCACAGCCACTGCAACGTGGGACCAAGCCTCACCTGTGACCTACACCACAACTCACAGCAAAGCTGGATCCTAACCCACTGAGCGAGGTCAGGAATTAAACCCATGTCCTCATGGATACTTGTCAGATTCGTTTGTGCTGCTCCACGATGAGAACGCCCAAGAAATTTATTTATGATAACATGAATTCCTGATTCTTTCTCTCCCATTCAAGAGCAGAAGCATGCACGGAAGCAAAGCTCCTTGTTATTTCATGCAATTATTGCCTGGGTGCATATGTGATTCTAAAGAACCAAAAGATGAAATACGTAGTACCTACCCTAAGAAAGTCTTTTTCTAACAGTTGCAAACTGCTAGAGGAAAGAGGGCCATGATTTGCTTGTAGTTTCCAAATATATTGTCACAGTTCTTGGAGTTCTCCAGTTTTTATATCATCCCTTCACTTAACCAGCAGCCTCACTGGGCATGCGTAATACCGTTGCACTCTCACGTCTTCCCCCTTCTATATTTGATGTGTTGGAATTTTTCCATGATCTCAAGTGGCCAACAGCAGGACCTGTCACACAAGCAGTAGAACTCTGTATATTTGAGTAATGATCACAGCAGCCCTTTATTAGTCCAGTGACAGAGACATATGATGAATGTTTCTGAAATGACATTTGGGATGACAGGGCATGAAAATCCCCCAATCAGAGACCAGAGTTTTCAGAATCTCCAGAACGGCATTGTTGTCAGTAAAACTGAATACGTGCAAAGATGTTGCAACATGGACAGCCCCCAAATCAATTCATCATCACAGGCTGTGGAACTCACTTGCAGCAAAATCAATACAGAATTCCAGGCTTCCTGATAAAGAATCAGGGAGAATTTTATTTTAATCTTTTGCTTTACAAATGTTACCTTTAAATCCAATGAGAAAAACTGTATATGGAACTTTTCTATAAAATTGAGCTACAACTTTAAATTGTACCCAAATACTATCAAATACCTAGAATGTTTCCAGGGCCTAGAAACTCACCATTTCAGTCTGATGCCTTCGGTACAGAAATCAGGATAGGTTTATAATGATAAATAAAACAATCTGATAGGTTAAAAAATGAACAGTTCCAAAATGGAAAGTTCTGAAAAGCAGCATTTATATAAAAGACGTATTATTATGTTATTTCACGTTCATGAAATTCAAGTATTTTAATCACTGCAAAACAGTTATTTTAAAAAGTGTAAGGAAGTTCTGATTTCTGTGAAAAGCCTGTCATTAAAATATTTTGGTTAAATAATAACAAAAACTAACAATATCCATTTTTGAGGCAACATTTTGTTAGGAATGTGCTGGGGACTGCATTTACATAAATAAATTAATCTTTATAGTAACCAAGGAGGTAGACACTCTTAATATCCTTATTTTACAAAAGAAGTAATTGAAGGACAACAAAAGTAGTGAAAGCAAGAGGATACGTAGCTAGTAAGTAGTTGAGCTAAAATAGGAAGCCAGGAAAGCCTAACTCCAGAGCATGTGCTTGTAAACATTAAGCAAAAGGAAGCCGTTTTTCTTCCCCAATCGACAGTAAGACTTGTGTGTCTAAACTCAAGAATTTGGGGGAAATTAACCCCAAATAAATATGGCCAGATCTTCTTCTAGTGGCATTTGATATCATTGCTAAAAATACTGCTGGAGCCGTAATCATACTATGTGTTAGCTCTGTGTACTCCATGAAATTGCTTAAGTGGTGATGAAATCAATGAGAGGGATCTCCAAAACAAAACATTTGTATCTAGGATACTCACCTATCATCAACTTTGCTAATTCCAGAAAAACTCCAAACCGTTCTCATCTAAGCCTTGGTATGTTATGCTTTCCAAAGTTAATTCCAGTGGAAACTGGCTTAAAAAAATAAGCAATTTCCATTAATTTTAACAGCCTTGACAATGACACAGAGAGAGACATACATATAAACACACACATACACAAACACATTGAATCTAAATTCTAGCTTTTTTCTGGCGATGCTACCTAAGTTCGATTGCTCAAATTAATCTAACATTGATTTACTATTCTATCACTGCCCCTTTCACTTTGAAGCTTACAAGGTAATTGCACTTGTTTACTAAATTAAAAACTGTTTGCATAGGGGCACTGTTTAGAAAACAGATGGATTCAAATCATATAAAAAACAGTTCAAATTTATTCTGTCACTCTTTACAGAATGAATGAAGAACACAATATAAAACGCATGCTATTCTGTGTAGAAACAAATCAACACACAACCCTTAAGACATCAGTCTGGACTTAGTGGTCAGAGAATTTCTGCAGAGAAAGTCACCTTTGCCATGCTGACAAGAATTTTAGAGATATTAGAAGAATAATGTGTCAGTTTCCTAACTGGACCTATCACCATATTCAGAGGTCTAACTTTCTTTCTAATACTATTCTAAGTTTTATAGGAATTCAAGAGTTGAAAATCCGTCCATTACAAAACAAAAAAAAAGATGTTTTAAACACACCTTACTAGTTACATATGGAGACAAAACACTACAAAACTGCAATCAAATTACTATCTCTTGTATTATAACACAAAGATAGAGCTGAAAGGAATTTAAAAACCTGAAGTCAATAGTATATTTACTCTTTTCAAGGAACATAAAACTTACAAACCTGCTGCTGTTTCGATTCTCAGTTCTTTCAGGACAAGATTCAGCTGTAATTTGTGTTTTGTTTGTTTATTTTGTTTTCTGTAGAAAAGCTGAAAGTTTGTATACAGTACACATATAAAATGAATTCACTAGAGTATGACTTCTTTCAATATGGACGTAGACAATGAGGTTCTAAAAAAATGTAAAGAAAATTTTCTCTTCATTTGAGAGAATCCCAATCTGCTATTGAAAACTTAGATTAGGAAAAAAAACACATATGTTCTGTATTTATAGTCACAGTATATGTTTTTAAATCTACATCTATCTATATGTGGATAAATATAAAATAGAATAATTGAGTAAAAGAAAGAGTACCATTATCTTATCCCACTAATATATGTAAGCAGTGTTACAATGATGGTTATTTCCTTTCTTTCTTCCTAGAACCTCAGGTCAAGTGTTCTTGACAGCACCTCCACAGAGCCCCACTGGTTAGGCAGCGTGAAGACTGCCTCTCTTATTTCATTTCTCAATTCCTCCCTGCAGGGATATGCTGGTACCAGCTGGGGATCATGTATGCAATGTCTGCCTCCTCACATCTTCCACCTAGGATGACTTTAACCCTCTTCAGGGAGAATTTATTTTAGTTTTTCCCAGTAAGGGGCCTACATCTCTTGAATAATCTAATTCATAGATTATTGTTAAAGGTTAAACTTGGTACAGTGAAATATTAACATGGCTTCAATTTCTCTTTTGCTATGATCAAAATAAAGTGCATTGGTGAAATCTGGCCATAGGATTAGTCAAAAATTGGACCAAAGAACAAGGTCGACTGTGTAGTTTAAGGGATTTTTAAGAATCTGTATGATGTCAAATTCTAACCCCAAGAATCAATCATTTTACTCAAAGTGCAGAGAAATGAATTAATACCAGAAAGCTATAGATAATATATTCCTACATATACAGGAGCTAGGCATGCAAGTCCTTTATCACATTTCATATTTAGGATAAGGTAAGAAAATTAGATTGGGCTTTTAGTTAACTGAAAGTTAATTAGATTCAAGATATTTATGATATGAGAACCAAAATCAAATTTTTTAAAGTTAAATTCACTATGTATTAATGTATTTAATGTATACATTTGGTTTCTCTTATAAAACATTATTAATTGAATGTTTACTAAGAATAGAAAGTTAGGCATTGGGTATAGAGTAGATACATTTTCCTGTCCTTATGGAGTTTAGAGTTTTGCAAGAAAGACAAACAATTAAGCAGGATATTGCAATGATAAATGATAAGTTTTAAGACAAAGAAGTGCATGTGTTATGAAAACTCCATGCTACAGGAACTGGCAGACGTAGGGAGGAAAGAAAGAAAGAGAGAAAGAGTGAAAGAAAGAGAAAGAAAGAAAGGAAGGAAGAAAGAAAGAAAGAAAGGGAGAAAGAAAGAAGGAGAGAGAAAGGAAGGAAGGAAAAGAAAGAAACAAGTGAATAAAAAAGAAAGAAAGAAAGAAAAAGAAAAGAAAGGGGGAGAGAGAGAGAGAAAGGAAGGAAGGGAGGGAGAAAGGAAAAAGAAAGAAAGAAAAGAAAAGAAAAATTAAGAGAGGAAGAAAGAAAGGAGGTAGGAAGCAAGGAAGGGAGGAAGGAAGGAAGAAAGAAATGATGGAAACTGAGGCGTTATGAGTAATCAAAGAAACAGAAGGGAAAAAGAATGATCTATGAAGCAGAAACAGCTATTTAAAGACCCAGAAGCAAGAGAGCATGACCTGTTCAAGAAACTGAATGAGGGCAAGGATAGCTGGAATACAGAATGTGAAGGTGAAAGTTAAAGGATCAGAAAGAAGGAAGCAGTGGTAGGATTTGACAAGAACTCCTAAGCAAAATTAAGAATGTTTAGCTTTATCTTAGGAGTAACAGGAAGTTGGTTAAAAATGTTTAAACACAAATTTAAAAACTGTATAGTAAGAAGATTACCATGGTTGATAAATATCATTTTGGAGCCTAGATATAGGCTCGAAGACTAAGAATCTGGGATTGGATTCAAAGTCGGAAAGAGGATATGTAAACTTTGATCTGAGTTCGAGAGAGAAACTTAAAGCTGAGATCCAAGAAAGAGATCCCATTCCTAAAATAACAAAACAAAGAATGGTTCCTTTCATCCTCTCTGAGAACTCTTCTCTGCCCAAGACTCCATGTGGGGAAAAGAAATTTAACAAAACTGAATGTAAGCCAGACACAGGAATAAGTTCAAATTTACACAAGAGCTAAAATCCTAAAATGCTATTTTATGTTTTAAACAGATTCCAGGTCAGTGAAAACCTTGCATTACCACAATCATTTTTTAAAAATCACGCTATAACTAAAAAAGAAAAGAAAAAGAAGAAAAAAGTTAAAATCACTTTAAAATCACACAAGAAAAATATCCGAGAGACAGCATGTAAGTTTTCTAAAAAAGAATTTGTATATCTAAAGTGACTGAAGAGTTGAAAGAAGGATTAGAAACCATAAAGGCACTTTTTGTTGCATCTCACATAGCATCAAGCTGTTTTATGGACCTTCCTGCTCAGAAAATCTTACCTTATTAGGGAACTAAAGTTAAAACAAAAACTAAATTTCTTTAATCATTTCCTTTCCCTGAACTAATCCTAAAACAGCCAGTGATGGCAGTTCTGGCTGTAGTCAATGAAATGTCTCAGGCTTTACATTATTATATCAACTTTCTCAGGGTTTCAAATTGATAGCAAATTTACTCTATCAGGGACAATCCCAGTCACTTTGAAAGCACATTAACATTGAAATCGTTAGAAGTGAATTGATTGCCAATCTAATCTAAAATAGTTAATTTAAAGCACATTTAAAAGAAAGTGAATGTGCTTTCATTTAGCGTTTGGCTTTAGCATCCTGGCCAAGGATGAGAAGGAAAAAAAAGAGAGTGAGAAGAAGAAAGACTTGGTCTCTAGTTCTTAGGCAACCAGATGGTTCCATAAGGTTTTTTGCTATTAAAACATTCTCAGCTCAACATGGTCCACAGATTCTAATCAATAGGAGAGTCCCCAGACAAATGAGGAGGAATGTGGCCTGACCCACCCTTACAAGTATAAGATGATTTCCACCTCATCATTAAGTATATATAGCTTGGAGGCTAATGGTTCGGTAGAAGTAACGATATACTTTCAAAGTTTAATGTTTCAAAAATTTGTGCTAATAACCAAAAATAAACAAACAAGTGTGGCAGTACATTCTGCTTACCTTGTTCTGCAAAAGCCTCAACTGGCAATTGTCTCAATCAGGCACATGAACCATCAAGGGATGCTCATTTAATTAACGCTAGCATAGACCTTTAGTGGAAAATTTTCACAATGGATTGGATTTTCCTGTTCACTCTTTTTACTTTTGATTGATTTTTTTAAAGTTTAGAGAGCCTTTTGAACCAACTGTAAGTCTTTCATAATTTAGTAGAACATGAAAAGCCAACATCTAATAAGAATTTTCCATTGATACCCCTGCCTAATATCTGGAGGTGAGGAGATAGGGGTGGGAGAGGGGAGACCTCTCAGTACTCTGCTGGAAAGGATATTTGATTGTGAAGATGGTTTAATATTCAAAATTCATCAGTAACCGTAAGCAACTGCTAAACTGGTAAAGTATCATCACCAAGTTATTACAGAAGTTTATCTTTCGCTTTTATATTGTGTCAATTTTCTTCACCATCTGAGTGGTTGTGAGCAGATAAACTTGGGTGATTTCCAAGAAATGCATTGAAAGATAAATTGAAAATGCACATGGGAGCCATATGTGAAAGTCCTTGATGACCATGTTAAGGTGTTTTACCTCAGTTTCATAAGTATGGTGATCAGGATTTAAGGGAAAAGTAAAGCCTGTTTACGGTTACAGCTTAAAAAGAGTGGTTTGTCAGATTGGAGCAGAAACAGTGCTAAAAGTAGGAATATATCTAGGAAGCCTCTACAAAACATAAGATGAGAAGTAATAGGTCAGAGCTTTATCTCTGAACTCCTACACCTTCGGCAAATTTCTTGCTAGGTGCTCCCTTTTCTAAAAACAATAACAATATAACCCTTATACCAAAGGTTCTCAGTCTTAACTGTGCACAGGAATCATCCTGGGTTTCTTCTGAAAAAAGACATTTTCAGGATCTTTCGGTCAAAATTTTTTTAGATTTGTTTTAAATTTAAATTTTATTGGAGTATAGTCAACTTACAATCCTGTATTGATTTCAGGTGTCCATCAGAAATTTGAATCAAGAATTCTAGGATGGGAGTTCCTGTCATGGCAGGAATGAACCCGACTAGTATCCATGAGGATGTGGGTTCAATCCCTGGCTTTGCTCAGTGGATTAAGGATCTGTCATTGCCTTGAACTGTGGTTTAGGTCATAGATATTGCTCAGATCTGGTGTTGCTGTGGCTGTGGTGTAGGCCAGCAGCTGCAGCTCTGATTTGACCCCTAGTCTGGGAATATCCATATGCCTCAGGTGGGGGCCTACAATTCTAGGATAGGACTCATGGAGGTCTCAACATTTCCCAAGTGATTTTGATATCAGTGACCCTGAGGTCCTAATTTGAAAAGACAATTTTAAAGAACTAAGAGTTCTGTTAAAAATTTTTTCTTCAGATGTATCCTCCTCCAAGTAGGAAACCTTCTAAAAATAACCAATTGCAAAAAGTTCTCAATGATGTAATTTTGGATGTACTCTAGTTTTAAGGAAAATGAAGTTACGTAAAGAAAATGAAGTTATTATAATATGAACCAATTGTTAACTCAACCATTACATATTTATTATATATAATAAATGAGAAAATATGCATAAATTGCAAAGGTTTGGCATTATATATAACATTTATATGCAGTAAATTTCACTTAGAATTTGTTCTAAATGGAAAAACAGATTTGGAGGGTCTTTTTCCTTTTTTTTCCTTCTTCTCAAGAGCACACAGAAAAACATAAAGCCTTGATGTAAGTATCATAAATAGATGGTAAAACCAATGAATAATTTTGGTACTTTCCTTCAAAGCAATTCTAACAGGAAAGAGTCCTGTTATCCTATGATTCTTGACTAATCCCATGTAAATCACAAAAACCATGTGTAGTGGACACCTTAATGCTCAGGCTAGATTCCTATCCCCTTAACTCCCGTGGTCTTTTCTTCCTTCAGCCAACACTTCAGCTTTCTTTGTAGGGATGCCCTTGGGCTTCCAAACCCGCTGTGCCTACAAGCACATGGAGCAACAGGTGCCTAGAAATTTATGTACCCCCAGGATAGCTCTTTACCAATGACTGACTCACACGGGATTATGAAATTTCAGCTCCCTTGACTGAACTTGGAACCAATTCTGAGGCCCCAGCTACACTCAAGAGCTTCTCTGAGGAATCAGGCTGAGACTGGGACCTTGCCGGAAACCTTACCTTTTGGCTTCTTCCTATTTTATGTCCTGCTTTCCCCACTCCCATAAGGGTTTCTCCTGGGAGCACTTTCTTAGTAAATAACGTGCAGTTGATTCTTTATTTCAGGGTGTGAGCCTAGGGAACCCACCGTGAGCCATAATGTTAATCATACTCACAACTAATGACTCCTCCAGGAGGAAAACAACAAATGAAAATACAAGTGAAACAAAATACAGTGTAAACTACACAAGTGTAAACACAACACATGAAAACACATCTTGGTGTTTAGTCGCATACAAGGAAATCAGTCAGAAAGGGTCTTTGATCTTACATTAAAAGGGCAAGAAATTATTAATGAAGTTTAAATAGGAATGTATGTTATTCTACCTTTTCACCTCCAGATTTTTCACACCAAATCCAGAATCCTCCCATTATTCACTCCCATGGTTTAATACTGAACGCAGACATTGTTCTCTGGCTTGAAGTTCAGGACAAGTGCTTTCCTAAGCTCTACGAAATGCCAGTATTCGAGGATCATTGTAGGTAATATGTAAAAAGAAAAAGTGTTGGGTAAATGATCCAAATTTAAAATGCATTTGAGAAATGCCAGTTTAAACAAAATAAAACAGAGTATTTGATTCAGAGTATTTCAAACATTTAATATAATAATGCTCATTGTAAATGTTCAGTAAAGTGGTAGCTTTTATTTAAGCCTTACTTACATATCCTATTCAACAAACAAATCCTTTCCTTTATCTTTTCATAACTTTATTGAGATATAATTGACATATAATAAAATGCATATATTTATACAGCCATAAAACCGTTGCCACATTCAATTTAATGAACCCATCCATTACCCCTAAGAGTTTCCTCGTACCTCTTTGTGTGTGTGTGTGTGTGTGTGTGTGTGTGTGTGTGTGTGTGTGTGTGTTTGTTTCATTTTAGGTCTGCACCAACAGCATATGGAAGTTCCCAGTCTAGGGGTCGAATTGAGCTGTAGCCACTGGCCTACAGCACAGCCACAGTAATGCAGGTTCCAAGCCACATCCGCAACCTAGACCACAGCTCACGGCAATGCCAGATCATTAACCCACTAAGCAAGGGCAGGTATCGAACCTGTGTCCTCATGGATGCTAGTCATGTGGGTTAACCATTGATCCAGGACAGGAACTCCCTCCTTGATGTTGGTGTCTCACTGTCTGGCTTCACTTGACATGATAATTTCTAGGTCCATCCATTTACTGCAAATGCCGTTTTTTTTTTGCTGTTTTTTTTATTGTATTTTTTATTTTCTTCTAAGTTTTAAGAGTTCTTTATATACTTTGGATAAAAGTTCTTTGTCAGGTATATGATTTGAATATATTTCCTCTGCCTGTAGTTTGTCTTTTTATTCTCTGAAAAGTGACTTGAAGGACAGAAATCCTTAATTGTGATAAAGTCCTATTCATAAATGTGGGGTTTTTTAGTTGATTCTTCCTCTGGTGTTAGAGCTAAAAAAAAAAAAAAAAAAACCTTTGTCTAAGCCAGTGGCTTTCAACCAAAGTTAGTGTTGCCATAGGACATTTTTCAATGTTTGGAGACACTTGGTTGTCAGAATATGAGGGAGGTAAGGAGAAACACTACTGGCATCCACTACGTAGAGCCCAAGGATGCTACTAAATTCCTAGTATGCACAGGAAGGCCCCTCCTCTCTCTCCCATTTAATGTTTACTGAATTAAACATTTCAGTAGTGAGAATGCTGAAAAATTCTGACTTAATTCTAAGTCATAAAGATCTTATATGTTCTATACATTTCACATTTTTAGTTTTCACATTTATATCTGTGATCGTTTTGAGGTTTTTTTTTTTTTGAGAGAGATGGTTCATATGCTTCTACATAAACATCCAAGTTTTTTTCAACACTATTAATTAAAATTACTATACTTTCTGCACTGAATTATCTGTGTACCTTTGTTGAAAATCAATTGACCATATGAGTGATGGTCTATTTCTGAACTCTATTCTACTTCTTCGATCTATTTTCTGTCTTGATACAGTATCTTCATTCCTGAAGTTTTACAATAAGTCTTGAAATTGGTACTTTACTTTTCTCTTTTCAAAGTTGCTTTAGCTATTTATTCCTAAGTAGTTCATATTTCCTAATGCTAGTGTACATGGATATTATTTAATTTTGGTGAAATATACATAATATAAAATTATGATTTTAACCCTTTTTTGTCTTTTTTTGGGAGGAGTCCACACCCGAGGCCTATGGAGGTTCCCAGTCTAAGGGCTGAATCAGAGCTACAGCTGCTGGCCTACACCACAGGCACAGCAACGCGGGATCCAAGCCACATTTGCAACCTACACACAGCTCATGGCAATGACGGATCCTCAACCCACTGAGCAAGGTCAGGGAGCAAAACAGCATCCTCATGGATACTAGTCGGGTTCCTTAATCGCTGAGTCACGACAGGAATTCCAGCATTTTAAGTTTAAGCATTTTGAAGTGTGCAGTGCAGTGTCATTAAAGTACGTTCACACTGTTGTGCAAACATCACCAACATCCAACCATAGAATGTTTTTCATCTTTCCAAACTGAAAATCTGTATCCATTAATCAATAACTCCTCCCTCTGTCCAGTTCCTGGAACCTATCATTTTACCTACTCTCTCTATGATTTTGATTTCTCTCAGTATCCCATATGTATAGGTTCAGAGTATTTGTCCTTATAAATAAAGATGCTTCACGAATTTACATGTCACTCTTGTTCAGGGGCCATGCTAATCATCTCTGCATTGTTCCAATGTCAGTTCATTGTATTAATGAAGTGAGTACTATTTTTTATTTCAACTTCTGATTATTCATTTCTAGCCTATAGAAATACAGTTGTGTTTATTGATCTTGTGTCCTCTAACCTTTCTAAGCTCAGCCAACACAGAGATAAAATTATAATTATAATCATTTTATTTATTAAAGTGGAGACTGATAATTAGAAGCACTGGAGAACAGGACATACTAGTAATTTGTGACCCTATGTGAGTCTCCAAGTCATGCCTAATTTGCAGGAATCAGGGGATAGATTCATAGAAACAGCATTTTGGGTGGAGCTGGGGAAAACATTGAGATTCATAGATGCCAGATGGCCTGTTCAAGAGAGGAATGCCCCTTTATCTCCGGCTGCCAGTGTATACTTAAAAAGATTATTTCTAAAGAGCAAAAACTTTCTGCTCCAAAACTATTTCTCTCCACCAAAAGCCAAATATTTTTCAGCAAATTTAATGTTTAACATTAAAAAAGAGACTTTACAGTGTATCTAAAAACTTAGACATGTGCCTAAAACTAAAGGGACTGATCAGTAATAGCAATATTGGTTACGGTCCCAACTCTCTACCAGAACTAATACATGTAGACCTCTCTATATAAGTCTAAGAAGAAAAGGGGGAAAATCCAGAAGTACAGAAACACCTAGCATCAAAAATAATAGGACAAAATGAGAATTGAGAACAAATGATACTTTGTAAAAATAGTCATTAAAGAAACAGAATTCTTTTGCAGAAAATTAGAAAGCACGTTGCATTCGTAAATCTAGAGAGAGCTCTTATGAAAATAGAGTAATAGCAAAATAAGGGAGTTCTTATGAATGCAAATCATGATTCGAAGGCTTTAAGAAAAAAGCGGTGAATAATACATTGAATAAGGCAGAAAAGCAAATTATCAAACTAAAAAAGAATCCTAGGAAATTCTCTGAACTCCAAGGAATAATAAAAGGCAAATACATGGAAGTTAGGAAAAAAAAAAAAAAGAAAGAGATGGTAAGGGTTAATTTTAGAAATCTTATATATAGGAGTCCATATGGAAAGAATAGAAAAAAAAGAAATAATCAAAGAATATGTTTTAAAGATTTTTGGGTATAAGACACAACGCTTTTTGTAAGCAAACTCAGTAAGTATCTGGCAAATAATTCATTGCCTTGTAACATTTCTAAATTGCATGTGTGAGAGAAATTATTGTACAATCATCCATGTTAGAGAATTGGGTTATTCATGATGAGAAAATACTTGAAGACTAATTATCTACAAAATTAAATTAGAGAAGAAATGGGGCAATTTCAAACCTATATTGACTCAGAAACTATGTCATTCACATTCTCTTTATGAAAAAGTATGTGTAATAATTATGTCTGCATTTCCCTGAATAATACTCCATGTACTTCTGGTCAACTGGACATTCTCTTCTAGGAAGTGCCTGTACAGAATTCTTGCCAGTATTACTATTAGATTTTTAATTTTTCATATATAAATTCATAGAATTCTTCATATATTCTGAAAATGCTTTATATTATATTGCAAATGTAGACTATCTTTATTCTGCTTTTATTAAATATTTTGATACACATATTTTTATTTTAATGAAGTTGAATTTAGCAATTTCTTTCTTTATGATTTCTTCTTTGTTTGCCAGTTGGAAAACTAAAAATTTCTTTTTGAGGTTGTAACAATATTCTCCTGTATTGTCTCTTAAAATTATGTAGATTTTCCTTTTACATTTAGATTTTTAATCCAACAGGAATTTATTTTTTTGTATGGTGTAAAGAAGAAATTTAACCCTCCCCTTTTTATTACATAGAGATAATCACTCATTCCAACACAACAGGATAAAAAAAAATTGCTTTTCCAAACTGGCACACTTACATAAAATGTGAGTATGTGTATGTGTGTGGTTGCATGTCCATCTCTGAGATTTGACTTATGCTCCATTTGTTTGTGTCTCTGCACCAATACCATGCTCTCTTGGTACTATGGTTTTATCATAAAGATTGATACCTGGTAGGGGAAGTCTTCCCAGTGGGTTCTTCTGTAAAATTGTTTTAGCTCTTCTTGTGTCTTTTGACTCTCTATAAAGTTGAGGTTAAAGTAATCACTTTAAATATATACCTTCAAATGGATTTTGATTAGAATTGCATTGAATCAATAGGTCAATTTTGAGATTATTTTATATTTTGATTATTGAATATCTTAATATAAATATTCTTCATTTATTTACTTAAAATTGTTTTTAAATTTTAAAAAATAATTTTATATGAGAATCTGTACAATAAATTCCTAGATAAATTGAATTTTTTTAATTTGAAATGGGGTTTATTTTTTAATGTTTTAAAAAGCACGTAAATATGTATATAATGCTTTCTGTTTTTAACTATTATACCTATATTCAGCAGTCTTACTAAACAATTTAATAAATTATTAAACGTTAATATGTAATTCATCTGTATGTTCTATCGAATAGTCTTCAGTTACAATGATATGATTCACAACTATTGCCAGGTTTTTTGTTGTTGACTTTTTGTTTCCAAACTTTTTCTCTGCCTCTCTGCCTTGAACATCCCAAATTGAAAAAAAGTTGTGATAACAGTAACTTGTTTCTTGTTCCTAAATTTATAGCGAGTACTTTCAGCTTTTCACTATAAAATATTGTGTTTACTGTACTTTATGTAGATAACCTTTATAAGATCAAAGAGCAAAATAGTGAAACATTTCTTTAAAGTACTATCATGGCCAAAAAATAAAAATGACCAATAAATTATTCTGTTTCCTCCAGAGGAAAAAAAAATAGAAACTGTAGAGTTGCTATCACTACCAATTTTAAATACTAGATTATCAGAAAGTATTCCTATGGCTCTCAAGTGGTTTGCAGGAATGGAGTTCGCATATCTCTAGAGAGCATATTTGTTAAAGAATAGGCTTTCCAGAAAATGACCTTCCAAAATCTCGCAAAGTTTCATTTATATTTAAAATCAGATCATTTGCTCTCTAGAACTCCAAATTCTCTCTCTACATAGGTGGGTCCTACCACCATCATCAAGGTTAGAAGGCAGTAGAGAAACATCATTGTATGCTATCCACAATTTTGACAGCCCCTTTGGAAATTATGTGCATACTAATTAAAATATTGTTAAGGTATAATTTTATATTTAAGCATTTGGAAGATGTTGTATATAGTTCAGAACCTAAGGTTATGAAAGGCTGTATGCAACCAAATGAAATATTTTTTTTTAAAAAGGATATTTCAGACTATAAGATATGGTCCCAAGGAAGAATAACAAATACATTTGGTCGCTAAAGTAAAGGCATTATGGGACGTGAAGATTCTATTTGGCTAATTAAAAGGAAAATTGAATATGATGCTACTAATCATATAAGTGGTGAACACGTCATAATTTATATCATAAAAATATATAAGTGATCTACTTATTTTAAGATTATTCTTTAGATACTGGCAGGAAGCATTTCTATTACCTTCCATTGTTATCTTCTGTGTATTTGGAGTATTCATGAAGCAGCAGTTAAATGAGTTATATATGAATACATATATGAATACATATATATTTTAGCTTTTTTGAAAAATGTTGGAAAGGAATTTGCTTCCAGCTACTTCAATTAAGTTCACTTCCTATAATATTTTCACTATTGGATTTCTTTCCTACAGGTGTTGTTGACACTGCCCATTGATTCTTTACAACATCCCATCTCAGTTTTTCATTAGATCGCAGAATGGGTTTCTGTTCCTTGTAAGTAAAGCAGTGTTGTTGACAAAATCCAACTTACAAAATTCACTTAAATTGTTTGACATATAAGTATTATTTTAATGATGCCATAGAGAGGGATGTTAATTTAGATTAAAAACATATAGATAATACATTTTCAATGATCACATCAGTAAATAATAAGTAGAGTATCTGGTCAAACTTGATGCTGAGATATATAAGCATATCTCATACACTCAATTTTAGAAAAAAAAATATTTATTGGAAGTACTCATATGTAGAATTACTAGAAGGCAGTTGATTTTGTTTATGCTCCTTGAGTGTATTAATGCCGGAAAAACTTTTTTAAAGATTTCAATGTCCTAATTACACTCTTGCAACCCTTCACTATCTTTGACTATTGCATCTAAAATCTTGATGTATAATTACTATAGTCAGGGTTCTTACAACTTTTAAGTTTGTTTGGACTTCTAAATATTATATTGAGAATGGTATATTTAAGTTAGCAGTATCTTATTAGCCAGATTCCAAGTATTCATTCCACCTATTTTATTGAGTTCAAGCAACCAACATTGATAATTATCCCTTTTTTTTTTCTCCTCAAGAGGAAGTCATGTCTCTGTGATTTGAAAGTTCAAACAGGTAAAGTGTCTGAGCATAAAGGACATAATGTTTGTTAGAATGGAAGAAAATACTGCTAATACCACTAATAATAGATAAAGTCTATGAATACTTCCTATAATTCTGACCCTATTTTGAACCCTTTGCTTATTTACTTACTTGAGAAGAGTAAGGGTCTCCAAAGAGTTGACATAAGTTAGTAGAAGAACAATATGAGATGGTAATTAAGAAGATCCTGTAGGAGAACTGGAAACCCTATTTCATGAGTTTATACTACTCATTAATAATGAATAAATAACAACACTTGCATTTCTGAATTAAATTTAACTCCCCCTGATTTTTGTGTATTGGTCCTAACTACAGCCTCTGGATTGTGTATTAGGCTAATGCCTTTCTCACATGACACATCTTCCTTTATTTAAAGTCAACCGTCATGAGACTTCAATCTTTTCTTCTCCAATCTAAACTCTGACAGTACTTATATATTTTCTCATTGCTTGAGAGAGATAAAATTGACAAGCCAAAAACTGGTTACAGCATCTGCTTTCAGAAAAAAATGAGGCTCCTCGAGATAATCTAGAAAGTGGGTTTCCTCAATCAATGCCATAGCTCATCTCTGCCCCGTCTCTGCTAAGGAAGCATCATGTATGTTTGTTCTTCCAACCCATTAGTTTGTCCGTTACTCCTACATTCATATTAATTTCGCCCTCACCTAAATTTTTGCTTCTACTACCTGGATTTTTAAATAATATTCAGGTTATTAACATTTTTCTCTCTACTATATTCTACTGAAAACTAATAGTCTCCTTTTCCATTATGGTCTTCCTTTAAATGTTTTAGTTATATACATAGTTTTCTAATATATCTTTTGTTTTGAATTTAATCCTATTCGTTTCTTTCCTCTTTCCTTTTTCATTTCAATACAAAAATGATTTTTCAAATACATTCTTCTTCAAGGTATTATAGAAATTCCCATATTTTACAGATCCAACCTTGCTTTCTAAAACGCAGTATGTGAATTCAACTAAAGCATGATTGAGCAACAAAAGTTTCTAAGGTGATAGTATTTCACTTTACCAATACCAGAATTATAAATGGTTTCCACTGAACAGGCAGTATTTGTAAACTCAGCTGCAATCATAAAAGAAATCCTAAGTACGGTATTAGTAATTTGAGTCATGCAGGTGTTCTTCATTTCAAAACAACAAAATGCAAGCAACTTTGAAGCTGCAAATAAATTGATCTTCTTTTTATATTTAGGTTTGAATTATTTGTTTGGAATCTGATATGAATTCCTCCCAAAGGAACCATTCTTGTATGTGGTCGTGTATGTGGTAACTTGTTTCTGAAAATCAGCCCGCAATTTGCATTTAACCTATTTTATAAATGAAACACTGTACAATTCTGGTGAACAATATATGTTAATTGTCCAGTTACAAATTTAGTGAATAAGTTAAACCAAAAGAACTTGTAATTATTTTATTTACCCCAAAGGCTAATATTAAAGGCAAAGATTGAAAAGAGGTCTGTTTTGCTGGTGACTACATATCCTGTAAAACATTTCTAAGCCTTAAAGCCTGAAGTCAAGCAGAACAGTTTGGCTGTTCCGAAAATTGACGGGCCTGTCTAAAACCAGAGTGAAGCACAGTACACTTGAAGTTTTCCTAGTATAAACTTTATTGTTTTAGATACTAAATATTAACAATTATTTATTAGTAATATAAATAAATATTCTATTACTGTATCTAGCTCCCCCATAGTTGGCTCCATTGGACACTTTACTTGATGAACAGTTTGGACCCAGTTTCTGAACTATTTCTGGCTGTCAAGTAGGGGCCTCAGAAGATAAATATCTCATGTTGAAGTTTGACATTCCCTCGCTCTTCTTCATCTGGCCAGGGGCAGCTTCTGTGTGTTTTTGGCTTTTTACTTTTTTTTCATTTTCTATAAGTTTTATGTAGTTGATTTACAATGTTTTGTCGATGTCTACTGTACAACAATGTGATTCAGTTATATACGTACACACATCCATTCTCTTTCAGATTCTTTTCCAGCATAAATTATCCCACTATGTTGGGTAGAGTTCTCTGTGCTATACAGCTGGTCCCCATTGGCAACTCATTCCATATACTTCAGTGTGCATATGCCAATCACAAAGCCCCAGTCCATCCCTCCCTGTGCCCACCTCTCCACTTTGGTAACCATTCATTGGTTTTCAAAGATTGTGAGTCTGTTTCTATTCTGAAAATAAGTTCATTTGTATCCTTTTTTTAGATTCCACATAAGCAATATCATATGATGTTTGTTTTTCCCTAACTTCACTTATTACGATAATCTCTAGGTCTATCCATGTTGCTGCAAATGGCATTATTTCATTAATTTTTATGACTGAGTTATACTGCACTGCATATTTCCTTTATCCATTTCTTTGTTGATGGACATTTGGTTGCTTCCATGTCTTGGCTATTGTAAATGATACAGCAATAAACATTGGGATGCATTTATTTTTCAAATTACAGTCTTCTCTGGATAGTTGCCTGGGAGTAGGATTGTTGAATTATATGGTAGATCTATTTTTAGTTTTTTGAGGAATCACCATACTGTTTTACATGGTGGTTGTACCAATTCACGTTCCCACTAATGGTGTAGGAAGGTTTGCTTTTCTCTGCACACTCTCTAGCACTTATTGTTTGTAGACTTTTTGATGATGGTCATTATGTCTGGTTTATAAAATGATATCTCATAGTAGTTTTGATTTGAATGTCTCTAATAATTAGTGATATTGAGCATCTTTTCACGTGTTTATTTTGGACATCTGTGTCTTCGGAGAAATCTCTGCACAGATCTTCTGCCCATTTTTGGATTTGATTGTTTTATAGATAGATAATAGATAGATAGATAGACAGACAGGCAGACAGACTGAGCTGTATAAATTGTGTTTATATTTTGGAAATTAATCCCTTGTTTGTCGCCTAATTTGCAAATACTGGAGAAAATTCTGTGTGTTGTGTTTTCATTTTGTTTATGGTTTCCTTTGCTGTGCAAAAACTTTTAAGTTTAATTAGGTCCCATTTGTTTATTTTTGTTTTTATTGTGATTACTCTAGGAGGTGGATTTGAGAAGGTATTTCTGTCATTTATGTAAGATAGTGTTCAGCCAGAGAGTTTTCCTCTAAGACTTTTATAGTTTCCAGTCTTATATTTAGGTCTTTAATTCATTTTGAGTTTATTTTTGTGTATAGTGTTAGGAAATGTTCTAGTTTCATTCTTTGACGTTTAGCTGTTCAGTTTTCCCAACACTACTTATTGAAGAGACTGTCTTTTCTCCATTCTATATTTTAGGCTCCTTTGTCATAGATGAGTTGACCATAGGTGTGTGGGTTTATTTCTTGGCTTTCTGTCCTCTTCCATTGATCCATAGTTCTGTTTTTGTGCCAGCACCATACTGTTTTGATGATGGTAGCTTTGCAGTTTAGGCACAATGTTCCCAGGGGCCTCTTGGCTCTGCAGACCTGAGAATCTCATCTCTCATTCACAGGCACTTTCTCAAGCCCTGTTTGAAATGAAGTTTTGATTATTAGCATCACTAAGCTCCCAATAATTGTAAACTTGCTTTCTGATCACTACCTTACTCCCTGGAAAGGACTAAAACCTGCCTCTGTTGCCAAACACTCTCTAGAGACTAAGATTTTATCCAGAAAATAGTCTTGTTATCCTTGTATGAATTTTTTCTTGGATGTGTTTATCTGGAAGACCATAACTAATAACACAACCTAGATTTCTGAGGCTATGTGAAATCCCTGTTTTTCCATTAGACTTAGGAAGTTAATATTTTCTTTTACATTGACCATATTTCCTAAAAATTAGCCTTTATTCATGTGTCTGCTTGTTGGAAACTCTATTATCAGCACCTGCTTCAACTTCCTCAATCTCTTGCCACATGTAATGCCAATAACTCCAACCTACCCTCCTAGACTTTTCAGACAAATCACCATACTTCTACAATGTCATTAGGTATAATACCTACATGCAATCTAATGCAAAAAAAATACACACATCTACATGTATCTCTATACATACATATTTATATGTATACATTTATTTATATTAACATATACAAATATGCATGCATTTTGTATTTGCATATGTATTCTTTCCTTACATATGTAGAACTCAGAGATATCATATAATGTATTGTAATTACTCTTTAAAGGAAACCCCAAATTTAAAAACAAGTATTTTTAAAATGCACTGACCTTTAGAAAAGTTATTCTTGGAAAGGGACTGAGAGCAAGCCCACACTCGGTTTGGCAATAACTAATGCTACCTGCCTGTCATTTTTAAAATAACTAGAATTGTTTGACTGTATCCTTGCAAGGAAACAATGCAATGACACATTTTCACAAGGGGTAAATGTACGTAAAATTGTTAACTTGAAATTAGTGAAGTTTGGTTCTTCATTTTTATATGAGATACACATAAAAACGTGGAAGTGTCATAATTTCACTTTTGGAAGTGAATTGATAGCAACAGTTAACGGTTTTGCTATCTATCTGAAAAACGAAATTGCATAACAATACAAGTTTTCTGAATATTTTACGTAGATTTAGCCATCTTCGGCATAGAACCCAAGATCTCTATTAGGCCATGAACTTAATCTGAATTGTTTTAAAAATCAGTTTCATAAATTTAAGCCACAAATTCAGCAGCAAAAACAAGCAGGAATCTTGTTGAGAACAATAAAACCAGTGTGTCCCAAGTGGGTAACTACCATGATTTGTTTTTTTTTAATTTTTTTTATTATAGTTCATTTATAATATTTTGTCAATTTCTTCTGCACAGCAAAGTGACCCAGTATACACACATATATATATATGTATATATACACAAATATATATGTATATATACATTCTTTTTCTCCTCCGTCATGTTCCATCACAAGTGATGAGATATATTTCCTTACGCTATACAGTCATAATTCTTAGCATATAAGTCTTTCTCTTCCTTGTTCAGTTTATTCCTGGGTATTTAATTTTTGGGCGTGTGTATTTAAAAGGTACTGTATTTTTATATTCCTTTGATAATATCTCACTGTTAGTATACATAACCAATTTCTAAATACTAATCTTGTATCTTGCTATTTTGCTGAATTCCTTGATCAGTTTGAATAATTTTTGCGTGGGATCCTTAGGATTTTCTATATATACTATCAGGCCATCTGCATAGAGTGACTGTTTTACCTCTGCTCTTCCATTTTTGATACCTTTTATTCCTTTTCTTTGTCTGATTGTTGTGGCTAGGACTTCCAATACTATGTTGAATAAAAGTGGTGAGAGTGGGCATATACATTCTTTTCAAGTGCACATGGAACATTCTCAAAGATTGACCACACACTGGGGCACAAATCTAACCTCAACAAATTGAAGACTATAGAAATTATTTCAGGTATCTTCTCTGACCATAATGGCATGAAACTAGAAATTTACCACAGGGAGTTCCTATCATGGCACAGCTGAAAATAATCGGACTAGGAACCATGAGGTTGCGGGTTCGATCCCTGGCCTTGCTCAATGGGTTAAGGATATGGTGTTGCCATGAGCTGTGGTGTAGGTCACAGATGTGGCTCAGATCTGATGCTCCTGTGGCTGTGGCATAGGCCCCAGCAGCTGTAGCTCAGATTAGACCCCTAGCCTGGGAACATCCATATGCTGTGGATGTGGCCCTAAAAAGCAAAAAAAAAAAAAAAAAAAAAAAAAAAAAAAAAAAAAAAAAAAAAAAAAAAAAAAAAAAAAAAAAAAAAAAAAAAAAAAAAAAAAAAAAAAAAAAAAAAAAAAAAAAAAAAAAAAAAAAAAAAAGAAGGAAAGAAATTGACCACAGGAAAAGAAATGAGAAAAAAACTGACTACATGGAGACTAAACAACATGTTACTAAAAAACCAATGGGTAAATGAAGAAATTAAAAGGGAAATTAAAAAAATACCTTGAGACAAATGATTAATGCAAAAACAACCATTCAAAATCTATGGGATGCCACAAAAGCAGTGTTTAGAGGGAAGTTCATAGCAATACAAGCCTTCCTCAAAAAAGAAGAAAAACCTCAAATAAATAAGTTAACCTACCTCCTAAAAGAATTAGATAAAGAAGAACAAACAAAATCTAAAGTCAACAGAAGGTAGGAAATCATAAAGATCAGAGAGGATTTCAAAAAATAAAATAAAATAGAGATTCAAAAAATAATAGAAAAATAAATAAAACCAAGAGCTGGTTCTTTGAAAGAGTAAGTAAAATTGACAAACTTCTGGCCAGACCCACCAAGAAGAGGAGAGGAATAACTCAAACAAAATAAGAAATGAACATAGAGAAATCTCAATGGATATTAAAGAAATACAAAAAAAAAAAAACACGAGAATACTATGAACAATTATATGCCAACCAACAAATTTGACAATCTAGAAGAAATGGACAACTTTCTAGAGACATACAGCCCACCAAAACTGAATCAAGAAGAAATAGATCAATTGAACAGACCAATCCCTAGAAATGAAATTGGATATGTAATAAAAAACACTCCTTACAAACAAGTCCAAGACCAAATTGCTTCATGGGCAAATTTTACCAAACATGCAAAGAAGAACTTATACCCACCCTTCTTAAACTTTTCCAAAAGGTTTAAGAAGAAGAAGCATTCCCAAAGACATTCTATGATGACATCATCACCATAATACCAAGACCAAAGATATTACCATAAAAAGGAAATTATAGGCCAATATCTTTGATGAATATAGACATAGAAATTCTCAACAAAATTTTAGCCAACCAAATCCAACAACATATAAAAAAGATCATGCACCAAGACCAACTGGGATTCATCTCAAGTTCACAAGGATGATTCAACATATGCAAATCAATCAACATCATACACCACTTTAACAAAAAAGACAAAAACCATATGATCATCCCAGTAGATGCAGAAAAAGCATTTGACAAAATCCAACATCCATTCATGATAAAAACTCTTACTAAAGTGGTTATAGGGGGAACATACCTTAAGATAATAAAAGCCATTTATGGTAGACCCACAGCCAATATAATAACTTAATGGAGAAAAGCTGAAGGCTTTATGATTTATTAAACAGCACTATCACTCTAGAGACCACTAAAGATGCAGTCAAAACTCAATTGTCATAGTTCCCATTGTGGCTCAGTTGTAAAGAACCTAACTACTATCCATGAGGATGCAGGTTTGAGTCTGGGCCCCTCTCAGTGGCTTAAGGATCCAGTGTTGCCATGAGCTGTGGTGCAGGTCACAGATGCAGCTTGGATCTGGCATTGCTGTGGCTGTGGTGTAGGCCTGCAGCTGCAGCTCTGATTCGACCCCTAGCCGGGGAACTTCCATATGCTATTAATGCACCTCCCCCCATTAAAAACCCTCAACTGTCTTTCTGGGTGACAATATGAACAAATACAGAATAAGGCAGGAGAGAGTGGCAAGGTCTGTGATGAACTAGAGACTATATGCCTTGTCTGTTAACAGTTGACAGATATTTATTTGTACACTTATAATAAAAAGACATAAATGCAGACACACACACCAATTGTTTTGACCAAACTACATCTGTGAGCTAAATTCAAGATCTGCCGCAAACTTATCAAAAACAAGTGAAAAAAACAGTAGTATCTATTACCAAGTCATATATACCTTTTAAAAAGTTGTTTGTTAAAATGTATGTGGAGCAATAAGACCTTTCAGATTGTGAAAGTAATAATGAAAAATTCCAACACTTTCCCCACAGGGGGGAAAGAAATCAAAATACAGAAAAAAGTAAGTATCAGTAATGTTTATGTGTCATTTTGCTATTTGATCTAGAAGCAGATATGTTATAGATTTGAATCTAAACACATTTTTTCATTAGGAATAATTTCTGAATGTATTCAACCAGCATTCTAAAATTAAAGTTGTGCTTCATCATTTTAGAAGTTACTTAAGAACAATTACATAATGAAACAAGCATTCATGCATGTGTGTGTGTGTTTGCACATACAACTGTATATGTATATATTCTGCAATTCTAAGGCAAGATTTAAAATATTCTGGGAGTTCCCGTCGTGGCGCAGTGGTTAACGAATCCGACTAAGAACCATGAGGTTGCGGGTTCGATCCCTGCCCTTGCTCAGTGGGTTAAAGATCCGGCGTTGCCGTGAGCTGTGGTGTAGGTTGCAGACGTGGCTCGGATCCTGCGTTGCTGTGGCTGCGGCGCAGGCCAGTGGCCACAGCTCCGATTAGACCCCTAGCCTGGGAACCTCCACATGCCGCAGGTGCGGCCATAAAATGACAAAAAAAAAAAAAAAAAGGCAAAAAAAAAAATAAAATATTCTGCAGTTCTAAGGCAAGATTTAAAAGTATAAAATGTAACTATTATTTGTATCCCTCAAGTAAGAATGCGAATTATTTCCTGACTTATAGAATTAAATTGATGATAAAATATTTGTAAACTTATAACTACAGTAATTTATTTGAAACAGTTCATCTTAAAATCTATAATAACTAATTTATCTGAGAACTCATAAACCAAGTCATTTCTATAAGTTTTAACAAGTTAAATGTTCCACATTATCTTATTTCACAGATGAAGAACGTGAGCTTTTGAAAGAATAAGAAGCATTTCAAAACTCACCTTATGAGTAAGATATATGGTTAGAATATGAAATATGATTCTCTTGATTTCCAAATGCATGCTTTTTACCTATTCTTAATGCCTTATAATATTTTGTTTGATATTCATCACACTAACTGATTTCGTGGTGCATTTTTTTTTTCTCTTTCCTAAATTGAACTAAACTAGTGATCTTTAGTTCAGACATTGACAGTTTTTTTTTTTTTTTTGGTTGTTGTATGTATTGTATTCTAGATCTAATTAATTGGACTTTACTCAATAGCGTGACATATTTGATAATGTTTAAGCTTTATAAATTCATGTCTTTCCGAAGTAATTAAAATAGAAATAATTAACTTTGGAAACCTGAAATCAGTGTTTAGTAATAGTATTATATGGAGGCTGTAGAGAAATGGAAAGCTTGCTTTCTTTAGGGCCAAATAGGTGAGATTCAGTGCAAAATTTCTTACCTCATTTGTATGTAACGAAAGCACTAACCTTAAGACAAATTTATTTGTACTAATTTTATAGTCAGTTCAGGATGTTGGAACTAGTTGCCCCTCTTGATTACTTTTATCTTTAGAATTCATATTTTGGGCCAGATAAAAAGAAATTATTTTCTTTTTTCCAGTACTCTAACATAATTATCCCAAGGTCTATTCTTTTTTATAATAGGACTGCTGATTTCGGTGTTTAAAAGAAAAAGATGAGTTCTTCAACATTAGTGGTGAATCTTTTTTGCTGCTGCTTAAAATTATATCTCGAGAGCTTTTTGAGATGGATTTTTTTATTTTAAGTCAGCCTTATTGGGCAAATATGACCTTCTTCCTCAGAAGAAATGGCTGTGGGGGGGGAAATGTATATTCAGATCAGCAGAATATTAAAGTTTTAAAGCTCCCTAGGAGTTTATGAATTTTGAATATGGGTAATGTCACCTAATATATGAGAGAATGACTCAGCAAATAAATCACTGTATGATATTGCATTTTTGAGCAAATAAACATCGTTGAGTTATGCTAACTTTTCTATTTTTCTTATATTCATTTAATGAGTTAAATAGCTGCACTCCCATTCCCTTCCCCACAGCCCAGAACAGAAGTGTTCAAAATGTGCACCATGACCCTGACCACAGCAAATCAAAAACAATAGCTGAATTATGGTAATTTCTTTGCATTTTTGCTAACTGGCTCAGAGTTTTAAAAATTGTCTCAGAATCTGATGGCTTGTAGCACTTCCTGAGTGAAGGCTTAGAAATGCAAAGAAGAAAAAAAAAAAAGGAAAACCTCCAAGTCTCTTAACTATAACTTCAGGCTTAATCTCCAGAGTACTGAAACAGATGTAAACACTTTATATTTTCCACAGGTGATAACCACATACTTGTAGGATGAATATTTACAAAAAACAATCACAACCTAATCAAATTAAATCTTTCTCTCTTGAGTCAATATAATTTAAATAGAATGAAGGGAGGAAGTAAACGTGTTCAATTCTCATACTAATAATCATCCTCCGGTGCCCACTCAGGGCTGGAATTAGTCAAGGAGCTCCAAGCTCAGTTTCCCCCTAGAAAATGGAACAAGATGGACAATAGACATTTCCACCTATTCATTGAGTTTGCTATTTCCATAATCTTATAGTTGAAGGCTATAGGAGCTTTGAGGTTTGAGTTTGATATGTTCATTAATATAAATTTAATTAAATTTAAATCTTAGTTCTACTTGCCTTTCAAATGAATAAAAATTTCTATATAATAATTTTATTCTTCCGAGAGCAGAGTGCTTACAAACAAATTATGCTATCAATTGATATATTTTGTATATTTTAAATGACTTCTTCTTTAAGATTCAATATTTTATTTCTAAACAAATTATTTTAACTTATGTTTTATATTCTTAATTATATTGTATTTCAATATAATTGTTTTATCAGATTCATTTGACAGTAATTTTTCCAAATGTATACCACATGAGTAACCATTATTTTTTCATCTAAAATATAAAAAATAATCTCAATTTTTTTTGTTTGTTTGCTTTGTTGATTTTTAGGGCTGCACCTGAGTCATATGGAAGTTCCCAGGCTAGGGGTTGAATGGGAGCTGTAGCTGCTGGCCAGTGCCACAGCTTATGGCAATGCAGGATCCTTAACCCAATGAGTAGGGCCAGAGATTGAACCCTCGTCCTCATGGATACTGGTCAAATTTGTTACCACTGAGCCACAGTGGGAATTCCTGAATAAACTTACATAAAGAAACTAAGTAAAGCAAAATAAAGCCTTTCTACAAGTATCATTTAAATCAATAGCTCAAAGAAATACTCCCTAGAAGTAAGAAAATAAATATTTGTTAGTAATTTTAATGAATATCCATGTGTAGATTATGGAAGTACTATTTATACTTGATAAAATGTTGATTTATGAACCATTTGGAGAAAGGAAATGTTCATTTATTATTTATTTATCAGTGATAGAGGCAGAGCTGGCATTTTAGACATTTCAGAAATGGTTTTCCACTTGAATGGTAATGGCAGTGGATGAAATTCTTGATTATATTTTCCTGCTTTCTGGCACTATGTGCTGTATTTATCTTTTGATGCATAGAAATGTAACTGCACAACAGCTTCTACTCACTAATCATTTTTTTGTGACCGGTAATGCAGTAATACATTTTAATATGAAGAAAGGGAAGGAATCGGGGTCAATATTTCACATGCCTGTATGATTCAGCAATTCCTTTGAAAAAGACAGCATGAATAAATATGTAATTTAAGGAGGAAGCTAGTGAAAACAACAGCAAAAGGGATCAGGAGAGGACTCAGGAAATAGGATTGAAAATGACAACATAGTGAAAGAAAGTTGAACTTGAGCAGGACGAGGTTCGTTTAGTCCTGATTAAAGGCCTTAAATTCTGAAAACTCCCCTCCTAACATGTATCTGAATACTGTCATCAGTTAAATTAAATCGATAGATAGATAGATAGATAGGCTGATACATATGTATATTTATATGCTTAACCAATATTTTGAGCTCCCATTATGCCTGAGACATTAATATATTACATTAAATCACTGAGTAATTAAAATAAATGAATAATAAAAACCTGAAGACATGAAGAGGAAAACGAGTGATAACTTTTTCAAGGATATTCACTTAACCTAGACAAAAATCTTAAAGCACTGTGCAGAAAGTTAGAAAATGATTTAGGTGTATAACTTTTTTATTATTCAATTTCTACTTGCTCTTTCATTTAAAGCTATAAATACCATAATAAAAGCTTCCATCTTAATAACTTATCTGTACTGGATTCTATTAAAAAAAAAAAAAAAACTATAGTCCCTCACCTACTGTTCTGCAGAGGACATTGTTTCTTTTATACCATAAACAGAGAGTTGCTTCTTCGTTGCTAGAGCTCAAAAGGAAAAGAAACTGATCTTTCTAAGGTCATGGTTTAATAATAGTCAAAGAGAAAAATATTAGCTAAAAAAACTTGCTGCTCTTTGTAAAAAGTTTTTCAACTTTACAAAGTTTCTTTTTAAAAATGTCTTTTAACTACTAGCTAAATCTGGAACATGTTTTAAAGAAGTTTAAGAATGTCCAATTGATATAAGTTTGGAAGGTCCAAAGAAGTCATTGTAGATCTTCTTTATACCAACAGATAAACTCAACTGTGTTTGGTTATTAAAAGTGTTCTTTAAAAACCTTTAAAGTTACTATTCAACAAGGAAAGAGAATTAAATTAATTAGATTCTTAAGGTTTTGGTATCAACTCAAATAAGACAAAAAAATCTGTGCTAGGCTCTTTTGACATCATTAGTGCCTTGTTTATGCCAATAAATGATAATCTGTGTGAATTTCTGAAATGCTTTAATTTTGTAAGTTTGTACTTTATGCGACCAATCACATAAAGACGATGTTTTTTCCCAGAGAAAAATCTGTAACTCAGCAATAGAATCAGTAGTCTTCTGATAAACATTTAACAACAAGCTCTCAGGAAGAGGGCACTTATTTTCAATCATTGCCAATTTATGTGACGTAAAACTCCCACCATAGCTATCTTCAAGCTGCCAACTTGATGTCACCAGACATAGGAAGAGATGCAAATATTCTACTTCATGAGCCAGGAGGAGCTGACTTCAGCATGTCACTGGATAATTTGGTCAAATACAATTTGCTATTGATTATGCAACATCACTTAAGTACCACTAAGAAGAAAATAATGCTGTCAGTTAAATTGTGACAGCATGCTCTCTTATCATTGATTTATTTTTATTTTGCACTTATTAAAAAAAGCTCTTTTAAAGATTCTCTGGTCCCAGAAGATCTCTCTATCCTCTATTCAACTAGAGAAAATGAGAGAGACAAAAAGAAATAGAGAGAGAGACAGAGACAGAGATTCTGGATGGAAGTGATATCATAGCTAATAGACACCAAAACTGGGCTGTGACCTAGAGAAATTGAGTTGCTTTGCACAGTGTTTACCAGGTCTAAAAGTTTGGAAAGGTTAAGGTTCATGTTTGACATAGAGGGGTTGGTACAAAGTGACCACATAGATACCACCCTCAGGTAGGCTTGTGGTAGAGATGGGCCAGAGATCTGACCCTTACAGACACTGAGCTTCTGTTGTGGGGGAATCACATGCAAGCCATAACACACCATCACGATTTCAGGGCTGTTCAATCCTGAAAGGAAAAAAAAAAAAAATCGCTAGAATCAATAAGATATGGTGGGTCCAACATAGTAATAGTGACGGTTACAAATGATAGAAAACATAGGCAAACGCCTAAACTTGTGCATGAAAAGTGGGCTTTAGAGACTTCTAGTTTTTGATCAGTCCAATATCCAAAGGAAGAAAAAGGCTAAACTAAAAATAAACTTCTAGCTTTTGATCAGGCCAGTATCCATAGCAAGAGAAAGGCTAAACTAAAAATACACTTCTAGTTTTTGATCAGTCCAATATCCATAGCAAGAGAAAGGCTAAACTAAATATAAACTACTCTTCTTGGGCTTATCGGAAAATTGAAGTCACAGGGCAAACTGCTGCCCCTAATTTGACAAAACAGGTGAAACAGAGAGTCACAATTTACCAGAGTAAAACTTCCACTGGAACCAATTGTCAGGTAGGAGAACTTCAACTGTAATTAAGGAATTGCTGGAGGCTCAGTGTGGATAAGTCTGAGAGTTAAAATCTCCACCGGGGTGTCCCAGTCTTAGGGGAGCCTTCCACTTCTGTAAATTGCCTCCAGGAGTCCTACAATGAAGAAAACACAAGGAAGGGAGGAAAGAGATGGTAGGAAGGGAAAGAAGGTGGAAGAAGGGATGGCAGTAAGAAGGAAAGAAAGAACAAGAGGAAAAAAAAAACTAAAAGGCATAAAAATAAATCTGCTTCCGGTTCTAAAATCAATTCTAAAATATTAGAGATCAAAGCTGTGCAGGGCAACTGCAACATTAGTGAAATGGGAGCATAGCTTTTAAGATGACAGCATTCAAACAGCCAACACATTTGTTTAGCCAAGTTTTCACATGACTAGCAACACATTGCCTTTTGTCCAGTGTCCCTTCTATGTATTCAAAGGAAAATGATCATGAAAAGGAAAAAATAGGGCACATTTCTTTCTTTTATTTCTATTGTTACTAACATCTATGTGCTTCAGATTGCAAAATGAAAACTGATCACTACGTAAATAGAAAGATTTTTGTCAGAGTTACTCTTACAGCTTTGAAACTTAAGAGAAATCAGCATCTAGGGGAGTGAAATTTCAAAAAAAGAAACAGAAACACCCACTCTAACTCTATAAAATCAGAGAAATCTAGAAAGCAATTTAATCTGAGGAACAGTTAGAATCTGGGGGGGAAAAAAGTCATCATTTACTGCTCAATACAGAATCATTCTATCAGCGAGTCCAGGTTCACCAAGAGCTGCATCAGAACAACTTAGCCTTCAGGGAAATTTTAAGAGACCTACCCAGTTATGCCTGAAAACAATTTCAACACCTAGTCTTCAAAATCATGATGACGAATATATGAAAAGGGAAAAGTGTATAGCACTAGATGGAAGAGTTCAAAATACTGCTGTCTGCTTTCAAACCAATGAGCAGAGACAGACTGCAGTTCTCCAAGGGATTGGTAAAATAGCAGATTAAAAAAAAAAAGCATCTGGGGGAGAAGAAATTTTCTAGAAGAAATCGTCTAGTTTTATTCTAATGTTTATATCTTTCGCAATATTAATTGGTTTTTTCAAGTACACAAAAATGTTATAGGTTTCTTTTTGTTTGTTTATTTTTGTTCTTTCACACTCTTTAACCGTT
Organism: Catagonus wagneri; assembly: GCA_004024745.2. Lineage (NCBI taxonomy): Eukaryota > Metazoa > Chordata > Mammalia > Artiodactyla > Tayassuidae > Catagonus > Catagonus wagneri. The sequence continues at coordinate 4,807,028 of PVHT021183608.1, forward strand.
CTCTCTTTACAAAATGTTATATGCCCCCAGGGAAAAAATACACAAATAATGCTCACTCTATACCTCTGCACTTTGTTAATGAGACGTGTCCCTTTGTTAATTAGATGGAGTTGAGAACAAAAAAATATAGAGATAAACATGCCTCATTCATGTTTGGATATGTACCTACTTCCAAGTATATCATGAAATTAATTACTTCAAGTTAGCAGATGGAACAGGTTAAAGTAATAATTTAAATTAAAAGCTAAAGTCTAAAAGTCAAGGGAAGAAGAGAGAGCATTATGTCTTAAGAAACAGATATTATAATCTAAAATGCTATAAGCTGTTGAAATCAGGTTAAAAATACAAAATTTATAGTCTAAATCAGACTTTGTCAAGCACAGCTTTCTAAAACTGTGTTTATAAAAAATGATTAAACTCTTATTACCTAAACGTGCTCCTTTCAAAGTCTGTATTAAATAGACCAGCAGCCAAGATGTGAAAGATAAAGGGCTACACCTCACTCATTAAAAAATGTGGTCCAGTGGCCACAGGGATTGTTCTGTTGGAAATAGCATCCATCAATGCTACATCTAAGCATACACAAAGAAAAAAATATATAGATTCACTTGGCTGGATGGGATCTTGATAGCCCATGCACTCCCAACATGTCTTGCCTGCACCCAGCTCCACTGTCACAATGCTAGAGAAGTAAATGTTTTTTAAAATCTGTAATACAAGACCTAAGAAAACGAAACAATCAGCTGCTTCTCCTAATACTATTTCCTGGCTTTTGACAATGCATATTTAGGAAAATTCTTAATAAATTCTAAATTATATATAAAATTATATTTAATTATATTTAATATATACTAAATTATAAATAACATAATAACATATATTTTAGTAATATTATATGCTAAATTATGTATTTACAAATACATATATGTATTCTGAGTGCAACTATGTTAATTGCACAAAAATTTTTGTTTCAGAGGTTGCATAATGGGCCAAAAATAACCAGGAGAGCTTTGGAAGAAACCAGGTTATTTGACTGTCAAACTTTGGCCCCTCATGCGTAGACAGGTCAACCCTGCCTATGAAGAAATCACAAGACTATATCTTGCTTATTGACTTGGAAAAAAAAAATTAGCCTTGCATTGTGAGAAATATGAGTAGAAATATTTCCGCAGAGAAAGGAAAAACAAACAAAAAAGCAAAAAAATCAAGATTATTTCGGAAACATGCCATAAAGGATTTTCCTTCCTGAGAATAAAGAACCAAGAGCTGCTGTAAGCGGGGATGATATGTAAATACCAAGCATTTATTACATCAGAGGAGCACTGATCATTACGGATCACATAACTGTTCCATTGGGCACCAGTTGACCTTCAGGCCAGATCATTTGCTCCAGGATAACCCACTTAGTCCTCCGATGGAAACAGACACCAGCCCAGCCAACATCAGAGGAGTGTGGGACAGATGGATACTATGGGATACAATGAAACAATAAAATGGGGTTTTTCACAAATTCTGGTTCCTGGAGTACTCACCTAAAATCGTTTGAGAAACTCGTTAAAAGGGCGTATTTCCGAGTTTCAGACAGGCCTTTAGCATGAAAAAGTATGGAGTTTCTTTGAGAAACTGGAACCTTTACTACACATTGTGAGTGATTGTTATGGTCACTAAAGTTAGAGAACCAATGTACTACATGTATGGATCATCTTAATGAAAGCTAAATTTAGGAACAAATTTTCTAGGTAAATTATTTCTGTAGAGAATAATTGGATTATAGCCAAAATTGATTATAACCATGTCAGAGTCAAAGGGGCAAGCAATATTTAAGTCTAAGAATGTCTTCACATTAGAGTAAGAATGAAATTCTACAGTGCTTCCTGAGTTGTTTCAAGATAAGAGACACCTTTATAAACTCCCTAAATTTCTAGGTAGAAACTTAAGCCAATTAAGTGTGACTTAATCAATTACAGGGACATAACTAATGCACGTAATTTAAGCTCGTTCCCTTTCAATCTTTTACAAAAACTTGAAATATGTATTTATCACATTTCATTGAGAATCCTCGCACCGCTTCCTGCCACACTTGGCGGACAAAAACTTGATAGTCGCTGCCAATACATGCTCTGTAATGCAGTAGGTTAGTCATTCTCGATAGAAAACAAAATCTCTAAGAAGTTCTACGTTCTTTGTTCTGATTTCATACATACCAAGTAACTCCGTAGTTACAAATTCAAGTTTTCTAAATTCTTTGATACGGGGCAAATCTGTGTAGTAATGTAATATAAAACTATTTATTGGTATTGTTTTATATGTGAGTCTCCTGTGAGATTAGTCTGTGTTCATTCCATTGCATTCCATTAAACAACTTTCAACAGCTGAGTGATGATCATGTTTCTAGACGTCTTGTCTAGAATATCAGCTCCAACTGATGACTTAAGGCATACAGAGTTTATAGACAATTTACTTAGTGTCTCTTAGTATCTAATTAATATTACTTAGTATCTTTATTCACTTATCTCTATATGACGTCACTAACTTTTCTTAAATACATTACCTCTTCCGTTGTTCAAAAAATAGTTAAGAGCTTTATTGATAAAAGTCTATAACAGTACAAGATCAAAAACAACATTGTGAAAATACTCTTACATGGGTCTTCAGGCTAAGGCACCACTGATGATAAGATGAACATTTTCAAGAGGAAACCATTCCTTTTCTCTCTTACCTTTATATTAGACATGTGATATTGCCTGTTTTCTAATATTTAAAATCTACTCTAATCTTGGTTTGTGTAATATCTGTGCAATACATATGAAATCTTGAGATTCATTATTTTATTATCTTACTTATACAGTAATGGGGGGGAAGTGCGCTTCTTAAAGAATATATGTTTTGTGATTTTCCATTGTGGCTCAGTGGGTTAAGAACCTAACATATGTCTGTGAGCATGCAGGTTCAATCCCTGGCCTTACCCAATGGGTTAAGGATCTGTTGGAGCAAGATTGCAGTGTAGGTTGCAGATGCAGCTCGAATCCCACATTATTGTGACTGTGGCATAGGCTGGCTGCTGCAGCTCTGATTCGACTCAGCCTGGGAACTTCCATATGCAGCAAGCGTGACTTTAAAAGAAAAAAAATAGAATATATGTTTCATCTGTTCATACATAATGTAGTCTTCATAAGGCACTTTAATGTTTAGAATCTAGTAGCTATTTTTTTTATTTATTCATTCATTGATTTTTTTTCCAGTAAAAATACATTCATCCAGTAAATATATTTAAACACTTACCAGAAGCCAGGCCCTGAAGACTGAGTCAACTACTGACGAAAACTCTTATCTATGTTGTCATTCACAAAAGAAAGAATACTAACTTTTAAAAACTAAAGGCTAACTGTATGCATTTCCTCATCTGAAAGCATTTGTCCAGTGCTTACTAGGTTTCAGGCTGTATTCTAGGTCTTCGATCTGTTCTTAATTTTAAGGTCATACAACCTAGGTACTTCTATACCCCCTCTGTTTCCTCAAGAAATGATGGATTCTGATTATTTCTAGGGAAATCCAAAGACCTGGTCTCTTGCATGTGTCTGTTCTCTTTGTTATATAATACTTTGCATAATATATACAATATTTATGTAGTACTTACATAAAGTATAATTTTGCAGGGGTGGGCTTTCTGATATTTTGCTAGTGAAAACCTCTGAAGTGTACATTCTCATTCAGGACAATTCACTGCCCTTAGAGTTGAAGTGTGAGTTAACTAGCCCAAAAGATACCATAGTGTCTCTGCGTTAAAAGCAAACAGACATTATAACAAGGTGTCCTGGAGTTCCTGTTGTGGCACAGAGGAAATGAATCCGAGTAGGAACCATGAGGTTGTGGGTTTGATCCCTGGCCTTGCTCAGTGGGTTGAGGATCTGGCATTGCCGTGAGCTGTGGTGAAGGTCACAGATGCGCTTCAGATCTGGCATTGCTGTGGCTGTGGTGTAGGCCGGTAGCAACAGCTCTGATTAGACCCCTAGCCTGGAAACATCCATATGCTGCGAGTGCGGCCCTAAAAAGACAAAAAAATAAATAAATAATAATAGCAAGGTGTCCTTATTCTTTTTGGTCCTAATCCTTTTTTCTCAGGCTTGCACATTGACCAGTCAGACAAAACGCCATGCCTGTCTATGAGCTTCTCTGTTCCACAAGCTCTACACCTTCCCTGGGGAAGATCAACCAACAATAGAAAGCCTCTCTTATTGTTTTTTCCTCTGCCTTAGGCCTGGAGCTGAACTCAGAGCTTCAGTTGATAAGCATATATGGTCAATTATGCCCAAAGTTTTAGGTTGCAAGTGGAGCATGAGTTTCAAACTATAAGCAGAGTTTCCTAGTGGAAAGTTACTAAATAACACACCTCCTATAGATAAATATTTTTCAGAGACCACAAGTCTACTCTCACACCAGAGATTCTAGTTATTGAATATGGTTGCAAGGATCCTCCACTGTAGTACAAAGCGTTGTTGGGCCTTTCCTGTTCATCTTAAGGTTTAGTGCACCACAAAAATGGAACTCATTCTAGCTTTCTAATGCTTTGATCATTTACTCAATCACACAGTGGACAAATAGAAATCAACAGTTTACTGAGTGTCAGACATTGTTCTAGTCTTTGGGTGTCACTAGTATCTAAAATATTAAAGGTATGGTCTTAAAAGAATTTTCTTTTCTTTTATTTTTTGGATATCAAATAAGAAGAGAGATAAGCCTTAGAAGTTGCCATGGAGAAGTCAAAGATTTAAAGGCAATAGAAGAGGCTAAGCTTGGAAAAGAAGATATAGATAAGTGAGAGGAACACCGGGAGAATGTTGGAGCATAGAGGCCAAGGGAAGAGAAGGTCTAAGCATTTTTTAAAATGTAGGTGAAAAGTCTAGCAAGTAAATAAAGAATGGGAAACACTCATTAGATTTAATGACCTAGAGATGATTGGGGACCTTAGTGAAAAACTGTCTGGTCATATAATGAGAATGGCCGTGAATCCAGAATGAAAGCTTCTGAGGGGCGATGGGAGATGAAGAAGTAGACATAGTGAGTATGGAAAGCTCATGGACCAGGGAAGCAGAGAGCAGGGCTGTGTGCAGATGGTGGATGGCTTCATTTTGTGGTTGTGTTTAGGTGAAGTTTTGCACATATTTAAAAATAAGTAATTGGTTATTCTCTTTACACTTTTGGGAAAAATGAATGTTACTCTCATCATTTTAATTATTTTGATTCAGGGAATCCTTATTTAGTCTACCAAAAATCTTTTTTTCTCTCTCTCTCTTTTTAAGGCTACACCCAAGGCATATCGAAGTTCCCAGGGTAGGGGCTGAATCAGAGCTGCAGCTACCAGCCTACACCACAGCCACAGCAATGTGAGATCTGAGCCACGTCTGCGACCTACACCACAGCTCATGGCAACACCGGATCCCCAACTTACTGAGCAAGGCCAGGGATCGAACCCCATCCTCATGTATACTAGTCAAGTTCATCACTGCTGAGCCACAATGGGAACTCCTCTACCAACAATCTTTGATTAATTTTTTCCCCAAGATGAAAGAGTAAGGGGGACCATTTCAGTAAGACAGATTCCATACTTTCAAGAAGAGTAGTGAGGAGAAAAAAATCTTTAAGTCCAAATGACTTATTAAATGGTGATTTGAATAAATAGATATCACACTATGAGATCAGAGAGAAGGGAGTATTGATTCAAATTGGGTCAGTAGGAGTTCTCATAGTGGCACAGCGGAAATGAATCTAACTAGTATCCCTGAGGATGCAGGTTTGATCCCTGGGCTCACTCAGTGGGTCAGGGATCTGGCATTGCTGTGAGCTGTGGTGTAGGTCACAGATGAGGCTTGAATTTCCCGTTGCTGTGGTTGTGTTATAGGCTGACAGCTGTAGCTCTGATTCAACCCCTAGCCTGGGAACTCCGTATGCTGTGGGTCTGGCCCTAAAAAGGTTCCCAGAGATATTTCTGTTTGAAAACAAGTACATTTGTAGCCAAGAATAGGACAATTCTGGGAGACGGATAGATGCATGAGGGTACTGAGACTTCTAAATATGTTAGATATTCAGAAATTGGAAGAAGGTGAATTTAACTCATGCAAAATCCCTTTATCTGGTGTGGAGGAAGGAGAAGTTTGAAAAGAAAGCAGACGAAATGTTATTAATGAAGGCCTTTGTGACATGAACTAGGGAGTTTGACCTCAAACTTGAAAAATCTAGGAGTTCATTGAAAGATTTCAGAAGAATGACCCTATCATCATGTTCATTATCATTATCTTCCTAAAAGTTAATTTGGGACTTACACTGCGCCAGGTACACTTTTAAGCACTAAACATGCATTATCTCATTTAGTCCTTTTAACCACCCATAGGAGTAGTATGAATTTTATTTCAAGTTAGTAATTTGGAAATGAGTTTATTGCTTACAGAACTGATGCTTGGAACCAAATGCCAGAATCTTCACCAATGCTGCTAAATCTTCACAAAAGCCATCCATCTTTACCACCATGTTCTTTTGAAGATTGGTTCACTGGGGCCCTGCCTACTTCTTGACATTGCTCCCTTCTGCAGCAAAGTCTCACATTGGAGCTTCTGGTTCCTGGATTTTATTCTTGTGCTCAAGTTATTAGGAAGACTGGAAAGCCTGTCTCATTTCTGTCTTAAGGAGGCAAGATTCAGAATGAGGGACATTCTCCAAACAGAAAATAGCTTTTTTAGAATATTCTAAGAAACCATACTATAATAACATTTTTTTGTAAAAGAGTCAATTTTTTTTTCTTTTTAGGACCGCACGCACAACATAGGGAGGTTCCCAGGCAAGGCGTCGAATCGGAGCCACAGCCACGCCAGATCCGCCAGATCCAATCCACGTCTGTGACCTACACCACAGCCCATGGCAACGCCAGATCGTTAACACACTGAGAGAGGCCAGTGATCAAACCTGCGTCCTCATGGATGCTAGTCAGATTCTTCTTCTGCTGCATCACAATGGGAACTGCAAAGAGTAAAATGTTTTTTTAAAATGTCTATTTGGAGTCAGGTGGTAACTATAAATAGTCAAATGTCTATTTTGATCCCAGGTGGGATCCTAGTTCTGCCATGTAGTAACTATGTGATTTCTAAAAGTCACTTAGGTTTTAAGGCTTAACCTCTTCCTCTTCTATACAATAATTTATAACAACATGAGGACTAGATGTGGTGTAGACAGGCAGAGGTAAAAGAGTGCTGATTTTTAAAAGTCAACAGTTTCTGTATTCTAGGGTCTAAGCTGAAATCCACCCTGAATGAGTCTTTCATGTGAATATGTAGTAGTGTAGAAGTAAGGCTAAGACTTAGCCACTTTTCTTTTAGAAAATATGAATACAGTGAGTAGCCCACATGTACATATGTGAGACTGGACTATAGGAATTCTATTTAATAAGTAAGAGATGTGATGATCTCTTTTTTCCTTTGAAAAAAACTAATTATAATATCTTTATTGTTAATTTCTTAGAGCGCCTTAAAAATAGTTTGTTAAATGTGCCAAATAAAGGGAAGATTCTTCTTTACTTGAGGGCAGGGGGCAGCTCAGAGCTCAAGAACAGGGAGAAAACTGAGGGGGGTCACTCTAAGGACTGGCAGAGCCATGGCAGTTAAGAGCCAGTTAAATTTTCCTTTTCTGCTTTGCAATTCCATTATGTTATCGTCAAGATTTACTTGTCTTTTCACAGCACAGCCTTGTGTTCCTTGGGCCATTGTGATTAAAGAGAAAGTCCTATATCCGCCTTCAGGACAGAGCGGACTGGGAAACAGGGTTACCACTCGGAATAGCAGTTCCCAGATGGTCAGGCGAGCAGATTGACAAAACTGAAGGAGTTTCAGTGAAGCGACAGGAAATAAGCAACAGCCAGGAAAAGACAGAGCCTTCCTGGGACTCTTCAGAAATAACTGAGGGGGAACTGGACCTCCTGTGCTCATGCAAGATGGGGCTGGGGCTTGCATCGGTGACGCCCTCTGAGTCCCCAGCGCTGGTGGACAATCCCAGCAACCAGCTCCCAGCTTCAGTGCACTTTGCAGCTGAATGCTTGCACAGGCTGCTCTCAGAGGCCAGACACTCACCCTTATGGAGAGCCAGAAGCACAGGAATTTATGCTCCCAGACCAGCCAGGATCCCTAACAGTGACTGACTGACTAGCAGGAGAGCACAGAAGCTAGTCTCCACAGCCTCCAGGCTGGACCGCCCTAGGGTGTTGATGTTACCCTACAGAGCTCCCCAAGGGTTTGGGCTGAGGCTGGGGTTCAACTGAAATCACAGAAGTGTTTGTCTGCTTCTTCCCTCTCTGCTGCTCCTGCTTTCTCCTGGGGAAATCTAAAACTCTTGCAACTGAATCCTTGCCTCGGGGACAGCTTCTGGGAGGACTAAGAGAAGACCCAGCTCTGCTACCTAGGATCCCAGATCCCATCAGAGAGGGAAGGGGAGTTAGACCCCAGGAGCCTGAGAACTTAGGGCCCATGGCTTTAATTACATACACATGCCTTTCCCATTGCTGATGGCATCTCCTTTCATATTCCCCCAACCCCACCTCCATGCTCCTTTGTGGAAGCTTCAATTAATAAATTCCTTGTTCTAGCTCAATAAAATGGTCATAATTTTTTGGACCATTTAAGATTTTGGATTTTTTTTTTAGGGGAACAGAAAGAGACTATATCTGCAAAAGCCTTTTCTTAAAGTGCTATTTAAAAAAATACAAACATTTACAGATGCAAATATTTAAATCATATATATATTGCAGGTATGACAATATTTCAGAAACAGAAATTGGGAGGACATTTTTCAAAAGAAAAAATTACAAATTCAAAAATTTCTTTTTTATGGTATTAACTTCATATCAGTTTTAGTTTTTAATTATAATGGCCTTTCTTTGCATGATGAGTATCTGAACATCTAGACGTGAAGTTCTTGTTATTTTAAGGAAAGCAAATACAATGTTTGCCAAGTAAATAAATACAACAGTTTGTATGTCATTTTATACTAAATACAGACATTTTATTTTCTCCTTCCTGCCAATGAAATGACTAACTCTTGTATTAATCATGTTTGAATATACGTAGGCAGTAATTATATACATAATCCTTACTTTAAAAAAAAAAAAAAAAAACAAGTGTATTTCTCTCAACTACTTTGCAAAGCTGATTTTTTTTTTTTGTCTTTTTGTCTTTTTCAGTGCCTCACCTGCGGTATATGGAGGTTCCCAGGCTAGGGGTCCAATCGGAGCTGTGTCTGCCAGCCTTCACTACCGACACAGCAATGCAGAGTCCAAACCACATCTGCAGCCTACATCACACTCACAACAGCACTGGATCCTTGACCCACTGAGCAAGGCCAGGGATTGAACCCACATCCTCATGGATGCTAGTCAGGTTCATTAACTGCTGAGCCACGACAGGAACTCTCTGCAAAGCTGAACTTTTTAAGTAACATATTTAATATATTGCCTTGCTCTTCCCTCTGCTCTCTCTGTTCACGTGCAGCACTACAGAACTTTTAAACATAAATTCGTGTGAGGTGATATTCTCCTCTTTAATACATTGGTTTAGTATTACTCATTATCAGTCTAATTATTGACAGAAATTGAGCTTTCATTTCAGCCTGATTATTACCCATTGTCTCGTGTGGATTGGTCTGCATCATAAATATTTTTATGTTATCAGACTAAGACAAAACATAGTCCTCCAAGATTCCATCATCCTGGAAAAACAGACATGACTAAAAGCTCTCAAGTTAAAAAGTAGTAGTGGAATTTAGTCTGTGTGTAAATGTTGTAATGTTTAAAAAACTCACAAGTATATCTTAACTTTTTGAAAGCAGTTTTAAAGGCACATGAAGATTACCTTGAAGTTCCCCTTTATATTTTTTTTTTAAGGATGGAGTAAGAGGAAAGGCATCTATGTCACTGTATATAGTATTAAATACTTGATGTTAATACCTCTACCTGTGATTAAAAGAAAATTCTTATTATCCCAGGCTGTAGCATGTAATCATACTGGACAATGGTGCTACCACAGAAGTGTATTTGCTGGCTTTAGCAGCAGTTCATGCTGTTCCTAGAAATAACATTTCCTTCACTGCCAAAATAGCACATGGCCCAGTGATGGATAGGATGGGCTTAACAATTAAGCCATCTGCTTGCTGGCTTCCCTGATTTCTCTGCTTTTTCCTCTGCTTTGCTGCACAGCTTAAGCACGGCTGCCATTTAGAAGGAAGATTAGACAAGGAGACTAATATCCACCACATTTCCTGGATGATTTTAACAAATAACTTCCCAGACCTAAAGGGAAAGACTTGCAAATGGTATCCTTTGCTAGGTCACAAGTGCTTGAAAGATGTTAAATACATGTAAACAAGCGCACACTCACAGAAAAACACTGGGCTGAAGATTGAAAAAAAAAAAAAGGAGAGATTCGTCTTGTAGGACAAAAACTACAGAGTTATTTAGATTTAATTCTGCTGACAAAATGTCTGTCTACCTTATGCAACAGTTTCCAACCAACTATGATTAGAAGAAAACAGAAAAATAACTTCCTTATTTTCTTCTCCAACTTATTTTTATTTTGTAGACTGAGCTATACCAAGAGAAAAAAAAAAGCAGAAAATTGTTTACTTTGTTACATTGACTTTCTGAGAGTTAGCAATATGATTCCCGAAGGCTGAATTTAATATATCTCATCATTTTCTCTCATGAGGTAGAATTACTTAGCCAATTGATTACCTTCTTTTTCTTTTTGTAATGCATTTTTCTAGCCCACTGGCTTGTTCTCTGATTGTTTCCATGACAAAGGTTGGCAGCCACTGCTTCATTCTAGAGTGATAGCTATCAATCCATTGGAATTCAGTAATTTTGAGCTATGATTATGTATTGATTTAGAGATTAAGGGAAAATTACCACTTTCTCTTAGATTTTTTCCTGTTGGCAAAGGAAAGTTCATGGACTTTGGAAAAGCACTTTAGCTTTAGCTATTGTTTGAAAATTCAAAGATATTTTGAAAATATTTATTTATTCTAAAGAGAATAACACAGGTATTTATACTACATAGAACAAAACTATTCTTACACATCAGAAATGATAGATTTTTTAATGTAATTGAGACAAAATCAATATTATCTTACAGTTTAAATGCAAAAGTAGAGATACTGCTACTTATTATTGCATGACTTGGAAAAAATGGAGATGCTGGCATTTTATTAATTTAGAACACTCTTAACAAGCACCTAGTTTGGTTTACAAAGTTACTCTAAGTTTGAGATATATAAAAATAAAACAGGCACAGATGTCTCCCCACCAAAAGTACCCAGATACCTTAAAGCAGTAGAAAAAAAAATTGATATCCATTCAAAATACAAGTTAGAAAAGGAGGAGGATGTATAAATACTAATCTGGAATTAGCATAGCATATAATCTAACTTCCTTCTATAATTCAAAAGTCACATATATGAAGTTCTTTTATTTTCTGTCTCACATAAGCTGTATGTGTCATCAGTCACTTCAGGAGAGAAACTCTCTTCTGTAACATCTCTAAGATAGGGTTAATGCCCTGAAATTGAAACCTGTGGAAAGAGAAGCCTTGTTACATTTGGTTGCAGGTAGATTATTCTCCGATTACACATCATATACTCTCAGTGAAACTTTGTTGTATTAGGATAGAAGAGCCTTCATGAGATGGAGATAATACATAATAATGAGGAACAGGCATTTGTACAACACGTGTAAGAACATTTTTTTCCCTTAACAGTTCAACTACTACTTTTTGACTACTGACTACTGAACAATGCGCAATAACCATTCACATTTATTTGCAAATTCATAGGCAAATTAAAAGACAAATGGTTGAGCTGGAGAAGCCAGACACAACAGAGGGCATGCTCTATGATTCCGTTTTTATAATTTTAAAATCAGGCAGACCCAATACTCTGATAACCTATATGGAAAAGAATCTGAAAAAGAATGGATGTGTGTATATGTATAATTACATCACTTTGTTGTACAGCAGAAATTATGACAATGTAAATCAACTATACTTCAATAAAATTAAAAAAAGAGAGAAACAACAAAAAATAAAATCAGGGAGGCTTCTCTGATATTAGATGTCATGATGGAGATCACCTTGGGAGGGAGAAGTGACTGGAAAGGGCCCTGACAGGGCTTTCTAGGTCCCTGGTAATATTCTGTTTTCTGACATGGTTATATGTGTGTATTCATGTTGTGAAGATTTATCGAACCATGTACTTATGTTTGTGACATTTTCAGGAAAAGGAAAGAGAGATAAAAGCAAAAACCAAATGTTTCCAAAAATGTTGCTAAATTAACATTGTAGGTCTTTAAAATGAAATCCTACTAAATTTACTGTTTTAATAATTTAGCATACTTATGGCCAAGTTTTATACCTAAAGTCCTAAGAAGAAGAATAGGAAATGGAAATTGCTAAGTTTTGTGTTCATAAAAATCCACAAAGCAAAGAAGATGGAGAGTCATGTATCTTGAGAAAAAAATACTCATGTTTCCCTTAAAATGTGTACAACGAGTTTTTTCAGAGACAACTGTAAATTTGATTAAGTAATGAAAATTAAAAATTACAAAGAACCAATTTTTTTTTTAATTTGTAGAGTAATATGGGAAGGATAATTGAACACCTTCAAAAGGTTTATGAATCTCTGAATTCTTTCAGGTTTCTAAGGAAACTAATTGCTAAGACACCACTGATAGTTCACTGGGCCTGAAAAACTCTTTGGTTATAATAAAAGAATCCTAGTCACAAATACACAAAATACTGTTCACTGAAGAAAAACATGAGGATATTTATAAATACCCGAATGATTGAGAGTTTGTGCATAAGATATTTAATCTCATATTGACTCGCAATAAGCATTATGTGAGGTAATGACAGGAAAACCAAGCTATAATATAAATATTATATTATTCACACCATCTGCTTGAGTTGAATATTTAGAGTATGTTGCTGACTGTATCTACTCCAGATATTATCATGGTATTTAACAAATCACAATCATGCAATTCAATTTAATATAATATAATTTAATATAATATAATAATATAATATAATTATATCATATTATAATATAATATGATATAATATAATAATATATTATATATACAATAATAATATATATTATTATATATAATGATATTATATATAATATATAATAATAATATAATTTCAATATAATATAATATAAATATTTTTAATTTTATTAAAAATATTTATTTCAAAGCTAAAGGGGATTTGAGTGATCCATCCTTTTTTCCACAGATGTGGAGTTTTAAACCCCAAAGTTCACACATTAAGTAAGTAAAAACAAAATCAGTTGTTTAATGCAAGTCTCCTAACAACTTGTCCCATAATCTCATATGCTTCCAAAGAGAAATGTTTTGAGATACCGAAATGGATGTATGTTATAACATGACTTTCCTCTATTTATTTTTCTAACTCAAGAATTTAAAGGTTTGGAGGTTTGGGTTTGGGTTTTTTTAGCTCTCTGTTTAAATAAAGTCTGATTTGGCAACCCTAGTGTGGACTGGGACCAGACAGCTATTTCTCCAGCCATCTTAGGCAGTCCCCATGGTCCTCACTGAATGACTAGAATGTTTTAGACCACAGTGTGAAAACAAATTTATTCTAAAAGTAATGGCTGGAATCCTAGTATTCTAAGGAAATAAACAGAGTCACAGTTATAGTGAAACTCTTCTAAAGCACAAATTCATAAATAAGAAAGTGATTCACTAAATAGGTTTTGGTGTCCAAGAGTATGAATTATTCTCCATGGAAAAATTATTTTACATGAGAATTATTAAAAATCTCTTAAAAATTATTTTACATGAGAATCAAATACTTGTCTGTGGGGTAAAAATTGTTGGTTGTTTCAAGACAGTTACAAATATTGAATGTAATAGCGATTACGTTTTTAACCATCTTAAAGAGCTCTGTATTTCTCCTAAGAATAGATCCTATGCTTTCTAAGTACCTGATGGATGGCCTCCTGGTAGAATAGATATTATAGCAAGGACACATTGCAGGCATCTGTTCTGGAAACTGTACCTTTTTTTCTGGAATCACTCCTTTGAAATTCCATGTTAGTCAATGATTTAAGTTTTACTGGATAAAGATATGATAAAGAAGTCCACTGAAAATTTGTGTTCAAGAGTAGCACAACTTTGGATATGTGCAACTGAGTTTAGTTTCCCCATTCTGATTACCTTTAGGATGGAACCTCCCACATGTTCTTTATCAGAAAGGAGTAAAACCATGCTTATCGATCTCACAATTAGGACACGGCCCTTTGCTAAACAGATTTACAACAGATTCCAGAGTCTTTGGAAGGAAAATTGATTGTGATTTGTTAAATACCATGGTAATATCTGGAGCAGATACAGTCAGCAATATACTCTAAATATTCAACTCAAGCAGATGGTGTGAAATTTAGAGAATGAAGGAATGTATTACTCCAGTGCTTACACTATAACAGTGTTATGTTAGAATCAATCAGCAACAATGATAGTCATTAATCAGTTATACTTTTTACTTGAAAGGGAAGCACTCTGTGAGCATGTACATCACCAACTGCGATGTTTGCCTCTGACTTGGGTTCAGTCTTCCTAAGTGCCACCTCTTTTTGCTATATCTTTTTTTCCTTTTTTTAGGGCCGCACTTGTGGCATATGGAAGTTCCCAGGCTAGGGGTGAAATCAGAGCTACAGCTGCCAGCCTGTGCCACAGCCACACAAACGTGAGGTCCAAGCTGTGTCTGCAACCTACACAACAGCTCACAGCAACCCCGGATCCTTAACCCACTGAGCGAGGCCAGGGACTGAACCTGCATCCTCATGGATCCCAGTTGGGTTCGTTAACTGCTGACCCACAAAGGGAATTCTTCCTATATTTTTTAAATCCAGATGAGTTGCTTGAATCATGTGCCACCTGATCCTTAGTTATTATCATTTTTTTAAAATAACAATTTATCTTGAAAAAAATGTTGATTTGTTACTGGTAGTTTTCACTAAATCTCTCACTAAAGTTATACATGCTATTTTTAATATCCAAACTAAAGTAAATAAGAACACCCAAATTTGATTAAATCCTAAATTATACCAAAAGAAAATTGACACCTAAAAGGTTAAAAATGCCTCACAGATACCCACACAATAAGCGTGTTCTTAGAAGATTTCCAAAATAATTGCCAAATCTTCTCAAGGTCCAGAAAGTTCTGTAAAAAATCCACAACCATATTTTGAAGCAATTTTCATGGATCTGGAAGACATCATAACATATTAAAATTGTATATTAAAATATGATTATTTTATCTTGATGAACTTCTGGGGCTCATCTGATTCAAACATATACAAGGTCGATGACTTAAAGCTTTTCCACTGTTGTAGAAAATGCTAAGTTATTATCTGTAAATAAATTCTAAGACTTTGCAACTTTCTTTGTATTTTTATTCTAATTAGGATTTGGAAGATTGTTTATTGTATCTATTTGGAAGGATTCATCTCATGCTGAGTCCTTCATTAAAAAGATTAAGTACTTGATCAATCCTTAACCTCTTAGTGCGTCTCATTAGTTTGGTAATTTATTCATCAAAAATACACTCTGAGATGTGTTGGAATTGAAGATCTGGTGTTGATCCAAGAAAGCATGCTGTGTAGTGCCATGAACCTCATCACAGAGTAATATGCTTGCAAAAGGAGAAGGAGTGGGATTCCTTTATAATATGAGAAATACAGAAATGTCTATATCTTTCTACAGCCAATCCAAATGAAATCTTTTGAGATTTACCTATTCGTAAATCTTTTAAAGATAAAAAGACTATAGTGCTGTCACATGTTAAATTTATTAAAAAAAATAATTCTGGTAACTGAATCAGCATTTCTTTTTCAATGCATTGCTTTTATAGGTTAAAGAAATATAAAACAATAATTCCAGAGAAATTTCTTTAAAATTGAAGCCATCTTGGAGTTCTTACTGCTACTCAGAAGATTAAGAACCCAACATATTATCTGTGAGGATGTCGGTTCGATCCCTGGCCTTGCTCAGTAAGTTAAGGATCCTGCACTGCCGTAAGCTGTGGCCTAAGTCGCAGATGCAGCTTGGATCCAGCATTGCTGTGGCTGCGGTGTAGGCCTGGAAATGCAGCTCAGATTTGACCCTTAGCCTGGGTACTTCCACATGCTGCAGGTGCATCCTTAAAAAGAAAAACAAACAAACAAACAAAAAAGCAAAGCAAAACAAAACAAAAAAACTGAAGCCATCTTAAAATTTTTAATATATTGATTTACCTATCAATTTGATAAAGGAGTAATACACTTTATGATTGTGTATATTCTGTACACACAGAGAGAGAAAATGAATTATATATTTCAAATTCAAAGGAAACAAATTAAAATTCATACACACAAACACATACACAGCTTTTAATTAAGTTGCACTATTTGGGATCTCTTTAATCTAAGAGATTTTACAGTCAGAAATAAATATGTATCAAACACACACACTCTTACACACATTCACACATATATTTTTATTTAAGTTGACAACCTTGAATCTCACTTATTCTGAGAGACTTAAAATCAGGAATCTCAAATTTAAGCTTTCCTAATGAGGAATCCAAATTAAGCTCTTCTATCATGACTGAGTGCTATGTGGTCCTTAAAATGCTATTCAGCTCAGAAGCATTATCTTTTTAGTATGCAATTAATCTTTTCTTTTTTCATTTTGGTAGACACGCACCCATCTGCTACTCATCATTCTTACTCTTTAGCAAGGCAGGGGAAGTGTTGTTTCAGTGTTTCAAGTCTCACCTTGGTAAAATCTGAGAAACATCGTGGATCCAATAAAAAGGGAAAGGAGGAAAAAGGGAAGGTAGGCTCAGAGGCAGAAACTAAAGAAGGTTGATTTTACGCAGACTACTGCAAAAGGGAGATCCAAAATTCAGTGGCTGAATGGCGCAGTTTGGCCTAAGACCATTACAGGGAGAGTAGACAAGATAAAAGTAGGGTGATATGCAGGTGCAATCATTACAGGATCAGGGAAATAGTCAGCTAAAATGGAAATGTTTATCGCTATGTCTAGCTAATTTCAAGAGGGAAAAACCCTCCAAATCTCTGCTAATCATTCATAAGACCAGGAATGGGAAATAGGAGGGTCTGTGTCAGGATTGTCAGTAGATTCAGGCAAAATGGGGAAGGTCTATGTTTGGCCTTGTTACAGCTAAGCAAGAGAGTCATCTGTAAATCTTACAGGAGTCAAGAGAAACTGCTGACAGCGGGTCTTAGACAGCTCGTGTACTGAGGAAAGCTATTTCCCTTAACACCAGAAGGGGGATTTTTGATAGCAAAAGTCTGGGGGGATTTCTTAACCATCATAACTTTCCAGAGCATGAGGCTCAGTTAACATTCAACATTTTCAGCAGAAGGACAAGAAAAAAGAGAAAACCCCCAGATTTCTATTTAGTAACATTACTTTTTTCCCCTAAGTTAAATTTCCTCAAAGTTAAAATTGTTTTAAAAACAAAAGTCTTTTTTTTAAGTGTTCTCTTATACATTTAGATCTCTACTAATTCTTTAATTCTTACTTTTAAATTTAAATTTTGACCTTTGATTTTACTTTCATAGTTTATATATAAATCCATTGCATACCCTATAACCAACAATACACTGAAAACATCATGTTTGGACGTGTTTACTTTCTTAACATCCCTTTCCACTTATAATCTAATTAACTATGGATATTTTATATTTAAAACTAATAAATATTCTGAGATTTGGGAAAGTTTTATCAATAAAATAGCTCAATATCTTCATTTATTTGAATAAAAACTTTTAGGTTCATAGGGCTTTCCTATGTTTATACAATTAGTTGCTTGAGAACTAGCACTCAGGTGGCCTCACCCCTACTATAGTTCTATTGCATTACAGCACATTTGCAGTCACATTTTTTAAAATGAATGGCAATTGTCTTTAATAACCACTAAAACAGATTAAAACTAGAATAGACAGGGCATAAACTATCAGAAATTTGTTTTTAAAATGAATGGCAATTGTCTTTTATAACCACTAAAACAGATTAAAACTAGAATAGACAGGGCATAAACTATCAGAAATTTATTTGTGGTTAAAAGATTTAGAGCAAAACCTAAAAATCAGAGATACTAATGAAGATATGCAAAAAAGGAAAAATATACAACTAAATGTTACAGTCCATGAAAAACAGTGACCAAATAAGATTAAATAAAAAGTTTTAGCACTCTAACCAAATTAATGTCAGCTTCAGTTTCCTAAGTGCTTGTTTTTAAAGTTCTTACAATTCAGCCTAATATCGACAGTTGCTCACTAGAATAACACAGGTGTCTGAAATCTCAGGTGAGGCTGCTCCCACAAGCATTGGAAGGTGGCTGCAACTGATCCAGTTATTTTAAGGGCTTTGATTCTCTAATGCTGATTTATTTCAGAGTTTTAAGTAAAGGAAGAAAAAAAGTATTCTGGGGACATCAACTTCAGCTCCAAGGTAGTCTCTGAAGTTTACCAAAGCTGAGAGTCTGAGGCAAAGAAACTTAAATTCTTTATGTTCCTTAATTACAGAAAGTCATTCTTATGACAAATTCATACTTGGTCAAAAACAGAAAACCAGAGTTCCCATTGCAGCTCGGCAGTTTAAGAACTCAACTGGTATCCATGAGGATGTGGGTTCAATCCCTAGCCCTGCTCAGTGGGTTAAGGATCCGGTATTGTCACAAGCTGCAGCATAGATGCTGCTTAGATCTGGTGTTGCCATGCCTGTGGTGTAGGCTGGCAGCTGCAGCTCCTATTCGACCCCTAGCCTTGGAATGACCATATGCCACAGCTCTGGCTATAAAAAGGAAAAAAAAAAAAAAGGACAGAAAATCAAAGTCAATCACAAATTGACTTAACTTCCCAAGATTATACTGAATTTGTTATTCCTACATGCATAGGTTTTCTGGAAGTCAAGACATTCAAGAAAAAAGAGATAAATTGTTTTAAAAATCAATGTAGAGAAATAAGAAATATCAGTGTAGCCTGTAGAAATAGAAAATTAATTATATTATTTGATTGTATAGGCATTATAATTTCATATAAATGTTAAGAGGCTTAGCCTGTCATTTTCATTCTTATTAAATGAACTGTAGCTAAATAACTTCCAAGTTCCCTGCAAAGGTGATTTATTAGAAAGAAAACAAATTAGAGTTCTGCTAAGAACTGAAACTACCATACTTACCTATTCCCATGTTGATTAATTCTGGGACAAAACATACACTCCTGATTTTGTGCTAAACAATCTAAGCAACACAGGAATTGGGTAAAAATTACCTAGCCACTTTCTAAGAAATACTTGCATTGAAAGTTATGACAGTGAAGTACCAACAAAGCTTACTCATCCGTACACACTTGAAGACACTTTCCTCTCTGCCCACCAGTCCCAAACTACTATGTCAAAAACTGCCAAGCCCAACCAGTGTTACATCTTGAAAATCACCCAGCCCGGGCCCTAAGCCACTTAAAAAAATATCCAACCAAGTCCCTAATCGTGATAAATACCCTCCTCAGAGATCTCACTTCTAAAACACTATAAAGACACTCTTAAGGGGGTGTTCCCCTTAAGTCTAACCAACTTAACTTTTTTGGACCAACTGGTTTTCTTGGTGATTCTTTTGGAGAATAATCAGTCGACCCAGCAGCCCTACTTACCATATTTAAAAATATTTGAGGATTTCCCATCATGGTTCAGTGGTTAACGAATCTGACTAGGAACCATGAGGTTGCGGGTTCGATCCTTGGCCTTGCTCAGTGGGTTAAGGATCCGGCGTTGCCGTGAGCTGTGGTGTAGGTCGCAGACGCGGCTCGGATCCCGCATTGCTGTGGCTGTGGCGAAGGCCGGCGGCTACAGCTCCGATTAGACCCCTAGCCTGGGAACCTTCGTATGCCATGAATGCGGCCTTAGAAAAGGCAAAAAAGACAAAAAAATACAAATAAAAAAATAAAAAATAAATTTGAACTTTGATTTTCTCACATAAAACTGGGTATTGTGATCATTCTTTACACAGGTAACCCATGACTTTCCACATTTTAAATATTGATTAAAGGATGCAGGATCGGGATGGTGGAGTGGGAAGATCTTGAGCTCATTTATTCCCCAAAACACCACAAAACTACAACAATATAGAACAACTGTCTCTGAAAACTGCATGAAGACTAGAACAGTTCTTCTATAACTAAGAATATAAAGAAAAGAAAAGAAAAGAAAAGAAAACATCAAGCTGGGTAGAAGGAGCAGAAGCAACACTCCTAGCATGGTGACTCACAGGTATGAAAAAATGTCATACAAACAGAAGACCTAGTTAAGAGTGAAAGGATTAGAGCCCCACATCTGGCACCAAAGCCCTGGGGACCTACACGAAGGGCAAGAGCTCCCATAATATTGGGATTTGAAAACCAGTGGGGCTTTCATTCAAAGAGCCAGAACTGCAGGAAACCAAGACTCTGCTAGTGAACGGGTTGCACACAAAGGTATTATCTCGGAATCCCATTGCAGAAGCAGCACCTTTCAAAGTGCTGGGGCCAGTCGTGAAGAGGAGTCATTGACTAATTTTAAGATGAATGCTGAACCAATAGGGATCTCTTGAAACATTCTCCAGGGACTGACAATTGTGGGCACCGTTTTTAAAGAAAATTTTCCCTCTCTCGAGCTGGCCCATTGCTGGAGGGCTCAATTTCTGATAGTCACTGTCTACTTTGCTAACACGACTCATCCCACGCTGGCACTCCCTGTGGTCCAGCTTTGATCCTGGCACCCCTTCGTAGCAGCTCCCAGCCCACCACAACCAGCAGGCAGCCTCAGCTGAAACCAATGCCCTCCCAAAGTGGCTCCTGCCTCACCGTACTCGGTGGGCAGATGCCGCTGGCTCTAGCATGGCCACAAGATGCACCCGAGAACGTGGCCTAGTTACTTAGAAAAAGAGGCAAGCTACTCTGTCTCTAATGATTGCTTGTGTGATTCTAAATGCTGTTACGTTGTAAACCTGGGATGCTGCTGTTAATTTACCTCTGCGTAGTCTGTTCAACGACTGGATTTTTATTTTCTTGGTCCTGAAGCCACCAAAGATCCCCAAAGAGCTAAGGCAATCTTGAGAAAGAAGAAACCTAGGGGCATCACACCCCCTGACTTCACCACTGAGCTATAAAGTTAGGGTAATCTAAATAGTATATCACAGAAATCAATACATAGATTAATAGAACAGAATAGAAAACCCCAAAATAAACTCATGTACACATGGTTAATATACAGTGGGAAAAATATGGTTTCTTCAATAAACAGGGTTAGGGAAAGGGGAGAGCTACATGCAAATTAAAGGATCTGGACTACTGTCTTGAATCATATATAAAAATAAGGTCAAAATGAGTTTAATATAATTCATTTAAGGATTTGTGAAAATTTCCAAGTTTTATGCATGCTCTTTCAGAAACACTGAAGAATACAGAGTATTAGACACATGATCCTCCCTTCTCCAAAAACATGTATTCTTCTTCTATTTGCTGCTCAAGTCAGTCATATTCGACTCAATTTAGGTGCAAAACTAAACCTTATAAGGGCCTATAATAATAATATAAGACATAATGTAATATTATACCATAAGAAGTTACAATAACTAAAAGGTCTTATGGAACGTTTTTGCTTAAGTAAACTTGGACTTTTCTTCCCTTAAAAAATTCATGTAACCTGACACATGTCGGGTACTTAGATACTCAAATATTAAGTAGAATCAGGCTGAATTTATATAGTTTGAAAGAAACTATAGATTTATGGTCTTGGTTTCATAAGACTTCTCACGAATATCTTAAACTTTCGTGTCTTTTAGATGAGTCTCAACACTTCCCATTTTCACCATTTGAAAAAAAATAAAACTCATTATTCTTTAGTCACTCAAAAAACGTGCTTTTCATTTCTGTGCAATGTAATATACTCTTTAATCTGCTTTGGGGGATCTCATAAATCGATATGCAAATGTTAAGTACTTTGCTATATACCTACCAAATACACAGATGTCATGGATTCTAAATCATATCATATAACCAATACCACATTTAAGAAATGCTGGAGTTTTGAGAAAAATAGAACAAATATATCTAGAATTAATAATCCAATAATCAATTATTATGGCTCTCAAGATTTTTAAGTACTTAAGTACACATTTTAACTGCCATTTCTAGCATCAAAAAAGCAGCACTGGCGTTGTCAACAAATTGTTTTTGTTAGGCAGACTCATGCTGCTAAGTAGACTGGACTCCTCCTTGGTACTATCTCTGATTTAGAGGAGGTTCTTTTTTTATTTGGAGACATATATTTCACTGGAGGATGTGAACATGAGGTGGATTTTCTTACCAAGGTCCTAAAGTTATTCATTCCAATGATTTAAAAAAGTGTTCTTTTATATCAGGCATAATTAATATTGGATGTAGAAATATCTCTTCTGGAAGCATTGGTCTAAAATACTTTTGAATAAGTGAGTTTTGCTCAGGTCTAGAGGAATATTTCATATGCTGAAAATAATTCATGTGTAACAATTTATCTTATTTTAACACAGATATGACTAAAGTAAAAGCTGAAGAGAGGCACACTTACCATCAGCATCACACACAATCTGGGCTCTTCCAAATATAAGTATTTCAGCAGCCAATAATTTCTGGTTCTTAAGTCAAAATCCAAGGAGTCGCTTTGGATTTGCAAAGCAATATACATTGTCATTGATATAGGACTAGCACGAATCTACTTCCTTCAATTCTCTCATTAAACCATCTGTTCATGACATTCTAAATAATTAACTCACAAATATGAAGTTATTATAAGCTAAATATTTCCATTTATTCAAAAGACATTATTTCACTCAGAAATGCATTAGTAAGAACAAAAAGAATCTCAAATTTTGGCAAAGGAAATTGTAGTTGGAATTACCTGAATTTCCATTAATAACTAGGCTATTCTAATATTCCTTGTGAAGTGAAACTATGTGGTTTGATAAAGAGCCAATGTTTCCAACAATGTATTCTTTTCTATGTGGCACATTTTTAGGTCTTATGTTAGCAGGTATAGTAGGATTAGGGGGAAAAAATCTAAATTTTTACATAAAAAGTTAGTTTCCCTTAAGAAGTGACTGAGTTTTTTTATGTTACTCTAAGTAGTTGAGGCTATTCAACTTGAAGATGTATATTAACATGGTCCAAAAACCTCTTTTTCCATTAGGATGCCCTGAGAACTTTAATAGTCAATAAGGCAATAAGTGGAAAAGTGCTGTAAATTGTTAAAATTTTAGTTCCTACATAGGTGATATATTAAATTGCTATTTGGCTCACTGCTCACAATTTAATCCAAAATGTTATTCATTTTATGAGATACCGTGAACAGTTTCATTTGACTTCATCCTTCACCCCTTTGATAGTCATAAAATGTAGTTATGTTGTTTTCTGTTTGCCTAAGGGCAAACCTGTAATGCCCCTCTAAGTGAGCATATTAGAATCAATAGCCCCTTTTATGCTCCAACAATTTTTAGGAAAAGTTAAGTTTTACAAGCATTAAATTATAACAAAATTATACCTATAAATTTATAGTGAAATAAAGGGAATTCATTTTATTAGGCATGTGTTAGATGTCTAAGATTTAATTCCCTACCATATACTGTTGTTGGCTTCTTACAATAGATTCATAAGCATGTTTTTCAAATCAAACACCAGATCTGTGTTGGTGTCCTTACTCCTTCAGTCCGGCTCAGAGACATCTTGTCATAAGTGACTGACAATGACAGGTGGCTATTGTGCTCTAACACCTTGTTTACTAAAATAGTTGTTCATGCCATAAGCTTCATTCATGGAAAACCACCACTGAATTTATTAAAGTGTCTTAGCAATTTTAGGCTGGGAAATTCTGCATCTGAAATGCTTGCTCCCCCAGTTCATGCAGCTCTTGGCTTGGTTGTCAACATATCAGAGAGGGCTTCCACAGCATCTGATCTAAAATAGCATCTCCCATCTCCAGCAGTGTCCATATTCCTACCTGCTTTTTTTTTTCTTCATAGCACTTACTACAACCTTAACTGTTATCCTTTTATTTTTTTGCTCCTTTCTCTCTCAAATAGAATGACAGCTCCATGATATTTGTATCCCCAAAGTATCTACTTTCTGAACTTCTGACCCCTGATTATATAACATTATAAAGTATGTAGAGGGCATTCAATAAATATTTGTTGAATAAATGAATGCCTAAGCCTTATAAAATGTTTGTTTATCTTTTGGGCTTTTGTTTCTCAGTGAAACAAAGTTAGCCACATAAAATTTTTATCTTTTTGTGTTGAAGTAGGTGATCTTATCTTAATGAGCCATATACCACCAGTGCTGACTGGTTATGCCTCAAAGTCTCCTTGAAAACTATGGGGGAGTTTTGATTACAAACGACTAAGGTGTTGAAAAATACAGATATCCAAACATTGTTTTGGTATACAGTGCTACACTTTCCATGATTCAATGATTTTTAAAATAGAATACTGTTATATGTGGAATCTAAAATATGACACACAGGAGTTTCTGTCGTGGCTCAGTTGTTAATGAACCCAAGTAGTATCCATGAGGTTGCGGGTTCAATTCCTGGCCTCACTCAGTGGGTTAAGGATCTGTCGTTGCTGTGAGCAGTGGTGTAGGTCACAGACTCAGCTCAGATCCGGGGTTTCTGTGGCTGTGGCATAGGCCAGCAGCTGTAGATCCAATTTGACCCCTACCCTGGGAATATGTCAGGGGTGCACTCTAAAAAAGACAAAAAAAAAAAAAATATATGACACACATGAACTTATTCCAGAACAGAAACAGCCTCACAGACATGGAGAACAGACTCGTGATTGCCAAGGGGGTGGGGGAGGGAGTGGGATGGACTGGGAGTTTGGGGTTAGCAGGTGCAAACTCTTACATTTAGAATGATGGGCAATGAGACCCTACTGTACAACAGGGAACTGTGTCCGATCTCTTGGGACAGAACATGATGGAGGATGATACGAGAAAAAGAATGTATGTAAATGTATGCCTGGGTCAGATTGCTGTACAGCAGAAAATGGCTCAACATTATAAATCAAAGACATTTTAATTAAAAAAAAATAGAATAGTGCATCTGAAAATATCAGAAGTGATTGTGGTATACACCTTAGTGAAAGCTGTTGATGGTCTGCCCACATCCCCCTTCCAGCAGGGCCCTGGTCTCCTAGCTGCTGCGCCTGTTGACTGACAAAAAATCAGGTACTTTCCAGAGAACTGCAGTCAGCCAAACAGAATCTCAGGAGACTTTCCTTCTCCTGCAAATCCAAAAGTTGGTCAGCCATGCCTCTAGGTAGGCCTATTTCTGCCCCATAATTTGGTCTCTAAAGTGTCCTTTACAGAGTAAGACTAAAGCTAGTCTCCTGCTGAGAATACAGCCTTGCTTGTTTTCTCCTCTCTTCTATGGCATGCTTTCTTTAACTCCCATCTCCTGAGAATAGCCCCTAATAAGTAAATCACTGGGACAAGAATCCTGTACAAAACTGTACTTCTAAGAAAACTGACATAGAGCATAGTCCATGAACCTGCCCTGACCCCAATCTCAACATTTTTGAGTGATTTTGTCTCGTGTATGTTGGTTTAACTTTATATGTTCTCTTGATACATGTTTAAGTCCTACTATAATCAAAATGAATTCAAAGCTTATGGTGGAGTTAGAGCTAAAGGCTAGATACGGATGGACAATGAATCAAGCCTGTTGAACAATACAAAACAGTTAGTGTTGCACTGTATACCAACAATTAACTGAAACTTGCCAAAGCAAATCTCTGTTCCTAAAAATGAATTATCTAGCTTTCTAGTAATGTACAATGCCTGGACCCGTATAGCATTATATTGGAATTTTACTGCCAGCTCATCAAAGAATACCTTAATTAATCTGTCAGTTTCCTCTATTCAATTGTTTTAATAAGCATCCAGCTGGAATACAGATTCTAGGTGCTGTAAACCGCTGGAGCAGTGCCCTGAAGCTCTCTGTCCCTGCACCTTCTACATACCAGGCAATTCTTGTGGCCATGTGAATAATCAGGCAGGTATACAGGTGTGGTAAATCTCTGGACATTTTCCAGGGCTTCGTTTTGGTGAACTTTCAAGGATAATTCCCTAAGGTTAGTACATAGTAGATTACTATCTGTTAGAATCCCATGGGAAACATCTCAAAAATAAATATATCTGGAGCTACCACCAAAATTTCTGATGTAGTCTTTCTAGAACGTAGCTTAACCATCAGCATTTTTTCTAGAATCCCACAAAGGATCCCAATTGGGCATCCAGAATTGAGATTCACTTCCTAGGTAGTTTGCCTATCAAAACCTGTGCCTGTCAAGTTCTTACAGAACACCGAGGTTAGCCCTACTTAGACCAGTAGAATTTTCTCCTTGTAACCTTATCTGGCTATATTCTGAAGTGTGTAGTTAACGTGTTCTGGTAATTCCATTGTCCAGAGTTTCCTCTTTTGTCTACAATATTTGTTCTCAACCAGGGACTTTTTTGTGTGCAGCTCCGTCCCTCCCACTCCAAACACACATTGGGAACATTGGACAATGTCTACGGATATTTTTTATTGTCACAGCTGGAAGAGTAATACTAGCATTTAATGAGTAGAGGCCAGGGACTCTGATATACATCCTACAACACACAGGACAAACTCTGTACACCTAGCAAAGAATTATCTATCTCAAAATGTCAATAGTGCCAAGGTTGAGAAATCCTGGTTTACACAAAACATTTATTTCAGAGACTTATCTTTAAATTCAAGATCTTTCTTAAGGCACAATAAATATCAAAGTAATTCAAACAAAAGGCATGCCAACACTATTGGAAACAGATGACACCAATATAACAATAATTCAATTAAGCATTCAATTCTTTTCATGACTTTTAAAATTCTGTGCAATGACTGATGGTACTATAAAAAGTGTACCTTAAAAAGCCCCTTGTTTGACTGAGTGAAAAACAGTATTTGTATCTTTCAAACCCTCTGGAGTATACTTTTATTCATGGTCATCTCTTTGATCTGATTCAAGATAGAAAGAGTAAAAGCCACTTAAAATGAATCCTGGATAGAAAGTTACCAACATAAGACTCTTCAATGTGCCCTCAAGTAATCTTTAAAGCAGATAACGTGTTCAGGCTCCAGCAAGAAATCAATCCCTTCGTTATTTTGGTAGTGAATTTACACCGTCTGCTGTTGCCTAACTCTTGTAGCTGCCCTCCCAAGAGATGAGGTGTCAAATGAACACGTAATTTATGTGTCCTTGCACCCTTTCCCTTGCAGAACTCTGCTCATCCAACTCTATGTATTTACAGGGAGGTTTTTAATCAACAGACTTCTTACCCTGATTCCCCCTCCCAACCACCAACCCAGGAATAGGGTCTGTTTTATAGACTCTGTAAATGAAGATCCATGGGGCAAAGAATTAGAGACATTGGAAGACCTTCTTTAGGGAGCCAAGTCCCTTATATTCTTGATGAATTCTTGTGCCTCTTCTCAATTCCTAATTTCTGTGATTAATACTGTCTTTCCAATACAGTGTATTTTTGTGTTACTAATAGGTAGAATCCTAGCTGTTTCTAGGAGAAAAAAGTCTTTATGTAAAGTTTATGTATCACTTATCAGGCATATGTCCTTGAAAAGGTTATTTATTTTCTCTGTAATTCACTTTTCTGTGTAAATGCTACCATGAAATATCTATGTAAAGAAATTTGAAAAGTCCTGGACACAGTAAGAGCCAAATAATTTGTGTCATTTTTATATGAATAACCCATGATTTTCTATGTATTTTGAGACTACTGGCCTTTTTACTGAATTATCTTGTTAAATAAAATAATTTGGAAGTTAATCATATCCAAGTTTCTAAATCGAACTTCTATATAGAAGTATATATAGAAAATATAAGTAGAAAATGTCTATAATTAACAGCAATGTAATTATCTTCTTTTCTTTCATGTTCTACATTTTTCTTAATGTGTTTTTTTTCAGAATTTTAAAGGTTAGAACTTTTACCAATACTATGAACAGTTCTACACACATATTTTGGACAACTTAGGAAAATAGATCAATTTCTTAAAAACACAACCAACCAAAACCCACACAATATGAAATAGATGATGTGAATAGATCAATAATCACTAAGGAAATTGAATTCATAAAGTAAAACCTCTAGAAAAAAAAAAAAGAAAGAAACAACCAAGCCCAGATGGGTTCAATGGAGAAGAATACAAAATGTTTAAAGAAGAAAGACTGAATGATTTTCTTCAAGAACAAGAAGGTAGGCAAGGATATCTACTCTCACTAATCTTATTCAACATAGTAATGGACCATTTTGTAAAGGCAAGAAAAGTAAATGAAAGATGTATGGATCAGGGTAAAAAGCTCTTATTTCATAGAACATTATTGTCTATGTAGGATTTTCTAAGAAACCTAAGAAAAATTCCTAGAACTAGTATCAAAATCTAAGCAATATTTTTTGTAGATATAGATAAGATTATTCTAAAATATATGTGGAAAAGCAAATGGATGAGGATAGCTGAAATAGTTTCGAAAAAGAATAATACAGGGAGGAATCTACCTAATTTCAAAACTTAAATGTAAATACCATATTCAAGACTGTGTGGTATTAGTGAGGGAGAGACACAGGTCAATAGAACAAAAAAGAAAACTCAGATTTAAGACAGAAATATGCCCAATTTTTTTAAGCAAAATTTCAAAATTAATTCAAAGGAGGAAGGATGAGTGGTGTTGAGACACTGGACTTCCTTAAGCAAGAAACAAAAATGAAAAAAATTGAACCTTTACCCAATACAAAAGTTAACTCAAGATGTAGCTCAGAAGACTGAAGTGTTTTTTAAGAGAAGATAAGGCAAAGTCATTGTCATTGTCCTTAAGTCTAGAGCTAGGCAAGAATTCTCAAACAACATCAAAAACCTGATCCAGAAGAGGAAAAACTGATAAATTGGACTTCAACAAAATGAAAACCTTTTGTTCCACAAACCAGCCTATAAAGTGGATGAAAAGACAAACTACAGAATGGCAGGAAATATCTTCAAATCACATATCCAACACAGGACTAGTATCTAGAATACATAAAGAATTTTCAAAACTTAAAAAAATAATAATAATCCAATTAGATAAAGGACAAAAAACATGAAAAGTCTTTCACTGAAGAGAATATACAGATGGCAAATAAGCACATCAAAAGATGTTTAACATCACTAGCTGTTAGAGAAATACAAATTAAAACTGCAATGAGACATGACTACGCACCTATCAAAATGGTTAAAATATACAACAGTGGCAGCACCAAATCTGGTGAAAATGCAGAGAAAGTACGTCACTCATACATTACCAGTGGTGATATAAAATGGCACAGTCGCTCTAAAAAACATTTTGGCAGTGGCTTCAAAATTAAGCATGCCACTATCATGTAAGCCAGCAATTATAATGCTAGGCATTTATCCCAGAGGAATGGAAACTTATGTTAATGCAGCAGCCTAGATAAATTTTCAGTGACCTATGCTGAGTGAAAAAAGCCATCCGCAAAAGTATTTCACACTGTAGGAGTCCATTTAACATTCTGGAAATGATAAATTTATAGTGATTGGCAGGGGTTCAGACAAGGGAGTGGTTGTGGCTTTAAAGGGTAGCAAGAAGTACAGTTGTAGTGATGGAAATGCCATCCTGACTACATCAATGTCAGTATCTGCTTGTGATATTGTACACTATATATGTGTGTGTATATATATATGTGTATATATATGTTTGTGTGTGTGTGTATATACATCTATATCTATATCTATATCTATATCTATATCTATCTATATATCTGCTTGTGGTACTGTGTTTTGCAAGATATAACCTTTGGAGGTAACTTGGTAAACTTATGTATATATATTGAACAATATATATATATTGTCTAAAATTCCCAATCTAATTAGTGTTATTAGAAGTAGTATACTCTGTAATAAGTTCAACTTACATCGTAGCCCCTAGTAATTGACTTTACTAATTTGTTTACAGTGAGAAATTCTTTATTACACATTCTTTCAGTGACCCCTCATCCATGTAAATGCATAACTGATTATATACTGTGTATTCTTAATCAGAGAAGAGAGAATCAGTGTCCTAGTGTTTTTTAATATTCATCCTAGGTTGTGTCTAAACTCTCAGTAGAGTTACCAAAAGCAGAACCCAAAACAATAGGTATCTGGAAGAGGAAAAGGGTAAGGTTAAAAATGAGTCTCCTCTTTCTTCTATAGGATTCAAAACTTATCTTCATTTTCCTAGTCCATTACAGCAAGCTAGATATCAGCTGTTTCATCCTTTTTTACAGAAAACATGATTTTGTCTGAGTATTACAAGTGAAAAAAAAAATGATATTGCCACCTAATGAGGCTTCTTATAAATTAGATATATGAGCTAATTTAAAATTAATAAATTATACCTATTTTTTAGCTACAGCTAAAAAAAAAAACGATGGCATTCTTTAGTTTGCAAAAGCACCTTACCTACAACTTATTTACTAAAAATGACAGCTCCATGAATGTAAATTATTAAAATAAATACTAACAGAGAGGCATGGGAGAGAACTGGTTTACAAAGAATTATATCTAAAAAATATTGTGCAAAAACATTGTTAAGGCAATGAAAGGACTGGTGGAGTATACCAAGAGGGGGAAGTGCAAAAAAAATAATTTTATCGCATACTTTGAAAAAGTAAAATCCAATTCATTTTTGTTTCAAAGCAGTTTTCACAAAGGGAACACAAAACTGCCATTTATCTGAAGGAATATCACACACGACTGCACAAGGCAAAGAAAAATGAAAATGTTTGCGGTACAACCAGAATTTACCCATCACTAAAAAAGTATCTTTGGCAAAAAAAAATCATCATGGTAGCTAGCAATGAATCAAATGTGTGTCTAAAGATGGATGCTCTATATATGAAAATGATGAGATTTTCTAGCAAAGCATATTGAACAGGGAACATTAAACATACTGAACATTAAGTATGGAGAATGGAGCAATACCTTCACACACACTTGTAACAAATATTCTCATTGTAAGTATTTAAATCATTTTAAATGATCAGCACGTCAATTATAAATCAAACATCTCCTTCAATGTCCCTGTTTTTTTATCTCAATTCAAAAATTTTAACATGAAGTTTTTCATCTTTCTAGTGGGATCAAACAACAGGAAAACTCAGAATTTTTTCCTAATGATGCATATTTTCTTATTTTATACAAGATTTCATTCCCTATACTCGAGTAATTCAAATATTTTAAATGTATTTGAAATGTCCTCCATTTTCAAATAATATCTTTTCCAGATTTTTTTAAGCTTTGGCTTTTTAAGTAAGTAAATATCTAACCCTTAATGTTCAAGCTTTTGCACATATATTTTTAAAAATACCATTATGTTTTGCTGAGCAATCTCCAAACACAAGTACATAAATCTAATTTGTGAGATTGTACTTAGAATAGCTAGAAATATATATAAGGAATTAATGTTTAATCAGAGAAGGATAATTTTTTCAAGGTATCCATTCCACATAGATTGAATAAAATATGACAATTTTCACAATAATGAAAAGTTCTTTTATTTTTCTCCCTACTTTAACTTTTCATTGACCCAACAAAGGAAATATTTTGCACACTTCTAGTTCAGTCCCTGCTTTGTATTTGTAGAATACGCTTTGTCCCTGAAATCCTCTTAATCATCTTTAAACCGGTCCTAAAGAACGTCAGCTGTCAGTTTTCACTCAAGTTACAGGAAAAATAAAGTAAATTAGACTAGGCTCTCAGCAGCGGAGTATCATAATTTTTCAGCTGGTTCATACCAATCTCTTACCAAATCCTTCAGCCAGTTTTAGGACGTATACAGATTCTACTTTGATGGAAGAAATGCTATCTGCAAGATGAAATGCCATGTCTGGAATGCAATCTTTTTATTCAGTGGCCAGAAGACAAAGCTTCAATTGCAAGTTTAAAGCTAAGCTATTAACTCTGCTTCTTAAGAACCTGAACAATAACTAGGTTTTCCTACCAAAAGATAAGTCCAAACCAACTGAAATTCACTCTTCCTATGGAAAAATGCTCAAAGAACAAAGCAGGCACATACAGGGAGAAATTGAGCCTGATTATACCCTCCAAAGTGAAAGGAGAAAAAAATTCCAAATTCTGCACAAAGAGAGTATGTGGTCAGATAAGTATAACTGCTGACAAAAACAGTATAATCAACCATTCTTCCTAAGATGTTTACGTGACTTCTGAGGAACAGGGTACTTTTATAACAAAGATTAAATTGCTTCCACTGTGAGTGGTACCAGCTAGTCATATCCTGATGTGTCATAGAAGACAGACAGCAACTAAGGTCAATACAAAAGGAGGAAGGAAAAAAAAGGAAGTATTGCTGATCAAACAGCTAGCTGTTCACAGTAGTGATGTTAAAAAAAAAAAATTCCCTTCTACATCTAAGCAATAGGATGACTTCTAACAATGTGCAACAAAACACTGCAGAAAATTGTTTACCTTGAAACAAAAAAAAGATCATTCATTTCAAAGCAAAACTGCAATGCACAGCATTCTACAGCAAAACTCAAATAACCATGTAAGCATTAAAGACGAATTCCCTTGCACAATAGAAAGAAAAAATATTAGCTAGAGAGTTCTACTTTGGCCTACTAAGGCTAAGCATGTATTAAAGGCTAGAGGAAAAGAAAAATTAAAAAGCAGAGACCAGCAATATTTGACAAAAGCTAAATTTTTTAATCCAGTTCCAGTAAGATCCCATTTAGATTTCCACATGAGACACAAACAGCCTTGGAAATGATTTTCAAAAATCATTAGGTCTACAAAATTTATGTACAGCTTGCAAAATTTACATTGACCAAGTCCACATGTATCCATTCATATTCGCCTCTTTTCTCCTTCTCAGCCAATTCTAACTTCTGTAGCTTCCATGCAGTTCAAGAACATTCACTTGCAGAAGTTCCTACAGGTTAAGAACCCAGGGCTGTCTCTGTGAGGATGAGGGTTCGATCTCCAGCCTTGCTCAGTGGGTTACGGATCTGACATTTCCACAAGCTGCTGCATGGGTCACAGATGTGGCTCAGATCCAGCGTTGCTGTGGCTGTGGCATTAGGTTGCAGATACAGCTCTGGTTCAGCCTCTAGCCTGGGAACTTCCTTTTGCTTCAAGCATAGCTGTAAAGAGAAAAAAAAAAAAATCGCATAGAGACTATATGCTACTAGACAATGAATGAAAACTGTTCTATTGAGCATAAACAAAATATGTATATACAAATGTGTACATAATATATACACACTAATGTATCCAAGTTTGTACTCCAACACAATGATATGTCTATGTATATTTATATGTGGAAATAATATATATTGAATTTGTATATGTTCTCTCTCTGTGTATATAAATATAAATATAAACATATATATATATATATATATGTATATATACCCACGGAATGAATAAGACAAACGTTTATTTCTTTAGGTGAGATGTCCATTATGATTCTTTATAGTCAATTATCCTAGAAACATAAACATTTAAATTTTTAGGCGATGATTTGCTGCTATGTTTACTCTCTTGCTTCCTAATTAGATATCATAAATAAGGATTTGTGTTATTTATAGACTACCTCTTCCAATACTAGACAATGAAAAATACTAAGACAAATTAGGAATAAAAATAATGAAGCAATGTTTTGACCTAGGTTCAGTTAATTTTTATGGATCAGTTTTCCTTCTTTCATTCCACTGTGAGTAAATACGGTATACCTTCATGAAGTAAAAGTAAACTTTAGTCAGTTAGTTATTCGCTCCCGTAAGTTCTGGGGTCAGTTTCATTTATGTCCAAAACTGTTTGTAATTTGAAACATCTATAAGTGAAAAGGCAATATAGTAAATAGAATCTCAAAGAAATTTATAGCCATAAAAAATAATGTACTGCTATATATAACGTAAAAATATACTCTTCAGATTATTAGGTACCTTCAGAATATTACAAAATTAATTTTGAGGGAGTTCCCTTCGTGGCTCAGTGATTAATGAATCCGGCTAAGAACCATGAGGTTGCGGGTTCGATCCCTGGCCTTGCTCAGTGGGTTAAGGATCCGGCGTTGCCGTGAGCTGTGGTGTAGGTTGCAGAGGCGGCTCGGATCCCGCGTTGCTGTGGCTGTGGCGAAGGCCGGTGGCTACAGCTACTGTCAGACCCCTAGCCTGGGAACCACCATATGCCGTGGGTGCGGCTCTACATAAAAGGCAAAAAAAAAGACAAAAAAAAATTTTTTGAGAGGCTGATAATGAAGACCACTATTGGTCAAGCGAACCGTGTTGGACAAAGATGAAAAATTCTTCAAAATGTTTATTACAAACATTTAAAACTAACCATAGATGCATAAAGGAATCAATTCTGACAGAAAAATAATGTCAAGAATTTGAGAACTGAGTTACCTTAGGCCAGCTAATATTTTAAGTACCAATTTGGTCCTGACATTTACTCAGTTGAATTTTTGTTGTTTAACAGATTTGGCGGCAGTGTTAGGACCCAAAGTGAACTTCTGATGGAATCTGAGGACAATGAGAAACAAAAGTGTTTTACCCATGAATCGCTTTTTGAGTTCACCATCTTTCTTGCTGTTTCTGAGGGCTGTAGGCAAGTTCCTCTTGGTTCTGGGTTCCACTCTCTCTACATCAAGTTCCCAATTGGTCTTTCCAGCCAAGACAGGTGAACTAGAGTTGGCAGACCATTCTGCCTGGTGCAAAACTGAGATGAGCGCCTGGCCTTTCACACTGTGATTCCCAGGTTTTTGTGTGAAAACTATCAGCCCTTAATTCTGTCTGAGGATCCTCGTGGTAACTATTCAGGTCATTCACGTGGAGCCCCGGTCCGATTCTACTTGCTGAGGTCTGCTGGTTCAGTCCTCCATGGGCATTGTTAGTGGTGCACACAGTCTGCTCTTGATCAGGGCTCAGTAATGCCTTTTGGTTACTGCTGGTGTGTGAAGGTGCATGTGTTTTTCATGTTCTGTGTAGATAAAAACTACTGCTAATGGGGATCTCAGACACCAAAAAGCCTCAAAAACTGGTAGATATGGATTGAGCACTTAAAGGCTGTTAGCGTACTTGTCATCAAATATTCTTGTGTTAGGATAAGTTGAGTGACATTAGACTGACATTATGTCACTCACCCACCTCAAGAAATTTTTCTAAATTATGAGTCAAATGTGCCACCTTCTGGCATACCTGCTTAAAAACTATGGTCCCAGAAGCTATAAATATCAACTAAAACAGCAAAATCTTACTAGCTTATTTGTGTTCTGAGAGCTTGGCTTGGGGTAACCGTCAGATTGAGGTCCTCAAAAACATGATCAAAGTTGTGGGTTATACCCCACTTATAGCTGGTTACAGATATGACAGAACCAACATGTAGGTTGGACTCGATTTGCAGCTGAAGGTCCTACCGAATTGCTACCAGTTCTCAGAGGAATTACACCCTAGAATTACAATGGTCATCATGAGGAACATGCCAATTAGATAAGATGACTTATGAAGTGCATTTAAAAGCAAGGGCTGCCTATCTTAATGCATAAGCCTCCAAAGAATTTCAAAATTCCAAAATTTCATTGAAAAATTTATTACCAAAAGCTAATAATACGTATAAATATGAAAGTTACGTAAAACAAATGACTATAGGACTACAATAATTTTTCCCCTTGAATACCCATATTAGAAATCCTCTATCTAAAATGCCTTCCACCCTGAAGAAACAATTAAATTTACCTTCAAAATAAGAATGGGGCTTGGTTTTCTGCCTACCTAGGGCACACATGCTGTCTGTTCTTTGTTTTGTCCATCTTTGGGAATGACTCTGATCTTGGGCAGCTAGTAACCTTTGCACTCTCCTTGAGGTTACCTCCTGGGTCCATGGAGTTATTTAATACTTCCAGACATATTTATTTGTTTGCTTCTGCTGAAAATTGATGAAATATTTTAAAGAATTTTTAAGTAGCTCTGTGGTCAGAAATTGGCCATGTATTGGAAGCTGATTTTCAGAGCCTGGTGGGAATATTTTTAGGCCTTCTCTCTGAAGCTAAAATAAAACTATGTACGCCTACACTGTACTCATAAAAAATTTTCAAAAATATAATAGAGACTAACCCAAATGCGTTTCAGGTTCACATGATCTGGGAAAATATTTAGTATTAAAACTAATTTACAGTTATTGGTTTGATTAACACTGATATATCTTGGTGTTGTCAACACTGACAGTAATGCAAACACAGCTTACCTGGGTTGATTAGTAAAATAAGTTCATGTTATGTTAAAAATTTGTCAGCAAGGAGTTCCCTTTGTGGCTCAGCAGTTAACAAATCTGACTGGCATCCATGAGGATGCAGGTTCAATCCCTGGCCTCGCTCAGTGGGTTAAGGATCCGGTGTTGCCATGAGCTGTGGTATAGGTTGCAGACGCGGCTAAGATCCCGCATAGCTGTGGCTGTGGCCAGCAGCTGTAGTTCCAATTGGACCCCTAGCCTGGGAACCTCCACGTGCTGTGGTGTGGCCCTAAAAAGAGAGAAAGATTAAAAAAAAAAGAAAGAAAAAAGCTATCAGCAAAAAGAAATACCTTTATGTGATGAAATTTTCATAAATTACCTAAACCTAATTGTTGAAAAAAAATTACACAGATAAAAGTTTCTGCATAAACATTTTAAACAGTTTCTCCAAATCTTTCTGGTAATTTGAAACCTTAAAGTTTTACTAAGTATATTAAATAATGAGTTAAATTCACTGAATATATAGATCATTTCCAAATAAGGTAAAATATGAAAAATTTAATTACTGAATGTAGGTTTATCCACTTTTGGCTTCCTTTTATAGAACTAAAGATATTTGGGTTTGTTAATAAACCTATTTTGTGTTACACTGAGAAATGTACTATGAAAAGGCAGGTTTCCGGATATTATGAAACATATTTATAAATTTGCCAAGCCAAAGAATACTCCTATAAAGTACAGTTTACAATTGCTTACTTCTTGGCTTTCACTAGAAATTAAGGGCTTCTAAGGATTAAAAAAATTTCTAATATATGTGATTGAAGCTACTAAAAGTAATAATGGAAATATCTCCATATAAAAGAAATGTAAAAATATGTATTTTTCAGTAAAAGAAGTCGAAGGAATGAAATGCATTTTGTTAAGGGAAAAGAAAGTAATTTTGTACAAGGACAGGCTGAAAAAGAGAGGGAAACCATAAGGCAAAATCTAAAAAAAAGAAAGTTGTAGAAAGCTTGTGGAAAAGAAAATTGGAAAAAGAACTTTATGTGTAGTCAAGACTGGTTAAGAATTAAAATAAATTTAATTATGTAAATGAGTTCTAATATCAAAAGTAAACTGATGCAAAATTAGAATTTGATTTTATTTTTGTCAAAAAGACAAAGTGTTTAGTCTGAAAAGTGTTTAGTGTTTAGACCAAAAGTCTGATTTGGTCTGGTCTTGAAATAAGAGATTATGAATGTTTTTCCTTTATCTGTCTAGAAAATAAGATTCTGTGTTTTGCCAAAATAATTTCCTGTGTTTATCAGGTCTTTGATTACTTAAGAAAACTGAGCCTTTTCTATTAAAAAAGGTAAGTTTTTGTTTTGGGATTTTTTTTTTGCAACTATTTAACTTCCTATATTTGCCTGCAAAGTTTTTGTCGCTGTGGATCACAAGCTGTTGTTTCACAGTGACCTATAATTCTATTTCACCAGATGTTCCTAAAACCTTTTTATGTTTTTGACAAACTTCCCAAAATCAAATTTTATTTTCTTTCTCTCTTTTTTTTTTTTTTTTTGCCTTTTTGCCTTTATGTAGAGCCGCACCCGCGGCATACGGAGGTTCCCAGGCTAGGGGTCTAACAGGAGCTACAGCTGCCGGCCTTCGCCACAGCCACAGCAACGCAGGATCTGAGCCGCGTCTGCAACCTACA
Source organism: Catagonus wagneri (assembly GCA_004024745.2). NCBI lineage: Eukaryota > Metazoa > Chordata > Mammalia > Artiodactyla > Tayassuidae > Catagonus > Catagonus wagneri. Next base: position 4,845,165 of record PVHT021183608.1, read on the forward strand.
CCACAGCTCACGCCAACGCCGGATCCTTAACCCACGCCGGATCCTTAACCCACTGAGCGAGGCCAGGGATCGAACCCGCAACCTCATGGTTCCTAGTCAGATTCGTTAACCACTGAGCCACGCGGGGAACTCTCTCAAATCAAATTTTAAATGAAGTCTTTCTGATGTAGAACTGACTTGGAATTTTTTTCAGAGGATCCTTGGAATATCTCAAAATATTTATGATCTCCTTACACAAAGAAATATGTAAAACTAATTTACATTACATAAACTAATTACATGGGAAGCACTGTAAAATAGTACTACTAAGCTTTCTTTATGCTGTGTCTGTATATGTTATAAATGTTCCAGAAATTATGTGAAATTCCTAGAAAATCGATATGCCCAGCTATAATGTTATCAATTAGAATTCTATTATCTTGAAATGTTGTGTGACACATAAATAATCAAATTTCCTTGTCAATTTCATTATAATAAAGACTCATCACATCTTTAACAATGGGAATTTTTGCCTTCAGTTATCTACAGACAGTTATTGTTTTACTCTGCTGCTTTGCAAAAGTGTTCCAGTAAAAGTACCTCATTTTCAAGGAGATTTATAGAAAGAACTCTGACAAGTACTCTAGAATACAGGTTCCGATACTTTTAAGATCATAAAACTGAACTGGGTAAGTATTTCTGGAACTAATGGAAAAGCAAGATTCAACAGAACAAGAATTAATAACATGAAACTAAATGAATTGATGGTGATTATATTTTTTAAGACTTTTTTCTAATTCTTTTAATTTTTTTCCAGATTTAAGAAACCCTTTTCTCTTAAAGCTATCAGCAAATTTGTCAGATATGGCTTTGTAAACAAAGATGAATCACTTACCTTTTCCCTTCCTGATCTCTCCAGAATTTGTAAATTTTTAGGTATTCTTTTCATAGCTCTATAGTTAGTTATTTACAGAAGTTTGATAATAATATGTCCTCCTTGTTATAAACACAATTGGAAACATTGGTTATATTACCAAAGCTTTAACTGAAATGTCATATATGAGAAAGATAGTCATAAAACTCAGATATGACCAGACAGCTTTAAGGATCTAAGGTTGACTTTTATGGAGACAATAAAGTCCTGGACTCAGAGGATTTTGAGAGTTCAATCTAAAATTCCTTATGAAAAGTTTTAGCAAAGCAATCTTAAAAAAAGCTCATGTGGTCGACCGCTTTTCTCTCTGCACTTATATAAAAATCAGTCCAAATTTTATGCAAGCATACTTTTTATTGTGATTATCCATAAAATGTGGGGGTAATTGTAGAGAGAAAAATTTTTTCATCTTTGTAGCTATGATAGTCTAGTCCTGTTAATTGTCTTTGAGATTTTGTTATATATTTGTAAACTGGACTGGATCCTGAATTCTTCTAGTTTCATATAAATCTGGCTATGAAGTCTCCAAACTAATGTTTCCAATTTTCTTCCACCTTTCTAATTCGAAAACAGTTAAGAACAAAAACTGCCCTTGATTTTTTACTGGAAGGGATTATACCAAGTTCTCCTCACTAAACCACAGGGACTTGAGACTTGAGTACTCAGAGCTGAGGAGGACTCTGTCTGACATCTGGTCTTAAGCAGATGCTGGAGACTTCAGAATCAAATCGCTAAGGAAGAGAAATAGTTGGCAGCAATGCAGATTGCTTCCTCCCAAGGTGCCAGATCAAGAATTCATTCTTTGGATGCAAACTAGTATATACAGGATGAATAAACAATAAGATTCTTGTTAGTAGATACAAACTATTGCATTTGGAGTGGAAAAACAATGAGATCCTGATGTATAGCCAAGGAACTATATCTGATCACTTGTGATGGAATATGATAGAAGATAATGTAAAAAAAGAACGTGTGTGTGCGTATATATATGTATATATGTTTCTTTGCTGTACAGCAGAAATTGACAGAACATTATAAATCAACTATAATAAAAAATTTCATAATCAGGCAGTTGATGGAAATGATAATCACAGATGGTTAATAACTGCATGTGCAAACTTTTGTATTTGGAGTGATAAGCAATGAGATCCTACCGTAAAGCACAGGGAACTATATCCAGTCACTTGTGATGGAACATGATGGAGGATAATGTGAGAAAAAGAATGTATGACATGTGTAAATGGGTCGATTTGCTGTACAGCAGAAATTGACAGAACATTGTAAATCAACTATAATAAAAAATAAATACAGTAAAAAAATTTAAAAAAGAATTCATTCTTTAACTGCACATGAAACATTTTTTTCTTTTCTCTCTTTTCTTTACTCTGACATTGGCTTTGAAAGATAATGCCATCCCCTGTATCTCCCAGGTCATTGCTAATATGATGGGGTTGTTATTGAATGAATCCAGTCCCTGCTCACCACTTACAAAATCAATTACATGCTCACAAATGTCACTAGAAAGGAAAGTGCCTTTAATCAGAATGCCAGCGACTGGGGGAGATGATGGACTCAGTGTTTCCCAAAACCCACCTCCCAAGCTTCTGCTCCACCATGAAAGCTTTTAAAGGAAAACAAGGAAATCATCTCAGTTAATTGCTGAGATTTAGGGTCAGAGTTATCACCATCCTTCTCTGTGAGCGGGCTTGCTGACTCCTGGGACCTTCCTCTAGATGTTGTATTGTTCACACGGTTTGGTCACGCAGTTTGTTCCACAGATTAGTGAAGGGAAAGCTAGGGGAGAGATCTGGTCATCTGTTAATTACTTATTCTTCATCTCTACTTATTTGATCGATGGAAAGAAAGTCAGGCAAGGTATTGCGTAATTAAAAAATTTGAAAGGTGTGCTTGGCCGGAAATGAGTAGAATGGGGGGGGGGGGTGCCTGGTTTAAAATGTAGTTACAATATAGCTTTGCTAAAGTGACAAGAAAAGGGGCTTCCTGCTGAGGGCAGTTTTCTGCACAGAGCTGCTCACAAGTCCCCACTTGTTAGACTCTCATTCCATTTCTATGGGATGAAGGGCAAGGGTCTATCTTCTGTAACTTCCTGATGACATAAGGTATCATATTCTCATGGTGGAAGACGTCAACATAGGTCATTGCTGACAATTTCGGTTGTCCATTTACATTTATGGGCAGAGCAAGTTACAATTATTTTGACTCCCACAAAGATGTAGATTATTGTGAACAATAATGTTAACTCCATTCTCTTGAGTTCACTTCCTGGAATTGTGCAAGCCATTGATTCAGTACTCGTCAAATTGGAGCGGCTTATGTCATGGCTACAGTCTAGTCATCATGTAGTTAGCTTTTTCCCCCTCTGCTAGCAGTTACAGTATTTGCAAAATAACTCGGGAAAGTGTATCAGACACTGAGTCCGTGACTCTTTTGTCGTAATCATTAACTGCTAGGTTTTGTACTGGTGGCGGGGAGTGGGTTAAAGGGTTCTGCTCAGTTCCGTGGTGGGGAATAACTTTCAGACTACTGGATTTGTAATTAAGAACTCTGATATGCCAATTAATCCTGCCACTTTAATGGGAATGGTTTGTGCCCTGACAGGGCTAATATTTGTCTGTGGTGGTGATCTTTTTCCTTGGGCCTATAAATGCCTAGATTTTTGGCACATAACTAGGCAATGCCTCTTAGATTATCTAACTGCACCCCTAACTGTTCAGAAACCGAGACACCTCATTGGATGATTCCTTTGATTTTACCTCATCGAGATAAAAAAGACCTACCAGAAGGCATTTATACTCAAAATTAGCTCCCTTAGACAGGTCCCACTTTCCTGTTTAGGAACAAAGACAAATGAGGCTATAATCAGGACTCTCTCCTCAACTCTTGAGGATCATTCAGACTCCGTTGCTAAGACGATAGCTGCTCAACAAACGTAGATTCTCAGGTCAAGTTTGTTCTTGAAAAAAATATAAATATAACCCTTGATTGTGTTTCAGCTGAGCAAGGAAGTATCTGTGCCATGGCCAACGGTAACTGCTGCACCTGCATTAACACCACTGGGGAAGTTGAAACTCAATTATATAAGATTACTGAGCGAGCCAGTTGGCTTTAAAAAGGCGACTCCTTCAGTGAGATCTTTCTTTGACTTATTTGATTTTAATTGGTTTGGGTCTTGGGGACCATGGTTCCAAAGTGCACCCGAAAGACTGGGAATTTTTCTGCGTATTATAATCAAAATAACCTCCCTGGTGTGTTGTAGCCTCTCAAAATCCTTAAACATGTGTTCAGTATTCATAGCCACTAACCACCAAACAAATGACCTCCCCAGGACTGGAACATCAGAAAAATAAACAAAAATGACCAACTGCAAACCTGCGAGACTGAAGTCATGACCTATGAATATATCAGATTAAGAAGAAGCATCATAATCTGTGAATTACATAAAAATGACAACAAAATTTGCAAGAACTGCAGAGCAGTGGTGCTAATGCCTTAAATTTTGATCACATCTCTTAGACTGAGAGTCTGAACAAAAGGGGGGGACTGTTAAAAAAAAGAGACACTAAAACAGAGTCATCACCAAGTCAAGTCTAAATCACCAAGTCAAGACTCACTAAGTCTAAATCACCAAGTCAAGACTCACTACCTAACCTAACCACAGTCTCAACTTATCCCAAATATGTAAACTTTAACCAGTCAACCTGGAATTACCTGGTCAGCATTAGTGAGGTAATCTCTTCCATAAGCTCTATCTATTTCCCTTAGAATGATGACTTCACCTGGAACAAAATATTTTCTCCCTATGAAAATGTTTATTTTTCTTCAGCTTGATGGAGTTTTTTTCTCTTTGCTGGATGGGATGCTGCCTGTTACATCAATCATTTAATAAATCCAATTTGATCCTTAATTTTACCTAATTGAATTTTTGTTAACAATTTGCACTATGGAGTATGTTAATATGAACTACGTGTGAGTTTCAAAGACATGCAACATTCGGTCTACAATTTATCATCTATCTATCCTATTTTTCTATTTCTCTATTTCTCTGTGTGGTAACAGGATCCCTGGGTTTGAAGCTCATCACATTATTTATCAGCTATGGGTCTTTACGGATCCTTTATGGATGCCACTTGATTTCTTTCTGTGTCTATTTTCTCATTGCAGAATATGAGAAAAATAATGATTCTTCTCTGTAGAATAAAGGAGAAAATCCGTGGAACCCCAATATTTGGCCCTTTTCCTCAGTAAGTATTAGTATTTAATTTCTGTTTCTGCTGAAATCTTGACCTTAATAATTTATTACCTGTGTCTTTTCTTTCTGCACTGTGTTAATTCCACACTGAAGCACAGGTTTTTGTTCGTTTTATCTTCCTTTCACCCCACTTAGGACAAGATGATTTCATATGAGCATATATTATTATGGAGTCTTTAGGCATAAAGAGAAAGGCATTATACTATAGCACTGCCAGTAAACTTTTTTTCAAAATTGAAATGTCGTAAACTATTGTAGCCTCTGGGAACTCTGCATCGGTAGATATTTCAAAGGAATAACTCAGGTTCTCTTCCCCACTCCTAGCTGACGGTCCCCATTTAGATCCTGTTAAATCCGTAAGTGGAGCCATGTAGCCCAGCCTACTCTCTCTCCATAGCCCTTTATTTTTGACTAAATAGCTTTACTAAGTGTTTCTAAACAAGTTCTGGGATGTCACTCGCTTTTAACTATTTTTTATTTTGTAGGGGAAAAAAAAAGGAGGGAAGAGGGAACTGGACAGAGAATAGGAAAAGGAGGAAAGAGAAAGAGGAGAGATGGAGAGAGGAAATCTTAAGAAGCCTGCCCAGTTGTTTATAAACAAGAACGGTTTAAGAAAATCTCGTCATTTAACGCAGTATAAATGCTGTGCCCTCATGCAAAACACACCTAGCTCAAAATGATCGTTTTCGTTGATTAAAGAATTTTGTCTGAAATTCATGCCTTATGAATTGTCATCAGAGTGCCCCAGATGCTGAGTTTCTGCCCAAATTACCAAGTGTGAGTTTACAATAGACACACCCTGATAATGTTCCCTTTCTCAAACAGCTCATTACAAAGTAACTGGTTTATCAGAACTTCAAGGTCCTTTCCAGTCTGGAGATTTGAAAAAGCTGTGATTTCTTCCTGTTCATACAAGCCTCAGAGAAAGTTTGGGGGTTTTATTAGGTCCTATTCAAATGCATGGGAAAAGCTAAATGCTGAGCTCTGAATGGTTCACTCAAATGGATTTATATGCTAATGATACCAGAGATGTAGCCAGCAGCATTTATTGACTTGATGACTATTATCTATGTAGACTTTTCTAAAATATTCATTACCATGTTATCTAAGGAGCTGCAACCGTGAAGGCCGTTTAGGTTCAGAATTTATCGATGTGTGGGTGTGTTTGTCCCATTAGCTTAGAAAATGATCATTTGAAGTATTCATATGGTTCTTGGAACACAATGTCTCTCCTTGAATTCACCTCCCAAACATTAAGATAAAGATGCATTCACCTGGCTCATCTTGCCTTGGTTAGGATTCCACCAACAGCATTCGGGTACACTACATTTATTTATGTCTTTTCCCAGGGCTTCTTTCACTAACTGTTCATATTTTTCTTCCTTTGTTATTTTGTGCCCTGTGGCATAGCTCAGTCAATCAATTATTACAGTCAGGGCTGATGCTGCAGGATTCCAACAAAGGCCCACTAGCAACAGAGAAAACAATGGCAAGAGCAAGCTGTTGTCTGTGTGTCACTGGATCAGCTGATCAATCCATGATTGAATTGTTTTTAAATGTATGTCAATTCAAGAACAGGGCTCAGAGATATATTTGAAGCATGAAAGAAAGAGGGAGGTGTGATTTCGAAATAGTTTTCTTCATAACTGTGCAGAGCTGACCTTGCATTTAAAGACAGAGGATGAGGGGAAAGCTATAGGAAAGTGTGAGCAGTATGAGTAAGTGCTGTTTATAGGAAGCTGTTTTAATACCCGTGCTAAAGCTGAACAATAGAAAGAGACAAAGCTCTGAAAAATGCATGCCTTTCCCTGTGATTGATCCTTTTATCTTCCCAGTCCTGCCCAGATGATAAAATGCATTTACAGGGCAAACAAGAATTAGTGCCTTTATTTTCCCCAAATATGAGAAGCGTTCCTTATTTAGAATTTTGCTATTAAAGCATTTGCTATAATCCATTCCCTTCACCCCCCTCAAGTCTGAAACCAAAAAAGGATTTGAAGTTTTGAAGTGAAAAGCTGGAATTCCTTATATAAGAAATCATTTGTTTCATTTTGCTTTGGTTTTTGCAATTAATGAACTCGTTCTTGGCACAAAGGTACCTGGAATGATGCTAAAAATAAACCCTTTGAAGTGAGATAGGCCTTATCTAGAATCTAGATGACACTATTGAAAAACCACCCTGGACAACTGCCAAATAAAAGTGCTCAGCCTATACCAATTCCCATCCCTCTACCCCCATCTCCCACACACATTTTAAATGTTATTTATAGGATCCTTTAAAAATTATAATTCCATAATAGCAACATATTATATATTAAATAGGAACATTCACATTTATTTCATATTGACATTGTATCATAAAATAGCATAATTGCTTTCACCTATTTTATCACTGGCTTTTCATAATTATACTTCAGGAGTTCCCATCATCACTTAGCAGTAAGGAACCCAACTAGTATCCATGGGGACGCAGGTTCCATCCCTGGCCACCCTCAGTGGGTTAAGGATCTGGTGGTGTGGTGAGCTGTGGTGTAGGTTGCAGACACGGCTCTGATCTGGCATTGCTGTGGCTATAGCGTAGGCTGGCAGCTGCAGCTCTGAATCTGTTCCTAGCTTGGGAAATTCCATATGCCATGGGTGTGGCCCTAAAAGACAAAAAATAATAATAATAATAATACTTCAAGGTAGCTCCCATGACTTGATTAAGGGAACTGTATTCTGGAGTTATTAAAAACATTCTGACAAAAGAGAGATATGATACGAAAACATTTGGTTAAATCCAAGGGTCTTGTTTTTTTCTCTTTTATCAAAAAGGTTCTCAAATGTTCAGACAAATCAGAATCAATTGGAGGGCTTGTAAAAGCACCGATTGCTGGGCTCCAGCCCTAGAGTTTCTATTAAGTAGGTCTGTGCACAGTCCAAGAATTTGTATTTCTTATAAGTTCGCAGGTGATGCCGACTGCTGGTCTGGGGACCACACTTTGGACACCACTGCTCAATACTGTGCTGCCTCTCATTAAGAAGAGGTACACGGGGTATTTTACATTTTACTACCGACAAGATTTGTTATTCAAGACAAAATACTTGAGAGTCATTTGAAAGATGAAATGCTACATACTGATGAATTAAATTTTATTAAATTCTCATTTCTTATGCATCTAGAAATTACATGCTATGGGGATTAAGATAATGAAAAAAATATAATCCCTGTCCTCCAAGAGCTCATCAGCTAGTTGAGATCACAGTCATAGACACATACCTAAATTTATCATTAACACGGCAAACACAATAAATGCTTCAGCAGAAGACTTTTTAAATATGTGCTCTGGGACTATGAGGTAGGAAATTCTATTTAAAAAAAAACCTCAACAAGTCCTTACCTTCAACTTGCTTTATCCTATAGCCACTTCCTTCCCCCTCTGTCTCTTGCCTTCAGATAAGACTAAGTTTACTCTATTTATTGTGGCTACATCTTTAAGTCCCATTTAGACCCAAATCACAAAATAAGGCTTCCACATCAAACATGCCAGTGAAACTACAGTGGGAAATTTACCCATCATCTCCTAATTGCAAAATCCAAAGACTTGGAAACAGCCCTTCTGATTCTGCAGCATCAGGCACTACTGACCATTCTCTGCCAGGCTCTCACCTGCTTCAGCTTGCTGACCCATCCTGTTTCCTGCTTCCCTTCTCATTGCCGTAGACCTTTAAGCTTCATCTCTTTGTGGCCTCAAAACCTCTTTTACCTCCATCTGGTCTTTAAAGTTACGATTCCTTGAGTTTTGCCCTAGGCCTTCTTCTTAAACTTCACAAGCTTTGTTTCACCTCACAAAGGAGGATTTTTTTTTTATTATTATTAAAATGCTAGTCTGTTCACCTTACTCTCCCTTTTCAAAAACATCTATCTGAATCCCAGTGGCCTAGAGACAAATAAGGCTTCTCACCCTCTGATCTGACTAATTTCCCATCTGAGCTCTTGCTTCTCTTTCCACAACTCAATTCACTGTTTGTCTTCATAGGTCCATTATGTCACTGGCTTTTTCTAACTGAAGGTACGTGACTGAAGGACATGACATTGTCCAACCTCATGGGTACACAAGAGGCTTCACATGTAAGGAAAAAAAAAAAAACAAAAACTTAGTTTCAGTCCATTTCCTGTGTATCTCCTTTACTTTCACACCACTACCACCCTCACATGACATTTCACTAGTGACACTTTATGGCCACCAAATGTGTAGCGGCAAGTTTCCAGGACACCAGCTGGGAATCCTGCACTTTAACTCAATTCTGACACTATTTACCTGGAGATAGTGTCATATACCATAAGCTAAGGGCTCAGTCTCATGAGAACCACCCCCCACAACTCCCACACACATGTTACAATGGGCATGGTGTCTCTTTCTAAAAATATTTGGAGGTAGAAAGTTTGGGAGGTTATCAGGGTTAGATGAAGTCATGGGGATGGAGACCTCCCAAAATGGGATTCGGATTTTTATAAGAAGACACCAGAGAGCTTGGTCCCGCTCCCTTCTTTCTACCAAGAGAGCCTCGCCAGCACTCAATCCCACTGGCACCCTGATCTTGGACTTCCAATCTCCAGAACTGTGAGAACCAAATTTCTGTTGTTTAGAAACCACCTAGTCTATGTGATTTTTTTTGTCTTTTTGCCTTATCTGGGGCCGCACCCACAGCATATGGAGGTTCCCAGGCTAGGGGTAAACAAGAGCTGTAGCTGCCGGCCTTCGCCACAGCCATAGCAACACAGAATCCAAACCGCGTCTGCAACCTACACCACAGCTCACGGCAACGCCGGATCCTTAACCCACTGAGCGAGGCCAGGGATCGAACCTGCAACTTCATGGTTCCTAGTCGGATTCCTTAACCACTGATCCACGACGGGAACTCCTATATGATTTTTTTATAACATGCATTCACACGAAAAGATGTTTGTGTTTGCACATGAAAAGATGTTCAACATTTTAATCTTCAGAGAATTAAAAAGTAAAACCACAGCAACCATTACATATACTTTAGAGTGGCTAAAATTTAAAAGACCACATCATTCCTAATGCTAGAGGGAATATGGGATATCTAGAAAATGCCTGTATTCTTGGTGGGAATAAAACATGGTACAAACAATTCAGCAAACCTCTTGGCAGTTTCTGATAATATTAAACATGCACCCACCATAAGATCTAGTAATTCTATTCTATATCAGTCTTGGTTCAAGAGAAAATACAAGCAGTTTGAACAAGGAAAGCTTCAGGTAAACATGATTAAGCACAACAAGGGATTAGAGAGTAGAGAAGTAAAAACAAACACTGAAAAAAATATAGGAATACACAGATTAGGGATAGTCACTATTCCTAGGTCTGAGACAGAACATCCAAAGTGGAGGCTCCATCTCTCAGGAAAATGTACATCAGGGCTCATGGGATGGCAGGGAAATATTGTGGTGCTATGCGGGCAGAACTTGCTGGAAATCAATGCCTCAAGAGTGCTGAGTTAATGCCCAATAGTATATTGTCAACTATGGATACTATGTTGTACAGAATATCCCAAACTTATTCATCTTGTATAATTAATATTATAATTTTTGAAAAACTCTCTATTTTCACCTCAACCCATCCCCTGGTAATCACCATTCTGTTTTCTGCTTCTACAAATTTGACCCTTTTAGCTGCCTCATATAAGTGGAGTAATGTCTTATTTGTCCCTCTGACTTACTTCACTTAGCATAGTGGTTATGTTTACTACCTGGATTGTGATCATGGTAACACAGGTGTAGTCTTATGTCCACACTCAACAAACTGTACAAATGCAACAAACTGTAACCTTAAATACATGCAGAGCTTTTTTTATATCAATTATACCTCAAAATTTTGTTTGGAAAACAAAAAGAGTTCTGGGAAAAGTTGTTATAGAAAGATATCTCACTGGAGATATTCTACAAAACTTTCTAGGTGAGTGGGCTTCCAGGGGAAACTGTTGGTTACTGGGGGCAGCTGTGTGCTATGCAGCAGGAGTCAGGTGCTAGAGAAACTCCATGTGTTGAAGAAGTCAGATATGAAGATGTCATCTGCATTGTAGAAGTGTGCAGAGAAGCAATCTGGAACCCTGCAGCAAATATTTCGTCCTCTTGCAATATTTCTCTAGCGCCCTCTGTTGACAAAAGTTGAGAAGATGCCAGCTGACAAAGGGAAAAAACGTTTAAATGACCCAGATCCATTTCCACAGAGCTGGCCAAATTTGTGAATAAGGAACTGAGAGTTATAAATCAATAGCCAGCACACATTCCCAGGTATTTACTTTTCAAAGTAATAATTTTCAGGTAAATAACTTCCAAAAAATTAAAAAATATTCATCATAAGCCCTTTTTATAGGGATGTTCATTACAGCTTTGTTCATAATAGCAAAAGAAGAGCAAATAAGTGGAAATGACACAAACATATCTTAACAGAAGACTGGATAAATACAAGGAGGTATATTTACACCAAGACACGTTATATGGTCAGAACAAGAAGATATCACACAGTGTATACTGATCTCAAGACACTATATTGAGCCGAAGAAGGACACCAGACAGTCCTTAGTATATGATTCTACTTACGTGGAAGTATCAACCAAGCAAAACTAATCTTTGGGGAGAGAAATAAGAATAGTGCCTGAGTCTGGGGCAGAGGAGTCTGGATGAGTATTAACTGGAAAGGCACAGAGGGGAACTTTCGGTGTGCTAATAAAGTTCAATATTTTGATTTGATATTGGTTAAGTCATTGAATTCATTTGTCAAACCCACCAAACTGTACTCTCAATATGTGTGCATTTTATTTTTTATGACGATTAAAAAAACAACCTGTATATCTGAGGTGATCTGACTAGTTTAGATCAACTAGCTAAATAAGGTTGTAAGAAAGAAAAAAATACATACAAATTATATTTATTTTTCTTACTGAAAAATTCTGATAGAAAGCACTTTGGTAAGATTTAGTTTTGTTTTAGCTTTTGTTCACATAGTTTCCTTAGTCCAAATGAAAGATAAACGGAATTTTTTAGAATGGTTAAAAACAGTGTAGTGTGATATATACTTAGTGTTCTGTAACCTTTCTTAATTGCTTACTTCCAGTGGTTTATATCACTAGAAACAAAGAAAATGTTCTTGCCTGCAAACAGTAGAGAGTACAAAGACTTGTGGACAAATATAAATTCTTTTAAAATATGGAATCAAGCAAAACATGGACCTCTTTTTCGTGTTTTTTAGGTCTAGGGGGCACAACAAAAGAAATCAGAAAAAGTTTTCCAGTTATTGTGAACTACACATTATTGTGAACATGACCCATTTTTGCCAAGGGGAATAAAAATGAGTTTAATGCACTTGAAGGTATAGTCAGTGAAAGGTTTTTTAAAAACTGCTAAGCTGATAGCTTTGCATAATTATACAGAGTTAATATATCAGAGGTAGTCATCACAATTTTTTGTTATAATGATATGTACATTATAATTAGCAGAGTCTGAAGAGGACATATTTTTAGAAGAAAATTCAACTCACTACCTGCTCATCTCCATTCTCTCATGAGCAAATTCCCCTAACACACCTTTTGTGGAGTAAAACATGAATGAAAATGCTCTATCAGATACAGGTGATGTAAGAAAGAGTCAAATCAAGTAGAGATCTGATTTTGTGTCAAAATAAAATAAGAAGAATGGAGCTGCAAGTCTTAATATTCTCATATTTCCTATTTTCACAGTAGCCTGTGACTGTGATCTGAGTTTCTGTGGCAACAGGCAAGAATATTACCAGCTTCATGATGTAGATAAATGGCTCCTCATGAATCTTCTTTCTTATAATCGTAGAAGGATGTGTATCAGAAATGAAGTTATAGCTGTAATTAAAGAACAAAGCAAAAACTGTGTGTTACAAGCAGACACAAGTTTGTAGACAGTGCTAACTACAGGAGTGCCTGCATTCTGCAAAGAGCAACACAAATGATTCTGACTCTCAGTGCCATATGACAACTGGCTGTTTGCTTCCTGTACCATTGTCTTTATAGGAAAACTTGAAGACTTCCATACTGAAATTCATACTGAAATGTGAATTGATTTAAGTATTTTCAAAAGTGAATTTGCACAAAAGAATGAATGAGGTCCACATTTTGCTTTTCATTTTCAATAGATATTTTCATTATCTGAGTGAATGAAAAGGTGCATCTATTACATGCAAAAGGATATATCCTTAGAAGAGTCCTATAATTATGAATAAATAACAGAATTGATTGGATTTGATATATTTATTCATAATAAAATAGATTACAAATGTATATTTTTATTCATAATAAAAGATATTTGCTCTTCTAAAGTTAACTTGCTTTATACAAGCATTTAACTTGTAATATATCATTGTATGCCTCAAAAAGTTACTATGAAAATCTACATACAATATTGTATACTCTATGTTATTTTTAATATTCTTCCTATCATCTTAAGACATCAGAAAAATCCACAGATGATATTCTAAGCTTTGAGATTTCAAGTAATTCCATCAGGGAAAAAATAGGGTAATTCCAAATAGCATTAAAATGTTTTTATTATGCTAATAAAGAAATTGAATACCTCAGAATTGATATTAATCTGCTTTGACTGAACACAACTTCGTATAATTTTTATTCATTCAGTATTACTAATTATTAAATCATTACCTTGGGATAAATTGGAAAGGAGGTATAAATTTTTTTTTTTTTGTCTTTTTGCCTTTTCTAGGGCTGCACCCATGGCATATGAGGTTCCCAGGCTAGGGGTCTAACAGGAGCTGTAGCTGCCAGCCTTCGCCACAGCCACAGCAACGCGGGATCCGAGCCGCGTCTGCAACCTACACCACAGCTCACGGCAACGCCGGATCCTTAACCCACTGAGCAAGGCCAGGGATCGAACCTGCAACCTCATGGTTCCTAGTCGGATTCGTTAACCACTGAGCCACAATGGAAACTCCAAGGAGGTCTAAAATTAAATGGAAATTATTGTGAGCAAAGTTCGTGTAAATACATGAGAAGTCATAGAGATAAAATCATGATGAATGACATTTGATATTTAACCTTAGTACTTTATGCCATTCCAACAAATTCTTGAACATGAAGAGAGCATCACAGGTACTTGTCACTCACAGCTGGTCTGTCAGAAGTGTGGGAGACAACCTAGGCATTTCCATTAGCATGTGAAAGGGGAGCAGTCATATGAACTGAACCTTTAGCCCATGGGATCTGCACTAATTCTGGGCAGTTAGTGTCAGAATTGAGTTCAATTGCAGGACACCAGATTGGTGCCCACCAAGAACTGGAGAATCACCTGGTGTGGAAAACTCACCGTTTGGTGTCAGAAGTATTGTGAGTAGTACAGAGGGGGGAAAAGGATGATTTCTTATTACAGATACTGTGAATTTTACTCTCTCAAGTGCTGGCTTATTTTATCCCTGTAAATATTCTGGAGCTTTTCTACTGAGATGCTCTTATTTGGAAATTGTTCGATCCATTCTGGTTTTGCTCTTAAGAGTCGTTAATAAAGACCAGAGAAACATTTAGTCTAGTTGGCGAATTATGGCCAACAGTAACATAAGAAACTTCCAAGTTCTGTGTCCATGGCCCAGTGAGGTTTTCTAGAATGGCTGGTGAGAACAGACGGTATTGCCAGCTCTCTGTGAATCCCACGTACATATACGTCTCACCGTTCCAGATGACTCTGCCCCCAGCCTCTGATAGTTTCTTCCTGTGCGTATGTTTAGTACTCTCCTCAATACTCAAGGTGCATCCTTGACAGATCCCTGGCGTTTTCTCCCCTGCCCCCCCATGCAGCTCCCTTCTCCCTACTCTCCCCTGCAGACTCCAGCCAGTTTGGGCCCTTGGCCTCTCAGCTCCATCTCCTCAACTCAGAGAGCCCATGGAGATATGCTTTGATTCCACCCTCTTTGCTCCCCTCCCAGAAATTCTTTCCAGGCAATACACTCTGGTGATCAGACAACTCACCTTGCTCATTTCTAGTCTCTTGAGTATCTCTGCTCACTCAATCGTGTCCATCGTTTTATGTATTTTGTGTTATTTTTCCTAGTTGCTTCAGGGGGAAGAGTATATCTCTTCCCTGTTTCTGTATCTAAGTTTAAGCAGGATTCATAATCCACTTTTTATATTTGTCGTGCACCAATCTTAAACCAGACTCTTATCCTCCTAGGGTTTCATCTCTATAGTACATTTGAGTGCCTAAATTCCTATGGGACATAAGTTGTGTTTTTCAAATTCAAATGTCAGTGTAGATGCAAAATATGAAATATGATCTACTTATCCTGTCTCATTTTCCTGCTCTATGGTAAACAGCCTTCATTTTCCTAGTTTCTACATAAATACTGAGTTAATTGTTCTTCCATGCCTGTTGGAATTAGGTGTTTAAGAAAATCTTGAATTACATAATGAATGTCTAACTCTGTTGGGCTGCTATGCATCCTTGCTGAAGGCATTGATTTTCTCTTCCTATCACTGGGTATATTTATGAGGATGTGATGATCTGTGCAAAATATTATCTATCATTCTAAGTCCTGGATCTGTTATCATTCAACAAGCATAACTTTTAGGTAAAAAATTATAATTCATTAATGAAACATATTTTACTGGTAACATAAATCCTGGAGATACTGTATACATGTTAAATAAAGAAAAAGAAGCTAAATGATATATTTCACTGAAATAAATAGTATTGTCTCCAGGAGACTCTTTTTTCTAAATTAAACAGCAAAACAGGCTCAGAGAGTACTAGTGAGCAAAATACTAACTTCTTGAAGACTCTGAAAACAAATTATGTAACTGTGAGATGCAAAATAAAAACTTACGGAAATGATCCTGCATGTGATTTTTCAGACCATTTCAGAAGCCCAAACCCATGTTTTATTCCTATTATCTGTCACAATTAGCTAATTAAAAGTGACATTTACTCCCGGATGTGCAACTTGCTCTTTAAAAAAAAATTATTGGTGACTCATAAAGTTGTGTTAATCTCAGGCACACAGCAAAGTAAATCAGTTATACGTATACATATATCCATTCCTTTTCAGATTTTTTTCCCAAACAATACCAGATAGTACTGAGTAAATTTCCCTGTACAATACAGAAGGTCTTCATTACCAATCTATTACATATATAATACTGTGTATATATCATTCCCAACCCCCTAATTTATTCCTCCCCTGCATGTTTTCCCGTTGGTGAAATAAGTTTGGTTTTGAAATATTTGAGTCTGTTTCTGTTTTGCAAGTTCTATTGTATCATTTCTACTAGATTTCACGTATTAGCGATCTCATATGATATTTGTCTTAGTCTGACTTCACTTAGTATGATAATCTCTAGATTCATCCATGTTGCTGCAAATGGCATTATTTCATGCTTTTTTATGGCTGAGTAATATTCCATTGTGTATATGTACCAGATCTTCTTTATCCAACCCTCTGTTGATGGACATTTTGGTTGCTTACATGTCTTGGTTATTGTAAACAGTGCTGCAATGAACACTGTATCTTTTCAAATTATTGTTTTACTCTGGATATATGCCCGGGGTGGGATTGTTGGATAGTATGGTAGTTCTATATTTAGTTTCTTTTTTTTTTCTTTTTAGGGCCACACCTGCAGCATGTTAAAGTTCCCAGGCTAGGGGCTGAATCCAAAGCTGCAGCTGCCAGCCCTCGCCACAGCTACAGCAATGCCAGATCCAAGCTGCATATGCGATCTACACTGCACTCACGGCAACGTCAGATCCTTTAACCCACTGAGCAAGGCCACAGCCTCATGGATATCAGTCAGATTCTCAACCTGCTGAACCACAAATGGAATTCCTACATTTAGCTTTTTAAGGAACCTCCATAATGTTCTCCACAGTGATTGCACCAGCTTACATTCCCACAAACTGTATAGGGAGCTTTCCCTTTTCTCCACACCCTCTCCAGCATTTATTGTTTGTAGACTTTTTGATGATGGGCATTCTGACTGGTGTGATGTGATGCTTCATTGTAGTTTTGATTTGCATTTCTCTAATCATTTGTAATGTTGAGCATTTTTCATATGCTTTTTTGCCATATGTCTTGTCTTCTTGGAGAAAGAGCTATTATTTTTGTTTAGATAGTCTGACCATTTTTAATTGGGTTGCTTATTTTTTTATATAAAGTTGTATAAGATGTTTGTATATTTTGGAGATTAATCCCTTGTTTGTCACTTTGTTTGCAAAGATTTTTTGCCTACTCTGTGAGTTGTCTTTTCATTTTGTTTATGGTTTCCTTTGCTGTGAAAAAACCTCTACGTTTAATTAGGACCCATTTGTTTATTTTTGTTTTTATTGTGATTAGGCAGTGGATCAAAAAAGATATTGCTGTGATTTATGTCAAAAAGTGTTCCGCCTATGTTTTCCTCTAGGAGTTTTATAGTATCTGGTCTAAAATTTAGGTCTTTAATCCACTTTGATTTTATTTTTGTTTATGGTGTTAGAGAGTATTTTTCATTCTTTTACATATAGCTGTCCAGTTTTCCCAGCACCACTTATTGAAGAAGCTGTCTTTTCTCCATTGTATATGCTTGCCTCCTTTGTCATAGATTAATTGACCATAGGTGTGTGGGTTTATTTCTGGGCTTTCTATCTTGTTCCATTGATCTATACATCTGTTTTTGTGCCAGTACCATACTGTTTTGTAGTGTAGTGTGAAGTCGGGGAGCCTGATTCCTCCAGCTTCGTTTTTCTTTCTCAAAATCACTTGTTACTTGGGGACTTTTGTGTTTCCATCAACTCACATTTTTATCTCTGGTTATCAGTTACATAAGGTCTTAGTCTTTTCTGGAGAAATAAAAATGTCAAGATTTTCATTTCCAATAATGCCATAACATTCCTCCTTCAAAGAACAATTTAAAATAATGTATAAAATATTCTTCCTGCATTAGACACACACCTCTTGCCCAGAATAATAAGAATAATAAATGATATTGCTACATAGTTTTAATGTGGTTATCTTACACAAAAGGAGTCATTTAAGTTATGAAAAATCTCCACTTTATATGCCAGAGAACTGAATAACTTTCATATTCTCCAGGGACCCATGTTCTATAGATTCTGGATCTAATTAATCCTTTATTCAGAGATACCCTACTAAAGGCATTCAATAGATCAGGTCTCATCCTCTGAGAATACAGTATTCGACATTTAATTGAAGGTCCTATAAGGAAATTAGCTGGGCCACTTTCTTTCCTTTCCCCAGAGGCATCTCCTCATTCCTCATAAAGACAATAAATGCATATGGGGCAAATGTTTAACTTCCTACAGTGCAGGCACTGGGGAGAAACTTGTATCAGATATAGTTTTATCTTCAAAGTGAGTATATCATGGAATTTTAAAGTGCTTTTATATTCATAATTTTAATGAATAAATAGATCCTTTCCACATGACATCCAATTAAATCTCAGAAAAGGCTAATATAGTCAATCAGGTAAGTGTGGCTTCTTCATGCTTCTCCATGGCTCTGAATTAGCCTTCCGGACATTGTGCCCTCATTGATCTACATATGTACAAAAAGCTTTCCTTAATGCTCAAAGCATTTACAAAGTACTCAAATATTAAAATTCCATTTATTTGTGTATGAAACAAGATCAACAAATCATAAATTCTTCCTTGCATTACAACTCAGAAGTATAAACTGCTTTTTAAGTGGAGATCTTCGCTGAGGTTTTTCTATACTCACCAGAGGAATTTACTTCCCAGGATCTTATCCTTCTCATTGTATTGCATATCAGTTTCCTAGAAAGTATAAAGAGAGGAAGATAAATTGCAAATCTTTTTGGTCATCTATGGAGACTTTTCCACTGGGAAGCAGAGACAGAAAAGTGATCTCACTCTGCTTGAACACAAATGAATTAAGTCTGTAGTATGATACACAGAAGTGCTATTTCACTGTGGCCCACACAATGATATATCTATTAGAACTCTAGATCTCTTAATATTGTAAATAACATTGACCACCTCATCATCAGGAGCTTCAGTAGCTTGTGCAACAAGGAAAGGTGGTAGTCAGGTGGACTTCAGAGTTGGCATCATTTCAGAAGTCTATGACGTCACTAAGAATGTAGTTTATTTCCCTACTGCTGCTCAGCTTTTTGTGGGTTCAGTTACCTCATAGCTACCTCCTTTTGTGGTTGCAACATGGTCACTAGCAACTCTTGGAGTGACTTGATTTCTCATCCACATGTTAGAGAGAAAAAGGAAGATTGGTGGCAGAGAAAAAAGATCAAGATATAAATGGAAAAATCATGAAACTGACATCTGTCTCATAACTGTTTTGCTCAAAAGCTTATCACCTTTGCATGTTAATCATGGTGGACAGAAGGAAATCATTATTAGATCTGGCTACCATGTCCAACTTGAACCAAAAATTCTGAAAAATGTGGAAATACATTGGTTGGTTAAGCCAGCGATGGCCCATCTCAGAACTGAGTGAACTTCCCCATCTAAATGTCAGAATTGGAATATTCAGGGTCTTTCTGAAAGAAGGAAGTAGAACTGGATGCTCGGGATGCCCTCTACAATGCACCACAGCTAATAAACTTGGACTAGCGATGGTTCATTTCTCATATGAGCAGAACGAAAAGGCCCAAAATATCCCTTTCAAAATTTCTCACTTGTAGTGAGCAGAATGGAAAGTTTTTAAATATAAGAGGATGTGGTGTTTCCTTTGCTAAAACACCCAATATTAACTATATTTGATCATAAGATGTTAGTAATGCTGGCGTCCTATATTTCTATGTGGGAATACATAAACTTTTGTAGCAATTATATATTAATGATAGATTACAGTGTGCATATATTGTCTTTAGATTTAAAATTAGAAAGAACATAAGTTAAAAATTTAAGAAATATATTGCCACACTTACCACACTGGTTAAGGATTGTAAATAATATTTTTCATTAGTCAAAGTAATGTAAGTTTGTTAATCTTTGAAGTTATTCTACGTGTCTTCATTAAATTTGCATTGCAATCTATGTAACATTTATGCTTTATAATGTCACAAAAAGGTCTTGTTTCAATTTGTGCTTGAACTTTCTATGTCCAATAATTTTCTCTACCGACACCTGCCAGAAATCACTTCACCCTTAAAGATAACAAGCTTTTCCCTTTGGTTTGTGTTTCGTTTTATGACCCAATTAACTCTAAATTAAGTAGGCTTTATGATGAAAGAACACCATCAAGTTGACATATAAGTAATGTTGTAAATAGATTCCCAAAGGGTGAACAATGAAATCTGTTAATGCAACCCATTCTCAAAAGCCATCTCTTACAAGCATAGTATAAATGTTTTTGTTTCCAATTAGAAATTACCATTTTACTTAAAATGATCTAAATTGTGATCTAAAATTAATTTTATATATTACTGAAAAGCAGGAACTTCTAAAAATTGATGTATCATGTATACTGACCAAGTTTAACTCACACCTTTGGGGGTTGTGGTTTGAACGATTTCATGAGTCTTTAGCTTTTATTTACACCATGTACTTACACCTTATACTTACGCAAGATTTACAACACCTATTCTGGAAGAAATGTCCTTTACCTTTGGAAAAAATTTTTTCCATACTTATCTCTTTTTATGTAAAATATGTTACTTAAATGTCATCTTGCTGTACAGTAGAAAATTGACAGAACACTGTAAACATCTATAATGGAAAAAATAAAAATCATTATAAAAAAATTAAAATAAATAAATAATTTTTTATCCTAGAACAGTTGTAGATTTACAGAAAAAAAAGTTAAAATAGTACAGAGAGTTCTTGTATACCTCATCCCGTTTTTCCTACTAGTAACATCTTCCTTTAGCATTATATGTTTCACACAATTAGTAAATCAATACTGCTGCATTATTATTAGAAGTCCATAGTTTAGTTTATTAGGATTTTCTTGTTTTTCACCTAATGTCTGTTATCAGTTACAGGATCCCATCCTAGATATCATATTACATTTAGTAATTATAATTCCTTAGACTCCTCTAGGCTCTAATGGTTTCTTCAGACTTTTATTTGTTTGTTTGTTTGTTTTGTTTGTCTTTAACAATCTCACAACTTTGGGGGGTATTGGTCAGGTATTTTGTGCGTTGCCTCTCTATTTGAAATCTTTTTGATAGTTTCTTCTTGAACACACTGCGATTATGGGTTTTGAGGAAGAAAGCCACAGAGGTAAACATGCTATTTTGCATCACATCACATCAAGGGTATGCACTATCTATGTGATTTACGACTTTGATGTTGACCTTGATCAGAAGCTAAGGTTGACTTGTCAGAGTGTTTTTATTCTTATAAAGTTATTCTTATTTTCCCCCTTTTATATTGTGCTCTCATGGAGGAAGTCACAGCCTACACTGAATGGTTTTATTTGTATCTTTCAATGCATTTCCTGTTTTTTTCCTGTCTTATTTTATTGGCTATGACCTCAAACAAATAGAGGTAGTGCTAGTGAGCACCTTCAAAAACCTCAGGTAGAAAGGTTTTCATATTTCATCATTAAATATCATGCTTGCTTGCTTTTAGATACACTTTATGAGATTAAAAGCCACCTACTATTCTTGAAGTGTCAGGGAATTTTAGATTGTAAATGGATGTTCAGTCACTATCAAATTTTTATTCTATATTTACGATTATTTTCATTGGATTTTTCTCTTTTCTCTATATTCACAGTGAATTACATGGATTTTTCAATTAAAAAATCATCATGATATATATTTCAAGCTTACATGTATTATATGCCGAAAATATCTCACTGAAGCTACTGGGAGAAAAAAGAAATGAAGGTTGTGGTTACTGGTAGATGGAGTGGTGGCAGGAAGAGGCTCAGTGGGGAGCTTCTAGGACACTGGTGTCGCTCTGTTTCCCGATTCGGGGGCTGATTGCACGGGTATGTTCACTCTGTGAAACTGCACAGAGTAGGCTGGGTGCTTCTTTCTATGTGGGTTATATTTTAATAAGAAATAAAGCTTAAAAAACTTGCATTCTTGATACAATCTCAACTCTGTCTGACATATGATCTTTTTGGATATTTCTGAATTCTATTTCCTAAGAATTCAATTTGTTTATTGACTTGGGATTTTCCTTAATATACATGAGAGTAATTGGCCTAAAATTTTCATTTGCTGTTAAAATTGGAGCAGCCTTGTAAAACAAGGTGAGCGGTAGTTCTCTTGACACGTTTATGGAGTATTGTTTGATACATCTCTACATTTCGTAGATGTTGGGAAAACTCACCACTGCAGCCATTACCAACTTTAGAGATTTTATTGTGGGACTTTTTTATTCAATTACAGATTCAATTTCTTCAATGGTTAAATTTTTAAAAAAATTTTCTACCTCTTTGTGCATCAGTTTAAGACAGTTTTGCTCTTCTAGGGATTTGTCCATTTTATCTAAATTGTCAAATTTGCAGTCAAAGATAATTTATAATATTTGACATAGATACACACACACAGAGATATATACACCTTATATTATATCTTTAAGATTTATAGTGATCTCTCCTTTGTCACTTCCTGTTTGGTAATATTTGGACTATTTCTCATTTTTTATTATGTGTAAGGAGTTAATTTGGTTTACTGGCCATGTAAATAAATGAACAAATGTATGACTTTGTTCATTTTCTCTATTTTATAGATATTTTATATTTCAAAGATCAATGCTTTTATTTTTTTTTCTTATCCTACACGTTCTTGAAATTTTAAACCTAACTTCTTTAGATAAACACCATAATTCTTGTCACTTTTTCTTTCCTAAAACATGAATTCATGGCTGTAAATTCCTCCCAAATTATGTTTTTGCTACATCTCACTCATTTTGATGCATAATATTTTCATTATCATTCACTTTAAAATATTTTCTAAATTCATCTTGATTTCTTTTTTAGTCTATACCTCATATAAGACATATATTGATTAGTGTCTAAACATCTTGGGATGTTTAGTAATATTACATGTTGATTATTACCTTAAGTCCACTCTAATCAAAAGAAAAATCTGATTTTAATCATTTTTGTGAGTTGCTCAAAGAGGCATATTATCAAGTTTGATAAAAATTTCATGTGTGCTTGAATGTAATATGTATTTTGCCATTATTGCATGTAAAATTCTACATAAAAAATGTTTGTAAAAGTTTTTGATTGTATCATTCATATACTGATGTTTTATCTAATTGTCATACCAGTAAGTGAAAGAATTATACTAAAGTCTCCTATTTTTCGGACTGGTTAATTTTTTCCTTTAATTCTTTCAATTTGTGCTTTGTATATTTGAAGCAATTTTTCTCTTTGAATACAAATATAGAATCATTAGGCTTTCTTAGTATTTTGACCATTTTAATATTATGAAATATTCCTATTTATCTCTATAAAACATTTGTATTTAAGTTTATTTTACAATTAGTCTAGTATTAGTTTGAGTATATCAGATTTCTTTTAGCTAGTGTTTTTATATAACAACTTTTCTTTTTCATGCAATTGTCTTTGCTTTTTATTTAATGTGTCTCTTGTAATCTGAACGTATTTCTTATCATTTGTATTTATTCTAGTCAGATGATCTTTACCTTCTAGCTGTAGCATTTAGTACATATTTATTACTATTTTATTTGCAGTTAATTCTAACATTGATTTTTCCATTTATTCCATGTTTTATTACTCCTTCTTGCCTTTATTAGATTATTCAAGTATTTCATGATCTCATTTTTTTTTGTCTTTTTGCCTTTATCTAGAGCCACACCCGCGGCATATAGAGGTTCCCAGGCTAGGGGTCTAAGGGGAACTGTAGCTGCCGGCCTTCGCCACAGCCACAGCAACACGAGATCCAAGCCGCATCTACAATCTACACCACAGCTCACAGCAATGCCAGATCCTTAACCCACTGAGCAAGGTCAGGGATCGAACCCGCAACCTCATGGTTTTTAGTCAGATTCGTTAACCACTGAGCCAAGAAGGGAACTCCATCATGATATCATTTTTATGTTTCATTTCTATATCATATTTTGTGTATACATTCTGTTGGTATTCTTCATGAATTACACTAGATATTATTGTTGAAATATTGGACTTATAAGAATTCATTAAAAATTATTCATTTTATAATTCTAAATACACTAAAAGCTTAGAACGCTTTAACTCAATTTACCATCCCTAATTTTTATTTTTTAGGATGTATTTTACTGAAATATAAATTTAAACCCACATAATATTTGACTGTATTCCTTTTTTCATCACTTTGTTGACAAAAGCAGCTGACACATTTATTTTTCCTTCTTTTAATATAAAGTGTCTTTTTGCTCTAACTCAAGATTTTTAAAATGCTTTTTTATGTAAAGTATTTTATTAAAACATCTGTACATATTATTTTTTTTTAAATGCTTTTTTATGTAAAGTATTTTATTAAAACATCTGTACATATTATTTTTCTTGTAGTCATCTTATTTCATGTTAATAGTGTTTATTGAAATTATGATGAATTATTTTATTAATTATGGAAAGTTTTCAACCAATATGTCTTCAAATATTTATTCTACACATTTTAACTTGGGACTACACAGTATATACATTGATCTTCAGTATCAAGTCATGCATAACATTTATGACTTTGTTTCCTCTAATTTTCTTAACATTTTCCAATCTGGACTTTTCTAGGATCACTGAATTGATAATTCTTTTTCCTTAGTTCTTTCTCATCTGCTCACTCATCACATTGACTAAAATGTTTTATATTTTTTCAAATAAGACTTTTGCTTTTTAAATTATTATTCCAATTTTGTGATAAAATTTTCTTTCTTGATGTCTGCCATGTTAAACATAATTGTAGTTATTTTAAAGATTATATCTAGGCCAGGGATTGCATCTGAGCTGCAGCTGTAACCTATAGCACAACTGCAACAACACCAGATCCTTAACCCACTGTGCCACTCCAAGGATCAAACCTGCATCCCAGCACCCCAGAGATACCACTGATCCTCTTGTGCTACAGTGTGAACTCTGGTCCCATATTTTTATTTTTACTTTTATTTTGCCTTGGGAGACTAAGAAAATATTGGTACAGTTTAATGGAACTCAAATAATTACCGGACCATATCTGGAAATATGTAAAATTAAGTAACCCATAGTATATGGGAAGTTTTGTGTATTGCACTGGTAAGAAGACAATAGCTTGTGAACCCTACTCAACCCACAGTTTGTTTTTGTAGAACCTATAAGTAAATTACTTTTTGAAAGAATTATTTATTTAAAAAAAGGAAGGATGTGCAAGTAGAGACAATATGTGGCACATGGCCCTTTACAGAAATAAATAATTTGACAGATGATACATAGGTTTGTCGTTTCAGGATTTGGTGATGTTCAGAGATGTGACAGTAGACTTTTGTCATGAAGAGTGGGAATGCCTGAACTCAAATCAGAGGAATCTGTTCAGAGATGTGATATTTGAGAACTGTAGCAACTTTCTGTCACTGTTGGTAAGTTTATCTGTGTCAAATACTTTAGAAATTCACATGACTGTATTTCAGAGCTATCTTTCTAAAAACTACCTGAATATCTGCTCTGTAGTTTGAGAACAGGCACCTCCAGCTACTAAACAATTAAATAGCACCTTCAGCTTCCCCTGTAATTCAGGGATCTTTACATTTTCCTTTGCCTTTTCTGCAATTGCCTCTCTTTAATGACATTTGGATATAAATTCTTAGACACTGAGAGCAAAACCATTTATTTTTACATTTTTAAATGAGTTGCAATGTTTATTTCAGGTTCTTACTTTTTTTTGCCAACCAGGCAATATATGGAAGTTCCTGGGCCAGGGATTGAACCTATTCCACAGAGCAGCAACCAGAGCCACAATAGTGAGAACGCAGGAGCTTCAACTCACTAGGACATCAGAGAACTGCCAGCAAAACCATTTTATTTATTTTTTTTGTCTTTTTGCCTTTATCTAGAGCCACACCCGCGGCATATGGAGGTTCCCAGGCTAGGGGTCTAACAGGAGCTATAGCTGCCGGCCTTCACCACAGCCACAGCAATGCGGGATCCGAGCCACATCTGCAAACTACACCACAGCTCACGGCAACGCCGGATCCTTAACCCACTGAGAAAGGCCAGGGATCGAACCCACAACCTCATGGTTCCTAGTCAGATTTGTTAACCACTGAGCCATGAAGGGAACTCCCAGTAAAACCATTTTATTTACTTATTTATTTATTTATTTATTTATTTTCATATTAACAGTGAATTTTATTTCAGTTATAGGTGTACAAAGATCATAAGTCAATACGATAGATTTTGTGTCCCAAACCCACAGTGCATCCCCCCACCCCCCAGACTGTCTTATTTGAAAAACCAAGGTTTTCCAAATCTGTAGGTTACAGCTGCAGCTCAGTTCAATCCCTGGCCCAGAAACTATTCCCCATGGGGTGGTGAAAAGAGAAAAAGTAATTTTAAAAAAGAAAAGAAAACAACAAAAACAAACAAAAAGAGGGATTTTTGCACAGTAAAGTAAACCATCAAACCACTGTACCACAAGGAAACTTCCAAACTCTATCTTTAAAAAATAGAGTTTGCATAAAACTAAAGAATTTCTTCCAGATTATCAATATATATTTCCTCACTATATATATCATTAGCATTTTCCCTTATAAAACCTTTATTTAGTTTATTTATGTATCCACTTTTTAGGGCTGCATCTGCGGCATATGGAGGTTCCCAGGCTAGGAATCAAATTAGAGCTACTTCTGCTGGCCTCTCCTACAGCCACAGCAACTTGGGATCTGAGCTGCGTCCGTGACCTACACCACAGCTCGCGGCAATGCCGGATCCCTGGCCCACTGAGGAAGGCCATGGATTGAACATAAGTTCTCATGGATGCTAGTCAGATTCCTTTCTGTTGCACTATGAAGTGAACTCCTCTTTACTAAATATTTTAAATTTACTACAACATAGTCTATTTTATAAATATGTTGGACTTAATGATTTTATTTAGAACTTCCTATACTTTTAAAAATTTTTAAATATATTTACAATTGATGTTACATGAAATTTCTAAAGCTGTTATGTCCAGAATTTTATTTTTTTTTTGTCTTTTTTTTGCCTTTTATATAGAGCCACACCCGCGGCATATGGAGGTTCCCAGGCTAGGGGTCTAACAGGAGCTGTAGTTGCCGGCCTACACTGCAGCCACAGCAACACGGGATCCGAGCCGCGTCTGCAACCTACACCACAGCTCACGGCAGTGCCGGATCCTTAACCCACTGAGCAAGGCCAGGGATCGAACCAGCAACCTCATGGTTCTTAGTCAGATTCGTTAACCACTGAGCCATGAAGGGAACTCCCAATGTCCAGAATTTTAGGCACATGTGGTTCCTGAGCACAAGAACTGTGGTTAGTAACAATTTAGATGTGCTGCTGTAAGTATAAAATACAAAAGAATGTAAAATACCTCAATAATTTTTGAATTATATTTTGAAATGATTGCATTTGGCTATACTGGGTTAAA
Source organism: Catagonus wagneri (assembly GCA_004024745.2). Taxonomy (NCBI): domain Eukaryota; kingdom Metazoa; phylum Chordata; class Mammalia; order Artiodactyla; family Tayassuidae; genus Catagonus; species Catagonus wagneri. Next base: position 4,872,896 of record PVHT021183608.1, read on the forward strand.
GATTATATCTAATAGCTCTGATATGTAGATCTCATTTTGTGCTGTCTCTATTTACCTTTGTTTTTTCCTTCCTAGCCCTGGTGCTATTTCTTTGTATACTTGTATATTTTTATGGTATATCAGGCATTTTATATAAAGATAGACTTCTAGCTTGGGAATGTCCATATGCCACAAGTGCGGCCCTAAAAAGAAAAAAATTAAAATAAAAAGAAATGCAGCTCTGAATCTAATCCTGAGGAAACATTACACAAACTCAGTCTGAGAGATCTTTTAAAAAGTACTGTTAAGTATTCTTCAAAATAAGAGGGTCCAGAAAATTCCCTGGTTGTCTGGTGGTTAGAACTTGGCACTTTCACTGCTGTGGCCCAGGTTCAATCCCTGGTCTGGGAACTGAGCTCCCATGTCATTCTGGCCAAAAAAATAAATTAAAAATAACAAGGTCATATGTGTAAAAGAAAGGCTGTAGAACTGTCCCAGTTTAAAAGGTAATTAAAACTAAAGGGGTAGCTGAAGTCAGTTCTTCATCTTTGATTAAATCATGGACCAGGAAAACAAATCTATAAAAGACAATAATAATGACATTTGAATTTGGGCTACAAAGTAGATAATATAGCAATGAATCATTTTAGAGATTTGTATTACCTAATTTTGATAATATGCAAAAAAACATTGTTTTTAAGAGATATATACTGCTATATTTAAGGTATGAAAGTAAAGTACATACTTTACTCTCAAGTAGTTCAGAAAAATAATTAAATATAGGCATACAAACACAGAAGGATTGAGAAAGAGAGGGGATAAATCCAAGGACCATATGTAATTAATGAATTTGATTAGTGGGAATGGCATGACTCTGTTAAATTAACATGTTCTTACTGAAGTATAGTTGATTTACAATATTGTCTTAGTTCCAGGTATACAGTAAAGTTCTTTGGATATATATATTCTTATTTTTCAATTATTTTCCATTATAATATGTTAAATTAACATTTTTTTTAAGGGGAGAACAAGGTGCCATGGTGAGCCTCTATTCAGTGAAAGACTCCAAGAAAAATTGAAATGGAGTTTTTACTCAATGTCCTGGAGGACGTACCCAGCACAACTGAGGGGCCACACAGGGAGGTCAAGGCAGGATTCAAGCAGAGTAGCATGACTTGGGGCACATGCCTTTCTTAGCGTCCCTGGGTGGAATGCTTCGGGGGTTAGGGGTTAAGCCTGAATTGATCAACTGGAACTCAAAAGAGCAGAGTTTTGGTAAGCTCTACAGGGCTTTGGTAGGTTTATCCAAGAGGAAGGCCCTAGGTAGTAGGGGAGACTGTTGAAAACAAGAGCTACAAGGAAAGTTACAGCAGTAACTTACATTTTCCTCTGACTGTGCAGGCTGTTTTCTAGGATGTCAGCTTTTCAGAGAGGATAGTATTGGTTTAAGGCCCCCATAGGCTGCTTGGCCAAATGAAATGAATGCCGAAGCAGCAGTGCCACAGAGTAGTTTAGCTAAACTCTTTTCAAATCATATGGGATTGTATTATTCTTGCAATTTTCTGCATGTTTGAAAATGAGTAACAACAAAAGTTATAGAATATATAAAATGAATGCCCCCCTAAAACCAAAATTGGAATTTACTATGTCGTTTAAATATATTTTCTGAGTGGCAACTATGTCCTAGGCCCTTTATCGAGTATTGTGGCTATGAAAGTCAGAATGTTGGCTTATCTCTTCCCTAATGGAATTATTATTGTATGGGTGAAATAGACAAAAATGAACAAATAAATTAATTTAATTAAATGTAAATTCCAAAAACTGATGCGAATGAAACACAAAAGATGCAGACATCCTGGCAGGATGGTGTTGGATTCCTCCTTAGAAAGAATAGTTGAGTTCCTTGACGACCTACATCATCAGAGGTGACTATGACTGATGGAAGGAAAGAATCCCATAGAAAGCTTCATCCCTGAGACCCAGGGACCCAGGGCCTGCTCAAAGCCAAAGCTTGAACAGAATAGGATAAACCCCTGTCATCAGTACCACTAGGCTTACAAGTGTTAAGTAACAAATAATACTATTCTACTAATGGGATAAGATAAAAAGTGTGGGGAGATATTTTTTGAGAGAGAGATACAATGCGATACCTAAGCCAAGGGCAAAACTGATATTGAGAAAAACTGTCTGACACACCAGCCTCACTATCAACACAAGGTACTATTGGATAGGACTAAAATCTATGATAAACTGAGGGCAACAAAGGCAACCAGCAAACCCAAATCCAGATCACTTTTTGAAAAGACTGACTCAACTCCCAGACTGAAAACCTAGCAAAAGGTGAGGAGTGACCAATTATATACTTTATTTATTTATTTATTTACTTATTTATTTATTTATTATTTTAGGGCTGCTGGTGTGACATATGGAAGTTCCTGGGCTAGGGGTCAAATTGGAGCTGCAGCTGCCAGCCTAAGCCACAGACATAGCAATACCAGATCTGAGCCACATCTGTGACCTTCACCACAGCTCACGGCAATGCCCGATACTTAACCCACTGAGTGGAGCCAGGGATCAAACCTGCATCCTCATGGATACTAGTTGTGTTCATTTACACTGAGCCTCAATGGGAACTCACAATATACTTTAAGTATAATGACCAATTTACTATATGCAACTTATGCCTTCACTTAACAAACTAAAGATGAAATAAAGACATTTTTGGAGTTCTCTGGAGGCCTAGTAGTTAAAGGTTCAGTGTTGCCACTGCTGCAACTCAGGTTCCATCCCCAGCCCCACAGCCCCAGAACTTCCACATGCCACTAGCATGGCCAAAGAAAGAGCGAGAGCAAGAGAAAGAGAGGAAGAGAGAAAGAGAGAAAGAAAGAAAGTAATTTTCAGCAAGATATAAGCTGAAAAAATGTTTTCTCCATTAAACCTATAATCCAAGTTAAGTGAAAATCTTTAAGATTAAAAGAATCTGAAGCATCTGACACTAGATAGAAATCTAATTCTGGAGAATGGATCAAAGAACATGAGTATAAACATGTTGTTTAACCTAAAGCCTTTAAAAGCTCTTTTAGGAGTTCCCATCATGGCACAGTGGAAAGGAATCCAACTAGGAACCATGAGGTTTCAGGTTCAATCCCTGGCCTCGCTCAGTGGGCTAAGGATCTGGCATTGCTGTGAGCTATAGTGTAGGTCAGCAGCTGTAGCTCCGATTAGACCCCTAGCTTGTGAACCTCCATATGCCGTGGGGGCAGTTCCAAAAAAAAAAAAGCTCTTTTATACATATATACATCTGTGAGTTATATGTATGCATTTGTATTTTTAAATCTCTTTAAAAAGTATTACCTATCTAAAGTAAAAATAATGTATGGCATATAGCATAAATTAGAGAATAGTATATGATAATAAGGAAAGAGAGGATAAATTAGTAATATTATAAATATACTATTGTAGGAGTTCTTCTTATGGCTCAGTGGGTTAAGAACCCAATTAGTATCCATAAGGATGTGTGTTTGATCCCTGCCCTCGTTCAGTGGGTTAGAGATTCAGCATTGCCATAAGCTACAGCATAGTCCTCAGATGTGGCTCTGATCCTATGGTTGTGGAGTAGGCCTGCAGCTGCTAGTCTGGGAACTTCCATATGCTACAGGTATAGCCCTAAAAAAAAAATATATATATATATATATGTATATATATGTGAATGTATGTACATATATGCATACATATATGTACATATATTACACATATGTGTAATTGTAAAGTTCATACACTGTTCATGACACAGCAGAATCATTTTTGAAAGTACATAAATAAGTTAAAATTGCATATTTAGTAACCACTAAAAATAGCAAAAACAAGCATAACTAAGATGGAAATAAAGATTTCAGATGAAGTATGAAAATATTTTCAAATTTCCAAAGAAGGAAAAAGAGCAAACAAGAGGGAGATGCAAAAATCAGAAAATAAAAATATCAAAAGATACCATTAATGAAATAGGTAGGCAAGTGGTAGGCTGGGAGAAAATATTTGTGACACAAAGCACTGACAATAGGACTCATATTGTCAGTTTTTCTATATACAAATATACAAAAACACCTAAAATTCAATAATAAAATGCATAAAACATACCACATTAAAAAGTGGCAAACGTATTGAACTTCACAAAAGTAGCTGTCTGGATGACCAATGAGCAAGTGAACAAGTGTCCAGCATCGTTAAGTCATGAGGGATACGGGTGTGGACTTGGGGTGAAGGGTTTGGTTTCTGTGATTTGCTTGCAGCTAGTTCAGTGCATTTAGTTCTTCAATAACAGTGACTACATCTTCCACACCTTTTAACATCAGTGACTAGCACACCATTGGGGTGCAATAAATATTTGAAGGAAAGAGCTCTCTAAAGTCACAGATAGTTAAATTTGGAAAAAAAAAACAGCTGAAAAGAAGAAACCTAAAATAAGTAAAAGGGAAGGCTAGCTGCTGAGAAAAAAGCAAACAGTTCCCCAGGCCCTCTAAGGAGTCCAGAGGTTGTCAGGGGCCAGAGAACACGGCCCTTGGCTTTGTTTCGCTTGGTGCTGCGTACTTGTGCTCTTCTATTTGATGAGTCACTCAACCCATTTCTTCCACTTTCAAGAAACGTCTTGCTTTAAATTATCCTTAAAAAGAGACCTTATAAAGTTATAAAGCTCTTCAAAAATTTTGCACAGGAGCCAAACTCCTTTTAGAGCTGCAGGTTCATTTTCAGTTCTCTCCCAACTTTTAATCTTTCTTCTTGCTGAGAAGCATAATATCATTAAGTTTTTGACCATTTTTTTTTTCTTTTGGCTTTCAAAAGACAAGTCTAAAACGCCCTCCTCATGAAGCTTTCTGTGCTGTGGTTTTCCTTTTTCCCTCTTGGTAGCAAGTCTGTTGAATATTCTTCATAATTATAATCCCCAAACTGAAATTCCTTACACTGTTTTTACTCTCTCTCAACTTGATTTGACTCTGTTAATGCGACTCACTCAGTTTGCATTTTTTTACATCCAAAGACCTTGACACGCTACTATATGAAAATTGTAAATGACTCCAAATTAGTTTCATAATATGTTTTCGACATAAAATACTGAAAGTAATTTGAAAATCTTATTTATTTAGTAATGATCCTGCACGAGTCAATATACACAAGCTCTTTCAGAGATCTTCTGAACCCTGCTGTAAGTCCACTAACATCTTTTTTTTAAATATAGGATGTCTTTATTTTTGCTGATTTATGATTTTTTTTCCTTAAAATCTGAAACTCAGTTAAGATCTTTTCCCTCTGCAGTTTTTCTCTCTTTAGATACTCAAGCAACTTGTTTATGTTAAAATTTAGGCTACTTGCTAGAAATTACTTCAAAAAGAAGGAAGTAACACTGTCTTGGTAACAGTGGGTAAGTACAGATGAATTTAAAAAGTCTTGGGACTTCCCATCATGCCTCAGGGATTTACGAATCCAACCAGTATCCATGAAAGAGAAACTGGACTTTAAAAACATAATAAACAGCACTTCCTCTGGAGTGTTACCGGGTACAGTGGTCTCACTGGTGACATCTGAATAGTGGAACCACATAATAAGAACAGAATAAAAATGTAGTTTCTAAAAAAATAAATAAAATGAAAAGTCATTATCTATTGGTAAAGATTAAGTGACATTTTGTTTTCTATACTGATTAGGATTAAAATAGAATAAAAGAGTATATGGTTAGATAACGGTATTTTATTCTCCCCTGTTCCAAGAATAAATCTTTTATTTATTTTTTTTTATTTTTATTTTTTTGTCTTTTTGCATTTATGTAGAGCCGCACCCGCGGCATATGGAAGTTCCCAGGCTAGGGGTCTAACAGGAGCTGTAGCCGCCGGCCTTCGCCACAGCCACAGCAACGCGGGATCCGAGCCGTGTCTGCAGCCTACACCACAGCTCATGGCAACGGCGGATCCTTAACCCACTGAGCAAGGCCAGGGATCGAACCCGCAACCTCATGGTTCTTAGTCGGTTTCGTTAACCACTGAGCCACAAAGGGAACTCCCAAGAATAAATCTTTTAAAAAACATGCTCATGTTATAGATTAAAAGGTGAGATAGTGGGAAAGTTATTTTTTCAAGAAAATTTGTGCAAAAAGATATAGCCTAACCTCAAAAATTCTATTTTTTGCCTCATTTGGGAAGAAGGGTGGAGAACAACAAATATTTCTTTAACTTATGCTGAATGCATAATTGAAATTGCTATGATATGTTGATAAAATATTCTGTGGCTTTCAAGAAGCAAGAGCTCTCCTCCGACTCCAGGATTTTTACATTTTCCCATTATGTAGATGGACTGTTTTGATAGACCAAGGTGACTGATGATGGCTGGGTTTCACAAGGTGGGAACAAATTTGATTGTCCGTGAATTGGGAGAGAAATGAATACTGAGAGCAATTGTCAGTTATGTTTTTGGCATCACATTAATTCCAAATCCAATAAAACTTTGGAACATCTAATAATTTTCAAATGGTCATTGAATGACAATTTTAACAGAATTGAAGTGGTAGAAAGACAAAAATGAAATTGATAGGAAAATTAAAAGGAGTCTTGGTTATTATTTCTGATCCATATCATTTTTATTGTCTAACTTTGTACTAGAATGTGATGAAACATTTGCCATGCACAGAAAAGATTTTCCCATATATCTATTACAGTGTTTTCCAGGATGTCTTTTGTGAAGGACTTATATTTAGCACAGCTAATATGAATGATAGTTTCTGAAATGTGCCTATGGATGTATGTATATCCATAATTCTTAAATATTCATAAAATTGATGAAAGCACAGATTACTTAGTTTTGTTTTAAAAAGTAAATTTTACTTAGTAAGTTGGTTTAAAAAAACCACAAAATATTACATGAGAGATGACAAGAAACATTGTTTTTTCTAACCTGGGCTCTCTCTTTTCAGGAATAAGCACTTGGGTAGTCACCAAAATGTAACAACAAAGTCATACCAGTTTTGGAGGTCCTTTCTGTCTCTCCTTGATCTCTTTTGTGTCTGATTAACCACCCTCAGTTTATAATTTGTCTTCAAACATAAGTTGGCCAACAAGGAAAGAATATTCTGACCACTAAACCTAAAAGACGTAGCACTTTTATAAATATAATTGTCATTATGAATTTGTTCACATGCATCTTCATTCATACAATAGTCTCTGGTGTGCTTGGAAGCTGTGCAAGCGTGTTCCTTGAGCACACTGACAAAGACAAGTTTCTAGATGTGAAAACTAATGATCACATCTTAAATTTTGTGATCCCAACGAGCCTACAACTCTCTAAGTTTCTGTTGAGCAAACATTTGGTATCCCTTGATTTTATTGGGATATTGTTGCAAAATTCTTGTTCCAAAATTTTTTTTGAAAATCTACATTTCTATCTTAAATATGTCTTTTAAAATAGATTCTCCATATTCTCACATAAATTATGGAAAGACATTTTAAAACATTTCTCAGTGTATGTGTGTGCACCAGTACATCTGCGTGTAGCAGAGAGAATATGATCTGAAAAACTCTGAATACCTTCTAATTGTCATACATTCCAGAACCAGACCATCAAGTAGAACAAATGACCAAAAACCAAGATATACTCTCTCAGAAAGACCCCTGATAAAATAAAGAGTAATGCTATGGTATGAATATTTGTGTCCCCCATAAATTCACGTGTTGAAATCCTAACCTTCAAGAAAGCGATGCCATTAGTGGGTGGGGCCTTTGGGAGATGGTTAAGTCATGAGAATGGAGTCCTCTTGAATGGGACCAGTGCCTAATAAAAGATGCTCTGAAAGAGCTCCCCCCGCCCCTTCCACCATGAAGGCACAGTGACAAAGCACGAGCTGTGAACCAGCAAGAGGGCTCTCACCAGAATGTGACCATGTTGGCACCTTGATTTTTGATCCTCCAGCCTCAAGTACTGCGAGCCACAAATTTCTGTTGTTTATAAAGCCACCCAGGCTGTGGTATTTTGATACAGAAACCTGAATGAACTAAGACAAACAAAATAATTCCTCCCTATTAACACATGGACAGGGGTTAAGTGAGCCACTGAAGTGACAGCATTAGGATAGAGGAGAGGGGAAAGTAGAACAAAATGGTTAAGTCTGTAGGCCTTACACACAGATTATCTGGCTTGAATCCCAGTTCCCAACTTGGAACATTTACCGAAGTTCTTTTTGCTGCACTTTCTCATCTCTGTAAAGGAGATGGCAATAGTGCTTGCTGGGCATTGTGAATATTAAATGAGTTTATATAATGAAAGCTCCTGGCATGTAGTAGGTATTCTGTTAATGTTAGCTTTTATTATAACAGTGGAACATTCTAGGAATTCGCAACTCTAAAAGGCACCAAGTTACGAATGGCAGATTTGGGGTATTATGACAGCTCTTGCTTTCCTAGAATAATTTGGAGTAAAAAAAAAAAAAAAAAGGAAAAAAAAACCTAATAGAGTTAACAGTAATAGTGTGGAGAGCAAAAGCAGTCTTTCTCTCTCAAGATCTCTTATGACAGCATACAAATCTACATCTAATAGCTTATATGATCAGCAGATATTTAATGAGACGCTCCGCTATCCCACCAAACTATCACATGTGGCTGTCACCAGTAAAAAAGACTATACTTACATAAATACAGAAATGTCTCCATATGTACATACTAGAGCATTATTAAGTTACATTTTCACATTTTTGTGGGCTTATCAATGAAATAAAATTTTGGCATTTTAAGTTCTTTTCTTATAGTAAACTTTAGCTATAGAAATGTTTTCATAGCAGATTTTATAATGTTTCTTTGATATTGGTGACATTTTATTGTAGATTACAAGATCCTTCCAATACACAGAACAATAGATGCATTAATGCAGTCCAATTTCTTTCTACAAGCAATCTATCATCCAGAGTAAAATAAATGGCTTTCAATAAGAGATTTAATCATAAGCTAAAGCGATATGGAAGCTTTAAAGACAAGGTTTACAGAAAAGAAGTGAAGCTATATCTGGAGAGGAGGATGAGATGTGCAGAAGGGTATCCTGCCTGATTTTCCCACCCTAGATTTTTTGTGACAAAGGCCTAGTGACCAAGAGATTGAGTGGTGTTAGTACTTACAGTCTTCGGCTGGGTAAATCTAAATTATTATCACGTTAATTCACCCTCTAATTAATGGTTCCCTATGTTGGTCAAAGAGTTAGTATTTTGACACATCACTTGACCACACCACTAAAATCCTTCTGAGAGATGGAAAGAGAGAAAGAGAGAAAAAGAAAGAGAGAGGGAGGGAAGGAAGGAAGGAAGGAAGGAAGGAAGGAAGGAAGGAAGGAAGGATGATCCATTTCTGAGTCATGAGAGGAAACAGAGATGGGAGAGCCCCAGATATTCCCCCAAACATTCTAGAGTCATCCACATAAAAAGAAAATGCATACTTACCCAAGCGTTTTCACTTCACAACACCCTGTTCCCACTGCCGTGGGAGCTATGAAAGCCTTGGAGACAAATTTTCTCTGAATATTCTCATTTATTTCTCAGGATTTTCTAGGTTGAAGTGGAAAAAAAAAAAAAGACTAAAGAACTCAAAGTTCCTCATAAATAATCCATAAATGTAATTATCATGTCCATACAGCTTCAGTCACACAGTATAATATGATTCATTTTAATTAGAGTTTTTCTAAATAAACATTTAAGTGCTACAACTTGCAATGCAGTGCTGGAATCTCAATTTGTCTCATTCTTAACACTTTGTTCTCCTGGCAAGGTATCATTAAGACTGATGCTTCATGTGCCAGGAAAGAGGAAATAATTCCACTAGAGAATTTATTCCCCCCAGTTTTTCCAGTTGCTGATTCCCTGAAGCAGTGGATTGTGAAATATTTGTTACAGGGTTCCAAAAACTTTCCTTTGCCCAACTCTAAAGACTGTTCTTACTCAAAATTTCTGTACTTTCTTTCTAAAACAGCCTTTGGAATCTGGGACTTCTCTTAAATTATCTTACTATTTTTGAAAGGCTGTTGCTAAGACTACAGAGCCTAAACCAAAGGTGAAAGGCCACTTAAAACTTCTACTGTGCCAATTAAGTTAATGAATGCAAGAGAGACATCCCCTTTACAAAACATGGTTAACATCTGATATAATTCATTTTTTCTAAAGATGCATGAAGTTTAACAAACTACCAGTAATTTCACTTTACGTCTTCTTTTTTTAATTTAGTTGTTTTTTGTTTTGTTTTGTTTTTTGTTTTTTTATGCTGCGTGGTATATGGAAGTTCCTGGGCTAGGGATCGAATCCGAGCCCCAGCTATGACCTACACCCTGAGGCAACACCAGATATTTTAACACACTGCTTCAGGCTGGGGATCGAATTCATGCCTCGAAAGCTACCCGAGTGGCTGCACTCAGGTTCTTTACCCACTGTGCCACAGCAGAAACTCCAGGTCTTCTTAAATAATAAATAAATAAAATGTTTCATTTCTTCTATCTTCTTGTCAGCCAGTCTATTGGTATTAAACAAGGTGTGTGTGATTTTTAAGACCTGTGACTGAACTGACAAAGAAAACTACTAGGTTAAACTAGTGACATGAACGGTTTTAAGAGAAATCCATATTGTATAAAATAATTTTTATTTGGAAAAATGAGCTTAACTTCTGAATGGGGAGCAGAATGTGCTATTTAATGGTATAAAATGTCAATACATTACTGTGTGTTAGAATACATGCTGCATTGTATCTTTTATCTCACATGTTTTTGTGTTTCAAATCCCTGAACTTACATAATACAAGGAAACTGACATTCAAAGAAATCTTTACGAACAGTTTTTCTGTTTCATAGCTCTAAGATAAGAGCTTCCATCTGCTGCAAAAAAAAAAAAAAGCCTCTGTCAACAGAATCCACTTGATCAAAGAGTTTTTGTCAGTTATTAAAAGAGGAAAAATCCACAAATTTATGATTCTATGCTATCTCTTCCATTTTCTCTTTGCAGCTTATACAATTTTCATGCTTTCAAATTGTAACAATAGTTTAATATTTAAAATACTTTTTTGGCACATCACTAAGGAGCATTAGGAATATTTGCATTTTTTCTCTTCTTTAGCAACTCATTGATGATTTTCATCACTCTCCATTGCCCCAAAGGAAATGTAGCCTTGCCTTTGCCTATATAGCCATTTATCATCCCTAGAAATTTAAGTCAACTGGCTCTGAATGATTTACTCAATAGAGCTGAATAATTCTCTGCTTGGCCCTTTTCCCCCCAAGCAAAGATGCCTTTGCATTAAGGCAAGAAAGAGTCTTGTTTAAGAAAATCCTAAGACATTTACACAATTGAAATAAAATCCTTCTTCTCTGGGTGAAATTAAAGAAAAAATAGTGGTGTGATATGGGAGAAAGATCTGAGGATTTTTCTGTCCATTTTTCTACAAAGTAACTAGAATAAAATAATGTATAATAAACTCATTTATTTTTATCAGTATTAAATATTAAGTAAGCTACTACAAAGTACAAGGATTTAGCATTTTCTTGCACATATGTAATTACACATGTATAATCACATCCTTCCAGTGTAATCATATAATAATTTTGTTAAATTCATAATCAGTGTTCATATTATGACTTTAAATCTTATTGACAGCTGAACGAGGTAGTAGGTTTACAATTATATAGTCATTTCTTCTGTAACTTTCCGCATTCACTGGTGTTAATAACTACTTTCATTATTTGTTTGGCTTTCTCTTAGCTTAATTCCAAAATATCCAATAGAATTTGTTCTTAACTTGAAAGATAATTATCACTGCCTCTCTCTCTCTCTCTCTCTTTTTTTTGATTTTTCGGGCTACACCTAAGCCATATGGAGATATGGAGATTCCCAGAGTAGGGGTCCAATAGGAGTTACAGCTTCTGACCTACACCACAGCTACAGCAACATAGGATCCGAGCCATGTCTGCAACCTACACCACAGCTCACGGCAATACCAGATCCTTAACCCACTGAGCAAGGCCAGGGATCGAACCTGCAACCTCATGGTTCCTAGTCGGATTCGTTTCTGCTGTGCCATGAAGGGGAACTCCAGTATTTTTTTAAATTAATTTTTAATTGGACTCTGGATTTGTGATTCTGTAGACTTTTTTACTTATTTTCTAGAACTTCCCACCGTCATTATCCTGGAATTTTCTTCTTTCACTTATATTGAATTCTCTGTTACCGGAGTTCTATTTTTTTTTTCATTTTTGGAATTATTGTACAACATATCATCAGTGAGTTTCTACGACTGGGAACACAGGAGGTGAAAGTTTTGAGAATTACATGACTGAAAATATATTTCCTTTATCCCTCATACTGAGTTTGGGGAAAGAATTCAAGGTTAGAAATAGCATTCTTTCAGAACATTGAGGGTGATGTGCCTCTGTCTTTTAACTTCAGATGCTATGCTTAGCAATAAAATGACTTTCTTAATACTGGTTATTTGTTTGTAATTCTTCTTCTCTCTGAAAAATTTTAGGATGACAGATTTTTTTTGTTTTTCAAAATTTTAAAGATTTTCCTCCACTATCTTCTTGCTTGTACTTCTTTTAAAAATAAATCTACTGCCATCCTTACCTCTGTCTTGTATATAGAAAGTCTTTTTAATATGACTATCTTTAAATTTTTCTCTGTATCATTTGTTTGAGAAATATGAGAATGATATCCCTTGGGTTTTTTTCGTTTTGTTTTGTTTTATGTTTTTTAAAAAGACATTTAGGGTTTAGGACAACGAAATTTGTGAATCGTAGTTTTTTTAGTTTTCACCACCAAACTTAGACAATTTTCAGCCATTATTCTTTCAAACATTTCTTTTCCTCCTACTCCTCTCAGGAATTCCAATTACATGCATATTAGGTCACCTGAAATTGTTCCACATTTCCTCAATGCTCTGTTCTTTTTTTAAAAATTCTCTATTCTCTGTGTGGTTTATTTTGGATGATATTTTTAGCTACATTTTCAAGTTCACATATTTCTTCTGCAAGTAATCCACTGTTCATTTCACTGAGTATATTTTTCACCCCAGCTGTTATAATTTTCACTTTTAGATGTTTGATCTGGGGCTTTTTATACCTTTCTTGTCTCTTTTTTGCTTATCAATTTATATTGCAATCTGTTTTCTACACTAAAGTCTCTTTGAAGGCAGAGGTAATGCCACGTGTCCATAGTTACTCAGAAAATATTGGCTGAATAGATGAATGATGGCATTTAGGTCTTTTTATGTAACATATTGAGTATAACTGATGCTTATAATTATAAAAACCATATGGATTGAGACAATATAGACACAGTTACAGTAAAAATGGAATATAATAATATAATTGCATTCATATATAATTTTGGGGTAAATCCCTAACTTACCTTTTTCTTTGGCTTTTGTTATTTCATTTAGGTAGGAAGGATTTACTGTACACCCAGTAATCACATGCTCTGCTGCTTTCTAGGATACAACCCAAAAAATAAGAGCGGGTACTTGAATTGAACTTTAAGACTGAGAACCTTATCTGGGATTTCAGGTAGGGTACAATAGCTGTCTTCATTTTTTAAATGCATGGCCATATCAATTCAAATAATTGCTGGAATTATTTTTATTTTATTTTATTATTATTTTATTTGGATTTTTTTAGGGCCACACCCAGGGCACATGGTTGTGGAAAGACTAAATAGGAATGTAAGTATAAATATGTTGGCTCCAAAATTGTATGTGGCAGAGTTCTTTCTTTATTTCCTGCCACTTCTCTTTTTTCGCTTTCATAGAAGTTAATCTTTTTTTTTTAACATCAGTATTCTTCAGTATTTACTCTGTGTTGACAAATATTGACAATCATATTCTTGTTCAGTTATTTCCTTCTTTTCTTGAACATAGAATTTTAGCTCCTTGAGGCCAAAGCAAAGACCACCTAGTAGCTTTTGTTATGACCAATTTAACAAGCATAGCTCCTAAGCATAGTGTATGTATTAATAAGAAGCTGTATATGTAGACAATTTACATGGAATTCTCTTAAATATATGAACTCAGAAAAGTCTTCATTAAACTAATCCATGTCAGAATTGTTTTTAATTCATCTCAAATAATCAATATTTTGAAGTGTTTACTATGTGTAAATCAATTTTCTAAGTGCAAGAGACATAATAAAGGAAATATAAAGATAAACTGTCCTGTCTGGTAGAGCTTACAATTCTAAAATATAAAGATCAGATTGCTTCAAGTACTATGACTAAAAATAAGTCCAAAAAAGAACAATAGAGTGCCAGAAGATAACAATGGTGATATTTTCCATAATTTTATAGTCTAAAGTCTTACAATATGAATGACTATCTAACAGACTCTTTTAAAATGTTGGACATTTTTTCATCATAAAGGGTTGCAGTGCATTTTCCTGAAACTGCTTGTCTACTTTCTCTTTTGATCGCTGTCCTTAAAATCATGGTGAATATAGGTGATCCTTAACTACCCTTGGGTGGTTCCTGTGAAATATTTAATTAACATTTAAAATTCACTGGCTTAAAAAAGTATACATCTATACTTATATACACATTTCTTTAGTGTATGCATTGAGTACTTAAAATTTAAGTAATTAAAATAATCAGAGCAACATCATGAGTTATTTTTAAATCTAGACGTAGGATTTGTATTGTTTTAATTTTAGTAAGTACGCCAAGCACAACTTGCTCAAAACTGAGAAGGTGCTTTCTGAGTGCTACACATGTTATTCAATATTATAAAGTAAATGTCTTTCAAGTTATATAAGTTTCTACAGAGTCTGCTTTTCTTCTAACTCGATTTCGAGTGATCCAAATCTGGAAGAATAACTTCGGAGATATTTTCTTTCAATTATATTTCTCCGTGATTTGCTAACATGTCATTTTGGATCATAAGGTTTGACCTCAGGAAATCTGGTGTTTGTTTTCAACCTGCTGATTTCTTGACTGATCTTATCCAAGTCATATAACCACCTGCTTGAGTTTCCTCATCTGAAAAACAGAGATAAGGATAGTTTCTTTGCTTTTTCTGTTATAATTGAAATGTGAAAAGCTCTAAAGCTTTGGTACACAGACATGTCAGAGCCATGGTAAGGCAGGATAGCAAAACACGGTAACTTAACCTGATCCAGCATCTGGGGTACTCGCCCTCTATTGCCAAAACAATTTATCCCACAAGTCACAATTATTACTTAAATCGACTTTTTTCAAAGGTCAAAGTCAAGTGATCTGTTATGTCTGGCTAGCCATCCATTCTCCAAAATTTTAAAGTCAGAGGAGAGGATAGCTAGATACATTGTTAGAAAAAGAAAAAGAAAAAGTCAGGTGTTCCCATTGTGATGAAGCAGAAAGGAATCCAAATAGTAACCATGAGGTTGCGGGTTTGATCCCTGGCCTCATCAATGGGTTAAGGACCTGGTGTTGCTGTGGCTGTGGCATAGGCCAGCAGCTCTAGCTCCTATTCGACCCCTAGCCTGCAAACCTCCATATGCTGTGGGTGAGGCACTAAAAAGCAAAAAAAAACAGGACATCTGTCTGCCAAAGACCCTTCTGTGTCCCATCTCCATCTGCATTCTACATCCAGCATCTGTGTCAGACTTCATACTCAAATAGGTAATTACCTTTGAGAGCACTGAATATGTGTCAGTTTATTTGCTTGGCATGGTATATGATTGAGGTATAAAGTTTTTTTACTTAAGGAGCTTACAGTCAAATAGGGAGGAGAAAACATAACCTGAGAAACAATAGATTATTCAGAAATAATCACTACAATTCATATAGATGATCACAGGTATGGGAATCACCTGCTATACCTCATTTTCCGGTATATTAGCTGTGTTAGGACAAACTGTATTTCTTATTATCCTATTCAGTCCTTTTGAGTTAATACTACTTATACTGTTCTTCTGTACATTTAACCTTTTCTCCATTTTTGCCTCATCCTATGTCTACAGTCTTAAGACCTTCTCAACTCCCCAATTTTACATTAAGTAAAAATAGTTTTAAAATATATATTTAACGCCATCACTTTCTTCTCTTTTTTTCTCAACATGTCTCTACAACAGTGCTTTTAGACTCTGTCAGACTTACCACCTTCATTTTATTACAAGTATTTTTAACACTCAAAATTCTATCCTATAAAGAAATGCATAGATAATGACCTACATATTATATATATTAAAAAAGATCAGTACAGCTAAGGACCAGATCGAGAGGGCAGAGTAGGAAGATCCTGAGTTCAGCTCACCTCATGCGCCCAGCAAAACTTTTTACATGTAGAACAATTATCTCTGAGAACAACCTAAATACTGGCAGAACAGATTTTCTGCAATTAAGAAATAACAGATGTGGCTCTGCCCACGGTGAGAGCTGGTGGTCACCATGGCAATGTGGAAAGCAGAGGTACCAACCCACTCCTGAAACCTGGTTGGGTGCTTCACCCTTAGAAAAAGAAAAAAGAAAAGAAGGTAAGAAAGAAAAGGTCACACTGAGACAGGGAAGAGGGGTAGACATGCAGGTGTAGTGTGACCTTCAAGCAGGAGGAATATTCCAAGTTCCCAGAGATGACTGAGGGGTCCAGACCTCACAACTGACACCCTAGCCCAGGTGACCTGGACCAGGAAGACAAACCACCAAAACGTTTGGCTTTGAAAACCAGCAGGGTTTACCTCCAGGAGAGCAGGGAAAGCTGTGAAGACTCTGTGAAAGGCTCACACACAAACTCACTCACCCAAAGTTCCCCGTGGAGAGGCAACAGCTTGAAAAGTACCCAGAAAGTCTGAAAAGGAGATTCATTGACTAATACTGGTGCAGTTGCCAGAGGGGTAGAAATCAGGTGGAAATTTATCCAGGTAGAGAAGCACTGATGGGTACCATAGTTTGTTTTTTTTAAATATTTTACCATGTGGCAGGCACCATGTCTGTCACTCTCAATCAACATACCTAACATCTCGCTCCCTGCCCTGGCATTCCCTTGAGGATAACCTGCCTCAGCCAGCCCCACTTTGCCTCACTGTGTGGGTGGACTTGGTTGGCACCAGTGACCCTCCAAATTGGCTCAAGTTCCCACCTGATGGACTTCCCTGGCCGGCATCCGCACCTCTCCAAAGTGGTACCTGCTCGAGGGGGCCAAGCCTACACACCAGTATACCTGCAGGAGTCATGGCCATGCCTCATAGCCAGTCTCAACAGGTGCCAATCCCACACATTAGCATGCCCACAGAAGCCTTGGCTGGACCTCTGAACAAGCCAAGCAAGAGGCTAACCCTACCAACCAGCAGACACAGCCAGGATTCTCAGAGAGCTGGACCAAGGACCAACCTCACCCACCAGGGCCTTTCCAAGTCTCTACCGAGCTATGCAGTCAGCTAGGGCTGACGGCCAGCGCATCCCATTAGCACACCCACATAAATTGCTTTTCAGCAAGCAGATCACACAACCCTGTAGCACCTGTTCTGATGGCCAAGAGGGATTTTGACACTGACCCCACAGGGCACTTCTACACAAGGTCATTTTCAAGTTGAAGACATGTAGCTGACATACCTAATACAAGCAAAGGGAGTTAGGCTAAATGAGGGAACAAAGGGATACCTTCCAAATGAAAGGACAAGACAAAACACCCCAAAAAGAACTAAATGAAATGGAGATTAGCATTTTTCCAGATAAAGTGTTCAAATTAATTGTCATAAAGATGCTCACGGAATTGGAAGAAGAATGGATGAGCTCAGTGAGGATTTCAACGTAGAGAGAAAAAGTATAAAGAGAAATCAGAGGAGTAAATAAAGAAAAGTGGTACAAATACACAATGGAATATTAATCAGCCATTAAAAGGAACAAAATAATGGCATTTACAGCAACATGGAGGGACATAAAATTATCATGCTAAGTGAAGTCAGTCAGACAATGAGACACCAACATCAAATGCTGTCACTTACATGTGGAATCTAAAAAAAGGACACGGCGAACTCCTTTGCAGAACAGATACTGATTCACAGACTTTGAAAAACTTATGGGAGTTCCCTTCGTGGCTCAGTGGTTAACAAATCCGACTAGGAACGATGAGGTTTGCGGGTTTGATCCCTGGCCTTGCTCAGTGGGTTAAGGATCCGGCGTTGCCGTGAGCTGCGGTGCAGGTTGCAGACGCGGCTCGGATCCCACGTTGCTGTGGCTGTGGCGAAGGCCAGCAGCTACAGCTCCTGTTAGACCCCTAGCCTGGGAACCTCCATATGCCGCAGGTGCGGCTCTAGATAAAGGCAAAAAGACAAAAAAATAAAAAAAATAAAGAAAAACTTATGGTTTCCAAATAAGACAGGTTGGGGTGGGGGGACTCACTGAGGGTTTGGAATGGAAATGCTATAAAATTTGGTTGTGATGATGGTTGTACAACTATAAATGTAATAAAATTCACTGAGAAAAAGAATCAATCAGAACTAAAGAATATAAGAACTGAAGTGCAACATGCACTACAGAATGGACTGTTACTCAGATGTAAAAAGGAACAAAATCTTGCTATTTGCAACAACAGGGATGAACCTAGAGGGTATTATACTAAGTGAAATATGTCAAACAGAGAAAGGTAAATATGGTATGATTTCACTTATATGTGGAATCTATATGACAACAAGAGAACAAGCAAAACAAAACAGACTCATAACTACAGAGAAAAAACTAGTGGTTATCAGAGGGGAGAAGGTTTGGGGAGTGGATGAAATAGTTGAAGCTTATTAAGAAGTATAAACTTCCAGTTACAAAATAAGTTGGAGGGATATCATGTACAACATAAGGAATATAGTCAATAATATTGGGATAACTTTGGAGATAGATGGTTACTAGACTTATAGTGGCGATCAATTTATAATGTATATAAATGTGGAATCC
This sequence comes from Catagonus wagneri, assembly GCA_004024745.2. NCBI lineage: Eukaryota > Metazoa > Chordata > Mammalia > Artiodactyla > Tayassuidae > Catagonus > Catagonus wagneri. The sequence goes on from PVHT021183608.1 coordinate 4,891,779, forward strand.
ATATATTGTATACCTCAAACTAATATAATATTATATGTTGACTATACTACAATAAAATAATAAAAAGAAAAATACATAAATTAAAAATTAGTACAGAATTCTAAATGCCATATAAAGGGAAGATTATAAAATGCTTTATAATAATATCCATTTTTGTTTAATGTTTGGACATAACTACACATAGAAGATGTAAAGAAAAAAATGTTACTTTGCACTAGTATGTAGAATATTTGTTAATCCAACAGTTAGAAAAGTAGATGAATAAAAATGTGTTGTACTGTAATCTCACATATTATATTGCTTTTTATGTTCTTTTCTTCCTCAATTCATCATTATAAAAATAAGTACTTAATTTTTTGAACCATCTAACAAATGTGTGTCCTTGTTAACTGCTGGATGCTATTTATGTTACTATTTTCTTAAATAGTGAACAACTCTTGGCAAAGTAAAATCATCTGTTGATTTACATGATGATTGCTTTACTTTGTGTAGTAAAACTACACACACACATACACACACGAAAGTGTATTTTTTTCATTTTTTTTCTTTTTATGGCCACGCCTATGGCATATGGAAGTTCCCAGGCTAGGGGTTGAATCTGAGCTGCAGCTGCCTGCCTACACCACAGCCACATTAAGGCTGTATCTGTGGCCAATCCTGCAGCTTTGTGCAAAGCCAAATCCTTAATGTACTGAGCAAGGCCAGGGATCCAACACACATCCTCACAGATACTATGTTGGGTTCTTAATCTGCTGAGTCACAACGGGAACTTCGCAAAACATTTTTTTAAGTTAAATGGTGGAGTGGGATTTTTGGCAAAAAGAACTTTTTTTAAGCCACATGAAAATATCACAGGCATTTCAAAATCTGATCAGAATGAAGGAAAAATCTTTATTATATGCTACTGTTGTCAAAAGTGTGGCTTCCCTGACTCACTTCAAATTAATATCAGAAGTACCTTCCAATATCTCTGAAACCACACATGCACACATATGCATCTGAATTGCCACCAAAAACGCAGTAATGTCCCACTGAGTATGTATTGTATAAAAGGCATACTTTACACTCTGTGTCTCCTCTTTAAATTTATTTCTAAACACAGTGAATCTGGCTCTAGCTTTCACCATTTTCTAGGTAATTTTCTACTCTATAATACGTTTGTTTAACTGTCCATTGTCCCATTGTTGGACATTTGTGTTATTTTCAAATGCTCTTAATGTAGTGGTACAAATCTTTTTATGAACGAATGCTTTTTCTCATCTCAGGAATTTCAGGGTTGAAATAAGTGTAACTGCTGTTATAGAGGAAGTGAATGTTTAACTTTAATATTAATTGCCAAATGTTTCCCAAAGTGATTCTACATTTTACACTCCCATCAGCAAATGTGAAATATACCACATATACTCACTGTTATCTGGAGTTTTCCATCTTTTTATGTTTAAACTTTCTAATAAGTGTATTGTATCTTATGGAGTTTTAATTTGCATCTTTCTGATGACTTGAAAAACATTTCACTGTTATTTACTGGTCACTTGTATATCAGGTAAAATATCTGTTCAAGTCTTTGCCCATTTTTCACTGTTTTTTTTTTGTGTTATTCTTCTTGAATTCTGAGAATTCTTCTTTATATAGTCTGAGCACAAGTCTGACAGATATATTTATAACAAATATTATCTCCCAGTCTGTGGTTTGCCTTTTTTATTTTCTTAATATTATATTTTCCAATACTTAATTTTTTAGTGTGATGAAATACAATTTTATTAATTTTTATAAAGAGAGAGTACTTGCTTTATTCCTTATTAAAGAAATCTTTACCAATCCAAGGGTCTGTGTTTTCTTTTAAAATCTTTTTTTGGTTTGTTTTTAGCTTTTACTTTGATTTAATGTTTGTGTATCCTATGAAGTGAGGATCAATATCTTTTTTTTTTACCCATTCAGATATCTCATTGCTGCAGCACTATTTATGGACCCCCCCGCCAATGAATTATTAAATTGATAGCTTTGTCAAAATCAATTGTAGATTCTATTTCTAGACACTGTTCTGTTTATTGATCTCTGTCTTTCTCAATGTTGATATCTCACTCTCTTAATTAGTATACAATCACAGTAAATTTTGAATAGTCAGGATAATCCTGGGAAGAAAATTGTGACAAAAATCCAAATTGGGAAGACTCAAGTTTCTCTGAAACCTCAATAGTTTGAATCATCAATATATTCCTTTCCGCAAAATTCTCAGCCTTCTTAGAATCATGTACTGGTCCTTCTCTCTACTTTATTTTTAAACTCTTGGTTTTGAAAACATTTTGGAATTACTTTAGATTAAACAAAACAATAAGATATTGCCTAGATACCCTGCATAAAAATGTTCCCTAAATGTGAGCCCAACTTGAGGAATTGATATTTCTTTTGTAAATGCTGTCATTCACCAATAAAATCACCTGGTCTTGGAATTTTCTTATTAGAATATTTTAAATTGCTATGTTAATCTCCCTTATAGGTTTTTTTTAAATTTGTTTTTCTTCTTGAGTAAATTTGAGTTGATTGTATTTTTGAAAAAATAACTCTCTTTCATCTAATTTGTCCAAGGTATGAGTGCTGAACTGTATTTAGTATTTCTCTATTATTGTTTTAATGTCTCTGGGGTTGTAGTAATGTTATTATTTTGATTGATTAATACTTTGCACATTTACTCTTATCTAATAATTGCCTTCTAAAGGTTTATTCATTTCAGTGATTTTTTTCAACAAACCAGCTTTTGATTACTTTGATTTTCTATACTATTTTCCTATTTTTCAATTTCGTTGATTTCTGCTCTGAACCTTATTACTCTCTTCCTTCTGTCCACTTTAAGTTCAATTTCTTTTATCTTATTTATTTATTTATTTATTTATTATTTTTAAATTTTATGGCTGCACCCAAGGCATATGGAACTACCCAGGCTAGGGTTTGAATCTGAGCCACAGCTACAGCAACAATGGATCTTTTAACCCACTACACAGGCTGGGGATTGAACCAACACCTCCACAGTGACCCAAGCCACTGGAGTTGGATTCTTAACCCACTGTACCACTGCAGGCACTCCAATTTCTTTTTTTTAATTTTTAATTTTATTTTTTTAAGTTCAATTTGTTTCTTAAGGTAAAAGCTTAGAATTCTGACGTGAGGCTTTTCTTTTATAATACAAATAGACATTTCTGTAAATTCTCCTCTAATTACTATTTTAACCACATAACCAACAATTTGATATGCTTTATTTTTATTTAGCTTAACATATGCTTAATTTCTCTTGAGACTTCTTCCTGACTTACAATTGATTCAGAACTATAGTTTTTGATTTCCAAATATTTGCAAATTTTCAGACATCTTTTTACTACTGTTTTCTTGTTAAGTTCTGTTATCTTTCAAGAATGTTATTTATATGACTTTTATTATTTTAAATTTGTTGCATTTTGTTTTGTGGCTAATAATATGGTCTATGTTGGAGAATGTTCCATGTGCACTTGAAAATCATGTGCATTTTGTGTTCGCTGGGTGGAGAATTCTATATATGTCAGGTAAAATCAGTTGATTTTATTTAAGTTATTTAAGCCTTTTGTGTCCTGATTGAGTTTATATCTACTTCTATCAATTGCTGAGAAAGGAGTGTTTAAGTCTCAAATTATAAGTCTGTATTTGTCTATCAAGTTCACTGATTCTTTTTTGGCAATGTAAATTCTGCAAATTAGTTCACTGAGGCTGCCTCCCCATCACTCTGTGTGTGTGTGTGTGTGTGTGTGTGTGTGTGTAACATTTCTGTTGATTCCTTCTCGTAGTTTTCATCTCTTTGCTGAAATTACCCATCCAATCTTGCATGATACCGATCTTTGCCATTAGACCTTTTAAAATATCTATCACAAATATATTTGTTAAGTTCTTAGGTAGTTTAATATCTACATCATATTTAAGTCTTGTTCTGTTGGTTGGTTTATTCACAGTTTGTTAATTTTTTTCTTTCTTCCTGGATGTTTCATAGATATTTGTTGAAAGCTAGACAGCTTAAGCAGGTCATTAATTATTGAGGTAAAAGATTGTTATTTTTCCTTCTACCAGACATTGATGTGGGAGTTTGAATTACTCTAGACAGAAGTTGGACCGAATTTGAGGTTGGCTGTTGCTATGGTTACTTTTAGTGCTCTATAGCCTTCAAATTTCTCTAGGATATCTTCTATTTAATGTTTAGGTGAGGGTTGATTTGCCAGGCTTTCTTCTGCTTTTCATGCATGTCCTCCCACACTCCCTCAGCAGCCTGACATATTTTACTCATACTTCACATTTCAACTCAAAATTTATTTATTCTGTAAGGCTTTTCCTAACTCCCTTGGGCAAATGTAAGTGCTATTAGTATAATCTTAGTTGAAGATCTGCTGTAATTGTCCATTTTTATACTTTACTCTTCCACTGGACTGTATGCTTCATTTGAACCTAGAAAGAAGGCTGGGAAAGAGGTGCTTTAATAAATGTTTGGTTACTAAATGGATAACTATATGGATGAATATATCGTTGAAGAGAGGAATTATTGTTAGTTTATCATCACCTAATACATGAAGAATGCATAGATTCAGCCACTAAGGTTCTGAGAATTAACAATTAATATTCGTGTTATTAATAAATTTAATGTGTGTGTATATAGCAGAAAGGAGAGAAATAGGAAAATTGAAAACTTTACGTAATCATAGCTCTGTTACAAGAACAATAGCACAAACTATGATGATACCTTGCATCTAATGTTTGGTATGAAAAGCAGGGGATCTTTGTTCAGTAGCAATAGCTACTCTTCAGCCCCAGGTAACGGTTTCGAGTGTAAATACTATCCTAGATTGTCATATCTGTCATGGTCTGTGCACGCTGGTCAGAAAGGAGAATTTTCTGGTATGGTGAGTTGAAGAGAAAGAAGAGTTGGAAATGAGAGATAAATGCCGCCAGTGCAGGGGGATGATTTCTCCATAATCAGTGAGAGCGGACACCCAGCCCCACCGTGCTCCTGTCTGTTTTCATAGCCCAGGGAGAGGAAAGGTCTTATGATACACCTACCAAACTGCTGATTGGTTAGGGAAAGAAGGGTACTTGCTGATTGGTTGTGGGCATATAAGGCCCCACAGGGGTGGGGTGAGCAGTGGGCCACATAACTTTTCCTAGTAGGGGGCAAGAAGGAGTTGGCCAGGTTGCTCAAGGTGGGGGAGGGGGGCATTACAATGAGAAGAGTGGGATGATGATAAGGATCTGGTAATTCCAGTCTTGGCCAGAGGCTTTGCATTCAGTCTCCTTGAAGGGGTCTTGAAGTGCAACAATTATCTTCCAATTTTCCACAAAAATCCAGAAATCAGAACTTTGATATGTAGTCTCCTAATTTAAAAATATTTACAATTCAAATATTTAAAGAGCAAAGCATGAAAGAGAAAACTGTATACCATATTGAACCTGTAAACTTCAAGTCAGCTGTTTTGACCTCTGTTGTACATGCACTGAGATTTGCCTCAGTTTAGGATACACTGCCCTTTTAATGGGAGATTGTAAAATCCCCAAGGTTGTCTTTTGTTATTTCCTTCCTGAGGAGATATTTCCTTTGGAAATTTCATGGGCTGGATAAAACTAAATATAAAGTTTAATGGATATGTAGTAGCTTGAAAAAATAAGGTGACTTTTCACAAAAATAGACTCCTGATCTAAAACTTAGCATCATTTACAAGAATAAAGGACATCTTTATTATTCTAAATCAGGCCTTTAAGCATGATATTCAATAATAGGAGAATCACTCCATTCTTCATTTACAAGTGAATTAGCATAACAAAGCAGCTTAATGTGAGAGTTCACAAAGCTCTGATTAATACATTAATCCTTACATTTTACAATGGGACTTATTTTTGCAAATAATTCCTATTAGAAACCTCCTTTACTCTTTTTTTTTCCTTTCTTTTAAAACATTAACTCTTCAGGAACTGCCATTGTACTGGGTAAAATATAAATTTTGGACTAGGACATGGCATTCACTGGGAGAAATTTAATGTGGGAAGAGGCCCAAGGTCTTTCCCTCATTTAGAGAGCCTGTGATGGAGTTCCCCTTGTGGTGCAGTGGTAGTGAACCCCTGTAGTGTTCAATCCCTGGCCTCAGTCAGTGGGTTAAGGATCCAGTGTTACAGTGATCTATGGTGTGGGTTGCAGACACGGCTCAGATCCTGAGTTGCTGTGGCTCTGGCACAGGTTGGCAACTGTAGCTCTGATTCTACCCCTAGCCTGGGAACTTCCATATGCCGCAAGTGTGGTTCTAAAAACAGAAAATAAAATAAAATAAAATAAAAAGAGCCTGTGATGATGATTCAGTAAGATGTTCATATTGTAACTGAGCAGGACCTATGGGTCCCACCCAAGTACAAAAAATATTCCTCGTCCCCAGTTTCTTATATGCAGGAAAAAGGCTTCAGCCTCCTAGAACTTCTTAAATATCAAATGCTTACTAATCAGGGAAGTAAGGAATGCAGAAACAAAAGAGGAGCAATCAGCAAAGGATACTGTGCTATTAAAGCAGGATCCTGGTCCCTGCTCAAGGGTTATACATAACAAAAATCTTTTAGTTCTTCTGCAGGAACTAAGGTCCCCCCACCCAGGTGGAGGATGGTAACTTCAGACTGAGCATAAGATTTCTGGAGCACCGCCCGGCTACCTTGCCACCTACCAATCAAAAGAAAGCCACAAACATCCCAAATTTTGCCTATAAAAACTTCTCCCGGAAACCTATCAGAGAGTTCAGGATTTTCGAGCATGACCCGTTCTTGCTTCACCCTGCAGTAAACATTTCTTTGCTCCAAACTCCAAGTTTTCAATTTATTTGGCTTCACTGTTTGTCATCAGGCAGGGAAGATGACCTTTCATTCAGTAACAATTTTCTTATATTGCCCCTTTTTTATTCTACAACAGATCCTGAAACAACTACTACATGCTCAGCTCTTGGCTAGACCAGTTCTGCAATTCTTTTAAATAATTCTAAGTTATCATTACAAAATGCTTGAAGAATTCAACGAGGCTTCATTAGCTATGTGTACGTACCTAAAATACTCAAAAGGTTTAAATTCAGGTAGATTAATGTGTGGTTCAGAATTCTGACTTTTCCTTTGGGAATTTTCTCAGGGAACATGCTTGATTTAGAGTTCAGCTATCTAACCATGTTGAAGATTTAAATCCATGTTTTAACTAATGACTAATTTGATTTATTGAGTGTCTATTTTGGTACCTTATTTTATGTTGATTTTAGTATAAGCATAAAATTTGGGAGGTAAAAACTGAAAAGTTTAAAAATTTATTGAAATGTGACATTGAGATCTTGTCTGACTGACTTGCCAAGGAAGTCAGTCTTAATCGTCATGTCCACATTCTTTCCTCCCCTAGGATAATAAAAAAACTGAAACTTCTCTGGACATGGGAGAGATAGGGAAAAGCCTCTTATCACTAGGCCTTCAGTAATATCTTCTTTTTTTAATACACATGGTCACATATGTAAGAGTCACTTAAAAGCACACCCTCATGGTTGACCAGGGTCTCTTTTCTGGGAACACTTATGACTCGGGTCTAGCAGCCGGTCCTCTCACAAACCTAGGCATCCCCCTGGAGTTCACCCAGAAGCAGGATCTACCAAGCTCTATCTCCTTACCACATCCTAAACCCCAGTTTCCTTTAGCATCATCCCAATGGGGAGCAGAATTTGAAGCCGCAAATATGTCTCTTTGGCATTAGGATTATCTTGACCTGGCTCTTTCTGAGAAAATATAGACATAGTGAAGCAGGAGATGGATGGGTCCCAGTCTGAGCAACTGTAATCTGTTCCCTGTGGACAGATAACTTCAAGATAAAGATTATGGCAGGAACAAGGATAAAGATACAGACTACGTAGTTATCATTCTTTATTAGGTCAAGGAAACTTAACTCCTTGAACTTGAAGAAAGGTTCCTCAGGGGTCAGAGAAAGGAGGGGCACCAGACCATTGTATATCTGGTCAACCCAGAGACCCCTGTGCTGGAATCCACCTTGTATAAAAGATGCATGTGTGTACAAGGGAGGGCCCTGACTCAGGCCAAATGTGGGCACAAGGCCAGATGAAGCAAGAGGAAGCCCAAAAGGACTGCCCCCATAAAAGAGATTTAAACCACCTCCTAAGCATGTGTCATTCTCTTTCTCTCTGCCTGTCTCTCTCTCCCTCTCCCCAGCCCCACCCACCTCCACCCCTCAAGCAAAGCCTGCCTGTGTTTTCTCCACACCTGTCTTCTTTCTCTTCTCTTAGTAAATACTTATTTGCCTCACTACTCTCAATCTCTTGGCCAAATTCTTCCTCCAAAAGGACAAGTTCTGGGGACCTACATCACGAGGTTAGGGTTCAGCATTCTCACCCCCACAGCCACTAGAGAACAACAGGAGAAGCTCTGAAAACCAAACAGATATTACCTTTTTGTTAGAAGAATTTATATTCACAGGGGAAGTCTCTATTTGGAAGGGTGTCTTCTGTATCAGGAAGAGAAGAATGACTCTAAGTCTCTAGAAACTCTTATCAGTAGAGAAGGCTTATGAGTTAATCTGCATAACAAGATTACTCTTACTGACTGTGTTTTTCCTGGTAACTTCCCATAATCTTCCTCCCCCAACATCTTTGGTCTTTAGCTGAAGATAGAATTTAAAATAGTGGCTTGGGTCATTTTATGGAGTTACTCAGTTTTCCTGGCTATCTCCCAAATATACAGAAGGTATATATATTTTATTAAACATCTATTTGCTTTTCTCCTGTTAATCTCTATTTTATTATCAAACAAGAACCTAGAAGGGTAGAGGTAAAATTGTGTTTCCTCTCCCCAAATCTCATTTAGGAACCAGGTATTCCAGAAAGCAAAACTTAAAAAACAGAAGGTGTAGGAGAATCTTGTGTTTTAGTCTAATAAGAGCCAGGGATACATGAAAGACCTGAATTCCTTATTGGAAGCAGTTAGAATAAGCACAGAATACTATGTCCAGAATCTTCCCATTGTGTTATTCCCTTAAAGAAAGAAAGCATAATTTTTTCATAGCAATCATAATGCCTTAAAACAGCTGATATTATATGATCCAGTTACTAAACCAAAATTTCTCAAACCTAAAACTTTTTCACAGAAGACCCACACTATTATTTAATTTGCTTACAAGTTCACCTTTTTTATAAGGAGGTTGCAGGGTATTGAGATCTGGCTTTAGAATTGGCAGAATTTAATTAATTCCTGCTGTTAAATTAATTAAACAAGGAGGCCATCAGACTCAAGTTCTAATGCCTTAGCAGTCTAGGGAACAAATCAAAAGCTAGGTCTATAATGCCTCAAGGTCGAGAAACCAAAACCTAAGGTAACCGATCACAAACAGCCAGCTATACTTATCCTAATAAGGCAAATACTTAAGCTATAGCCAATGAAATAATTTCCTCTTTTGTTTTTGCCTTTTCTCTATGTTTTCCCTTTAGCTCCTGTTAGTAGAGTGTTTCTAACCACTTTAGCTTTGGCTAACATATTCAAAATTTTAATATGTCTCAATTTATCTTTTAACACTGCCCAGGCTACCGAATTTGAGTATGTTTTCATTAAAGCACCTAATCTTGTGGTTGCCAATCTGTAACTGGTGATCCTACACTGTCCCTTTGAATCAACATATTCGACCTATGGTCTGAAAATATATTATAACCTACATATAGTACTATTTTTCAAGTGCTTATAAATTCTGTTGCGATTAATAAATTTATAAAATTAATAAAATTCTCATTTATTTCGAAGTACTAATAAATGCATATCAGCTTTCTTAATTATGCATTTTTAAAATTAATGAATGACAAAACTAAGATTATTACATTGGGAGGAAACATGGTATAGAATATTTTATTATTTATTTTTAATTTTTTAATTGACATATAGCACTGTAAAATATTACATTGTCACAGGTGTACAATAGAGTGATTCTGAATTTTTAAAGGTTATATTCCATTTATAGTTATATTTATTAAAAATACTGGCTATAGAGAGGCGGCAAGATGGCGGAGGAGTAAGAGGTCGCGCTCTCCCTCTCCCACAAATACATCAAAAAACGCATCTAAATATAAAACAAGTTGGACAAATCATCATCTGAATGCTGATCAATTTAAACCTCCCAAAACTGCAAGAAACCCCTGAAATAACTGGGTAGAACAAGTGAAGAAAAAAAAAAGGTGAGAGAGAAAGGCAATTAGGACCGTAACCAGCACTCCAGGGAGGGAGCTGTGAAAAAGAAAAGTTTCCTGGGAAGAAACCTAAACAACGATCAGCGGATCATCGGAATTAGAGGGACATCAAAGCCTGAGAAAAACGCAGCAGCTGGATTGAGACAGGAAAATCGGAGTTAGAGACCTGAATACCGGCGCAGACACCACAGCCTGAGGCGCCAGGCGGTGCCTGGGAGCTGACACAGCCTCCCAAGGTCAGTCACTGGGAAAGGGCAGAGGTCGGTGGCCCCGGCGATTGCGGGAATAGCGCAAGGA
>PVHT021183608.1:4903328-4972529 GCA_004024745.2 Catagonus wagneri
AAATGACACACATAGATTGAAAGTAAGGGGATGGAGAAAGATTTTTCATGCCAATGGACAAGAAAAGAAAGCAGGAGTGGCAATACTCATATCAGACAAAATAGACTTTAAAGAGAAAGCCATAAAGAAAGACAAAGAAGGACATTATTTAATGGTTAAAGGATCCATTCAAGAAAAGGATATTACAATTGTCAATATAAAAATACTGGCTATAGTCCCTGTGTTGTAAAAAACATCCTTCCAGCTTATTTTATACCTAATGGTATGTATGACTCAATCCCCTATAGATTTTTTTTTTACTTAAAAAATTGGTGGTGGAGTTCCCATTGTGGCACAGGGGACACAAATCCGACTAGTAACCATGAGGATGTGGATTTGATCCCTGGCCTCGCTTAGTGGGTTAAGGATCCAGTGTTGCTGTGAGCTGTGGTGTAGGTTGCAGAAGTGGCTCAGATCCCGCATTGCTGTAGCTGTGGCGTAGGCTGGCAGCTGCAGCTCCGATTTGACTCGTGGCCTGGGAACTTCCACATGCCGTGAGTGCCACCCTAAAAAGCAATAAAAAAGAAAAAGAAAAAACTAAAACTAAACTAAAATAAAAATAAATAATTGGTGGTAAGTCAGGAAGGCCACTGCTTCTACTGCCCCAACTTGAAAAAAGCTAGAAAATTACAAAATGAAATCCAGTTTTTAAAGGCAGCAAAGCAATGAAGGTGAGGTAAATTAAAAACACAGAGAAAAGAGAATCACTCCGAGTGAGCGGATGATCACAGCCGGCCTTGGCTCTGGGACGTTTGCCAGTTCTGGGTGTGGACTAAGATCAGTGCCAGCCTAGGCAGAAGAACTCCACCGTGAGGAAGACAGACACTGAAAAAGCTTTTTGTTCTTATGACTAAAGTGACAAATTTGACACTTGAGCAAACTCGAATGCATGCACATTTGCAGAGCTCTTGTGCCCGTGGTAGTACACAAAAAGCTGTGCTGAGCTCTCCTTAAAGACAGTGAATTTCCTTCAGTCTCTCAATGATGAGAAAACAAAAGACACTAAAGGGAAGATGTGTATACTTCCCTATGCGATTAGCTACCCTCATAAAACATTTCACAGTTTTAAGCTGCCTAAGACAAGATGCTGGAGAGGTCAGCCGAAAACCGCTGAAGGTGCGCTCCAGGCATAATTTTAAATTTCAGGAGACAAATACCCTGGAGCAGCCATGCCCTACAGACACAATATAGGCAAGTAGACTTAACACAGGTTTCCTTGGGTATCTCCCACGTATACATGAGGAATCCATGTTAATAAAATTCTGTCCATGTTTCTGCTTTTAATCTTTTTTTTCTAACACTCTTCCTATCCCCTTTAATTTATTTATTTTTATTTTTTGGCCACCCCCATGGCATGCAGAAGTTCCCAGGCCTAGGACTGAACCTGAGCCACAGCAGAGACAAGGCCAGATCCTTAACTACTAGGCCACCAAGGAACTCCTGTGTGTGTGTGTGTGTGTGTGTGTGTGTGTGTGTGTGTCTGTCTGTGTTTAGGGCGCATCCGCAATGTATGGAAGTTTCCAGGCTAGGGGTCAAATCTGAGCTGCAGCTGCTGGCCTACACCACAGCCACAGCAATGTGGGATTGGAGCTGCTTCTGCAACCTGCACCACAGCTCACAGCAATGCTGGATCTTTAACCCACTCAGCAAGGCCCGGGATCAAACCCTCGTCTTCATGGATACTATTTGGGTTCGTTACCACTGAGCCATGATGGGAATTGCGTTTTAATAATAATCTTTTATTATAAGGGGTCTTGGCTAAGAACTCAGAAGCAAAGAAGGAGAATTATTTTTCCTCCCCTACAGTTTGGATCTTATGCGAAGCAACCTCCATTTCCATTCATATGGCCCATCCTATCTCCAGCCTCCTTCAGTCTACTCTCTGCCCTAGAGCTTGACCTCTGTGGAAGCCATCAGCTGAGCTCATCCGAGCTCTGGGCTGACTGCTGTGGTTGACACCACCTGGGCTCCCGTGCATTCTGGCTTCCCTGTAGGTATAACCACTAGGGGTTCCTGTAAAACAGTGCATATCTGTCAACTTTTATTGTTCACAGTCTTTGTCTTCTCCCAGTCAGTCTTTTAGGCACTTTTTTCTAATCATACCCTCACCACTCCCCACCATGGATATTTAACATGGTATGAATTTTAACTTTTTCTAGTGTCTCTGTTTCAATTGTGAGAAATAGGATTTTAGCAACCATTCAGTTCCCGTTGTGGTGCTGAGCCAACCCGCCCTCCCCCAACTTCTGCTGAAGCCCTGCGGTATTTCACTGTCCCTTGTTTGCTTCTGCACACACCCCTGTACACATCATTAGGCATCGTGACTGACACAGATCTGGGTAGCTGAGGTCATGTTAAGAAGTCTCAGAACAAGGATTGGACTACTCTGTATACCATTGGTTGCAAATCCAGGACCCAAAATTACATTTTGAATCTTTAAATTAGAGATGAATTAGTGGCCTATATTCAGAGTAGTTTTTGATAAATATAAGTCTGGTTAGGGGATTCCTCTATTTTAACTCCTTGAAAGCATCCATCCCCTCTGATAGGATTGAATTCAAACCTATTTCCTTTATACTAGGAACCACCGTAGTCTGACCTCTAGGTACTACTCTAGGTTTATTTTGCAATATTTTTATATTAGTTATGTTGAACTATATCAAATTCACTCCCTTAAGTGTCTCAGAACATATAATAATTCCTACGAAAAATAATTCCATATTCCCCTTCTCGTATCTCCTGCCTAAGTAATTTCTTCTTGTCCTTCAAACAGGAACTCTGTCTTTATCAAGAAGCTGTCAGCTGTCCTCCACCCAATCACATCTTTTTTTTTTTTTCCCCCATTTACTCATAGAGGATCCTGTGGAAACGGCTGTCATGACCATTACTACGCTGCTGGTAACTTTTGGTTTATTATCTATATTCTTACTAGTTCCTTGCATTTGAGTACTGCATCTTATTTGAATTATCTGTGCTTAGCACAGCAACTGTCATACAAAAATAGTTTAATAGATGTTAAGTAAGTGAACGAATGGGAAAAAGGGGACTTTTAGGTGGCTTAAATCTCAGAATGTATGAAAATAGACCAATTTTCCTTCCTGAATTTCACAAATGGAGATCAGTCCCAAGGTTTCTGAGCCTTTCTTTGACCTGTTTTGTCCGGATTCCTCAGAAGTCAAGTACAGGCATAGTGGGTGCCGAAGCATTGACTTATCCATGAAAAGACTCTACCCTAAATTCTCATCTCTTTTCCTACCTATTGAATTAGGCTGACAACTTTAATGTAAATGAAAAATAATTTTTAAAATTTAAAGCCTTAAATTCCCAATCCATTCCACTCCCTCCCCCTCGGCCACCACAAGTCTGTTCTCCATGTGCGTGGTTTTATTTTCTGTGGAAAGGTTCATTTGTGCCAGGAATTTGGGGTTAATAGATGCAAACTATTGCCTTTGGAGTGGCTAAGCCATGAGATCCTGCTGTATAGCACTGGGAACTATATCTAGTCACTTATGATGGAGCATGATAATGTGAGAAAAAAGAACACCTTGCTATACAGTAGAAAATTGACAGAACACTGTAAACCAGCTATAATGGAAAGAATAAAAATCATTATAAATGAAAAAAAAAATTAGAGCCTTGTCATGGATAAGGTTCCCAAGGAACAGAATCTAGGGCTTTGAGATTTAGTTAATTGAGGGGTGGTCTCAAGAACACTAATTTTGAGGGAACAAGAGAGGTAAGAGCAAAGGTGGGCACAATGTAAGGTTAAGCTGTGTTGCAGTGGCAGTGGCTTCAGCCTTTCCCACTGGGAGCTCTGAAAGTGGGGCAACACTTCAGAAAATCTCAAATCAAGGAGAGGGTCTCGGGCCTTTGTATTCCTATGCTGTTCCATCACTGGCTGCCAACTACCTGGGGAGTCGGTGCTAACTTGAGGGAGGAAGCTTCCTTTGATGGAGAACCATCTCCACAGTGGCACGCAGCTGTGAGCGATCAGCAGCCAAGCTTCCCAGCAGTCAAGGATGTAGTACTTCAGTCCTGAAAGATTTGGAAGATGAACCGCATCAGCTCTAATCTACAGCTTGTAAGGCTTACATCCACCTGCTACCTAGGACACTCTCCCCATCTGAGAGCAGCGCCGCCAAGATTTTGACTAGTTTTTTGTCCAGGGAAGACTCAAAAGAGGAAGGGCCATGAAATAACTACAGCTTGTGTTCAGGTTTCCAAGTATCCCATTCCAGACGCCTCCCGTGCCTAACTAGGACCTCTGCCAACCTGAGCCTGCCTCAGGACTACCAAGACCCTCATCCCTGAGGAATCTGAGCCCTTGTAGACTGCATTCTCCGCAGGGTTAAATAGGTCTTTTTTTTTTTCTTCTTTCTTTTTAGGGCCATACCTGCAGCATAGAGAAGTTCCCAGGCTAGGTATCGAATCCGAGCTGCAGCTGCCGGCCTACAACACAGCCACAGCAATGTGGAATCCAGTCTGAGTCTGCAACCTACGCCTCAGCTTGTGGCAACACCAGATCCTTAACCCACTGAGCAAGGCCAGGGATTGAACCCGTATCCTCATGGACGCCATGTCAGGTTCTTCGCCTGCTGAGCCGCAGTGAAATCTCCTAAATAGGTCTTATCATTTTGCCATATTTACTTCAAAAATATTAACAAATAAAGTGTGAAAGAGTTAATAAACACTCTTCCTCAACACATGTCTTTCTTTCCCTTCTAAGGATACTCACAGACTTAAATTTAAGGTCTTAAATTTCTCGCGTGGTTTCCACTCTATCTGTATATGTAGATACCTGTTTGACATACATATTCACATAAGATATAGAATATTAAAATTACTATACAGAATAAATATCCACATCAATAAGCAAAAAGGATAACTACTCAATATGGGAAGAGAGGGAAAAAAGGAACCTTGCAGCAAAATGTATCCAAATTGCCAGTAAACCTAAACCATTAAGAATATGTAAATAAAATACTAATCAGGGGATTACAAATTGAAAGTACAGTGAGATTTCATTTTGTATCTATTAGATTGCCAAAAATTTGTGAGCCCTCCCCAATTGTTTTTTCTTCCTTTTCTTAGTGTTACATTTGAACTATGAATTAACAACATTTGGATTTTCTCCTTCACGCTCTTTCAATAAGGAAATGTCATTTCTCTTAATTAATGGTATTCTTAAAAAAAGAAGACACTTTGTCACTATTTCCCCTTTCTGGATACATAAAAGAAGTGCAAAGCCTTTACTTAAAAAGGCATTCTATTTCAAAAGTTTTGTTTTGTTTGCTTTTTCCATATCTATCCCTTTATATCTGAATAAATCATTAAGGAATTAATTATTATACAATTAGGTACATCTATTGATATACAATTAGTGCATATCTTTTTTAATTAGCAGTTGTATGTATTGATTACCATTTTTTACTTCAAGACAGTAATGAAACTAATACCTGGTTTATCGTCTCTCTCTTGTGCTTTAAATTGAAGAGTAATTTGTTACTCCTCATTTGACACGATGTTATTCCTAGTAAATATCCTTTTACTATTTATTTGAAATGGAGTGTATATGAAGAACAAAAAAAAAAATTGTTTTCTGTAAGATATATATGGTGGGCACAAAGAGGGTCCAGAAGGAATTGACAGTCCAGATGTAACCACAGAATCAGCCCAAAGTGGCCCCATCCTGTTTCCAAACAGGCTACTGAGTTGTTTTTCAGAGACAACAGAACAAAACACATCATGCAGATGAAGCATGCACAAAGGAGAAAACTGTGGCCTCAAATAACACGTGGAACCAAAGGTTCTATGTCTCATCTACAGAATCAGAGATCAGGGACAAAACTGGAACCTGAACCCTGGAACCCTTTCAGAAACGAAGGACCTATTGTCCAGGAAGATCTGGTGCTTTACTCCTTTACCGTAACTTACCATAAAGGACCATGTTCCAAATCAACACCTGCCCTGCCAGCACTTTGGCATACCAAGCTCCTCTCCCCCAACTCATGGAAGTTTGACAAAAGCCCAGATAAGAGAGGCAGAGCTGAGCTTTGCCTCCCATCTCCTTGCTTGGCTGTCCTACAATAAAAACTTTCTCTCTGCAGAAGACCTCTGCCTTAGTATTTGTTCTTTCCGTCATGCTGTGGGCAGCAAGCCCACTTGCTGGGTCACACAGAGGTATGCACTGTTTGCAGTAGAAAGCATTTTTGGTGTTATTTCAAGAATCATTACATCTGCAACATCCTGGAGAAATTTTAGTTAGCATTAGCAAGTTGAGTTCGAATTTTATCTGTATCACCACCACTGTGCATGTTAAATGGCAGTCATGGAAGATTGAACTTGTCTGCCATAAGTACATTTATAAGAAGTAGACACTGACTTTGGAAATCCAGCCTTTCACCTTTGCAAAAAAGACAGCACCACTGCCTGATTTGTATTATCAGTTTCAGCAACTTGTGCAGGACTTTGTTTTCTGTTCTGCTGCTTCCATATTACCATCAGGATACCTATCTTTGTCTCAATAATCCAATGACTCAGCCTCATCTCCTACATACTGACCTTTGCTCAACTAAGAATCATTTCTGCAAAATTATCCTTGGCTGTGTCCATCCTTTCCTCATGGTATAAATTGAAAGGACAGTATTCTATAAACCTATTAAATACATAAATGTTAAAATAAAAAAACATCAAATGAGAGATAGGATTATCTAAAGTTGGGGAAGAAAGAGAGCACCAAGCTACAATTTACAACAAAGGGAAAATTTTTAGAATTAATTCAATTCTAATTTTTAGAATTAGTTGATTCACTGTCACAATAAAGGACATACAATAAAACAGAGTAGCATTAGTACATAAAATTCTTTACTACTGTAGATATTATATTAATGACCTTAAGTAGAGTAGCAATTTCATCTAGAATGTAATATTTCTTGTGTTTTACTTTTCTTAAGTAATTGTGCTTCCTGTTTGTTTATTTTAAATTGATATTATAAAATTTTAGTTTTTTCTTTTAATCTAATAGTTTAGGTTGCTGGCCTCGTGATACAAGAATGTTTCATCAAATCTTCTTGGTTTCTAAAGAAAATAGCTATAGATTCTACCTTTTGTTTGTATTAGTAAAACATGAATTTATATGCATATGATAAGCCAGGTTTTATACTTATGTTATTGTGTTTAATCAAAGAAATTCACCCCTTTTGAATTGATATTTTATAGATAAGATAGCTAGGTTCTAAGATTTTTCATAACTTGCTCAAATTCATAAAGGTAGACGGTAACATTTTCAGAATTGAAATGCAGGTCTAACTCTAAAACTCGCAGTCTTTGGACTGTACTACATCTTCACAATGACATGTACTCCAAGAGAGAGGGTTGTGTATGGTCAATGGCACTGCAATGATATAATGTTCTCTTGCCATTTGAGAAACTGCCCTTTGAATTCCGTAGACTAAAAGGAAATTGAAGCCATTTATGCTATGAAAAAGTTTCTATATATTCATCATCACCAGGATCATTCTTCCTCTTTCCCTAATCCTGTGACAGAGGACTGTCTGTTAGCTAGAAATGCTATTATTGCAAGATGCCAATTTTCATTCCTATGAGAATTGTAGGAGGAAAAAGCTGAAAATGAAGAGGTATTCACGGTTGAATATAGGTAGTTTTCCAGAGTGAAACCTTGAGTTGTATCCTTTTCCTAAACTAAGTTGATTTTTCTGTTTTATTCTTTATTTTGTTTTATTTGTAGTTCAGTTGACCTTTCCCTGCTTTAAAAATGAGAGCACAGAGTTCTCTTGTTGCACAGAGGGTTAAGGATCTGGCATTGTCACTGCAGCGCCTTGGGTTGTTGCTGCCCTGGCCCAGCAAATTCCACATGATGTGGCCATGGCCAAAAAGAAAAAAAAGAGAGAGAGAGATCGAGATCACAGTCTTATTTTCCTTTCTATGTGGGTCACAAAATGTCTGGACACAACCTTTAATTATCCTAGCACTGACATTAGTTTTCTAATCTCTAGTACCCAGCTTTATTCATCAGAAGACTGGCTGTTTAACAT
This sequence comes from Catagonus wagneri, assembly GCA_004024745.2. Taxonomy (NCBI): domain Eukaryota; kingdom Metazoa; phylum Chordata; class Mammalia; order Artiodactyla; family Tayassuidae; genus Catagonus; species Catagonus wagneri. Next base: position 4,911,422 of record PVHT021183608.1, read on the forward strand.
GAAGTATTCATCAATGATCAGACTATTCAGGAATGGAACTCATGAAAGAAAATATGGAAACCAATAGAAGGACATTGATTCTCTGTCCCATCCAAGCATAGGCCACAAATTAAGTAATAAAATACACATTGTTGCTCATGACCTTTCATTTCTGTAGTGCTGGATTTAGCCATGCATAACCCATAGGCAGAAGCATTAATTTCACAAACTGTCTAGGTAGGAAACCATACTTCCACAGCTTGATCTTTATTGCTACTCTACCATGGCTATTGTAAACATTTGCATTGTTCAACAAATTAAGCCAAAGATAACAAAGGTGAATCAACTGAACCTTGCAGTTTTGCACAAAACAGGATGATTTTGTTTTTTGGTTTATTGCATCTCACTGCCAGCTTTGTCTCTCCAAATTCAAAGCCTAATATTTTCTTCTATGCATATGGCCGTGAAAATTAGTGGTTCTTGAATTTTGCCTCTGTTGAACTAGCATTTCTACACATACTTTGGCACCCAGGAATGAAAATCTCAAGGAGGAATTGTCTGAGAGGTCTTAAAAACAAAACGAAACCAAAGACAGTGATGGTTGAGCATTCTTGCCAATGCTTTTCCCAGTCAGGTGGATGCAGGGGTTAGAATGGACAGCCTTCCATGCAAAGAAAAATCATACACACAGTGACTTGATAAAACAGTGTGTTTAGAATGACAGATATTTCAGTACAAGAGCAGTTTGGGGGATCGAAATAACAAGTATCTGGAAATCTATGCAGAGGCCAGAAAATGAAGGAGACATTTTTGTTCTGCCAATAAGAGTGGAATCCATCCCATAAAGATGGGGAGATATTGAATGTTCTTCAGCCAGGAAATGAATTGGCAAGGATTACAAATCTGGATTCTGGAAATAGTCTGCTTGGATTCAAATGCTGGATATTTCCCATTAGTACTACGACCCTAAAGAAATGATTTAACATCTCTGTTAAAATTATTAGTCTTTTAATCTGTAACATAAGGAAAATAGCATGTATAGTCTGCTGTGATGATTACATTTAATAATTAAAGTATTTAAAGTGCTCTGAGGAGTTCACGTCCTGGTGTGGTGGAAACGAATCCGACTAGGAACCGTGAGGTTGTGGGTTTGATCCCTGGCCTCGCTCAGTGGGTTAAGGATCCGGTGTTGACGTGAGCTGCAGTGTAGGTTGCAGATGTGGCTCAGATCCTGCATTGCTGTGGCTGTGGTGCAGGCTGGCAGCTGTAGCTCGGATTGGACCCCTAGCCTGGAAAGCTCTGTATGCCTCGAGTGTGGCCCTAAAAAGCAAAATAAATAAACACATACATAAAAATATGAATAAAAAATAAAGATTAAAAAAATCATTGCAATTTTCACTTGAAAATAAAAATAAAGTGCTCTGAGCAGTTCCTAGTATATAGGAAGGGCTACATAAATTTTTGCTATTATAACAATTGTGATTATGTATTATTTGACTCACGGCACATTCACTTATTTTAACCCTTTTCCAAATGCAAGTCATGGTAATTACTCAAATATTAAGGATTAAAGAGATGGGCAAAGCAAAGCATTGTCCCTAAGAATTTTGCATATATAAACTATGCAGCGAAAACTGTTAGAATACAAGCAAATATCAGAGCTCCTCCTGGGCTGAGAGAGGAGTTATTCTTCTTGCATGGAGAAGTAAGTTTTCCCATTTAACTGAGTCTTAAGAATGAGTACAAGTTTCCCAAGAAGAAAAGTGGGTAGGAGAAAATCTCAATGTAAAAAGCAGTATGGGGTCACAGAAGAACCTGTCTGCTTTGATGTTCTGCAGAGTAAGAGTGTATGGGGAGCCATGCAAATATTAAAAACAGGTAGGAATGCTAAATCCTTAAGAATTTTTCATTCCCAGTGAGTAAGGTAGGACTTATCTTTAGGCTCTAGTAAATCTTTCGTGACTTTTAGGAAGCCCATGGCAAAACCATGGCAAATCCATAAACTGCTTTAAGCCATTATTTTTTTTTCTTCTGATATGTGAGGGATATATCTATAATTCAAGTGAAACTTCAGTATATTATCTTGTTTGTAGTTAGAAAAATCTAAGAAGAATTATTCAAATAATACAATTATCTCAGTTATAGTCACATGAACCATGCGAGGTACCTAAAAATAATCACCTTCTTTATTCAATTTTAATTTTGTACAAAGTAGGAAGGAAAAGGAAAAAAGAATGAGAGAGGGAGGAAGTGAAAAAGGATACTGGAAGAGGGTAAGATACAAGGGAAGAAGGATTAAAAAAAACGGAAATCAAAATAGGGAAGTTCCTGGAATTCCCTTCGTGGCTGAGCCGTTAATGAACCTGACTAGGATCCATGAGGATGCTGATCAATCCTGCCTCGCTCAGGAGGTTAATGATCCATCATTGCCCTGAGCTGCAGTGTAGATCACAGACATGGTTCAGATCTGGGTTGCTGTGGCTGTGGTGCAGGCTGGCAGCTATAGCTTCAATTCGACTCCTAGCGGCAGATGTAGCCATAAACAGCAGAAAAAAAAAAAAATCAAAATAGGTTTTACAGTTAAGGATAAAGAAAATTAGAAGTTGTAGAATAAAAATTTCTTGGGCATAGCTGAGGTAAGAATGGAATATTCATTTGCAAGTTGAGAGAGTGCAACATTTTGGTGCAATGAGCAAGATACGAAAAGGTGCTTCCAAAATATCAGTTAGTTCTTTAGTAAAGTTAATCCTCTGATTTAATTTCTCTTTGCATAAGGAAAACCTTTAATATAAATATGTAATAATGGCAAAATAATATATTTTCACCTGTAACTCTCATTTGGAGATGCATAAGCAGAATCTACTACCCAGCCATTAAAATAGCTACAATTAACACTTTAGTACATTAAAAATAACAACCAAATTGATGTAATTGCTATCCAGTTTCTTCACTGTCATTCCCACTCAAATCATCAGACCCACCACATTAAGCTGCCATTACTTTGTTAATTTTTTTTCACTTTTTGCCAAGCCCTTTTCTTTTCCTCCTCCTGGTCCTCCTTTATTATTAACCTCTTCAGACGACTTTGTTTAACCCTTCACAGGATATGTCAAAATGGAAGCCTTAAAGTGCAACTGTGCAGTGTTTCTAAGAGGACTCATCTAACACAGCTAATCAAGAGTCTTTGGTCCAAAGACTGAGCAACACTTTAAACCAGTCATTGGGCAGAAAAAAAAAAAAAAAATTCTGCTGAAAAATGCTGTTTAAAATTAGAGTGCATGGTTGGTGGTTGATAAGAGTTGACCCTGTTTTGTTTCCTAAATAAACGCTTTTTTTTTCCCCCTGAGGTTGCAGGCTTTTTTGGTAACTATTATTGAAGCCCATGAAGTGTCTTCCTATTTTGTAAAACTTCGTGTAGTAACTAAAGCGAAGGATCTACCACAGTCATGTTAGTCTAGCTATAGGATGAGGCAATCTGTAAAACTTACACAGTAACCAACACCACAGCAAGCCGATGGAGTCCATCAAAACAATTTATCTGAGAAAACACAAAACATGTGTCTGGGATTCATTTTCTCGTATGTATAACAAGAGGCAGGGAATATAAGCACAGAATTCGGATGACAGAGAAAATAGAAGATCTAATCTTTCTGCGACTCCTGTGTGTTGTCTAGATGTTCGGCTTTGTTGGACATGCCCTGGGACCTAATTACAATGACTCATTTACAGGTATGATTGAAAACCAGGCTGATAATGCTCTTGTCTACCCCTGATGAATATCTCTTCTGCTATTAAGCATCATTATCGCATTTTATACAAAAATAAGATAAATAATAAAAATTGTCATATTTTCAATAGCAAATTAGGTGTGGGGGGAAAAAAAATACCTAGGGGATTTTTGTTTGTTTAATGCTTGTGCCGCCAGCTTTTTATTTTGGCTCTCAAATTACGAGGCCTGTCCTCCATGAGAAACTTTCTAATTTCTCGTGGGAGGAATGCTTGTAATTTGTATATCTTCTACTAAAAAGGAAGAGTGAGACCTGATATTGTTAGGTCAGATCATCCCACCAGGTTTCCTTCAAGTGGGATAATTAGAAGAGAGAAGTAATATTAATTTGGAAAGCTGTACTTTTGAATCCTAGGTCAGATTGTATGTTTTTAAATTAGAACTCAACCCAAAGAAGGCTTTAAATGGAGTTATTATAAATACATTACCCAATATGGAGTTCCTGTTGAGGATCAGCACTAACAAGCCTGACTATTATCTATGAGGACGCAGGTTTGATCCCTAGCCTTGCTCAGTGGGTTAAGGACCCACTGTTGTCATGAGCAGTGGTATAGGTCGCAGATGAGGCTGGAATCTGGCATTGCTATGCTTGTGGTATAGGCCAGCAGCTGCAGTTCCGATTCAAGCCCTAGCCTGGGAACTTCCATATGCCCTGGTGCCTCCCTAAAAAAACAAATATATATGTGCGTGTGTATATATATATATATATATATGTATATGTATATATGTATATATATATATATATATATATATATCCCAGTATAAACAACACGGTCTTTTTTTCATGAATAGTTTCCTGTCAAAAAAGCATAGATTAGGGAGTTCCCGTCGTGGCTCGGTGGTTAACGAATCCGACTAGGAACCAAGAGGTTGCGGGATGGATCCCTGCCCTTGCTCAGTGGGTTAAGGATCCGGCGTTGCCGTGAGCTGTGGTGTAGGTTGCAGACACGGCTCGGATCCTGCGTGGCTGTGGCGCGGCGCAGGCCAGTGGCCGCAGCTCCGATTAGACCCCTAGCCTGGGAACCTCCACATGCCGCGGGTGCGGCCATAAAATGACAAAAGGCAAAAAAAAAAAAAAAAAAAGCATAGATTAGGGCCATTATTTAATAGTTTTAAGAACTTTTGCAGTTAATATCAAGACTTTAGCCCATCTGCCATGTGAGGACACAGAGAGATTTCCAGGCCATAATGTAGGAAGAGGCCCCCTCACCAGGAGGCAACCATCCTGACTCCTGGGATTTGGACTTCCCAGCTTCCAAAACTGCGACCTGATCCAAACCCTGTAAATTCCATTAAATTGACGTCATCAAGTTGGTGACAGAGATCATTTCAGACTTAAGTCCCTCTCACAGGAGCACCAACTAGAAACTATCCATTGACAAGACATTTGTGAGAATCCCAGAACTCCAAGGATGAAGCTGAAACACCCTTTGGACTACAGAGTTCAGGGAGTTATTAGAAGGGTAAGAGGTACAGGTTCATTCTGAACAAATTGTCTCTGCCCTGGGCCAGCAGGGCCCTCCAGTGACAGAGGTTTTCTGGGCCTACGGATTTCCCAGTGGGGAAAAGAGAGCCCAAAGTGAACATCCATTTTCCCCAGCATCACCAGATGCCCCAGGAAAGCCCACTTGGGTCTCTTCTCACAAGGAACAGTGGGGGAATCTGTGGGGCTAACAAGTGAGGATCAGACAGAAACAGAGATGAGGGTGGGCAATATGGATGAGCAATACGGCTCAGACCTTGGCGGGCTCCATTCTTTCCGGCAGCCTGATCAGAGATACCAGCCAGTGTCACTGTCCTTCTGCAAAATAAAGCCAGTGCCCTGTCTGGCCAGGGAGTTCGGATGGTAATTCTGTTTGATTTGGGTCCCCAGTAAATAAGTTATGCTGGCCACGGAGCCTGTTCTACACTCATGACCAGGAAAAGAGGCCATATTGGCATGGCCTCCAGTCCCACCCTGAAACCATAAAACTCCTAGAAGAAAACACAGGGGAAAAAAAAAATCTCCTTCACTTTGGTCTTGGTATTAATTTTTTGCATATGACATTAAAAGAGCATACTACAAAAGCAAAAATAAGTGAGACTACATAAAAATAAAAAGCTTCTGCAGAGCAAAAGAAACACTCAATGAAACAGGCAAACTACGGAATGGGAGAAAATATTTGCAAGTCATATATCTGATAAGAGGATAATATTTGAAATATAACGAACTCATACAGCTCAATAGCAATAATAATAATACTCTGATTTAACAATAGGTAGAGGAACTGAATACCCTTTTTCCAAAGGAGATTAACAATAAGTTCACGAAACAGTGCTCAACACCACTAACTGTCAGGAAATGTAAATGAAAACCACAGTGAAATATCATCTCACACCTGTTAAAATGGTTGCTATCCAAAAAGACAAGAGATGAAGGCTAATTAGGATGTGGAGAAAAAGAAACCCTGGTACACTGTTGGTTGTAATGTAAATTGGTACAGCAACTATGGAAAACAAAACAGATCTCCTCAAAAAATGAAAAATACAACAATCAGATGATCCATCAAGCCCACTTCTGAGAATAGATCCAAAGAAATAAAATCAGGATCTCAAAGAGATATCTGCACCACCTCTTTCATTATACTGTTATTTATAACAGCCAGGACAGGAAAACAACCTAAGTGTACATAAAAAGATGAATAGATAATGGAAAATGTTTTATATTTAAAAATATAAATATATTTATGTGCATACAATAGAATATTATCAAGCCACAAAAAGAAGGAAGTCATGACATTTGCAACAGCATGGTTAGATCTTGAGGCTTTATGCTAAATGAAATAAGTCAGACAGAAGGACAAACACTGTGTCCTCCCATTTATGTAGATAGAATCTAACAAAACTGAACTCTTAGAAAAAAAGAGTAGATTGGTGGTTGTCCAAGGCAGGGTCAGGTGAAATGGGAGAAATGGGTTTAGGTGGTGAAGATGTACACACGTCAAATTATAAGATTCATAATTCTAGGGACCTGATGTATAAAATGCTGACTATAGTTAAAGACACTGTATAGTACACTTGAAAGTTGCTAAGAGAGTAAATGGTAAAAATTTTTACCACAAAAAATAAAATTTTAACATTGTGATGTATGGGCTTTGTTAACGAACCCATTGCATTAAACATTTTGCAAAACATACCAAATCATCACATTGTACACCCTGAGCTTGCTCAATACATCAATTGTATCTCAATAAAGCTAGAAAAAAAATTTTAAAACGAGCAAGATTTTAAAAAATAGTAACCATTGATACCTAATATCAAATGCGTACAATTCTGACTATATTTCAATGAATTTTAAAGATTTTTCTAAGCATTACACATTATAGGATCTAAGCAGAAAACTTTTTGAGAAACTTTGAGTGCAAAAACACATATGCTTCCTAGTGAACTTTGGTACTTCTATGATTTAGAATACCTTTTGGCCAGAAGTAATTAAGTGGTAGCTTCGAATGTGTCTTTAAATTTCAATAGCTTCGTCTAGCCATTGAATTCTGATAGTTTATCAGATGTAAGGTCCTGGTTAGATTTCTGAACATTTCAACCTCCTTTGCTTGTCTGGCATATCTTTTTACCAGGAGAAATTGCTTAGGGTTGTGCATAGTTGACTGGTCCAAAGATGGAGCCTAACATCTTGGCGATTGCATGTAGTGCTGCAATGAACGTTGGAGTACGTGTGTGTTTTTGAGTCATGGTTTTCTCTGCATAGATGCCCAAAAGTGGGATTGCTGGATCAAATGGTAATTCTATTTTTAGTTTTCTGAGGAATCTCCATACTATTTTCCACACTGGTAGCACAAATTTACAATCCCATGAACAGTGCAATAGGGTTCTCTTTCCTTCACACCTTCTCCAGCACTTATTATCTGTAGACTTTTTGATGATGGCCATTCTGGTCGGTGCAAAGTGGCACCTCATAGTGGTTCTAATTTGCATTTTTCTAATAATGACTGATGTTAAACATTTTTTCATGAGTTTTTTTGGCCATCTGTATGTCTTCTTTGAAGAATTGTCTGTTTAGATCTGCACATTTTTTGATGGAGTTGTTCATTTTTTTTCTGTATTGAGCTGCAGAAGGTGTTTATAAATTTTGGAGGTTAATCCCTTTGCAAATATTTTCTCCCATTCTGTGGGTTGTCTTTGTTTTGTTTAGGGTTTCTTCTGCTGTGCAGAAACTTTTAAGTCCCATTTTTTTTTTTTTGTTTTGTTTTTGTTTTCATTGTCATTACTCTAGGAGGTGTATCTGAGAAGATATTGCTTTGGTTTGTGTCAGAGAGTGTTTGGCCTATGTTTTACTCCAAGAGTTTTATAGTATCTGGTCTTACATTTAGGTCTTTAATCCATTTTGAGTTCATTTTTGTGTATGGTGTTATTCTTTTGTGTATTCTTTTACATGTGGCTGTCAGTTTTCCCAGCACCACTTATTGAAGGGGCTGTCTTTTCTCCAATACATATTCTTGCCTCTTTTGTCATAGATAAGTTGACTGTGGGTGTGTGGGTCTAATTCTGAGCTTTCTATCCTGTTCCACTGATCTATATTTCTATCTTTTGCCAGTACCACATGGTTTTGATGACTGTAGCTTTGTAGTATAGTCTGAAGTCAGGGAACCTGATTCCTCCAGCTCCATTTTTGTTTCTCAGGTTAGCCAAAACATGGAAACAACTTAAGTGTGCACTGACAGAGGAGTGTATAAAGAAGATGTGGTACATATACACGATGGAATATTACTCAGCCATTAAAAGGAACAAAATAATGGCATTTGCAGCGACATGGAAGGACCTAGAAATTATCATGCTAAGTGAAGTCAGTCAGACAGCAAGACACCAATATCATATGCTATCAGTTACATGTGGAGTCTAAAAAATGTACACAATGAACTGCTTTGCAGAACAGACACTGACTCACAGACTTTGAAAAACATATGGTTTCCAATTGAGACAGGTTGTGGGGTGGGGCGATGCACTGGGATTTGGGGATGGAAATGCTATAATTTGGTTGTGATGATGGTTGTACAACTATAAATGTAATAAAATTCACTGAGTAATAAAAAAAAATAGATGGAACCTCATTTAAAAGAGGGAAGCAAGGAGTTCCCGTCGTGGCTCAGTTGTTAACGAATCTGACTAGGAACCATAAGGTTGTGGGTTCAATCCCTGGCCTTGCTCAGTGGGTTAAGGATCCGGTGTTGCCGTGAGCTGTGGTGTAGTTTGCAGATGTGGCTTGGATCCCGCGTTGCTGTGGCTGTGGTGAAGGCCGGCGGCTACAGCTTCTGTTAGACCCCTAGCCTGGGAACCTCCATATTTCATAGGTGCGGCCCTAGATAAGACAAAAAGAAAAAAAAAAAAAAAAAGAGGGAAGCAAGAACAACCTCTGGATAAGTATCTACAGACCCTGTGATCATCCTTTGTTTCCAATCAGTTGTAAAAACGTATATTTTAATCAGTTCCCTCAAATAGGCTTGAAATAATTTCATTTGGCTCCTGGGTTTTCCAAACAGTCTTCTTTTCTTCACTTCTGATTAAAAATGCATTTCAACAGCAAATTTTAGAAAATTTAGGGAAATACAGGAATTCGCTCACATATCTGATAGGTTGCCTACTGAAATTAAAAGATCAAAAATATATCCCAATACAAAAAGAGTAAGCTAAGGAATATACAAACATTTCTACATTCTTAAACTTATTTTAAATTATTTCAGATGTTTGATTTAGAAAACAGTTCTATTAAGTTTTCCTTTGATCTTTCTTTGTGCATAGGGAAAGTAAAGCAATTGTAAGATTTCCTTCCAGTACAATTTGCTTCCATAACCAATTTTTAGTGCATGAAGTTTAAATTAATATCCAATTGTTACAGTAAGGGAAGGGTCGCTAATGTACATTTACATGCACAGAAGAAAGTAATATATTCCTGTCAGCAATGGGAGAAGGTAGATCTCTGTCTTACATCAAGCTGCTGCAACCGAATACCATAGACTGGATGGCTTATACCACAGAAATTCATTTCTAACCATTCTGGAGATGGACAAATCCCAAATCAAGTCACCAGCAGATGTAGCATCAGGTGAGGGCTTGCTGCCTGGTTCATAGACGACAGTCTTCTTATAACCTCACGTGGCAGAAGGGGTGGAGGGGCTTTCTGGGGTCTCTAATCTATTCTCCGATCTAAGGGTACTGATCCCATCCAAGACAGCTCCACACTCACAACTTATCACCTTCCAACAGCCCCACCTCCAAATACCAGCATATTGGGGATTAAGTGTCAATGTATTTTGAACTACATATGGGGGTGAACAATAGACATTCACTCTATAGCAGTCTCTGATTCTGTTTTTATTATTTATTTATTCATTCATTCATTCATTCATTCATTCATTTTTGTCTTTTTAGGGCCACACACATGACATATAGAAGTTCACAGGCTAGGGGTTGACTCCCAGCTGCAGCCTCCAGCCTATGCCACAGCAATGTGGGATCCAGTCCAGCTGCAACCAATGAAACACCAGATCCTTAACCCACTAAGTGATGCCAGGGATCAAACCCATGTCTTCAATGGATACTAGTCGGGTTTGTTAATTGCTGAGCCACGTGGGGAACTCCAATAGCGGTCTCTGATTCTGGAATGTAGCATAGTTATGGTAGACCTAAGGTTGTTTTCTAGCAATCTCTCCATCTAATAATTTCTAGTGGGAGTTCCCATTATGTCTCAGCGGGTTATGAACCTAACTAGTATCTTGGAAGATGCAGGTTCAGTCCTAGGCCTTGCTCAGTGGGTTAAGGATCTGGCCTTGTCTGGTACTGTGGTTTAGGTCACAGATGCTGTTTGGATCCTTTGTGTGGCGGAGGCTGGCAGTGGTAGTTCCAATTCGAACTCTAGCCTGGGAACTCCCATATGCCGCAGGTACATCCCTAAAAAGCAAAAATAATAATAATTTCTAGAAACTGTAACATGAGAAAAAGAGGAGAGTGTGAGTTCCTTACACATCTGGCTTTTGAAGCAGCACCTAATAACCCAAGGCGAGAGTATTTTAATGGCTTTTCACTCTCTTATTCATTCATTCATTTGCTCATTCTTCCATTTACCAGGCATTATGCAAATGATGGGATACAGAAAAGAATAAAATACTGCTTCATCCTCAAAACCATTATCTAGTAATCTAAGAAGCAAATTATCCTGAGTTAAATGAACTATTAAAATTCAATATAATCACAATAAATTTTAAACCAGTGTTCTTTTTATCCTCTGCCCCATAGCTTAAAACTGAACTCCATATGCTTCGAACAGAATATTTACTTAAAGAATCTTAGAGTCACAGAGTGACTTATCCACATATCAATATAGAATCACAAAACAAAAACAAAAAAAAGAAAAAATCTATTGGAGATGGAACTAGTTTATCTAATTTATAGAGTCTATCTATTTGCCTCAATTAGTTGCCTATGTTACAGTAACACTAAAATCCTATTTTTTTTTTTTTTTGGCTTTTTGCCTTTCCTAGGACCATGCTCGCAGCATGTGCAGGTTCCCAGGCTAGGGGTCAAATTGGAGCTGAAGCCACCAGCCTACGCCACAACCACAGCAACATGGGATCCGAGCCGCGTCTGCAACCTACACCACAGCTCACGGCAACGCCGGATCCTTAACCCACTGAGCAAGGCCAGGGATCGAACCCGCAACCTCATGGTTCCTAGTCAGATTCGTTAAACGCTGAGCCACGGTAGGAACTCCAAAAAATCCTAATTTTTACATCAATTAAATCTCTTCTTAAAAACATTATAAAATATCCACAAGGTGAAACAATGTACTAGCTAATTGTCATAGTTTCTAAAGGTGATATATTTAATGCAATATGTAATTAAAGGTGTTCATTTAACTACATGCAAACTATAACATCAGATACAATGGTATATGGTAGATGAAACAATCTGTTCAACTAGCAAGCTTAGCTAATAAACCGTCTTTTCAATTTTGAGTAATACTTGAACCCTGTTAAAAATCATGTTTCTGAAAAAGTCTTCATGGCTCTCCATATTTCTAGATATCCTAGGTTGAGAGAAAACTCAGCCCTCTAGCGTACAAAGGCAATCAATATATTAAAATAGAGGTCTAAGCCTAGCAATGCTCACTGTCTCTGAGGTATCTCAGAGTAACTATGAACCTCAACTTTCTTCTATGTAAAATAAAACTATTAATGTCTAACTAAAACAAACCTTGAGATAGTTATTTATTCCTCAAAGCAACATTGTATGGAGGTCGTACTCATTTAACAAACTTTGTCACAGAGTATTTAAAAGGCATGCACAGTCACACAGGTGGTATTTCTTGACTTGAAATAATAAAGTACTTAAACTCTTCTAAACCACAAAATGACAGAATAGTATTATTTTTTATTAATAACTTATTCTTTCTCCTGCTATGGCTGGTATTATATCTGCGGGCAAGACCCATGTCTACATCCTTTTCTGAATATGTTTTCACACAACTCACTATACATTAGGCTAGGCTGCTACAACAAGAGTTCCCCAAACACAATGACTAAAGAAGTTTCTCTCCCATATGACAGTTCAGATATACATAGTCAACGCAATAAGAACAGATCTGCGGGAATTCCTTTGTGGCTCAATAGGTTAAGGAGCCAGTGTTTTCACTGCTGTGGCTTTGGTTACAGCTGTGGCACAAGTTCCATTCCTAGACTTGGAACTTCCACATGCTATAGGTGTGGTCAAAAAAAAAAAAAAAGGGGAACATATGTTCTGTCCTCAACATGAAGCCTTCCTCTCTACCTCTCAGTCATGGGAATAGAAAAAGAAACAAGGGCATTATGTGGCCAGTTTTTTTAAAGGGTAAAACTGGAGTATCATACATAACTTCTGCTCTTACTCTGTTAATAAAATTGATAAAACATGTGCTATAGCAAAGTATAAAAGACATTGAAAAATACAGTTTCTTGCAGGGTGGCCTTTGCCAACATGGGTAAAACCCTTACAATAAAAGGATAGAACAATGGACATTAGACAGCCTCCGGCTTTCTGCCACATTCACCATTCAATGCAAATGCAATTATTAAATGCCTGCTAGGTGTATATATTAAGCTAGATCCTTTGAAGTTTAAAAAAAATGGTCCAGTAATAAACTGGTGTATATGCTGCTTTGCTTGGCAAGGGTCCTGGTTTTAACATTAAGAAATCAATATTATTTTGCTGCATTTTAGTGTAGTATTAAGGAGTCATGAAGTGAAAAACTCGGACATAGCCCACGAGTAATATTAGACTAGTGTTGGTTCTTCACAATAAACTGAAGATCTTAACGGATGGTGAGAGTTTATTGGACTGTTGAGGTCTTCTGGGGATATTAATGAAGATAAAACAGATTTAAAATGTGATGAATAGGTCTATACTGGTCAAATATTCCTAAAGCAATGGTCAAGCCAAGTGCTTTTCATCAGTATGTTCTCCCTTGCTTTGACATTTGCTCCTTCTGTGCTGACACATATGCATGAATGTCTAAGCAGACTTTTCCTACTCCTTTTCACTACCTATTTGCTAATCTTATGAGCTACGGCTCATTTCTGGAAAGTGTGGTCACTGCAGGGTGTAGAAACCTGAAAGGCTGTAGAAATTTATAGAATTTATGTCAATTTATAGGTCATTTTATGCTGATGGGAATTTTAGGATATATTTTATATTTATTCATATTTTAAAAATCAGAATGTCATTTTTACTGCTCAGTGCAAGCGAGTATATTCTGGACCCATTATGTCTTACACCAAAATGAATGCCATGACTATAGTATTTGGCTTCTTTTAAAAATCTAAGTTTAAAAGGCAACAGCAGTTAGAATTTTTTGCCTTTTTCTCAATTTAGAATATCTTTATCTTGTCTCTTAAATCCTTTCTGATGTCTGGGCTATGCACTAGAAACTTGAACAAAAATTTGATCATTGTTTTATTTGTTTGATTACCACGTATTGTTACAGCATAATATGTAGTTTGGAAAATTCTTCAGGAGGATGACTTAGATAATGTGGTAATCTATAGCTATTAAATAAATTGGATATTTACCTAATAAACTGACACTAGTACACAAAAAATAAATCAACAATTAAAAAAGCATCTCTCGTAATCCCTGTCTTCCTTAATCAACTAGACGCATGACCTTTGGGAATTTATTTATTCTACTAAACTTCATTTCCTCTACTCTTCAGCAGGGATTATAACACCTATTCTAATTATCTTGAGCTATTGTTTAGATAATCAACCAAAGTAATGCCAAATCATTGGCTTTAAATTTACAGTAAATATTTACTGAATGAGTATTATTTATCAGGCACTGTACTAATCAAGTTTAAAAATTTTAACTTGCAAATACCTTTGGCATATTCACCAATGCATGCTCCAAAAAAGATTTAGTATCAAGGCAAATTAATAGCTATTATAGGAAAAGAAAAAAAAACTTCATGGTGTCAGATAAGTTTGGAAACATTTTATTAAAGCACGTTAAAGAAGTTCCTTGACATCAGTTAATCTCAGAGCTCTTAATATATTTATGTGCTTTGGGAGTCTCTAAATTGTATAGCAGGCAGAATTTTCCCTTCTTATTTCAAAAGATACCTCTAAGGGCTATTATTCTTTGGATCAAAAACTTTAGGCAAATTTTCTTTTATCCTGAACATAAACTAATTTACATTACACATAATGCATCTTGGGAAAATCTTATGAGAAGTGAAAGTGAATTAAGGTTAAGAATTAAATGTGCGTATCCCTCAACCTACCTAAATACAATCATCTACTGTCATTATTTAAATTTATAATTAGAATTTCCAGCTCTATTTAAAAATTAATTATCTGCTTTAATTTCCATATTATTTTCTTATCTTTCCTTATCTCATACATTTTTCATATTGAGAATTCAAAACTAAAATTGTTTTCTTGGAGAAATTCAGATTTTACTGCCTTATCACAAACTCCCCAACATTTTCCAATAAAATTAGCATGAGAAGCAATAAACATGTATCATATCAGGATGCTCTAAGGTCACACAAATAGGAGAACAATGAAGCTTTTGAAAATTTGGATCACGGGGATCTTAACACATAGTCCAAAACACTATTTCATTTTGCCACAAATTCAATTCTTTTAGGCAAATATGAAATCAAAAGGTGGGAAAACCTGCAGGCATTGCTGTGCACAGGCTTATGTCCTCCCATATTCTGTCAAGGACACAGAGCACACCTGGAGATAATAAAGGAACTGAAGCCAACACTTACCTCGTAGGTGCTTACACCTCATTGAGCTAACGGAAACTTTCCAGTGGTCTCAGTAAATAAAAATCACATCAAGGAAATAAAAGCTTATTTAAAAGAAACTCTAATGTGTTCTAGAATAAGACAACCATGGTCTCTCAAAGAGTAGACAGAAAGTAATCTGACAATTTTTGTTGAATGCCAAATGGATTTTCCACAACATCTTGTAAGTTGGTCAACACTTCTAAGGTGCTGTCACCACAAAGCCAGTGGAAAGAATTTTTTTCCCAGCTTAGACATACAATTAAAGCTGTCAAATCCTCTTCTCTCCTGCAAAAGTTTAGGAGGGAGGAGTAAATGCAATTACACAGTTCCCTGACAAACTGCTTCCAAATTTCCCTTCTAAATCAGCACCATGCTTTCATAATACCTACAATTATAGAAACATAGGATTGCATTAGTGACTTTATAAAAGACAAAACAAATAGTCACTTGTCAATTCTTATCTGCTTTGACCTTTCATGGCATTTGGTACTGTTAAATTTCTGCCTACTTGGTGAAACATTCTCCTCTAGCAGCTTCCCTAAACTTTTTTTTTTCCTTTCTCTAATATTTTTGTTTGTTCCTCAGGAACAAAGCATTGAGATAATTATACTCCTTTATTATTATTCACATTTTCAACATTTCTCATCTTTTCAAGGGTATATGTATTCTGCATGCAAGCATATGCACACGTAGGTTAATATTCGTTTATTATTTTATACCTTTTTATCTCTAGTCCCCATTCACACTCTCTTTAGCTCCCACAGGCAAACACTGTGATGTATTTGATATGTTTTATTGAACTTGTATGTATTATTTTAAAGTACATAGTTTGACTCGTTTGTTATGTTTTTAATTTACTTAGATAGAATTGTGTTAGAGACTTTCCGCTGTACTTCTTTTTTAGAAATCACCACCAAATATTTTGGATCCAAGATGAGTTCCAACAACTATATGACATTGTTACCCAGAGTAACAATCTGCTTTTACGAGGTTGTGCTACAATTAAAAAGAGCCACCTGACTTCTAATAACTCGTAAAAACAAAAGCGTCTTTTTTGGAATTGCATGTCTGTGCCTCTGCTCCGCATCCTCTTACCACCGGGATATAGGTAAGGGAAGAACCCCTCTCTAGAATTCCATAGAGCCATTCTTGTGACAGAAAAAAAAGAGACACACAACACCCATGCCATAGTTTTAAAACTTCTACTCAGAAAGAGTACATGTCATTTCCACTCATATTACAGTCGTCAAGGTAATTCACAAATGGGGTTGCCATCTTAGCTCAATGGAAACGAATCTGACTAGCATCCATGAGGATGCAGGTTTGATCCCTGGCCTCCTCGCTCACTGAGTTAAGGATCTGGCACTGTGGCAGGCTGTGGTGTGGGTCACAGACACGGCTTGGATCTGGTGTTGCTATGGCTGTGGTGTAGGCCAGAGGCTACAGCTCTGATTCGACCCCTAGCCTGGGGACCTCCATATGCGGCTGGTGTGGCCCTAAAAAGACCAAAAAAAAAAGAAAAAAAGATAAGTCACATTTCCAAATGTGAGAAGTTTTGGCTGGGCCCAATGAGGAGGATGTTAAAAGGCATATAATGACTGTTTTAACAATAATACATCTTCCACAGGTTTTGCTTTGACTTTGCTGTTTGTTGTGGTTAACACTACCCACCTTTCCCTTAGGAGTTAAGTGCTGCCACTAGGCCTCTACTACCCTGGGATTCACTTACTACTCCTTTTAATTTAAGCTTTCCCAATTCACAGTTCCCACTCTAAGATCTGGCCTGCAGAGAATAGCCATCATAGAACACTTCAAGAATTTCCTTTTTTTTTTTTTTTCACAATCAGGGGGAAAGTGTGTCTTCTAATTCCTCCTAGGGTGAGTGAGTAGGTCTTAAATGACAAATCTACTGTAACTTTCCAATATCTCCATATCTGTGATTCCTTTCCTCCATAGTAAACCAAGGCACTTCTAACTCACTTACTGTCAGCTACCTTTTGGTCCATGTTTTAGTCAACCAACCATCCAGTTAGACCCCCTTTCTAACTCCTTGATCTGCAACATTAAAGGCAGCGTCTCTGTTCAGTGGGCCCATAGAAATACATTTAGCCTGATCTAACTTAACAGTTTTTTTCACCATTATACTACTCCTTTAGTATCCATTTACGTACATATTCTCTGAATTTCTGGCTATATGAATTAGAAAATTCAGATCATTACTTTTAGCACACTTCTTCACGGTCACATTTTATATCTCATCCAGAGGCCTGCTGGTTTTCCTGAATCTTGTTATAGGTCTAGTAACAAAGAGGGGTGGTAGGGATGAGTCCTGAGAAGAAGCGACATTGTTTTGCAAGACAACTGCTTCAAGAGAGGCCATCACACTTTCATCAGGCAGTGCAAGAGGGGCTGGGGAGGTGGCTTCTGCTGGCAAAGAAGACTCATGAATTTAGGGAAATGTCCCCAGCTTCATCAGGTTCTTCTCATACATCCCGATTTCAACTTTGAGGATCCCATCCCTTCCCGATTATTGCCCTCACTTTATAAAATACATACCTCATGAGGTGGGGAATTCAGTTTGGGCAGTAATTCAGCCACTCACTGGATAAGACTTTGGATATGGTTTACGGCAGTCTCATTGTGGCTATAGGTGATGAAGGTCTCTTTCAGGGCACATATGGAAGCATTCAGTTCATTTATGCAGTACCTGATCTGGGAGTTCTAATCCCTAGGCACAACCTTTTCTTTCCCTGCTTTGTCCAACACCTTCAGGAGCAACCAGCCAATTTCATTTTGTTTGACAAAAATGTTCAAAAGCATCATATACACTGTCACCTAGATTCTTGCTATTTATTTATTTATTTATTTATTTATCTATTGTCTTTTTAGGGCCATGCCCATGGCATATGGAAGTTCACAGGCTAGGGGTCAAATTGGAGCCGCAGCTGTCAGCCTACACCACAGACACAGCAATGCCAGATCCAAACCCATCTGTGACCAGCTAATGGCACCACAGGATCCTCAACCCACTGAGGGAGGCCAGGGATCAAATCCACATGCTCATGGGACACTAAATAGGTTC
This sequence comes from Catagonus wagneri, assembly GCA_004024745.2. Lineage (NCBI taxonomy): Eukaryota > Metazoa > Chordata > Mammalia > Artiodactyla > Tayassuidae > Catagonus > Catagonus wagneri. The sequence goes on from PVHT021183608.1 coordinate 4,929,590, forward strand.
ATTACTGCTGAGCCACGATGGGAACTCCAGATCTTTGCTTTTTGTAAGTGTCGATTGTAAGTATCCAATGGTGATATTTTGCTTATCTCTTTGGCTAGATCACACCACAGATTATCAGTGCTCTATTCACTACTAGAAATAGGGTCATTAGTATCTTTTTTCATTTTTAAATTTTTTATTGAAGTATAATTGATTTACAGTGTTGTGATAAATTCTGTTGTACAGCAAAGTGATTCAGTTATACACGTACATACATCCCTTCTTTTTCAGATTCTTTTCCCACATAGACCATCACAGAATATTAGGTAGAGTTCCCTATGCTATACAGCAAGTCGTGAGTATCTTTCTTAACCAGATTAGACAGTCATTCTGGAAACCCCAGAATCAATTCATAAACTCATCTCTAACATTTCATACCTCTAGAATCTCTCTCTATGTAAAACTCCGTGTTAGTCAGAGTTCTCCAGAGAAAAAGAACGAATAGGATGTGTGTGCATTTATACAAATGGATTTATGGTAAGGAATTGGCTTACATGAATATGGAAACAGAAAAGTACAAAATCTGCAGAGTGGGCTACCAGGTTGAAGAGTCAGAAGAGCTGCAGTTCCCATCTGAAGGCAAGTACCCTGAAGACCCAAGAAAGCCAAAGTTCCACTTTGCGTTTGAAGGCTGGCAGGTTTTGTGAGGACCAGGAAGAGGTGATATTGCAGATAAAGTTCAAAGACAATCCTCTGGAGAATTCTCTCTTGCTCAGGAGTGTCCAGTTTATTTTTTTTTTTTGTACTTGTTTGTTTTTTGTTTGTTGTTCTTTTTTGTTCTATTCAAGCATTCAGCTGATTGGATGAAGACCACCCCCATTATAAACGGCAATCTACTTTACTCAAAGTCCACTGATTAGAACACGGGACACCAAGACCTTGGATTTGGCAATGGGTCCTTGGATATCACGCCAAACACACAAGCAACAAGTGAAAATATAGATAAGTTGGGCATTATCAAACTTAATAATTTTTGGTTCAAAAGATGCCCTAAAAAAGATAAATCACTGAATAAGAGAAAAATATTTGCAAATCTTATATCTGATAAGTCACTGTTATCAAGAATATATATCAACCTCTTATAACGTAATTAAAAAGACAATCTAGGAGTTCCAGTCATGGCTCAGCAGAAGTGAATCTGACTAGCATCCACGAGGACTCAGGTTAGATCCCTGACTTTGCTCAGTGGGTTAAGGATCCCACTTTGCAGTGAGCTGTGGTGTAGGTCACAAACATGGCTTGGGTCCTGCGTTGCTGCAGCTGTGGTGTAGGCCAGCAGCTACAGCTCTGAGTCGATCCATAGCCTGGGAACTTCCATATGCCATGTGTGCAGCCCTAAAAAAACAAAGAAAAAACATTGAGCAAAGCATGTGAATCAACATTTCACCAAGGATGATATACAAATGATCAATACGAACAAGAAAAGATTCTTGACACCAGTTGTCATCAGGAAAATGCAAATTAAAACCACCATGAGATACCACTTTATACCCACTAGGACGATTAGAATCAAAAAGGCAGAAAATAACAAGTGTTGGTGAGGCTATGGAGAAATTGGTAGTGTCATACACCGCTGCTGGAAAGGTATAGTGATTCAGGCTATTTGGAAGTCAGCTTGTTAGTTCCTTAAGCAGAGAGTCAGCATATGATTTGGCAGTTCTACACCTAAGCATTTACCCAAGAAAAAGACTACATATTTAGACCCCAAAACATGTATACAAATGTGCTTAGCAGGATTATTCATAATAGGGAAAGTGGAAACAAAGTAAATGTCCATTACCTGATGAGAGGATAAATGAAATTATAACAGGCTACCACATAGATAAGCCTTGAAAACATTATGCTAAGAAAAATAAAGTCAAAAAGGACCACATATGATATGATTCCACTTATATAAGATGTCCAGAATAGGCAAATCTATATAGATAGAAAGCAGATTAGTGGTTGTGTATAGCTACAGGGAGCGGAAATGAGTGGTACTGGGTTTCATTTTGGAATAATCAAAATATTTTAAAATTGATTAGCAGTAATGGATGTTCAGCTCATACTAAAAGCCACTGAATTTAGATTTAAGGTGTGTGAAGTATATGACACATAAATTATATCTAAATAAAGCTGTTAAAAATTCTTATAAACCATTGAAAGACTAAAGGTAAATCACAAGGAAATTTTTAAAATATTTAGACTTACATAAATGAATAAAACTATGTTCTATATGTATTATATATTTATATGTTGTATCTATATGATATATATAGAGAGATTTTAGAAATTTTAGAGAAAAAAAATTATGCCTTATATGCTTACATTAGATAAGAAGATTCAAAACTAATGCCTAAGCTTCCAATTAAGAAACTAGAAAAAGATGTACAAATTTAATGCAATTTTATATATAAAGGAAATATTAGTAATACTGTAAATAAGTGAAATAGAAAATTGACAACTATAAGAAAAAAAAATTTTTTTGAAAACAATAAAATTGATTAACTTCTAGCTAGACTGATCAATAAAAAGAGAAATAAAATTACCAACATCAAAATAAAAAAGGGGGAATCATTGCAATTTGTAAAGACAGCAAAATGGACACAGATAATGAACAAGTTTATGCCAATAAATTAACTAGATTACATTTAACTAAAATTTTTTTGTAAATCAAAAGTTATCAGAACTGACTCAAGAGTAGACTAAAAATCTAAATTGCACTGTATCTATTAAAGAAAATGAAGTGGTAATTAAAAATTGTCCCACAGAAAAACGCTAAGCCAATATGACCCCACCTATTGAACATTTAAGGAAGAAATAGTGGCAGTCTTACACAGCTTCTTTCAGTAAATGGAGAAAGTGAGAAGCTGATTTTTAGGAAGCTAGCATTACCATGGTACCAAACCAAACAAAGAAAAAGATCATATATAAATATTCATATGAAAATTTTTTTAATTTTAGAAAATCAAGTCTAACATTTTGTTATAAGTATAACATAAAAAGAATAATACAGCAAGAATGAGGTTGGGCTTATCCTGAAAATGCAAGCTTGGTTTAATACTTTTTAAAAATTGATTTTTAAAGTTTAACAGAATAATGAAGAAAATCATGTGATTATCTCAATAGACAGAGGAAAATTACTTGACAAAATTTAAATTGCAATCATGATAAAAGTCCTTAACAAATAAAAAAAAAGAAGGAAATTACCTTGACCTGATAAATGGTGTCTAGAATTTATATGGAATTGCAAAGAAGCTGGACGCAAAAGGGTACATGATTAATGACTTCACTTTCATGAAGTTATTGACTAGGAAAAAATAATTTATAGAAATAAAAATCAGAATAGTGGCAATGAAACCCAAACACCTCTAACTAAAACCCAGCCTAAACCCAGATTGGGGCTTGAACTCAGGTTTGTTTGTTTGTTAATTAGAATCATTCACTTAGTGTCTGGATTTACTGAGGCTCAGGTTCTTTGAGTCTCAGCACAGAAGGAAAATGATAGGCAAGAAATAGATTTATCAAGTTAGGTAAAGATTGTGAGGGATGCAAGTAGGCAGGCAAGGAAGCTCTGCCCCGAGGATTAGGTGGGCTACATTTTTATAATCCAAGGAAAGTAGAGGAGGAGGAAAAGACAACCTTCTTCCTTATTCTTCAAGTAGACGTCAGGCTTGCATCACTAGCTCCTCCTCTCTAACCTGGTCAAACTAGGACTGTTATGGCGCTGATTCAAATCAGCAGAAGGGCTGTAACATATGCTAAAATATGTTAAATCATCTCAGGTTTCCATATAAGGAGGGTCTCCTACTTTGGAATGTCGCCTTTCCCTTAAATTCCTGTCCTTGGTCTTAAGGGTCATTATCTTGCTGAACTTGAATGCACGCCTCATTTTATCTTTCACCTAATGACCTGAGGCACATGTTCTTATTTATGGTTTTATAGTTAAGTAAGCCTGCTTCATTCTATGATGTTCTGATGGCCTTCTTGAGTGTTAACTTACAGTGGTCTCCCAAAGTGCCCTAGGTTTCCCTGTCTATTTATGGTCCCCTACCACCACCTGCATGAATATCTTACTCTCTCCCTATCACTGCCTTCTTACCTCTACCTACGTAGCTATCCTCCTATATCCCTATCCATAACTTCTAGGGTTCTGGGGATTTTTATTGAATGAGTTTACAGTTCAAGTTGAAATGTTCTATACCTTGTTTGGGGGTGTTGTTTACAGGATATACCCATGTATCCAAACTCACTGAGTTTTTCATTTAAGACTTGGGCCTTTCACTGTACATAAATTTTACATCAATAATTTTAAAACGTGTAAATCTCTAATTACCCATTAACCATTTAGGCAGGATTTCACAGATTTGGAAGGTAGACAAAGATGAGATAAATATGAGGGAAGCACAAGAAACTGTTTAAAAACCTTACGAAGCAGAAGGACACCAAAAATAACGGCCTGCATGAAAGAGGAAAGTTAAGCCCTCACTGTTTGTGAAGTTTTTGATATCCAAAGCTGAAGTTCAGGGATTAGATTAGATAAGTGAAGGGGTCCATCCTAGTCAAGATAGGGACCAATAGGAGCTGGATTTGGGGACATTTAGTTTATTGAGTAAATAAATTCAAGCAGCAAACCCATTAGGATATCCATACCATGTTTTTGGAATGACATGTTAAAGGTCAATGTTGGAACTAACAACAGAAAATAAGAGAAAAAGAGGAAGAGGAGGTGCCTACAAGGATCAATGGCAGCAGGACTTGTAACACTGTACAGAATTCTTTTTCTCAGTCGTGCAGCATCATTTTTGATTCCAAGAGCCATGATTTCCCCTCCTGTGCAAGTTTGATCTCAGTCCATGCATTCGCTCAAGCTGTGTGAAAAACTAATACCCAGTACCTGCTGATTTGAGGGCAAGTGCAAGTTTAGGAAAGGTTTTCAGCTTGTCAGTTTCCCCTGCTATGCTTTATGGAGGACTTGTGGCCCAGATGTCATAACTTCACTTGGAAAGCTGCCTGAGGTGCACCAGTTCACCAGGAGGTGGTGTAGGAAGGTGCAAAGAGTCAATTTATGACACTTTTATGTTCCTAAAAGATCACAGTCAGCCTTATTTGACTTTTATGTACCCAGTGGGAGAGTAAAGGGGATAATGTTCAGGAGTACTTTGCATTTAAATGATTCCTTTATTCAAAGAGATTTACAAATGTTATATCATTAAACAAGGTTCCCTTTGAGATACATTAGAAGTAAATACAAAATTGTAATGCTTATTTCACAGTGGGACAATATTAGGTGGTTCAGGAAGAGAGGCCTAAAGAATGTCATTTAAGAACAGTGCACACTAATCAATATTTAGCAATAATAGCATCTTACATAGTTTTAGTTCTGTCTCTCTCACTAGCTCTAGAATTTTCTAATAAACGCTTGATCTTTTTGAAGTTACCTGCCTTTGTCTCCTAAATGGGGCTAATAACAGCTTTTCTTTCCACCTCACAAGTTGTTAGGAACATCAAATAAGATAATATACATGGAAATGGACAGGTCAAAATTTTATGAATAAAAGAATAATTTCCTGTTTGTTTGTTTGTTTGTTTTTTTCTTTCTATCAACAGGTATCCCGTTGACACAGTACCTTGTAGAGAATAGGCCTTCAATACCTACCGCGTCACTGTTTTTAGCTAATTAAGTATCAGGAAATTCAAGGCACTTAACATTAAGCTTCAACTTTGAACGGTATAGTTTTTAATACTTAAAGACATATTAAGGTCATTCACTTTGTTTTAAAAATGAAGACATTAAGTGCCAGTGCCTATATCTGGATTTCTAAATGATGCATGGATAGTTAATGACAGATTTGGATTTAGATGCTAAATGATTTAGGCCTTAGCATTTAGTGCCTAGCATTTAGTGTTTTTAAGACTGTGGTTATAAAGAATTCTAACTTAGTTAAGGAAGCTTTTTAAATGTTTGAATTATGCAAAGAAATTTCAAGGAAAAGAAAATATCAGAACAATTAAAAAACAAGTCTGAGAAGCTCCCTGGTGGCACGGCAGGTTAAAGATCTAGGATTGTCACTGCTGTGGCTCATGTGGAAGCTATGGCATGAACTAAAAAAAAAAAAAAAAAGGCCTGGAGAAATTAAATGACATAGCAAAATGCATAGAAGAATATTCTTGTTTTGAAGGAAGAAGAAATATATATATATTTACATATATACAGTGATATATATATATGTATATATGTGTGTATATATATATATATATATATATATATATATATATATATAAAGACAGTCATTACTCTTTAAAGTAGAAAAAAACAAATCTAGTTACAGGTCCAGAAAGGGCCTTTGGAGAAATTAAAGACCATAGGCAGCATGATTATAGAAGAAAGTAACATTATTAAGTAAAATCATTTTAGCTAGACTCGTCTGATTTGGAATTTTGATAATGTGTACAATGCTTAAGTCAAATACATCTTCACATATCTGCTTAAAAAAAGGGAGGTACATTAAAGAAATACTTGGGCTATAAGGCTGTAGCACAAATTTAAACAGATAATCTGTTTAGAGATGTCATTGTTTATCAAACTTCAAAGCATGCTTGACTCATGTTCCTTGCTAATCACTTTTTGCCAGTGAAGGCAGAACTTTGGTAGTGCTCTTCAAGACAAGCACTTGTGACTAAGAAGTCACAAAATCTCATTCATTTTTAAAGTCTATAATTCAAATTTTTAACATCTTCAAGTTGTCCAACTTCTGCTTACAAATTATCCAGAATGAGCCACTTAGCTAGTAAACAAAGGCAAAGGAAGTTGAAAGAGACCACAGGCCTGCAGACTTGGAGGCTAAATGATTGTCCATCAAATTCAGTTGGAACTTTGAGCTCATATTAGAAAGGCGGAGGGAGGAAGACTTGCCAGCAATCAGAATTAGAGATGTCCAAAGCGTAATTGAGGAATTGTAAATTTGACTTTGAAATCCTTGATGAAAAGGCACTATAGGAAACATAATTATTAGCATACTGTTTAATGTTTTAATTGGATGCATTTTGCTGGGCTATGCCAAAGTGATTTTTGAAGTTGATTGCACTTTTGCTTCCCTTCCTATTCTTTAAAGCTCAGTCAACCTTAGTAAGAGAAAAAAGGAGGTAAATTACATAAAAGAAGGGAAAAGCTAATGATTTAAGAATGTGTGGTTTTTCCCTCACATGAAACATCACTCTTAAGTTTCTCATTTGGAGGCAACATCCATTCTTTTCTAAAGAGAAGAATATTGTATTAGGCAGCAAATCATTATGGTGTTGGGTATTTAGAGGAATTCTGTGGGTTGTATTAAATTATCCTGGCATCTGTACAATACTCTACTGGCTTTGATTATAAAGGTCTTTAATCATTGATAGCATTTATTTGTTAAGTGTAGCTTTCTTTGTGTTTTCATAAACATGGTTGTCAGTAATTTCTAAAAAATTACCAAGCACAGTATCAAGGAACTATAATTTTACTTTGTTTCATTATAATTTAATATTGATCAGTGAGAAAAAATATAGAATATTTCTTTAAAAAATTTACAAGCATATTATTTTACTTTGCTTACTGATTTTTAATACATAAAACCAAAATACAGTCATTAAAGACTTACCACTTTTCTCTCTCAGTCATTTAGATTATTCTTTGCAAATCACTCAGGGAAAAAAATAGGTAGTCTCAATTCATGTGACATGTCTTTGATCTTCATGTAAATAAACAGGCTGCCTTCCTCTCAGAGGGTCCTTTCTTGAATGTGATTTCTTTCATCAAGTAGTTTATCTCATCGCCAAAAACATCAAGGTAGTTTGCTTCAGAACTTCAAACAGGCATTTCCTACACATTTACAGGAAATATAGTTTACTATAAATGGCAAACTTCCTCTCAGCTTCCCAGCAAGACAGAGCAGGACACATTTCACGTTGCACCCCAACTGGTAGGAGGCATATCTTACACTGTAGTCATAATATTCTCAACAAACACCAAGCATTCTCTTTCCTTGAAGGCTAAAAAAAAAAGGAAATGCATATGCTGAAAAGGTGAGCTGGCTTGTTAGAACATGGGAAAGAAATCAAGAACAGAGACTGTCTAGAAGCCATAGTCTATGAAGAGTTTTTAAACCACATGTTTATTACACTAAGGGTGTTTCCAACAGAAAATTTGGTGAAATGGGTCCAAGTGTTGGAAATAGTTTAGTTTGTGAGGGTCAGTGAAGATCTGATCAGTTCTTACTTTTCCAAGCCAGCTCTAATTTGCCTGAGTTCTCTAATTCCTAGTTGTCTCGGCAATTCTGATTCTTGGCACTGTGTGAGATGCATTTTTTTCAAATCTTTGAAAGTTGACAGATTTCTTGCTGAATGAACCAGTCAGCCAGCTGTGAAGCCAATTTTCCTAGCTTCAGCAGGCAAGGCATTAAATTTTTTTTTTAATTCAGAAATTGAATTTTTTAATTGACTAGGAGATGGAGCAGTAATATTTTCATGTTTTGATACTAAGATTGTAAATTGATAATCTTATTGAGGAAGTTCTCTTCAGAATTTCTTTTTTACTGTGGCAGAATGGAAATAGCATAGATCAACTTTATGGAATAAATGTACTATATATATTTTTATCCTGAATTTTTAGGAAGAGCTATATAACTCATCAATAATTATGAAAACTGACAGTAACTTTCAACTGTTCTTGTTCTTTCTTTTGAAATTTTGAAGCTCAGAAAGTGAAGTGACCACTTAGAATCTGAAGAATGGCTTTTTTTTTTCTTTTTTTAAATCTGTGGCCACACACAAAGCGTAAAATAAAAAAAATTTTGGGGCCAGGGATTGAATCCCAGCTGCAGCTGTTGGGCAATACCAGATACTCTAACCCACTTCACCAGGCTGGGGGTCAGACACACAACTCTGTAGCAACCTTAGCTTCTGCAGCTGGATTCTTAACCAGCTGCACCACAGCAAGACCTCCTGAAGAATGAGTTTCTAAATTCTCTATGTATCTTATCTGTGAATAATATCTGCCACCAGATTCTTTTTGCACATGTTCTTGGAGATGCTCATCCACTTATACATCCTCCCTTTCAGTTATTAAGGTACTTAAAAAAATGTATACTAAGCATCTGTTATATTTATAGAAGATCACATTCCAGTGTAAGAGACATCAGTGTGCACATAATAACAATAAGACCTTTCAGGTACCATTTGTTAAGGAAATTAAAGTGCTTTGGGGACATGATCAAATAATTAAAGCAAAAGAATATTGTCAGAATACACTCATTTTATTGTATTTATTAAAACTTGAGTGTTCTGCTGAAGATATTTTATCTCATGAAAACTTAAGTTTGAGTTTCCTAAATTAGGACATTGAGAAGAACTTAATGCCTCTGGTTTAACAGACAACTTTTCACACATTGATGTTCCTTCTTCCTTTTACTTCTTTCCACTCACACAAGTCATTGAACTTTACATCTCTTTTCTCCTCATCACTATGACAGACTTCTGCCATTCCAGACTGATTTCAATCTCTTGAAATTACTTTACCATAAAAAGGTTTTTCTCCTTACAAAATTGCAGCATCTCTGTTGAAATACACTTTACTCCTGAAATGTGATACTTTTTTACTCTTTTGATGTCACCAGCCTTTAATGATATATCGCTTTCTTCTAATATCATGAGTGACATAGAATTATTCTGTCATCAAAATCACAAACTAGAGCGTCTCCTTCATACCATGACTTTTTAATATAATTCTTTACTAAGCATCCACTGAACTAAATGTGGTTTAAGCCTTTATCAAGGACTTCTACCCACACTCATTTTGTTCATCTGTTAGTTATAATTTTTAATTTTTATTTTTAAATATAATTCAATTATAATTGTTCTTATAATTACATTACAAATAAATTTTGCTGCAAAATCAGACTCTATGTAATATTCTATTCTTATAAACAACTTTCTCAAACATTTGACTACAAATGTCTAAGCAATGATGTCATTCTGGGAAATTAAGTTTTTCTGACTGAGCATTTGAATGGCACAGTTCTAAAAGACCAATAATTCTATCACTGACCCATGCAAACACGTGATACCTAATTTTAAAGCTTAGCTAAATTATTTTTTCACCTAAGATTATGCCAACTGCTATATCAAATAAATTCACAAATTTCAGTGACATATAATACATGCATATTCCTCATTCGTGCAGTAATCAAATTCAGGTATAAATGATTGGCAGGTGTTTTCCCTCCAGGTGGTGATTCAGGGACCCAGTATTTTTCATCATATGACATTCTATCTTCTTTTGTCTTAGAGTTCTCTACTCCCAATTGACAAACAGGTAAAGAGATGGCTTAGAAATAAGTACACTTACTTACTTAGCTACCTTGATTAGGAAGTGATACATATTTCTTTTACATAAATCCCACTGATAAGAACTAGTCACAGCAGAGAAATATAATCCCTGGCTAGACAGTTTCTTTCTAGAAACATCCAGAGAGAACACAAGGTTTAGGCATTATCCACCTGATTCTGCCATAGCAATTTTTTGTTTGTTTTTTGGAAAGTTGGAATGAAATTTCCAGATTATCTGGGATAGTTTCGAATACCAGTGATAACACAATTGTTTAAAAAACTGTAAAAATACTGTTGGGAAACCTATCCCTGCTTGATTCTAGTTTAATAGATTAACATTTGCCTTTTATTTTATTAGAGCATTAAAAGACATATTTATCCACTTGCTCTTTCATTCATCAAATATTTCTTGAGTGCCTATAGTAATGCCAAGCACATACTGTAGTATCTGGGGTACACTAGTGATTAAAACACAGGAAAATCACTGTCTTTGCAAGGCTATATTCTAGTAGCTAGAGATGAACAGTGCCATGATAAATAAGTAAATTATTTTGAATATTAGAATGTATTAAATTCTATAGAAAAAGGAAAGGTGAATCAGGGTAATGGGAATTAGGAGTGACTGGAGTGAGACTACAGTTTGCAAAATGGTTCTCCTTGCAGGGTTCATTGAGAAGACAGCATGTAAATAAAGCTAGAAGGAGCCAGGGCCTCAGCTATGCAGACATTTCACCCAAGAGAATTCCTGGCAGAGAGAACAGCCAAACCAGGAATCCTAATATAAGAGTTTTCACAGCATGCTCAGGAAGCAATGTTTAGAATCATGTGCTTAAAGAAAAGAGTAGTGGGTGATGGTGCAGATAAGAAAGATCAGGTAAAATCTTCTTGGTAGCATGCGTGCTTTTATTTTTAATGAAATGGGAAATCTTTACAGAGTTTGGAGTAGAGAAGTGAAATAATCCTTATAATTGAAAAAAAAAAAAAATCACCCTGGCCGTCATGCTGAGACAGACTGCAGAGAGCCAAAGGGAAAGCAGGAAGGCTCATTAGGAGGTTATTGCAATAACAGGGTGAGGGGGGAATAGTAATTTGGAAGTGTCACTCCCTTTGCTTGGATGGAAACAGTATTTAATGTGTGCCATTATCTACCAACGTTGTAAACTTTAGATTAATGCCTTAAGAGTATTTTGACATCTTGCATGTAAAAGCTCTCGCCACCATTTTAAGATTTCCATAAGAAAGGATCTAGATTACTCTGAAAACTGTAATGGACCACTGGTCTTCTGGCAGAACTGGAGGGGGAGTCCTAAAATAGTACTTTGGGTTGAGATACTGTCATCTGGAGATAAGGAGAAATAGGAATTAATATTCCTGTTGGATTTAAGCAGGTAATCCCTAAATTACAAAAAAAAATGTGCTTTAAGCAAGACATTCTCTTTCTTGCCTTAATTTTTAGTTTCAGGTTAGTCTTTCTGGTACATCATAATTATCAAATACCTTCTGTACATTACAGAATTTTAAGACAACACATTAGAGAGAAAGAAAGAAATTGCCTCTTATCTAGTCCAGCATCTGACACTATTAAATCAATGGTGGTGAATTTACTTTACTTTTTCTATTAATATCTCTATATTTACAAATTTGTAATAAAATTTTAATCATTATTTTCAATTAATATTATACTGTGAACATGATTTCATTTTCAATGTTCATTCTTTAAACACCTGATTTAGCTTATGAAAAAAATTAACTCCCAATACTGAAATATATTTAACCATTGCATTGTTATTGACATCATTTTTATTAATATAAATTTACTTTCTATGAATATATTTTTTTCAATGCTCTGATTATTTTCTTAGAAAATAGTGTGAAAGGACTGGGATCAAAGCGAAAAGGCAACCCATTCACTAATTTCATACAGGAAGGAATAGTTGAACAACCAGAATTTCAGAGGATCCAAAATCGACATTCTTGGACATTTGCATTTTGTAATTCAGGAGTTCAAATACGAACTTGATTCCTAATATGATCATAACATTGAGTTACACTAAAGACACTGCAGATTATCCCAAGTTACTGAGTTTTCATCAGTAGTCTCCTTGAGCACCTGATTACAACTCACCCAAATACCCCCATAGCCTGCATGTGCCACAGAAAAGTGGGCGGCCTCTTGTCTAGTGACTCTGCTCTCTTATGACTCAGTCCATTTTTGTTTCTCTCCGTGTTTCTAATTCTTTTTCTCCTGCTTCTCTATGGCTATACATTATGTGTGTACTATTATATCAATTTCACCATTCGTCTTTATTTCCTGATATCAAACTGTTTGAGAGAAAATCAATCAGATCATTCAAGATGGCATGTCCCTATTGGGCAGCAAGTTTGAGATAACTGGACATGTACATGCTTAGCTGATAGATATCACTTTTGGATATGGCGCTGATCCGTTTTGCGATGAGGCAGAGTCACAGAATTATAGACTAACTAGAAAGAACCTCTTTCAGCTATGAGCAGGACCAACACTTAGAGATTCACAAACTTTTGCTTAGTGTAAACATTTTGGACAGATTATCCTCTGAAAAGTGTAGATTTGCCTGTTACACCATTCACTCTATACTATCTGTTTTTCCTTTTTCTCAGAGCCACCTCCTGCAGTTTGACAGTAATTTTGGGGATATTGAAGAATTGTATATAGTTGAACACGATATATGCAATAGCAATCATGATATGTGAATTGTATATCACATGGAACTTCCTCCACAATTCTATTCTGAGGTTACTCTTTGTTGTATTCTTAACTACACACAGCTTTTGATGTTGAAATACATTCTTGTAGAGATTCCCTGAATTTATGATTCCCTGGTATCAAGCTTCTGGACTCAGTGGGTCTCTAAATTCATTTCCAATTTTTCTTGATCCCCTGATATATGAGAATAATAGCCTCTTCTCTAATGTGAAGTCTTCACCATGAACCTTTGTCTTCAGTCCTCCATTGCTCTTCCAGAACTATCTTATTCCAACAGTAACATCCTCCCTTTCCCCAATATTTTCCTTTGGTTTTAAACCATCAGTTGTTCTTTTCTGCCACCAAACATGCGCAACAGGGTTCAACTGTCCTCTGTAGTTAATGTCTTCCTATTTTTGCTACTTTTTTTTTTTTCCTGAAGCCTTATGCCATGATTGATGTTGCAAAAAGAACTTCAGTTACTATGTGGCATGTTGTGTAGTAATTTCTGTTTTCTTCATAATACATAGTCTGAAAGCTAGCTGGCACCCATATTACAGGTTGTTCACTATCTCACTGAGGTCGCCGTTGTAAATAGAATCTGTTTTTACATTGTGTCCCCACTCTTAAGATAGACAAAAAACCATTATTTTAAGAGCATTCCTTTGGTTACCCTCAGTGTGTTGTAACTGATTTTCATGACAGGATACTGATGCTCGTAGCCTTGTTCCTGTTTTACCATCTCAATTATTTTTTTTGAGCAATAAAGAAAGAACAATATTTTGCTGGACAGTTTGTGGCTGAGTGGAGTGATAATCATTATTGTTACTGTGAGAATTAATGAATATCATTGCAAAATCTACATTGCTAAAAATAATCTTCAGTAGCCTTTTCCAAATGTATTCAGAACTCCTTATCAACTCCAACTGAGTCAGCATCACAGCGTCTTATAAAGATAAGAAAATGATTAGGTAAAACTACTTCATCATAAATCTTACTCTTTAATATTCCATTCCATGGCCACACAGGCTTACCATCCTAGTTATTTTATTCTCTAAATCTTACTTCACTAACCTCCAATTCCTGACCCTACCATGCCTTTTCTCTGAGTCCTGGCTTTAAGCCCTTTGTATTGACCTGAGACTTTAAGTGAATATTTAAACCACTTGCAATTAGGTTCTTTAAGTGAATATTTAAACCATTTGCAATTAGACACCTCGATTTTCTCAGTCTTGTTTAAACAATGAATTTACAAGACTATGTGCATATTGAATAATCCTGACCATCTCTAGTCTGTACTGACAAATCTAGGCTTAAAGTTTGGGGTGGGAGAATTCTAGTTACTTAATGCAGGATAACATGTTACATAAAACCTAAGGTATAACACAATCAATTATTATGTTCATGGACTCTGAATTGTCAGACATTTAGACAGGGCATAGCTGGGATGATGTGTCTCTTTCACAGTGTCTGGGTCCTCATCTGGTTTATCTGGTAGATTCCAGGATTGAAGGCTATAAACCTCTGAAGTCTTAGTCACTCACATTTTCAGCGGTAGAGAAAAGAAATAAAAACCAATTTACTATGCACTAGGAATTTTACTAATTATCTTATTTACTCCTTACAACAAATGATTTATATAGTGGATAGTAACCTTAACTTAGAGATGAGAAACCTCAAAAGTGTGCCTACTATTTCCAAAGCCACTTCTATGTGTTAAAAGACAAACTGAGGCCAATTTTTTAAATTTTAAGAATTTATTTTAAGGCAAAATTAATTTGAATTCGGCAGCATGCAATCTAGCAGATAGAAAGGATCTCTGAGATGCTGTACAATATGAAAGACTTTCATAGCCAAAAGGGAACAGGACGTGGAAGTTATACTAGACAAAAACAGGGCTGTTATCATAAGGCTACTTTCCCTTGGCAGATGGCAGGCATTATCAGGCAAATGACTTAACTGGTATACCGGTCAAGGTGATTCCTAGTTAACTAGTTTAAGGTTATAATTCTGGAAAAGCCAAAACTATAATTAACTCTCAGTTGGGAAAGTGGGTCTTAGCATAAATGAGTCCATTTTGGGTCCGTTGTTCTGGTTTTCTTGTTTGTTTTTTGTCTTTTTAGGACTGTACCCAAGGCATATGGAAGTTCCCAGGCAGGGGCTGAAATAGAGCTGTAGCCACTGGCCAACACCACAGCCATAGCAACTCAGGATCCGAGCCACGACTGTGACCTATACCAAAGCTCAGGGCAACACTGGATACCCAACCCGCTGAGTGAGGCCAGGTATTGAAATCACACTCTCATGGAGAGCAGTTGGGTTCATTAACCACTGAGCCATGACAGGAACTCCCTGTTGTCCTGTTTTTTAACATATGAAATAAAAGATGCAGCTTCTGTTTCTGTCTATCACCAATGAAACCTCACTTCATGAATTACATCCTCTTCTAAATCTTTAATCTCATTCAGTGTTGGTTTCCTTCCTCATTCTCTTTTTCACCAATATTCTCAACCCATTCTCTCTAATGCTTCTCCTTTAAGACCACATATAACCTCCATTACAGCACTTACAATATTATTTTTTTCTCAACTGCTCCTATACAGATTTATCCCACTAAGTCTCTGAATATATCAAGGCCAAAGATTATGTCTTGTTCATCTCTCATAAAGCCTGGAAAGCAGTTGTTGCTCAGTCACATCTGTTGAATGAGATTTTAAAGAATCAGACTGAATACAATACTTCTGATTCTTTTTAACACAAACCATCTGAAGAATCTTGTCCATTCTAGTTTTAAACACTTTTCAAGTGACTAAATATATCTATTCCCACATACATTATGCATGAAGTTGTAGCACTAATAGGACATAGTGATGCAAACATACTTTGCAGGAGCCTTTGCAATGATATCTATAATGTCTTTCAGACTTAAAGTATTAATAAAACCTGATCATTAATGTTTTTAATAGTGTCAGAATGCTTTGAATTTAAATCTTTTAAAATAAAGCTAGCAATTTGTAATTGTTACAGCTATATTGAGCATTCCTGTTGGGAAAAAATATTGTATTTATTTGAACTCACATTTTGTAGACATTTAATTGAAACCTGTAAGTTATTTCCTAATTTGTGTGTGTGTGTGTGTGTGTGTGTGTGTGTGTGTGTGTGTGTGTATAAGGGTAGTTCCTTTCCCATTCATTGTTTAAGTAAACATTATCCTGTGCGAAAACACAATTCTATTGTTAATGCCATGTGTGTTTTGGCTTAAATGTAGCATATTATAATTTTTTATTTTACTAATCAATCTATATTTATAAAGTTTACTTAAAAATGTATTAATGCTATTTAATGAATAAGAAAAAATTCTATTTCTAGTTCTAAAAGAAAATTCCTAAGTGATTTAAAATTGTAAGAAACCTAACGATATGACTATACTGAACTAAAAGTTCAGATTAATACAATTTTACTTAAAGGAAATTTCCCAAATGAGTGGAGAGACATAGTACACATCCAAACTATTTTAGCCTACTGAATTTACTTTTTATAATGCCAACTAATGGTCATAGTTCAACATTGAATACCCTTAAATAAGCAGTCTCTGTCAAATGTGTGGTGTGACAAACCCAGAGGAATATAGTCAGACATTATTTCACAGTTATACAATGTTTTTACGTCACCAGCAAAATCAAGATCAAAGCCTCATACAATTTGAGGTGGACATATGTTTCCACAAATTTGGACACAGAAACCTCTGATAGGATAGTTCTGGACACTGTCATTTCCTTTCTCCACTGACCCATGTCTGAGCTGGCTGGACAGATAGATGTCTGAAGGTTGCACTAGCTTAATCCTTTGCCAAAATATTACAAAAAATAATAATAACCAGTCTATGATAGCAACTCTCCAGGACTGATTTTCAGACTGGATTCTGGAAGCCACACAAATAGAAAGGAAAAGAACAAGAAGTAGGGTCAACTCCCAGCTGGAACTAAAGTTACAACCACAGTTTAAGGTGGAATGTGGGTTTTCCCCAGGCTCCAAGGGGTCTGATTAATTTGAAAAGCTATGCAACGCCCCAGTCCCTGGATCAAAAGGAAATTGCCAAATTTCATGGTGGCGATAAAGCATGGCTGCACAAATTACTTGTTACACATTTTCACCTTGAGAATATGCACATGATTAAAAATATAAAAATATTCTGGAGTTCCTGCCATGGCTCAGCAGTTAACGACCCAACTGGTACCCGTGAGGTTTGATTCCTGGCTTCAATCAGTGGCCAGGATCTGGCATTGCTGTGAGCTGTGGTGTAGGTCACAGATGCAGCTTGGATCTGGACTTGCTATAACTGAGGGGTAGGCCACCAGCTAGAGCTCTGATTTGACCCCTAGACTGGGAGCCTCCATATGGACACAGTCCTAAAAAGACAAAAAAAATTCTGACATATATGATTGCAATTAGTCCAATCATTGTTTGAATGACACTTATTGGAGGAAGGGGAGAGAGGAAGGAAAACTTTTTTTTTTAAAGGGGAGTGTTTTGCTTTCTTTATGAGTTTTGGTTTTCTTCATTGTCAAGAAAGCATAAAGGAATCAATAAGAAACTCAACACAGTAACCTGAGTCACTCACTCAATAATAAAATATATGTCATGCAAGAAAAGTGCTTGGTTTTGCTTTGAGTGCTTTAGAATTGTTTTTTGTACATCAGATAACCAATATAACCAATTGATATGGAGAGAAATTATAAACATTATAAATCAAACTCACATAAATAACTGAAGACTTAATGTATAGTTGAGTTGTATTTTTACATATGCCAAATCCTTATCTTAGAAAGCCCTTTGCTCTCGTTTGCGATTAGTAGAAATTAGAATATCTACAGAATTTTTTTTTTTTTGTCTTTTTAGGGCCGCACACACAGCATATGGAGGTTCCCAGGATAGGGGTCAAATCGGAGCTGTAGCCACTGGCCTACACCACAGTCACAGCAATGCCAAATCCAAGCCATGTCTGCGACCCACACCACAGCTCAAGGCAATCCTGGATGCTTCACCCACTGATCAAGCCCACTCGATTGGTGACGCCACATTAATTTCTTATAGCATGTATACGCAGAGGGATGGAAGTGAAAACTCCAACATATGATCAGATCTCTTTGAGGAACCTCCCCCCTCTCTGATTTGTTAATGAAATACACTGTCCTCTCACATACGCTTTCTCTCTTTTATTATTCAGAGTAGGGTGGTGCTATTTGGAGGGTTATTAGATAAATAAGTAAAGTAAGGAGGGCTGGTAAGTTAAAATAGTAACTTGCCTAAGTCAGATGTCTAAGCAGTAGGAGTGAAGGTTTGTAACCATTACACCACGCGTGCTCCCACACCTGTGATATGTTGTCCATGTGGAGCTCAGCTGACTCTTTCCTACATGTTACGGCTGAAACAGATGATTTTGAAAACTCCTTCCAGTTCTATAAAAGTTCTATACTCAAGGTAACTTTGGGCTGAGTGGCACAGTCCTTCATGGATAAGAGACTGTGGGTACTGATAATAAGGTGCAATGAGACTTGACTAACCCCTGAGGTAGAATCCTTCACCAGTGTCCTTCCAGCTACATGCCAGGAGAGAGACTGCAAGGCAGGCTTCCAAAATGAGGGGAAAAGCACTCCATAATAATAATAAATCTGTCATATTAACAGAATTGTAAAATGTAACCAAATCTCTCTCTCTCTCTCTCTTTTTTAATGGAGCAGACATGGCCAAATTTAACATTCTCTTTCCTAGTTAATATACTTGAGCTCTTTCCCCACATGAGGTGGAATGTCTATATACTAAGAATAGTAAGACACAATTTACTGTAGTGTTCTGGGTCTTGATTGAGGTGTAGGTTAAGGACCATTGGTCACTTCTTCTGCACTGACATGGACATGGCTCTTTCCTCAGCTGAAAGCCACCCATATATATAAAAAGGCACAGTTTTTATTTAATCTAGTTTCTTCATTTTTACATATCTTTGCAACATTAGTAAGTACCCAATTATTCTTAATACTTGAAAATATATACTTATAGAACAGCCTGCTAATCATGTACTTGTTTAATGAAAAGGTAACAACAGGAATAGCTTGTTGCCATTGAAAATTTTTAATATTTAGTGATATTCTAAGCCAAAAATATTACCGTTATTCAGTCTAACACAATAAGAAAGCCAATAAGAGGATATTTTGTTCTTGCCTTCTTTGTTAAGAAAACAAAATCAGCAGGCATTGATGTTGAAACATGTTATGTATTGGAGAAGCTAAGGACATAAACTGAGTTTGCAGATTTTTTTTCCCTTTTTCACACAGGTTATTGAAATAGAGAAAGATTGTTTATGCAAGAGAACCTCACTGCAATTGAAGTAAATGATCTTGGTAACACAAGGTAAAAACTGTTCATTTATTTTATACATTTCAATCAATTTAAGTTCACCCTTAGATTTTTTTCCTGAAAAATATTTGGTATTCCTTCTTATAAAAATTGTGATATTAAAAGAAAAGTTTCTTAAGGGTCTATTTTTCAAGCAGAGACAATCTAGTAAACAACCCCAAAAAAATGACATTCACAAAATTTAGTGACAAAATACTTTTTCATGCTCTCTTTCTAAGTGAAATATGTCAATATTTTTGTGGAGCCTTAAATGGTCTGTTGACTATATTAATCTGTCATGAATTCTAAACCCAGTTAACTTGACTCCCCAAATCTGGCATTTAATATTAAACTATTGAAAATATTAATCAAGTAGAATATCATAGAGAAGTACAGTGTAATCCCATTTGTTCTAATGTTCAAAAACAAATTTAAATTTCAACTTCCTTCAAATGGTTCAATACTATGCAGGTTACCTGGTTCATAGAAGACATAAAATAATGTGAAAGAAATGAACACACAGTGAATGTGTTAGCTGCCTTAAGCCCCATAACTGGAAGATGATATAGGTTTTACCATTATCTTTCTTTTATAAATGAGGAGATTGAAAGCCACAGATCAAACAACCTGTGCAGTAGATTTTCAATTTGAACTGAAGGGGTCTGACCCCAGTGTCTACTTCCTTAACCACTATTTTCTCTCAATAGTATATTGGCCTTGTGGCCACTTTCAAATTATGTGTGGTTTTACTTTGAGCTCTAAGAATGTGTTTGGAGCTTTCTTTGTTAATTGACAAAAGACATAGAAAATAATTCGTCATCTCATTAAGCAAAGTGTCACTTTAACATGATAAATTTTGCATGCAATCTTAGACACCTGGTCAGGTCAGCCAAGTATGCCTTCAAACTTCTCAATGAGCAGTTCTGTTCCCTCTCATCCATTCTCACGGTACGTTTTCCAGGTGCCTAAAGCCCAAGTGGTTCCCTCCTACTTCTGAGACGTATTCTTCTCCCTCCGCCACCTCCAAAGTCTCACACATCAGCAGCTATTCAGGAGCCTTGGCCCCCTGACCACTCACTACCCTCAGTGCCACTCTCCCCACCAAGGAAAACCAGAGCCATATCCAGGTATCCCAGAGGCTATTTGCAGGGAGTAAGATTCAAAGGGAGAGATACGTGAAACATGGCCCAGAGTTAAGGGATAGCATTAAAAATCATAGGAAGAAATTACCAGAAAATATACTTGAGCTCAAAAGAAGAATAAAGGCCTAAGCCAGGGTTGACAGCAGGGGAACAAACTGTGCCAGAAGCAGTAAAGCAACCTGTCACGGCAGGCGTCCAAACAGCAGTTGACCTCCACTTGGCAAGTATATTGTAAAAAGAACTGAAGCATTTAGAGTGAGACTAGGTTAGGTGACTTTTGAGGCTCTTTCCTGACTTTAATACCTCCTTCTAGTACTTGAAGGATGGTTTTCCTATAATGGAAACTGTTATTTATTGGAGTTCCCATTGTAGCTCAGCAGTAACGAACCCAACTAGTATCCATGAGGATGCAGGTTTGATCCCTGGCCCGCTCAGTGGCTTAAGGATCTGGCGCTGCCATGAGCTGTGATGTAGGTCACAGACTAGGCTCAGATCTAGCTCTAGTTTTGCTGTGGCTGTGGTGTAGCCAGCAGCTGCAGCTCTGATTCAGCCCCTAGCCTGGAAACTTCCATATGCCACAGGTGTGGCCCTTTAAAGAAAAGAAGAAGATTGTCACTTATGACTGGTACCCACAAAAAGCACAGAAGCTATGAGTGTTCAGGTTTGGAAGAAAAACATTTTTAAATCTCTAGTAAGAAAAAGGGATCCAATCTTAGTACTTTACAATGTCCAAGAAGAAGGCTGCGAACAATTTATTAGAGGCTTGTTTTTTTTGTTTGTTTTTTTTTTAAGGGCCACACCTAGGGCATATGGAAGTTCCCAGGCTAGGGATCGAATTAAAGCTGCAGCTGCTGTCACAGCAAAGCCAGATCTGAGCCTCGTCTGTGACCTACACCACAGCTCACGACAATGCCAGATCCTTTAACCCACTGAGCGAGGTCAGGGATCAAACCCCCATCCTCATGGATACTAGTTAGGTTCTAAGCTGGTTGAGCCACAATGGAACTCCCTTTTTTAAAATTTTTAAATTTTTATTTGTTGTATTTGAGGCTTTTTTGGCCATACGTGTTGTTTTGTGGTCTGGCACAGTTATGAAATTCCTTATGGTAGGTGATGAAATGATGCTTATTTAAACATTACTATAGTAGTATACTATATTTTGTAGATAAAAATGTGATCAGATTCTTGCTAGGTATATGACATGATGAAAATACAGCATGGAAGCTCAGTCCCAACACAACATAGGTTTGTTAGAGACAGAAAGGAAGGAAGTTAAATATACCTATTGCTGCTATTATTTTTTTCATAGATTTCTTTAAAAGAATACCTAGTCTCAAATATCAAAGGAATTTAAGAGTTGAAACCTAAATAAATCCAGTATTTTCTTTATGATAGTTATTGTTATCAGATACTAACTTATTTGTGTTTAGATCATGTATCTAGAAAACATTTTGGGCTAATTTAGTGAGCTAAGTGCCTTATACATAGCTTTTGTGAATCATTTACATAACCTACAAGTATGTCCTTTTTTCCTAAAATAGAATGATTTTTGCTGATTGAAATTATACTGCCAAATTAGATGGAAAGTAAACAGCTTATTCAGACATTTTACATTTTAAACAATGTTTTCTCAAATAGTGAATTTTGTACCTAAGTTTGGCTTAATTTTTTTTAAATGAAGATCTGATTGTTTCTCCTAATAACCACACAAATTCTTTAAAGAAAACTTTTTAATTCTTTAAAAAAACAACAAAAATTTAACTGGCAATGAGATATATATATACATATATAATTTTACTATATATAGTAAATGATATATATAATTTATTGTAAAATATATAATATACTGTAATATTTTAATATATAGCATATAATTAATAATATGTATTATTATAATATATAGTACTTAAGTTATATATCATAAAGATAGTTCAGTTGAGTTCCTGTCGTGGCTCAGTGGTTAACGAATCCAACTAGGACCCATGAGGTTGCGGGTTCGATCCCTGGCATCGCTCAGTGGGTTAAGCAACCGGCGTTGCCATGAGCTTTGGTGTATGTCACAGGCACAGCTTGGGTCCCCTGTTACTGTGGCTGTGGTGTAGGCCAACGGCTACAGCTCCAATTAGAGCCCTAGCCTGGGAACCTCCATGTGCCGTGGGTGCAGCCATGCAAGGACAAAAAGACAAAATAAATTAATAAAGATAGTTCAAGTTATAGAAATAATAATCGCCTGCCAGAAATATATTTTCAGTTTGAAAGTCTGAATTGCCTTTACATCCTATGGAGGAAATGAGGTACTCGCCAAATGCTACTCTAAGTCTCAGCCTTAATATATTTACTCAAGTAAGTATTTTCAGATCTTCCAGAAATCCCAAATGGGGTTACAGCTCCAGATCACACTTTTGTTAGTACCCTTTACTTCCCATTTCCCATAATCAAATGTATTTTGTTGGATCCTTTCTTCCCTGCAGGGTAGTGGGGCCATGAAAACAGAAGACCTGGCTGCCTCGTTCTTCACTCATCCCCAGTACTTCCTGTAATGCCTGGATCAGAGCACACACTCAGTAAAGTTTTATTGAATTTGTGCCTGACTGAGCATGTCTTGGGCAGTATGGCAATTAAGAATTTTGCAGTCCTGGGTTCCCTGGTGGCTCAGTGGGTTGAGGACCCATTGTTGTCACAGCTGTAGCTCTGGTCACAGCAATAGCATAGGTTTGATCCCTGGCCTGGGGAACTTCCACATGCGGTGGGTATGGCAAACACACACACACACACACACACACACACACACACACACACACACACACACAGAAAAGAATTTTGTAGTCTTTGTGGAAAAAATGAAAAGTTCAAATAAAAGCGGGAGTTCCCATTGTGACTCTGTGGAAATGAATCCAACTAGTATCCATGAGAATTCAGGTTCAACCCCTGGCCTCGCTCAGTGGGTTGGGCATCTGGTGTTGTCATGAGCTGTGGTGTAGGTTGCAGACACATCTCGGTTCTCATGTTGCTGTGGCTGTGGTATAGGCCAGCAGTTACAGCTCCAATTCGACCCCTAGCCTGGAAACTTCATATGCTGCAGGTGCAGCCCTAAAAAAGCAAAAAAAGAAAACCCAAAAAACCCTAAAAGGCCATGTACCTAGTTATGAGCCATTGTGTATACTCCCCCAGAGGAAGGGGAAAATAAAATTCCAGTATGTCAAAGAAAAAAGAAATGCTAACTACAAACCCAGTATTTGGAGATATGTTGATAAAACTGTATGTAATTAGAATGTCTCATGGTATCCGGGCTCAGGAAACACTTCTTGACATTTTTGGTTTCACTCCAAAAAAACTTTATGCTACTATTTGCAGTAACAACAATAACAAAAATTTCTCCAAGTTCAGAGAATTGTTTCCAGCAATAGCAGTCTAGAGGAAACATGGTGTTCTCTACAATCTTGGCAAAAACCTCAATAACCTTCAGCTAGCACTTTCGTGAAAAAAAAAATTGTATCGATGCTTTCTCTTCCAATTATCATTACAAAGACCTAGGGACCTTTTCTCTTATACTCACAATCATTAATGAATGAGGGAGCAAACACAAAAATGTTCATACACATCTTTTCCTGAATCTTGCTAATATAAAGCTATTTCTGGTGCTCCTATATACAATTATGATTCCCTGATACCAAATGCACTGAATGACAACAGCAGTTCCTGGGCTTCATTCTTATAGCATTTGATGAATATCGTCTCTTAAAGTGACCTTTCCTTTGCACAATTGCCATGCCTTTCAATCTGGAGACAGAATTCATTGATTCAGCAAAAGTACATTGAATACCTTCTATGTACCAGGCACTCCATTAAGCCTCAGAGCTTAAAAAAATGAATAGGGCAAGGTCAGTGCTATATCATCCAGAAAGACATAAATATATAATTGTCATATGGTATGATAAATGCCATGATTGAGGCATCTGTGGCATTTAAGAGATATCAGCAAAATGAGTAAAAGAGAGATGCTTTTCTAAAGAGGGTTTCTAGATTTCTGATTCCAAAAGTACTGCTGAAGGATTTTTATAGGGGGAAAAAAGATATCATTTTCCATATGTTGTTTGTCTTATTCACAAAGAAAACTGCAGGCACGTTCAAAGGATTTGTAACTACCTTCTCTAATAATCAAGATTTGGAAATTTTAATTTCAGGCTGGCAACCTCTGACAAAGCCAGTTCTCACCCCTTCCTAGCTCCCTCCATTCTAGTAGGTAGAAATGGTGATAATCAGGTGTTCCTGTAGTGGCTCAGTGGAAACGAATCCAACTAGGAGCCATGAGGTTGCGGGTTGGGTCCCTGGCCTCACTCTGTGGATTAAGGATCCGGCGTTGCCATGAGCTGTGGTGTAGGTTTTAGATGTGGCTCGGATCCCGTGTGGCTGTGGCATAGGCTGGCAGCTGTACCTCCGATTAGACCCCTAGCCTGGGAACCTCCACATGCCATGGGTGTGGCCCTAAAACGACAAAAAAAGGAAAGAAAGGAAATGCTGATAATCAGGGTTATACAATGACTCAGCTCCCTACTTTTGATGAAACTTACTCTGGTCCATGCTAGACCACTGTTAGCTCCATTGTTTGTTCCATTTCAGTTCCAGTTTTATAAATCCAAAACAATCTATGAAAAGTCAGAGCTGTTATTTTGAGCAGCTTCCTTTGAATCTCTCTCCTGTGTGCTGCTCCTTGTCTCTGAACATGGACTGTACACTCAGAGCCTCCTTTCTTCCCTTCTCTTTTCCATGGATGATGTCTGCCATGATTTCTAATTTGTAGTCTCCGAAAGATGTTGATTCTCTGATTACACTGTGGACTCCTCAGATCACATCAGACTAAAACAAAACAAACAAACAAAACAGGAACAGGAAAATGCTTCCAGTTACAGGAAGTCATACATTCACAATCACTGAGGAATAGATATTGGACTTTTGATCACTGAGGTATAATTATTAGACTTTGGGAAATGGAAGTTTAATAAGAGTAAAATCTGTATTGATGGCTGCCTTAAAATTGACTTGATGACTATATATGTGTACAGACAAATGATTAAAAATATAATAATACCAATACCATGTGAGCCATTGTGAAGAGTAAATAAGATACTTTATATACAGTGCCACATATATAGATGTCATTCTTTTCATTTACTTTGCATCTATAAAAGAGGATATACTACTACAGTAGTGCCATAATGTTACAACTTGTCTTTTTTTTTTTAAATTTGACTTCCACTTGTGATTCAGAATTCCCTTTAGTACTTAGTGATTTCATGGTCACACATTAATTTCAGTACATTTCTAATTGTTTAAATCTTTGCTTACTTAAGATACAAAGCAAGCTAACTAACCCCAAAATGAAAATCTTTATTTGTATGGACATTTCACTTGAGAATATAGTAAGCAGGATCTCCTATTGCGGCTCAGCAGGTTAAGAACACAACATAGTGTCTGTGAGGATGTGAGTTCAATCTCTGGCCTCACTCAGTGGGCTTTGGATCTGGTGTTGCTGCAAGCTGCGGTATAGGTCACAGATGTAGCTCAGATCTGGTGTTGCCATAGCTGTGACGTAAGCTGGCAGCTGCAGCTCCAACTGGACCTCTAGCCCAGGAACTTCCATGTGCGACAGATATGACCATAAAAAGAAAACAAACAAAAAAAGAATATGATAAGCAAAGGAACTTGAGTCATTATTTTATTTTGATATGAATCTTTACCTATTTGTCCTAAATGTCATATCCTGACCAATTTTTCACCAAATGCTCACCCCATTCCCTCAATTTCCTTTTGGTTTTCCAGATCTCCCATAATACAGCATCCCATTATATGTCTTTCCAACAGAAAATTACAATCCACTCTGTATTTTCATTTATTCTACTATGTATGATCATCAATTCATTCATCAAAAAATCTATGTATTTCATAGCTACCATAAGTCAGGCACTATTCAGGTGCTAGGGACAAAAGGAAAGCCTCAGCCCTCCTGAAACACATATTCTAATGGAGGAGAAAGATAATAAACAACTCAACAAAATTATTGAATAGTAAGGGTACTGTTAAGTGCTATAAGCAACAATAACAAGACTTGGTTAGTGGATATATTAAGAGTCAGAGAGTGACTTTATCATAGAGTATTCCTCTTTAACATATATTCTTAAATTCATATGTATGTAATCACAACCAGGATTTGGATATAGTTGACAACTCATATGAACTAAGACATGTTCTCATCTTAATGCAAAGGCTCGTTTGAGATTAAGGCAGTGCAGACCTTAGCAAAAGCTTGTTCACATTTTACACCCATTCAAAGCTCTAATTAGTAACAAAGGATGTATATAACCAAGCTATTAATTTTAAATGGTACAATTAGTTCCTGGCTTGGGAAAAAAAAAAAAAACTTAGATTCTTAGAAAAAATGATATTTTAATGCTTAATAGAAGTATAAATTTATCTAGTATTTTTTAACTCAGTCAAGATGAGAAGGAATCTGATTTTCAAAGTCTGAAATTCCTAAATAAGTATTTCAAAGTCTAACTATATACAGGTTAAGTTAAAAATGAGTTTAATTTTTACAAGAATTAGTTCAAGCTTGATAAGCTTTCTGAAGAACTTAATTGTAAAATAAATATTCCATAGCATGGAGTTCCCATTGTGGCTCAGTGGTTAACGAATCCGACTAGAAACCATGAGGTTGCGGATTCGGATACCTGGCCTCACTCAGTGGTTTAAGGATCCGGCATTGCCATGAGCTGTGGTGTAGGTTGCAGACGTGGCTAGGATCTTGCGTTGCTGTGGCTGTGGTGTGTGCCGACGGCTACAGCTCCGATTTGACCACTAGCCTGGGTCCGTATGTTGGTCCCTACGCTGCTGGTGCTGCCCTAGAAAAAGGCAAAAAGACAATATATATATATATATATATATATATATATATATATATATATTCCATAGCATTCGCATGCAGTACTGTAGAATTTGCACCTAAGTCCTACCACTTGATATCAGTTCAATTTAAGATTTAGTGCTGTGAAGAAGGTGAAGATTAAGATGTGGAGGAAAAAGAAAAAGAAGGCAAAGAAGCAGGAAGAAGAGGAGAAGGAGAAGAAAGGTGGCTCCAAGTTGGGGTCACTTACCCTCAGGACAGCAAATTAGCTGCAAGATTTATAATTTCAAGTTTCCCAGGAATGGAATTTCTAGAATTTCTATTTCAGCACTAGTGGATAACCTTACCCCAGTCTCTTCTTTTCTCTTGCTAATAACATCCTTGTCCTGCCCCATTTCTACAAAAGATTTCCATTTTTTACAGCTCCTCAGAATACCTTCCTTTTTATTAGGTGGGGTCCTGTTTGATTCATGAATCATTGAATAAAGCCAATTAGATCTTCAAATTTACTAGGTTGAATTTTGTTTTTTAACAGATTTGGTGGCAGCAGTGGGATCAAAGGAGACTTCTGGCAGCTTCAGGAGCAAAAAGAAACATAGCTGCAGCACCCTGTGAATGATGCAGGCATCCTATACACCTAAGAGAAAACATATTCCTTATGCTTCTTTTAGAAATAAATAGCTTTAAAATGAATAGTTTAAAATTGCATAGCTTGGAGCCCTTCCTTGTGCCTCTTCCTCCCTTGATTGCACCCTAAACACAATCTGTGAGCCAAATATTTTGCACCCTAAGCACAATTGCCTGTGAGTTAAAGATTATAAGGACCTGGTGTTTTTCAGGAACTCTCCTAATTTGTTCTAATCTCAGATCAATATGCCCTTTCCATGGGTATATTTATTCTAGGAAAAATCAAGATGAAATAACCCTGAAGACCACTACTGAGGCCCTGCTGAGATCTCCTGACCCCAATCTCTTTGATGACTAAAACTGCCCTAAAGAAAGAAGAATGCATGTTTACACCAACAATGACTCTTATCTGAATCCTTGTTTTTTCTCCTTTTAGACTGTAAAATGGTGGCACAGTCTTTAGGGCTTTAGCCTACTGTGACCTCCTTTGCCTGGTAAAGCAATAAAATCTACTTTCTCCTTCTCACAAAAATTCTGTCTCCACGTTTCTATTTGGCACCATGGACAGATGCCGAGTTTTGGCAACATGACCTTTTTCAGTTCTTTCTCACAGTTTTCCAGGGCCAATATTCCTCTTGGTTTAAGCTCCATTCTCTTTGCATCAAGCTCCCAGTCTAACTGGCTTTCCTTTACAGGGCAGATCAGCTTGAGCTTTTAGAGGATTCTTCCTAGATCCCAAATGAGCTTGCAGATGACTCTGCTGGAAGCCAAGCCCCTAGTCATTCAGACTGCAATTCGTAGGTTCCACGGGACTTGTTATTGGTTACTGACCAGGGTTGGACCGGGTCCAATTAAAAGACCAGCCTGGGCTTGGGATTAAATGGGATCCAATTTTAGCTGGGTTGTGTCCAATCTAAGAACCAGACTGGGGAGTTCCCTTCGTGACTCAGTGGTTAACGAATCCGACTAAGAACCATGAGGTTGTGGGTTCGATCCCTGGCCTTGCTCAGTGGGTTAAGGATCTGGCGTTGCCGTGAGCTGTGGTGTAGGTTGCAGACGTGGCTCGGATCCCGCGTTGCTGTGGCTGTGGCGAAGGCCGGCGGCTACAGCTTCTGTTAGACCCCTAGCCTGGGAACCTCCATATGCCACAGGTGCGGCCCTAGATAAGGCAAAAAGACAAAAAAAAAAAAAAGAACCAGACTGGCTCTGTGACCAGACTGGGTCTGATTCTGAGCTGAACTAGTTTGGCAGAAGGCCTCAGCTTAAGAAAGTTTTATTTAAATTGTGTCTTTATATTTAAAGAGTGGAGCACACCACCTTCTGGCACACTTGCCTATTTTATGTCCTAGAACTGTGATCCTGGAAGTTGCTACAACTTGTTTTGTGTCCTGAGACCTTGGCTTTGTAGCTGTCAGATAAGAGGGTCCAGAATATGACCTAATAGAATTGTGATCTGCACCCCATTTTCAGCGAGACATGGCTGGAGAAAAATGTGGGTCGAACTCCATTTGCAGCTGGGGACCTATAAAACTTCTCCCAGCCCTAAGAGGAAAGTACAATGACCATTATTAAAAATGTTCCAAATAGATAAACTCATTTAAGAAATGCACTTAAAAGTAAGAGCTCCCAAATCAAACAAATAGAATGGAATACTTATTTTAATTAGTATGCAGAAGGCTCCAAAAGATTTTAAAATTTCAAAATAGCTTAGTTGAAAGATTCACAGCAAAAGTTTAGTGAAAAATTTGAGATAAAATGTACCTAAAACAAAAGCTACAATCCAGTATTTTATTTTATTTTGTATTATTTTATTGTCTTGTTAGAGCTGCACCCATGGCATATGGAAGTTCTCAGGCTAAGGGTCAAATCGGGGCTATAGCTCCTGGCCTACACCACCGCCACAGCAATGCCAGATCTGAGCGCATCTGCAACCTACACCACAGCTCAAGGCAATGCTTGATCCTTAACCCACTGATTGAACTTGCATCCTCATGGATCTAGTCAGGTTCGTTACCTCTGAGCCACAACAGGAACTCCACAATCCAATGTTTTAAAGAGTTGAAAATAACTATCTCTGTCTTGCAAAGTCCTGCAGGGCTAAAGCTGTGACTCTGAAGATCTAGCAGATCAAAATTCACCTGCCCTTTCCTGTTTTTTTTTTTTTTGCCAATGCTCCAAACCTCACGTATTTCTATATGAAATTTTGAAAAGATCAGGACTTTGGAAATAGAATTTTCCTATACTTAATCTGTCTCTTTGTGATGTAGATTTCCTATCCCCATCTTCCCATCTTTTCTAGGACCTAAGAACCATTATTTGAAATGAAAATTGTAGGAGGCAGTTTATCATCAGAAGGAAAAGAAAGCTAGAGCTAGAGCCAGAGAATGAGAGATAGGGCAAGAGTTGGAGAGAAAGAGAGAGGGGAGGTATTTGGAAATTGGGCTAATGAGAATTTACAAATCTTTCCCACAAACATTAATTATTTCAAGGTCTCTGCATCTTTCTACATGTTTGTGTGTGCATTTATGTATGTGTATGTATTTGTAGATGTGTGATGTTTTTCTACCTTCAGATGGTATTTCTGAAATTATTTTGCAAAAGCGCTCCATTTAGTTGGTTTGAAGGCAAGTGCTTGCAAAGACTGGACATTCTAAAGTTCTCAGAAATAATAGAAGATAACCCAAATACTTTTTAAATTCATATACTCTGGGATAATCTTCAGTAAATAAAAGCTAGTTTATGTTGTTTGGTTTAATTAAAACAGACATGTCTTTAGAAGATTTGTCAACTTGAAAAAATATACACAACCTAAAATTTGAGAGTTAATTTTATTTGGAGCAAATCGAGGCTTATAGTTCAGGAGGCAAAATTTCAGATAGCTCTGAAATACCACCCCAAAGAGGTGAGAGGGAATGTCAGTATATATGTGATTTTGATGAAAAGAGGAGATACATGCAACCCTGCACACATTTTACAGAAGATCACTGCTAGTCTCATGAAGATTGCTGCTAGTCAGAAGGAGCAGGTGTCACCATGAAGGATTGCTAGATATGAAAAGATGCAAGAATTGGGCTCATAAAACCTTCTCCTGAAAATATCTATCTAAAATGTGGTCTGCCAGAAGTCCCTGACATGGCTCAGTGGTTAACGAATCTGACTAGCAACCATGAGGACACAGATTTGATCCCTGGCCTCTTTCAGTGGGTTAAGGATCCAGAGTTGCCGTGAGCTGTGGTGTAGATAGCAGAAGTGGCTCGGATCCCGCATTGCTGTGGCTGTGGCGTAGGCTGGTGGCTACAGCTCCAATTCAACCCCTAGCCTGGGAATCTCCATATGCCGCGGGTGCAGCCCTAAAAAGCAAAAAATAAAATAAAGTAAAATAAAGATGTTCTCTGCCAGTTTTCCCAGAACTCAGAGTGCCTCACTCCTGACCTCAATTCTGAGCACCTTTCAGGGCATGTTGAGGGTCAGTAGCTGCAGTGGTTCATGATTCAGTCTGTGTAGAAGCAGATGGCAAGTGCCCATCTCCAGTTCACATTATCAGCTTTTAATTGATTGAATATAATGAAGATAAATAACTTTTACAATGCCTGAGTTTATTAGCTAAGTTCTTGTTATCTCTATTGAAAAATTTGTCACAAAAAAATAGAATTGTGGCTGATTTTGCCTAGTTTTTCATGGTTAATCTAAACATAATTGTCAGGAGCAAATGATTTAGATAGATGTGAGATAAGAGTTTATAGCTAGGCTTTCTAGCAACTGTTATATTTTATGGTATGTGTACTAGAAAATAGCTTCCAAAATACTTTTGATAAGTTGAAACTTCAGAGTTTAAAATGCTAAGTTATTTTTAAACGAGATAAAATATGGAAACATCAATTAGTGGACATAGATTTATCTACTTTTGGCTTCCACTGGAGACTAAATATAAGTTTCCATCTTTTAGTAAGTGTCTTGTGTCACATGAAAAGACTGTATGTGGAAAAGCACTCTAGGAATTATGAAATGTATTAATAAATTTGTCCAACTTAAAAAATACTTGTATGACCAAAGTTCATATTATTTACTTCTTAGTTTTCACTAGAAATAAAGTTTTCTAAGGGTTAAGAATTCTAATTAATGTATGTAACTGAAGCTACTAGAAATAATAAGGGAAACAGCTCGACATGCAAGAAAACGAGGACATGTTTTTTGACTAAGAAAAGGTATGAGGTGGAGCTCCCGCTGTGCCCCAGCAGGATCTGCAGTAATCTCTGGAGTGCTGGGACATAGGTTTTATCCCCAGCTCTACCTAGTAGGTTAAGGATCTGGCATTGCCACAGTTGTGGTGTAGGTTGCAACTATGACTCAGATCTGGAGCTCCATGTACCTGGGGCAGCCAAAAAAGAAAATCATAATGGTATGAGGTATGGTGATACATTCTTGTTAAGGGAAATTAGAATTTTTATGTAAATGAGGCATTCCCATCGTGGTTCAGCAGTAATGAACTCAACTAGTATCCATGAGGACGTAGGTTGGATCCCTGGCCTCACTCATTGGATTAAGGATATGGCATTGCCATGAGTTGTGGTGTAGCTCATAGACTCAGCCTGGATCTAGCTTGATCTGTAGCTGTGGCTATGGCATGGGCTGGTGGCTACAGCTGCTTTCAACCCTTAGCATGAGAACTTCCATATGCCTTGGATATGGCCCTAAATGGACAAAAAAAAAAGAAGAAGAAGAAGAAAAATTTTATGTAAATGAAAACTTTTGGTTATTTGAGAATGGGAAGGAAGAAAACAAAGTGCAAACTATGGACACAGAGAGTAGGGAAGAGAGGGAAAAATAAAAGGGAAGGAATCTTGTATAATCAAGCTGAATTTAAAAAATTTGGAGTTATCGTCGTGGCTCAGCAGCAACAAATCTGACTAGTGTCCATGAGGATGCAGGTTTGATCCGTGGCTTTACTCAGTGAGTTGGGGATTTGGCATTGCTGTGAGCTGTGGTGTAGGTCACAGATGTGGCTCGGATCCCACATTGCTATGGCTGTGGTGCAGGCTGGCAGCTGCAGTTCTGATTAGACCCCTAACCTGGGAACCTCCATATGCTGTGAGTGTGGCCCTAAAAAAAAAATTTTTTTTTTTTTGGCCATGCCCATAGCATGTGGAATTTCCTGGGCCAGAGATCAAACCTGCACCAAAATAGTGAACTGAGCCACCGTGCTGACAATGCCAGATCCTTAATTCACTGCAACACAAGAGAAATCCCCAAGCTTGCTAAAATTTAGTTGTTATTGTAGGGGATTTAAGAATGAGTTTAATATTAATAATGTACTTACCTAAAACTAGAACTTAATTTTATTCCACCTGCTAAAATGATGGAATTTTATTACACTTTTGGTCTACTCTTGATAATAAGAGATTACGAATTTTTTTTCTTTGCCTTTTAACATGATTTACCTGGAAGAAAACAACTCAGTCTTTTGCCAAAATAATTTTCCTGTGTTTATCAGGTCTTTGACTACTTTAAACCTCTGTATTAAAATAACTAAATTTTGGTCACAACTATATAACCTTCTGAAATTGCTGATATCAAAAATGAGGCTCATACCAAAAGGATTGAACCTGATTATCAGGGAAATGCCTTAGCTGACTTTCATGCAAAGGCAGCAGCAGCAGGATCTCTAAGGATTGTGGCAAATGCGGATAAAGTCCATTCTGTTTCTGCAAAAAAAATGACCCCCCACTGCCAGATTTTTTCCATCTATAAACATGGTGACAGTCTGCTCCTGAATCAGAGAAATTAAGTTGGGTAAACAAAGAGTTAGGTCTATGGAATATCCAAGGTGGCCACTTTATTCCTCCTAGCTCCCTGGCTTTTCTTATTTTTTGGTTTTGCATTTCTTCACCCACATAGGACATTTAGCAAAACCTATTTTTGAGCCCATCTGCATCCTTTGAACATCTACAGCTAGATTTCACTTAACTGCCACTAAGTATGAGATATCAATTCATTTTTCTTTTAGTGTACATTTTTTTGGATAGTTTGAAGCCTTCTCCTGCCTCAGGGCTGATACTGTCATGGTGAAAAAATAATGATAAAAAATTAAACACCTGGAGTTCCTTTCGTGGCTCAACGGAAATGAATCTGTCTACTGTCCATGAGGATGCAGGTTCAATTCCTGGTCTCATTCAGCGGGTTAAGGATCCAGCGTTGCCATGAACTGTGGGGTAGGTCAGAGACGCATCTCAGATCCTGCATCGCTGTGGCTGTGGTGAAGGTTAGCAACTACAGCTCCAATTTGACCCCTAGCCTGGGAACTTCCATATGCCATGGGTGTGGCCCTTAAAAAGACAAAAAAAAAAAAAATAGAAATAAAAACTTATTATAAAATGTGTTTCCCACTTGAGATATCTCTACCACAACCTCCAGTGATCAAAGCACACACTTCACTGGAAAAACTGTCTCTATCACCCTCAATCACAAGGCAAGATGAAGAGGACTAATGGAAAAACTGGATTTAAGCAGAACAAGGGTCAATAACATGGATCTCAATGAACTAATGAAAATGATTATAATTTTTATGACTTTGTATTTAAAATATTGTAGGTTCTTTAATGTTTTTCCAGATTTAAAGACTTTTCTCTTAAGCTATTAATAACTTGATAGGATATATGTTTGTGAACAAAGATAAAATATTTACTTTTTCCCCCTACCTGTTTCCTTGAGAATTCAGAAACTCTTAGTGAGCATTTTTTATTTTTATGAGAATAAGTTTATTGGCATAAGTTCAATAAGTATCTGGTATCTTTGTAAGAGAACACAATTGGACACATTGGCTATATTACCAAGGCTTTGACTGAAAGGTATTATAGGTAAAATTTAATGGCTGTGTCATTGGCTTGGCTTCCTGGCCTCAGAGTTTTTTGGAAATTCAGTCTCAAACTCCTCATAAAAACTTTCACCAAAGCAACCTTAAAAATAACTTATAGGGTCAATCACTATTTCTGTTGAACTTCTATAAATAATCAGGTCATGTTTAATAACAATAAGTTACTTTTACTGTGATTATCTTTTGTGACAAATGGTAGCAATAGTAGAGAACAAAACTATGCTTGCATTCTAGTGTCTTTAGTCGTCTCTGAGATTTTGGTATATAAAGTGGACTGGATCCTGAGTTCTTCTAGTTTTCACAAATATCTGGCTATGATTCACCAGCTAACATTTCCAATTCTCTCTCACTTTCTGATTGGAATTGCTAAGAACCAAGACTGCCCTTATTCCTCCTTGGAAGGGGCTGTACCAAGTCCTCCCAACTACCCAGATAGCAGTCAAACTCCAAGGACTTGAACCTTGGATATACACCTCACAACCGAAGAAGACCCACCTGGTCCTATAAAAATCCTAAAGACTTCTGCATCAAAGTGACAAGGAAGAGAACTAGCTGTCATCAAGGTGGACTGCTTCTGCCTGAGAAGACCGATCAAGACTTCATCCTTTAAACATGAAACACTTTCCCCTTTCCTTTATTTCATCATTAGCCTGGAAAGATAATGTCTTTCTTTATCTGCATCTCCCAGGCCATTTCAAAGGGGGATAACCTTTCAGATTTCTGGATTTATCATCAAAGATTCTGACCTATCCATAACTATCTAGATCAGACTTGCACCCACTCACTAACACATCTCACCAGCAGCATCCATCTTTAAAAGGTAATTAGGATGATTCCTTATTTTAGACTAGGAGATTCTGTTCTTACATGTGTTAAAAACTTGATTGATCCCCTGGCTTGAACTGGTAAGCATGGTAATTCTTGTGAATAAATCGATTCCCTGGTTAAGAGTAGATAAAAATGAGAATAGGATCAGAAATCTCACACTAGGGAGTTCCCATCGTGGCTCAGTGGTTAACGAATCTGACTAGGAACCGTGAGGTTGCGGGTTTGATCCCTGGCCTTGTTAAGTGGGTTAAGGATCTGGCGTTGCCGTAACTGTGGTGTAGATTGCAGATGCAGCTCAGATCCTGCACTGCTGTGGCTGTGGCTTAGGCCGGCAGCTACAGCTCCGATTAGACCCCTAGCCTGGGAACGTCCATATGCCCTGAGTGCGGCCCTAAAAAAATGCAAAAAGACCAAAAAAAAAAAAGAAAGAAAGAAAGCCACACTAACTCTTGAAGACAGTGCAGATAACATTGGTGAGATATTAGCTGACCAACAAAGGTCCTTAGACTCTCTGGACAAGGTTGTTCATAATGATAAGATAGTCCTTGCTTATCTTTTCACTCAAAGCAAAGAGGTGTCTATACAGTGGCCAAAACCACCATCTGTATACCAGCTGAGTTGAAACTTCTGGGCAATTTGAAAGTCAGTTACATAAGATCATCGAGCAAGGCACTTGGCTTAAAAGGGTGACTCCTTCAATGGGGTCTTTATTTAATTGGGTCGGGTCTTGTCTTAGGGACCATGTTACATGCCAAACATTAGGAATTATCCTGCTTTTAACCCCTCTGGCACATTATATTCTCTCAAAACTTTAAATACACGTTCACAGATGCTAAGCACCAAGTAAGTGATCTCCCTAAGATCTGAAGATCAGAAAGGACTCAAAAAGAATAACTGATTTAAGGATTATGAACCTGTGACTATTACCTGTGAATGTTATAGGAATAATAAGCAAAAGCATTATGACCTGTGGATATCACACCAAAGATCAACAAAGCTGTGGAAACTACAGAACAGGAGCTGAGAGTAGCAGTGATGCCTTAAGTTTTGATCATGTTTCTCAGTAGGCAGAGAATTTGGTCAAAAGGAGGAAACTGTTAAAAAATAATAAACAATGGAGAATTAGAAGAAAAAAGAAGCAACTGCTCCAAGGTCAAGTCAGTTGCCCCCAGGACAGCAGACAAAGATTTAATTGCAGTTACAACCTCTCCCAAGAATGGAATTTCTGGAATTTTCTGGTTAGCCTTAGTGATGTTACCTTCCTTGAAACAATGCTTTCTTTTCTTTTGCTAACAACCTCCTTGTCTGCATGTTTATAAAAGCCTTCCATTTTTGTACAGCTCCTGGGAATGGCTTTCTATGTACTAGCTAGGATGTTGCTTGTTTTATGAATTGTTGAATAAAGCCAAATAGATTTCAGATTTACTTGGTTGAATTTTGTTTTTTAACAGCATTTGTGTTTGTCCGTTTCATTGTTCTTTGACATATTTGCCAGGGGCTAGAAAAGAGATTAGCATTAGAATTTCATTTAAAAGATGTTTGCACTAATAAACATACCTAGGACTTACATTTTGGTTTCTAAATTTCATTCTCCACCAAAAGGAACCAGAGATCTTTGAAGAAATGGCTGAGTTTAGGACCAGGTTAGAGAAAGTACATTGGCCAGAAAGTAATAATGTATATGAAAACATATTTATTGAACACAGCAAAATAAAGATAGTAATTGTTTACAGTCTACTTCCTAATAATCAATATAGAAAATAAAATGAAGTTAGAAAAATCACCATTTAGCTCCCATTATACCAAAAATTAATTCAATGAGGAATTTTCAACAGCTGCCAAATTCGAAGAGGAGGGCAGGTCTGCTAATTAATAGAATATCTATATGATATTAAAGTATATCATAAATATCTTTTATCAAGGCCAGCTCATTCATTGGAAGAAAATATATTTCTTAGTCAAATTCCCAAGAGTATAAGAATTAAAAATAGTCATTAAATGCAAACTAATAAAATTTTGCTTAGGTCCACTATGACATTTAACATGCTAAAGAGCAAATAAATAGCAGATGTATAAAAAGATACACATTTTAAAATAGAACAAGAAAATACATATTCAATAATAAGCAAGAGACTGATTACATTAAATACAATTTTGCTAACAAAACCTTGTCTTCAATGTCAAGATTTCTATTTATGTAAAAAGAATCACATGGACTTCATTACATTTAGTCA
The DNA here is from genome assembly GCA_004024745.2 of Catagonus wagneri. Taxonomy (NCBI): domain Eukaryota; kingdom Metazoa; phylum Chordata; class Mammalia; order Artiodactyla; family Tayassuidae; genus Catagonus; species Catagonus wagneri. Next base: position 4,967,691 of record PVHT021183608.1, read on the forward strand.
AATTCTCCTGTTAGTGCAAACCTGATGCAACTGATAAGTTGTCTAGTTATATAGGAATTTTCTATTTCCATCTTAACTAGTTTCACAGTAATTAGGTTAAATGTAACCAGAAAGGGTAAATGACTTGATTTGACAGGCAAGTTCATAGGGCTCTCCTGATTTTCTTCCTACCCCTTTGTTCATTGTCTGTGTCTCACCTTCCTCTTCCTTACCTGTGAGATCTTGGCACTCTTGGCATATGGAAGAAGAGTTCCCAGGCTAGGGGTCAAATCAGCAATGCGGGATCTGAGCCATGTCTGCAACCTACACCATAGCTCATGGCAATGCCAGATCCCTGACCCACTGAGCAAGGCCAGGGATCAAACCCTGCACCCTCATGGGTACTAGTCAAATTTGTTTCTGCTGTGTTGCAAAGGATACTCCATATTATTCATTCTTATTCATACAAATGACTTCAATTACTACCTACCTGGGATGACTCATACGCTTTCATTACCATTCCAGTTCTCTTTTCTGAGGTCCAATCTTATAGATACAGTTGCCTATTTAACAACTTTTCTTGAATCTTCCAAAGGGGTCTCAGCGTCTAACTCATACCAGCTCTCCTAGAAGTGTCCTTATCCCTGTGAATGGTACCCTGTCCATCTTCACCTTCACCACTCATCCGTCAGTTGCTGCCTCTACTATGAAACAGGTTTCTGGTTGGGTTACCCACCTGGATGCCTCTGAATTTCATTCTGCATGCTGAAGCCAGAAATGGAATCTTTTTTCTTTGCTTTTTAGGACCATACTCACAGCATATGAAGGTTCCCAGGCTAGTGGTCAAATTGGAACTATAGCTGCTGGCTTACACCACAGCCACAGCAACGCGGGATCTGAGCCGCATCTGCAACCTATACCACAGTTCATGGCAATGCCAGATCCTTAACCCACTGATCAAGGCCAGGGATCAAACTCGCAACCCCATGGTTCCTAGTCGGATTCGTTAACCGCTGCACCTCGATGGGAACTCCCAGAAACAGAATCTTCTGCTCCTGATTAAAATGCTTCCATGTCTTTTTAATGCTTCAAGGATGAAGTGGTTCTTATTCTTATCCCCTCTCCTTCCTCCTCTTTTAACCTTTGTTACTCTCTAAATCTCAGACATTTTACTTGTCAGTCAATGCTATATAATTCCAAGCTCCTTTCCTGTTTGGAGCCTTTTCATATGTAGCACTTTCTTATGGAAATTCCCTCTCCTAATGAATCGTCAAATCTCCTCTGGCATTGTGTTCCTCACTTGCCGGATCCCTCCCTGACTCCTGTAATGCGATATCCAACTCCTGCAGATTCTCTGAGCACAATGAACCTTCCCTTTATTGAAATCACAAAATCGATTTACATATGCGATGATTTGATGGGCTTATTTGACTCTAGATTCCAAGCTCCATGAGAGCAGAGAAGTGTTTACTTTAATCGCTAATGTGTCCTCTCATGCTACAGGGTGCTTAGTGTATATGAGGCACTCAATAAACAGCTACTGAGCAAACAAATGATTGAATGATCTGCCTCCCCTTCCTGGATGGTCAACCTCATTTACATGTATACTAGAATAAGGTCCAAACTGAGAAATTATATGGAAACTGGAGGATATCTGGCAGAAAGACTATTGCTAGGGGCATTGAGTCACATCAAATTGAAAAACCATCAGATTTTATTTCCACAAAGGATAAAGTTCCTCAAGATTCTCCTTTTACAAGTGAGGAAATTGCAAGGCACTAGCCTAGCTGCTGTGAGGGCGACCGCAGTAAGATTTGCTTTCAGAAAATTTGTAATAATTTAAAATATGATAGGTGTTTATGTGCATAATGTGATTGAGTTCTCCTAGCCAATTAAAATTAATCCAATTTCACAGATAAAAAACTGTGACTCACAGGGCTAAATGACTAGCCACTGTGATATAGCTATTAAACTGTATCTAGCTTAGGTTTGCCTAGCTCCTAAACCCTGCTCTTTCAATTACACTAAAATAGTGTTTCTATTCATGTCATTCATCTCTGCTCTCTTCAGGTGTCTCCTGAAATATAAACCCGTTTAAACACATTGTCTCATTTAGACATTACATTCCTCACCAACCCTACCTCTAGAGCCACCTTTCATTTCTATTCCCTCTCGGCTCTTTAAGCTGTGCCCTCTGGAACCCAATTCCTTTACAAAACACTCCTATGGCATTTACTTTTTCATGGTCCTCTGATTAACTGAAACCTAAATCTTGCCAGTGGATATTCCTGGAATCAACAGTCTAGGAAACTGAGCATTCTCTTTCCCCACTTAAGGACAAAAGTGTGCGTGTGTGCATGTGTGTGCATGTGCGTGTGTGTGTGTGTGTGCGTGTGTGTGGAGGACCTGGGTATAGAGGAAGAGGAAAGGAGGAGACTAGATCCTGAGTGGTCCTGGAAAGGTAGCAATCAAGCTATCTTTTGCTATTTGAAAAAAGAGGCTAAAGTGGAACCTGGAGACCAGCAATATTTAGTTGAGTCTAATCCCATTTAACTAAATATAAATATTGTGTAAAAAGGAAAGGAGATAGTAAAATGGTATAGGTGGAAGGGATCTTAGGATTCATTTTGTTAGCTCTTTAATTTTCCACATAAGGGGACCGAGGTCCCCCCAAAATCTAACACTTGACAAGTTTTGATAAGTAATTGGTGGCAGAGCTGGAGCTAAAACTTAGATGTGCCAACTCATAAAGAGTTAAAAGCTTTAAGCTTTTAAAAAATAAGCTAGATTAAAGATAGAATGACTCTCTCTTGAATATCTTCTCTATTTTAGCCGAAATGCTTTCTGCATATACTAATTTTCAAAATAAATAGATCAGCTTAGTCAAGGTTCATGACACCATCACTTTTGAGATCAAAGGCCCATCATTATGTACATTTTCACATGTTCAAAAGACACAGACTGATTTGTTGTTGTTGTTGATGATGATGATTTTTTTCTCTTAGTGTTTAATCAGAGCCACAAAATAATGGGGCAGATTTGACTTAAAAAAAGTATTTCCTAATCTGTAAAAAAGATATTTTATCTGTGTAAAAAATAAATAAATAAATACGTCCTTTTTGAAAATAAAGAGAAAAACCCTAGAGTATCTCAAATTTGTTATTTAGTCTCTCTTTTTATTTCAAGAATTAATAGAATATTCTGACCTTCATATTTGATGATATCACTGATTAACGTGTGATTAGCGTTAAAATATGATTATGACATTGTTTTGCTTGGGTGGTGATTATTTGCACTAAATATTCACAATTGTGTCCATTCTCTCGTATCACTAATTTTGACATAAATACCCTGATATATGAACAAAACTGGAGGAAATCAGCTGGCCACAGTTATATTAGATACACAAACTTGCTTCCCGTTTGTATCAACTGAATGAAATCATTTGCCTATGACCAGGAAGAGTTTAAAACTACAGGTTTCGTATTGTGAAAAGTGATTTTCAGTTAAGACTATTGAATTCTTTAAACCTCTTCTACTGAGACAGTTCAATTTGATTCAGTCAATGGCACTGCCACCATTAATATCAACTATTGAACACACACTGATTTGAGCACTTCCTGCAATTTAGTCAGAGTTTATTTTCAAATGCTGAGGAAACAAGCACAAGACACAGTCCCTGCCCTCCTAAAGCTCACAGTCTAGTAGCTAAGCCATAAAAATAAGCCACCCAGCACACCGCAGTAAAACAGCATGTCCTAAGTATAAAGATCACAGGACACCAGCCAACCCAGAGAAAGAAAATGCAACTCAGCATGAAGGGAAAAGGGAAAGAGGTGAAGAGAGTGGGTGTTGAGAAGGAAAGCAACTCCATGACTCAGACTCTCCTCTGTGAGGTGACCTAATTTGCTAGCAAGGTGCCAATGTCAGCTGTAATAGGCAGCTATCTCACTGAAACTGATGACTGATAAAGAAAGAAGGAGTTTCTTGGGAATTTCCAGTTAGTAGGATCTAACGGGGCGGGGGTGTTCCCTTTGAGTCCTTCATGTTATCTCTGGGTTGAAATAGATAGTAGGGATATTGAGGGAAGGCTTTGCCATATGGCTATGAGATTCTGGAATACAGGGCCTAAGCTCATGCATTTTTTAAACCCCCACACAACCTAGCAAAAAATCTAAGAAGCAACTCAAGTTCTAAATTTGGTTAGATTAAAACACCATTGCCAGGAAGAACATTTTTTTTTTTGCATCTTAATGGATTTTATTTCAATTATAGGTGTGCATAAATCATCACAAGTCAATTTTACAGATTTTGTATCCCAAACCCCCAGTGCATCCCCCCACCCCCCAGATTGTCTTATTTGAAAAACCAAGGTTTTCCAAAGATCGTGAGTCATTGTCTGTTCTGTAAGAAGGTTCATTGTGTCTTTTAGTTTCCACATGTAAGCGGTATCATTGGGTGTTGCTGTCTAATTGTCTGACTGGTTTCACTTTGCATGATAATTTCTAAGTCCATCCATGTTGCTATAAATGTTGGTAATTCATTCCTTTTAATGGCTGAGTAACATTCCATTGGGTGTATGTACCATATCTTGCCTATCCACTCTTCTGTGGATGGGCATTTAGGTTGTTTCCATGACCTGGCTATTGCATAGAGTGCTGCAATGAACACTGGAGTACAGGTGTCTTTTCGGGTCATGGTGTCTGCTGGATAGATGCCCAGGAGTGGGATTGCTGGATCAAATGCTAATTCTATTTTGAGTTTTCTGAGGAATCTCCATACTGTTTTCCACAGTGGCTGCACCAATTTGCATTCCCACCAACAGTGTAATAGGGTTCCTTTTTCTCCACACCCTCTCCA
>PVHT021183608.1:4973529-4998981 GCA_004024745.2 Catagonus wagneri
GAGAGCTTCACCTCCAATGCCCTTCCCCCACAACAAGGCACAGTCACCCCTATTTTCCCAGGAGATCCTCCAGGAATTGCAGTCAGGTTCCACCCAGATTCCTCTGGAGACTGCTTTGCCCTGGGACCCAGTGCATGTGAAAGTCTGTGTGTGCCTTTCAAGAGTGGGGTCTCTGTTTCCCCCAGTCCTGTGGAGCTCCTGCACACAAGCCCCTCCGGCCTTCAATGCCAGATGCTCCACGGGCTCTTTCTCCCTGTGCCTGATCCCCAGGCGTGGGGTTTTGACGTGAGGCTCAGAACTCTCAGTCCTATAGCTGAGTCTCTGTGATGCAGTTACTTTCCAGTCTGTGGGGCTTCCCACCCGGGAGGTAGGGGGTTGCTTCTATGGCATAATCGCCCCTCCTACCTCTTGATGTGGTCTCCACTGTGTCTTCTGGAGCAGAGTATCTTTTTTGGAAGTTTACAGTCCATTTGGTTGAAGGTTGCTCGGCATTTGGCTGTATTTTTGCTGTTTTTCGGGAGAGAAGTTGAGCTCCAGTCCTTCTATTCCGCCATCTTAATCCAATCCCAGGAAGAACATTTTTTAGCTCTGACCAAATAACCTTATCTGAGCCCTTGAGCTTAACCATCTTTTTCGGACAGTTTGGGGCCAGTCCAGGGAACTGACTTAAAGAAAGGGGTAATACTGCACTGGAGTAGCTGACTCTACTTTCTGTCTCTTCCTTTTTTCTTATTTCCTCTCATTTTTTTCTTGTCTTTTTAGGGCCACATCGGTAGTATACGGAAGTTCCCAGGCTAGGGTTTGAATTGGAGCTGTAAGCTGCCAGCCTACATCACAGCCACAGCCACAGCCACAGCTACAACCACAGAAACAGCAATGTGAGATCCAGGCCCCAGCCACAGCTCATGGCAATGCCAGATCCTTAACCCACTAAGCAAGGCCAGGGATCGAACTCGCATCCTCAGGGATACTAGTTGGGATCATTACCACTGAGCCACGACAGGAACTCCAACTTTCTGTTTCTTGATCACTGATAATGGCTACCTAAAATCAAACTGGATTCAAGATAACTAGACCCAAATATCTGTGGCATTAGCTCAGGGAAGCATATTCTACATATCATTAATTCTTCTACAGAAAAATACATATAATTCAACACCAGCTAGTATTTAAATCCCATCATCCTTTTTATTTCTTGTTTTGCACTTAAGTGTTTTGTTTTTTAGTTTCCATTCTCATCCTCAGGGATAAAAATATATTCAAAGTACAACCATTCAAAAACAGACTTCTGTAATTTCAAAGAGATATAAAAGTGGCATTTTGTCAGAAAAAGGACTTAGAGCCTTTGGCCAGATGTACTCACTAACAAATATGAAAATATTCCTTGCTTCTTCAAATCTGGTTTATAAGTTATTTATACATTTACTTAGAATTTATCGTGAAAGTTTTCTTTTTTTTTTTTTTACCTGGAAGGGACTTATGAGATTATTTGCCAAACTCTTTATTTTACCAATGAGGAATTTAAGGTTTGAAGATACACAGTAATTATCCCAGATTCCCAGAGTTGGAATAGATTTGAGACCATAGAGATTTCTGCACCCACTGTGCCAAAGCCCTGCCACTGTACCGCATATGTAGAGGCCGATTCCAATTTCCTTTTCCTTAAAATATATCTGATCACTTCTACTACAATGACTGTTTTAAAGACATAAATTTGTCCCAATGCAAATGACATCTTAAGGAACAATTTGGGCATAACACAAATGTCATGTCTGTTTGTGTAGGTTTCATCCACGTGATCAACTAGTTGACCAAAGAAATCAAGCACCTGGTTAAACTGACCCACATAGGAATACACAGAGTGCACACACTTCAAACACCTGCCAGCTTCCTCAGTCCACCATGTTATCTTTTGAGCCATGCCCATAGGTCGTGGATGGAATAGGTCTCCAAAAGTACCATGACTGAATCCCCAAGAGTTTGTGAATATATTGTGTTACATGGTGAAGAGGACTTTGCAGATGTATAGGAGGTTACTAACCACCAACCTTAAGTAAGAAAGATTATCCTGAATCATCTAGATGGACCTAATCTCATCACAGGTGTCCTTAAAAGCAGAGAACGTTCTTTGGCTAGAGTCAGATATGAAGCAGAAAAAAAAAAGGTCAGAGAGATCCCAGGCATTGGAAGCGTTTAACACATGTAAGGACTAGAGAAAGCCCTCGAGTAGCCAAGGGGGTCTGATACCCTTAAGGTTCTTCTAAATTGTGGGAAATAGGTCTGTTGCCTCTAATCTAAAGTTACATGCATTCCTATTGTGGCTCAGCGGTAAAGAATCTGACTAATATCCATGAGGATGCAGGTTCCATTCCTGGCCTCTTTCAGTGAGTTAAGGATCCAGCATTGCTGTGAGCTCTAGTGTCGTCACAGACTCGGCTCAGATCTGACATTGCTGAGGCTGTGGCATAGGCTGGCAGCTGTAGCTTTGATTTGACCCCTAGGTTGGGAACGTCCATATGCCACGAGTGCAGCCCTAACAAAAAAACAGAAAAAAAAAGTTACCCCGAACTAATTTCAGGACATAATTACATCATGTAAAAAGTTTTGCAGATGCTTCTCCTTCGACATTATATACTTTTATACCTCACATCTCTTCAAAAATTCCCACTTACCCTTCAAATATCAGCTAAGATATTGTATCTTAGGAAAAGTTGTACTTCATCCCACAAGTAAGTTTTAAGTGACTTCGATGAGCATCTATGATACACTATACTATCTATATAATGGCTTAACTTACATTTAAATTGTCCATTTGTTTGCTCATATTCTTGGTGGAGTACAGGCTTTAAGAAAAAGGATAACATATTTTTAAATTTTTTCATGTTTGTATATCAACGCTCTAGCTTAGGGCCAAACACATAACAGATATGCAATCGATATGTGTTAAATAAAAACTGAATGCTTTGTTGAAAATAAAAACAATAGATCAATGCTATGCGTGTTCCTGTATTGTTAACAAGGTGGATAACCGAGCAGAGAGAGAGTCATGTTTCTCTTAAATCACTAGAATCATTTGTGCCAAATTCCTCTTTATGCAGATTTTTCATCAAATATGCACATCTAACTCCAGTAGCATCAGTGTGGGATTTAGAGCTGTGGTGTGAAGCAAAATAATCACTGAAAGATAGAACCTAGGATTAGAAATCTTCCTTATCTCTTTAGGTCAGAATTCAAGTATATTATTTTCTGAAGCTTTATAATTGCTAAGCATTGTTTAGTGATAAAATTAGCTCTTTAATTTGGCTTAGTGGTTCCTCTAAGGTGACTGAGATAATAATGAGGCATACCTCAATTTATGAGCAATCTAGGCAAGATAGCTTACTCAACCTGCAAATTACTTGCAAACTATATGAAATGTTTACAGCTCAAGTTGAAAAATACTATATTAAAATGTTTCAGGGGTCACATTAAAAATGATTGAGTGGTTTTAAAAATCTGTTGGCTTGGTGGTGTGTTGCAAGGGGGAAAAGTTAGAAAAACAGCTTGGTATTTTGCATGTAGATTTTCAGGTCCAAATGACTACAGGCTAGAGGCGAGAGGAAAATGCAGCACATCAGGAATTATCTACTTCCATAATATCTTTCAACTGTATTCTCCAAAGATGTCTCTGGAAGTTAGTCATGTTTGTGGTAATTCTGGTTTCAGGGAGTCAGGAATAACTTCCTGGCTAGCAACAGTGAGAATGAGAGGGACGACAGAAAAAAGGACCTTGCTCCTTAGAGGATTTATAACCTTTTAGAAGACAGAACAAGAGTCTAAGAATCACATCTGGCAAGAAAGGACCAGAAGTCCAAGACCTAACCCATGTGGCAAAGATTCAAGCAATCCTGGATTTTATGAACAAGAATCAGAACACTGAGGACTGGAATACTCAGAAAGAACACTCTGCTAGGAGACCTCTTTGCTCAGATCAAAAATATGAAGCCAATGGTTTGTGACCTGGGCAACTGTTCACTGGGAACCCAAATGAGCCAGTTAGCTTGCTTTGCATGCACCAAACAACTAGCAGCTCGTAAGAACTTTCAGCCATTACTGACCTTGATTAGAATTCAGGCTGAAACCCAGGAAAGAAGAGTGGGCTTTCTGCTTTCCAAGTCCCTATTCCATTCATTCTTTCTAAATCCTGGTGGTGGGCTTAACCACGGAGTGCAGGAAATAAATGCAACCTTTTAGGTATGTAATAGCGACAACCATAAATAAGGGCAAAGACACTTATACCTGCAAGTAAATAGAGTTGCACAGATGGCACGAGGGAACCTTTCTATAGGTCTCGAGCCAGACCCCATTACTCTCTGCTTCATATAATGGCCCAGTGCAGTAACTGTGGACCATCACACTGCACAGATGGAAGAGAGAGTTAGAGGGCTATTGAACATGTGAATTTTCCCAGTGTGTCACAATTATAGAAACATCTGTGCTAAATATTTTCAAGCTGATCCACTACAAAAATTGGCAATGTTCAATAGCACTCAATGTCTTCCCTTTCCCTAGTGGGAAAGCAGGCTAATGATTGCATTTGGGACTACAGCATAAGGCATGTACCTATGCTGATTGCTTGCTGCTTAAAGGGGCCTCATTTGCATTATGCAGTTTGCAGCGTTCTTTCTTTATTCCTCCTCCTTTCTTTTTTGCTTGCAAATGTAAACTGAAAGGGAAATCAAACCATTTGCTGCACTTGTCACTGAAATGTTTCCCAGGGCTCCATTAATGGAATGGCCTGGGCAGGGGTAAGGGAAAGGCGAGCAATAAGGTCTCTTGACAGTAATTGTAGACTGTGTTGTCTGTTAATTCTGATTATATTAAAATGGATGATTGGCTGCCTCATCATTTTCTCACAAACATGTTTTTCATCCTACGAATCTATGAATCACAGCAAATTTCAGATAATTTTTTATTTCTATGAAATTTATCTTCAGGAAAATTGCAGTCTTAGTCAGGGCCCTACAAAATTAAATGGGCATATGAATTGCCTGGGATTCTTATAGAGTGAAGTTTTTGATTCAGGAAACCTGGGAAGGGACCCAAGATTCTATGACTCTTGAGTGGTGCTCATGCTTCTGGCTAAAAGGCCACATTTAACATGGCAAAGTCCAAAGCTCTGAGAAGGCAGGATGCAAATAGTAGATGCATTTTTGCTCTTCTCACTGACCAGGAATTTCAAATGTTTCTAGTAAATACTTTAAACAAAAAGCAAGAGAAAAGCTATCTAAGAGAATGCCCAACTTGCAATAATGTCCATTGTCAATGCATTGCAAATTTACACTTACTGATCCAACACCATTTGACAAGCACATACTGTGTATCTACTGAAGCCAAACAGAACCCTGTGGGGTTCCTGGGCATAAAAGCCTTTGTGTCCCCCATTTCTTATTTCTAGAGAATAAGCTTCAACCTCCATGACCTTCCCTGAGTTCCAAAGGGTAGATTCAAATAGATTAGCATCAGGGAAGGGAATGGATGCTGAGACAAGGGAGGAACACTAAAGAAATAATAGAGCAACCTTGGGGAAGGGTCCTGGATCCCCCTCAAGGTATATACATGACAATAGATCCAGACTCTCCTACAGAACTAAAACCCACAGCAAATAAAGGATGTTAACTACTTGACGGAGCATTCTTCATGCCAGAAAGGAGGAGGACCACCAGAATGCATCCTTGAGACACTAAATACCAGCTTTGAAGAATGCAACTTGCACCTACCCTGACCCTTCTCTGTGCCACTACTTTCTACTCCCGAACTATAGATAGTCTCCTATTTTCTCCTCAAGGAGGGCACAGTCTTTAAGGGATTAGCCTATTGTGACCTCCTTTGCCTGGCAAAGCAATAAAAGTTATCTTTTTTCTCCTTCACTTAAAGCTCTGTCTCCGCATTTCTGCTGGGCACTGGTGGACAGAGGCCAAGTTTTGGCAATGCTACTAAATGTTAGCCTTCTTTTCTGGAATTCAAAGTCAGTTGAAAAAGACAGATATCTAAGTAAATCCTTGTGATACATCTAGAAAAGGCAAGAGAAAGAGGTACCAAGGAATAGAAAACAGGGGATGAGTTTGGCAATCGGACAGAACCGGCCGCTCCACATACAGAATATGTGACTCTGTGCTAGTTACTTGATTACCCCAAGGCTAAGTTCCTCCATTAATAAAATGGATACGATAACCTCATTCTTAGAGTACTTATGTTGAAAATACATTGCATGGTACTTACACATCATAATTATGTACTAAAAATTAGTCTGCTTCCCTTTTTTGATATACGAAAGCAAAGCAATAAGACTACCAGTAGTTCAAGGATGTCAGTTGCCATAAAAATAAATAAGGAGACTTCACCTCTAAAGTACTTTTAATTTAATAGAAGAGATAAAGACTAGAGGACAGGTGACTATTAAGCTGTTATACAAGGTAGAATATGATGGGTTGTATAAAATACATTTTAAGAAAGTGCCATGGAAGTAAAGTGAATCGACTTTCCTGGCATTTAGGTTGAAACAGAAAGGATGGGTAAGCTTACATTAGGCTGTAGAAGAAAAAGAGTGCTTCATTTAGAGAAGACGAAAAAAAAAATCACTGGAGGGCACTCTGCGAAAGTGTTCAGCTAGATGGTAAGCTTTGCTGAATGGCAATGGTAGGAGGTCAGGATGTAGAGGGAATTCAGGATAGAGTTTGGGTGTTGGAAATTTATTGTGTGGGCTATGGTTATTTAGTAAGATTCATTTAGAATGACGTAGATTCAATACATGTGGCAGTACTGTTTGTAAAGAGTCAAAAGGAGAATCTAGAGAGAGAAATTAAGAAACAACGGTAGTTGTCTAGGTTGGAGAAGGTGAAAAGTCAGTTGCAGTAGAATTGAAAAGAACAGCAAGTATAAGGAAGAGATGTCAACTGGGCAGAATGTGGGGACCAATTAGAAAGTGAAAAGTTGGATAAAACTTCAATTTTCCTGAGGGGTAACTAGGAATCCAGTGGTAAAATTTTTAAAAATACAACAAAGAATAATGGATGAAATGTCTGTAAGAGCAATGAAATGCCCAGTGGAAATGCAGTACTAGAGCTTAAGAGAGATTCATTAGGATGAATAATCTGAAGCTCAAACCAGATCAAAAGAAGACCTATGAGGAGTTCCCGCTGTGGCTTAGTGGGTTAAGAACTTGACTAGTATGCATGATGATGGTGGTTTGATCCATGGCCCCTTTCAGTAGGTTAAGGATCCAGCATTGCTGCAAGCTGAAGCATAGGTCATAGGTGCAACTTGGATCCAGTGTTGCAATGGCTGTGGCATAGGCCTGCAGCTCCAACTGGACCCCTAACCTAGAAACTTGCATATGCCTCAGATGGGGCTCTAAAAGGAAAGGAAAAAAAAATAAGAAGACGACGACCTAGGACATTTCCTTAAGGAAAATACCCATACTTTATAGGTAAGTGGGGAGACAGGGCAGCTAAGTGAAAGAAAATATACTAGTGATAAGAGATACAGAGATAAGAAAAACTCTCATAGGTAGGAGAATAATAGGAAAGCATAGGGTAAGCCAAAGCAGGTAAGCAGAGGATTTAAGTTAGTGATGAGTAGACACAGATCTGAAATAGGCCAACTATGAAGTTGATAAGACATAACAAAGGGAATGTTTTAAAGTTGTATGTGCAGGAGTTCCTGTCGTGGCTCAGTGGTTAATGAATCCGACTAAGAACCATGAGGTTGTGGGTTCAATCCCTGGCCTTGCTCAGTGGGTTAAGGATCCGGCGTTGCCGTGAGCTGTGGTGTAGTTTGAAGACATAGCTCGGATCCCACGTTGCTGTGGCTGTGGCGAAGGCCGGCAGCTACAGCTCCTGTTAGACCCCTAGCCTGGGAACCTCCATATGCCACGGGTGTGGCTTTAGATAAGGCAAAAAGACAAAAAAAAAAAAAAAGGTAAAGTTGTATGTGCATAACATTGAGTTTGTTACTTGAAATTTTATGTATTCAAGGTGGCTTCAGTAGCTGCTAAGGGTTTCAAAGGGTCTGTTCCTATCTCCCAAACCACTCTTTGACATGCACTTGCACTTTGTTCATTAGAGAAAGGAGCTATTCATGTCTTTGGATAGTAGGCAGCATCTTTGTTTTTTTGAGTAACATAAATTCCTTGACTATTAATGCCCTAAATTTACTTTGCCTTAGGTTTACATTTATTTATCTTAGATATTTGTGTTCCTAAATAAAGAAAATACAAAAGAGAAAATATGCTATGTTTAGTTATTTCTCTGTGGTCAATTCTCTCTCTCTCTCTCTTCCTCTTTCTCTCTTCCTCGCTTGTCTACTTAAAAAGAAGAAAACTGGAGTTCCCTGGCAGCTCAGCGGGTTAAGGATACGGCATTATCATTGCTGTGGCTCTGGTTACTGCTGTGGCTCAGGTTCGATCCCTGGCCTGGGAACTTCTACATGCAACCAAAAAGGAAGGAAGGAAGGAAGGAAGGAAGGAAGGAAGGAAGGAAGGAAGGAAGGAAGGAAGGAGGGAAGGAGGGAAGGAAGGAAGAAGGAAGGAAGAAAAAGAAAGAAAAGCAAGAAAGAATCTACACAACAGAAAATTATAAAATTCTATCTTGGCACCATAAATGAACACTCATTTTAATATAAAAACAAGTGTTTAATATGGTTATATTATGATTCATTGAATAATCTCATAGCCATTACTTACTAAGATCTGCATAATATGAAGGATAGTAGCCAGTTAGAAAGCATATTGTATGAATGCGCTGCATCCTGTAAAATGCTAGCTATTTACAAATCTAATCTCACTTAACTATTGCAACAATTTAGAGAAGTAGATATTTTCATCCCCATTTTACAGTGGAGAAAATAATGCACCATGAAGCTTGAGTAGCACAGCTGTTAACTTGAAGAGCCAGCACTCAAATACAATCCCTCCCATGCCACAGCCCTAGTTCTTGAAAAACCTCTTTCTCTATATTGACAGGTAGGAAAGGAAAAACCTCTTCCTCTTCCTAGCTAGGCTCCTCCACTGAGACCGCATAAATTAGACTAAGACAGATTATCAAGAGAAAAAAAAGCACACACATTTAGCCTTCATAAAGAAACAAAGATCTGAAGATGTGGTTAAACCTGAGTGTTTTTACACTAGACTTGAGAAAAGTTGTGAAAAGAGGAATAAGCTAAAGTTAGTAATCTGGGGAAAACTTAGCAAAGCCAGTTTTTTTGTTTGTTTGTTTGTTTGTTTGTTTGTTTGTTTCAGATTCTTATAGGCTTCAATTCCGCCTTCAGAGATAAGAATGTTCTTTTCTGCAGGTATCGGGAGGGCACTTCTTACTTGAGGGTCTTTCGACCTACTTCAGGGGAGAAAAGGTTGATAGAGAGTCTGTCTTGCACCTGCCATTTTCCTTCATCATAAAGTATTTACCATGAGATCCTGCTGTGTAGCACAAGGAACTACATCTACTCACTTGTGATGGAACATGATGGAGGATAACGTGAAAAAAAAATGAATGTACACAAGTGTATAACTGGGTCACTTTGCTGTATAGCAGAAATTATCATAACATTGTAAATAAGTTATAATTTTTTTTTTTTTTACTTTTAATAGGCGGTAGCATAATATGGCACCTGAAACCCATAAGAAACATAGACTTTCCACTTTAGAGCAAACAAATACAATCGTTCTGTGCCCTACTGATGGGTCTGAAAGGGATAAGTTTAGTTACTGCCACTGACAGACAAAGCAGCAGATTCTAAAATGCTGTTCTTTGAAAATAAAGATAATATTGAGAGGTACTGAATGCAGAGGAATTTTAATGACAAATTTTGAACTAGATCCCTGGAGGCCACAAGTACCACAAGGTAAGCAAATACCACAAATACTACAAAGTAGATTCTAGAACCGTTACAACCATGAAAATGAAATATCACATCCCAAATTAAAAAGAACCTCAAAAAGTTTACCTCCTTTAAAAAAAAAACAAAAAACTTTCCAATGAGGAGAAAATGTTTTGATCTCAATGAACCATATTTGAGCAATGCTAATTTTATTCATTTGACTTTTAAATTTTAATTTGACTTTTTAATTTTATACATATTAAGAACTGGATCATAAGCTATATGTCAATAACATTCCAGTAAATCTTGAAAGTAAATAAATAAAATAAATACAGTGTCTTTAATATAGAGTTTTTCGTTTTAGTCTTATCTGGAAGAAAATGCATGTTAAATAATTTTTAAACTATGCTCCTGTACAGATAAAAAATAATTACCATGATTCTTTTAGTGTTCTCCATAGCATGTCCCCATTATCGTTATCCTCACATATTTCAGAAGTTGAAAATGAGAATGAAGAACTGCTTCCATAAATTTTAGGAATCGGTGAAAGTGAAAAGATGAGTAGTTGAAATCAGAGAAAAGTTTAGAATACTGGGAGGAAAATTACAGCTTTGTAGGTTTTTTTTTTTTTTGTAGTAGCGGTATCAAAGAAACTAAAGTTGGATGGTAAAGTTTTTTTGTTTTAGTAAAAATAGATTTTATTTAGGAACTATTGGAAATAGGGAGAAAGAGATCTTAGTATAGAACTGGGCTCCATCCCAAAGACAGAAAAATAGGGGATTTATAACCAAGGAGCAGGGTGGAGGGTCAGTGGATGAAAAATCACTTAGAGGAGGCATCAGGTGTAGGGGAAACTCTTGCTAAACTGACCTAATAGGATTCTTGCTGAAGGCAGATGTCAGACATCATCTGGGGGATGGGGGAAGATAAATTGATCAGGTGTCTAAGGTGATCAGACGTTGAGGTTGAGGGAGTTTCTCTAAACTGCTTAGACAGATTCTTGAAAAAACTGCGTGATGAAAGGCTGGACGTGGAAGTCCAATGTCTAAGCCTAATCAATCAATCAATAAAAGGGAACAGAGCAGACTGACTAAAGGTTGGTCAAGGAGAAAGTCTTTGCCAGAGGTGGAGAATATTGATATTAAATAGCTGAAAGAACCTTGGCCATGGCTGGTAGGACAAATTGACAATATAGGTAAAGGTGTAAACAAACGATATGATCGATACAGAATAAGTTAGAAAGAACAGTGAACAGCAACTCATTCAGATGGATAGATGGGCTTTGTTAAAAGATTAAATAAAATATGGTACTAAGAACTGAACTTGAAAGTATCTGAAATGACTTTAAAAAGAGGAGATAGGCGATAGTCTTTAGGTCCATCTTTTTGGAGGCAATAATGAACTATGGTAAACAGTTTTTATTTATTTATTTATTTATTTATTTATTTATTTATTTATTTATTTATTCTTTGCTGGCCTCATGCGTGGCATACGGAGGTTCCCAGACTAGGGGGTCTAATCGGAGCTACAGCTGCCGGCCCAGATCTGAGCTGCGTCTACAGCCTATACCACGGCTCAAGGCAATACCAGATCCTTAACCCACTGAGCGAAGCCAGGGCTCAAACCCACAACCTCATGGTTCCTAGTCAGATTTGTTTCTGCTGAGCCTTGAAGGGAACACCAAGTAAAATTAGCTTTTAGAATCTGAGAGGTCTGTTTTCGTAATCATTGGTGTGTCACTTACTTAATGAATCTGAACGTCACAAATGCTGAGTCCCCATTTTCTCAGTTAGAAATGTGCCTAATACATTGCCAGGCACATATCCTTGTTACATAATGTGTGCTCAGTGAATTCCTTTCCTTTCCTCCAATTCCAACATTATTTTTTCCTCACTGTAAGTTTATTCCCAGACCTATTTTCTTTTTTTCTGGCTTACTCTAAATGAAGTGTCTACCACTTTATTTTTTGGGGAATCATATATGAATACACTCCGTATTACAAAAATAGGTGACATCTATCTCACCTTTAATTTTTTTAGGACTAATTTAAGAAGCAAGCTATAATTTTTAAAATCATGCCAAGTGCATTTTCCATTTCAAGTCCATTTTGTCAAGTAGGTTGCTAGGTTATAAACTGGATTTTATCATCCAAAATTTCACATACAGAGTTCCCATTGTGGCACAGCAGAAAGGACTCCAACTAGTGACCAAGAAGTTTCAGGTTTGATCCCTGGCCTAGTTCAGTGGGTTAAGGATCCGGCATTGCCGAGCTGTGGTGCTGGTCACAGATGCAGCTTGGATCTGGCGTTGTTTGGGCTGTAGTATAGGCTGGCAGCTGTAGTTCCAATTTGACCCCTAGCCTGGGAACTTCCACATGCCGTGGGTATGTACCTAAAAAGAAAAAAAAAAAAATTCACATACCCATCCCTCCTTCCATATCTTTCCACAATAAGCCTCCAAAGAGTTCTATGCCTTATTTAGCAAATATTCACATCAGTATTATTTTTTATAGCCCGTGTATTTACTAAGTATCCACAATGTACATGGAACTGTCATTGACACAATAATCAAAACTAAATAACAAGACTTTGTCATAAGGACAAGCTTGCATTGCTTAACTCTATAATAAGAGAGAAAGAGGAGTTTTAGCTCCCCCACTTTCATAAGAATATTATTCCAGAGTAGCTCCATTAGTAGATGTATGAAAACAACAAAATCAAAAACAACTTCCAGTGGAAGGAACAGCGAAATGGAGTTGGTTTGCTAAGGGAACTCTCAGAAACAGAGCTGGGAGGCCACTGAGGAAGCAGGTTATATGCATGCCTCAGCCTGACTGGAATCAAATCTGACCACTTCTTGTGTGGACACAGGCATTCAGAACATCTACACAATATTTCAGAAACTCAAGGTATTTATCAAACTCTTACCCTAAATAACTCATGACAGCCTATCCCTTAAGGATATTTCCTTTATGCATCAGAGCCAACCATAATTTTTGAAGGAAAACTTTAACGTTGTGGCTTTCGCCTTTATAAACTCTTGACTCTTTCTCTTCCTTGGACACTCTTCCAGTGTTACACAAATCTGTGTCTCCTGAATTGCGATTCCTGAGCCCAAAATAAAGCTCTTTGCTCTCTACAGCTTTGGTGCTGGCTATGGTTTGATGTTCTTTATATGTCCTTTACTTGATTATATGTTGTTTTATCAGTCTAGCTTACTTTAAAAATTTAAATCTTAAAAATAATTCTGATTGGAGAAAAAAATAGAGGGTTTTTTTAATGCTCTTTAAATCTCAGGCAAAAATACTATATTGAAAAGACTGGACTATGGAACACATTCCAGTAATCCCAGATCTTAAATATCTTAAGTAGAGTCTCTTTCCCACCAGATAGAGACCAAATCTGGGCTACAGTCGGTCGGTTTGGCTTTTGAGAGATAGCAGATGTCTTATTCTAATCCTAGCAAGGAATTGGACAGAAAGTGCCCTCCAGAATTTAAAGGGAAATTAATAACTGAAACACTGCTTCAAGTATGGTGTGGGGCTTTTGTTTTGTTGAAAAATCAATTTCTCAATCCTCTTAGCATTCCTTGCTCTTCTCTGAACTTTTGCCTCGTTGTCAACCTCTTTGAGGGGACGGAGCGCATGGAATGAAATACAGTATCTTTAATGGAAACCTCACTGGTACTAAACCAAAGAGGCCTTTAAACTCCTTACCTAACAATTTGGTGTTTGAGTCTCTTGGAAGCCATAGTACAGTCCAAATTAATGTCAAGTTTTCCATCTAACATATCATCATTCTAAAGAGAATACATGTACTGCTGTGATCTGTAATAAGGAATATATATGTACTTCATCTTCATGCTACTTTTGACCCAGAGTTCCTAGAACACTTTTCCTAAGTGGTGAGAGTGACTAAGGTGTCATTTATTATCTTAACGAGGTGACTTTTGAATCCCATCTAAGGAGGGGGGTTGGTTGCCAGTAGAAAAATTATATGATTAGAGGGTTGGGACTTTCGGTTCCAGCCTACCCACCCCACCCCCTCAACCCCTGGAGAGGTTGAATCAATCACCAGTGGCCAACGATTTAATCAATTCAATCACAGTCAATCAGAAGTAATGATGCCTTCATAAAACCCAAAAGGAGAGGAAGAAAGAGCTGGAGATGCAGGGAATGTGGCCTGAATCTATGAGCAGAGAGCACAGAAGCTCTGTGTCCTTTCCTCATACCCTTTCCTATGCATGTCTTCATTTGGCTATTGATTGTTAACCTTTAATATCCTTTGTAAAAACTTGTTAATCTAGTGAGTAAGCTGGTTTCCGGAGTTCTGTGATATGCTCTAGCAAATTAATTAAAAATAAGGAGGGGGTCCTGGGAACCTCTGATTGCTATCCAGACTTGTGATTGGCATCTGAAGTGGAGGCAGTCTTGGCACTGAGTCCTAAACTTGTGACATCTGATCCTCTCCCCAGGTAGAGGGTGTCAGAACTGAGTTGAACTGTTGGACACCCAGATGGGGTCAGAAAATTGTTTGATAGTGTGGGGGAAACCCCCAGCATATTGGAATTGGTAATCAGAATCTTAGTAGTGAATCAATGAAATACTTGGATGTAATAAATTTATATATTTAAGAGACAGAGTTATGCCTAAATTCTAGGATCAATGTGCCTACCAGACCATAATCTTTATGCATAAAAAATCTCTACACCAAAGAAAAAAAATTTTTTATTTCCAAGCCAGTTCACCAATCCCTGGTGAGCAGCCATCTTCCAATACCTGTCTCTAAGGTTTTTTTTTTCTTTTCTACCAAGTATAAAAACTGCCAACTTGTCAAATGATGCAGCTTTTGCTTCCCCATGGCAACACATCCCTGCCCTGAGTGACAGGATTTCCATATCGACAACTGGAAAATGTCCCAAATAACTCTGAAAAGCACCTGGAGTTTAATTTCACATCTTAACATCCAGAAGGAGTCTTTTTTTTTTATTATTTCTCACATGTTAGAGTGAGGTTATTTATATAACTCGAAACTGATGGTGTGATGACAGCCAAGCTAAGCAGAGTATTTGAAAGATTCAATAAACTTAAACTTCCCTGGAAATGGTATACTAATGTCTTTCAAAAGATTTGAATGATCTACCTAAAATAGCAAGGAATTTTAAGACATCTTATCATTTAAAATAATAATAACACGATGGCGTCTAGTACCCTTAACTACAAAAATGTTAAGGATGAATAATTTGCTGTAAAAGACCTCAAGCTTTCCATGTCAAAGTGTAAGTCAGTGCTAGGGAACAAGTGAAAAAAATACCTCAGTATTTCTGCAGCAGAATAGGTATCTTTTAACAAAAGAGGGAGAACCATTTTACATTCTCCCTAATGGCAACTCTTTATCACTAAAAATAGCGCACTGAAAACTGACAAAGTGGAGTGTTTTTGAATAAGTCTGAATTATAGATAGTGACCTGAATAGAAGCAATGAACATGATTCAGAACCATCCACGTGGCAGTCCCTGCCAGGATCATAGTAATCTCTCAGTCGCCTAATTGGCATGTATGTGGGCACGCACATGTGTGTAAGTACAACGTTTTATTTGAGACATCCGATTTTTCTTGCTCTAGCATACAATTTAGACTCATATTTTCTCTGTGGTGACAGAGATTTCCCTTTAGAGTCTGCATTACATTTTTCTAAAAATGGAAATTAACAACCCTGCAATAGAGTCTCATAAAACTGGAAATTACTATTCTTTTTTCACCTCATTCCCATGGACAAAGCCTTTCTCGTCCATCTTGTTTGCAAAAAGAAAATCAAACATGCTTTTACCAACTAATAACTTTTATGCACCCTTTCTTATTTACAACAGCAATGGCTTTATGACTGTGATTGTGTTCTGTTCTCCGTTTGACAGACCAAAGGTTAAACTGAAAACATTCTTGATTACTTGACACTGGCTGAAGACCTCACTGAAAGGGTCAGCAAAATATACTGACCTTTCACCTTCTCCAAAAGTTAATGTTTATGCCCTCTCTCCCTTTCACTGTTCTTAACTGAGAGCACCAGTCACTGAGATCTGCTGACCTCAAGCTTAGATGTAGTTGAGCTACCCCATTCCCAGCTCTCAATGCTCAGGGGCGGGACAGATGCCCGAGATCCCAAAAGAATGAATAAAAGGAAGAACATCAAAATCACAGATCATATTTGGTCAAACAGAAATCAAGATTTCAATGTCTTTTTCCCCAGTTATTGTGAAACTTTGAGTTGTCATTTTACTTGGAATCCCCTTAAAATTAAAAAAAAAAAAATTCTTGTGGTGGCAGGTGGTCAGTTTCACTTTATCTTTCATTAAGAACAGGGAGGAGAATAATGATGTTGTTATGGACTATCATTAGTCTCTATCTATTTCCCCTTTTGGTTATAAACTACGATTGAACTTACTCAGCTAGATAGCCACAGTAAAAGAAGGAGCACTTTGATTTGTTCCTCATTTCTTAAGGAAGTTAGCATATTTCTGTAGGGATTCAAGACTGTCTGCTGTTTATCCCTTGAAACAAAATTACTATCTACTGGATTATACCGGAACCCGATAGCTTTAGCGCATGGATTCTTAACCCGGGCTAATTTTCCCATTTAAAGGGCAGTTGGCAATATCAGGAGACATTTTTTTTTTTTTTTTTGTCTTTTGTCTTTTCAAGGCTGCACCCGTGGCATATGGAGGGTCCAACTGGAGGTATAGTTCCCGGTCAATACCACGGCCACAGCAACGTGGGATCCAAGCCGTGTCTGTGCGCTACACCACAGCTCACAGCCACGCTGGATCCTTAATCCACTGAGCAAGGCCAGGGACTGAATCTGCATCTTCATGGATATTAGTCGGGTTCGTTAACCACTGAGCCACAACGGGAACTCCTTAGGAGACATTTTTGATTATCACAAGCTGGGCCTCCTGGCATCTAATAGGTAGATGGCTACTGAACATCCTTCCGTGCACAGGAAATCTTACACTACACAGATTATCCAACCACAAATATCAATAATGTTGAGGCTCAGGAAATTAGCCAACAGATCTATGATACCTGGAAAGAATCCTGCATGTTCCCTCTTGCGTACTTTATGATGTCATTCCAGTCCTAATCCCCCATTACCCTCCTCTCTCTCCTTCCCAACTATGATTTCTTCTCTTTTCTCCAGATACAACACAAGATCTACTGCCAAACTTGTGTGGAGTTCTTAGGCTGCCTGGATTCCCCCATAGAGCTGCAGTTCCAAAAAGACTTTTCCTTTTTTTTCTTTCATGACAGAATCTTTGCAAATAGATTTATTTTTATTGAATATTGATGAACTGGTTATTTGTAATTGCTTGTCATTGAACTAGATTGAGGCACACTGAACTTCTTTGCTGTAAAAAGAGGACTTACATTTTTTCAACAGCCAAATAAATCTGCATTTAATGTTCATATTCATGTGTGTAGAGTGGGGATGGCTATTAAAAGAGAAATAGCTCTACCAAAGGAAAAAAAAATGAAGAAAGAAAAGAGGAGTGAATATGATTTCTGTATTCCACCCCACATTTCTTGAATAGAACTTTAGCAAATTTCTTGCTAATTTATAGAGCTTCTTCATGGGCATAAAGGCAGATATGCTTCAATTTCTTTGTTGATGATCTAGTTTACAAAACCGTAGGATGTTAGCAACAAAATGCATTGATGACCACCTAGTCCAGCTTCATCAGTTGAAGATACGGAAGCCCAGAGCAATTAATAATTAAAACAGAATTAAGTATTGCATACCCTGTGCCAGTAATTGTTCTATGAGGTGGGTGCTACTATAATACCTCTTTAATAGATCAAGAAACTGAGACAGAGAGAGGTTAAATAACTTGTTGAAAACTGTAAAGCTGATCAGTGGTAGAACTGTGCTTCTAACTTAGGCCATTGAGCTCCAGTGTTTATGCTTTGAAACTCTGTAATACATTGCTGTCCCATTGAAATTTTGCTCATGGTCACACAGCAATTTAGAAAGAAAACTAGAAGAGCAATTTATATATTCTCTCCCCAGATCTACTGTTCATACTACTCTGCACTGCTATCTCCATTTATTAGAATAATTCTCTGTAGAAATAGAATGAACATTTTTTTTCCAAAGGGAGAAAAGACATACAGAATCAAACTTCTGGTTGTACAACAAAGTATATTTACACTGATTGGATTAATCCCGGAAACAGTTGATTACCAAAGTAGCTTATAAAGGATAGTTATTTTAATTGAACAACTTTTTACTAATTATGTTTTCTCTGACCTATGTCTTAAGAATTAATTATTTGGCATATACAAAGTTAAGAAAGATAAGCGTGTCTCTAAAATGCCAAATTTCTAGATTAAAATTGACAAATATATTCATTCCTTAAGAGTATGAGGTAATTCAGTGTCTTACAGATAAGACATGCAGAATACTGACTCAAAGTGTTTTTATTTGTGTCTGTTGAATAATACAACTCAAAAACTCTTTATTTTTAATCAATGAATTTTATTACATTTATTGTTGTACAATGATCATCACAACCCACTTTTACAGCATTTCCATCCCAAACCCCCAGTCCATCCCCCACCCCTCAACCTGTCTCATTTGGAAACCATAAGTTTTTCAAAGTCTATGAGTCAGTATCTCCTCTGAAAAGAAGTTCATTGTGTCTATTTTTTAGGTTCCACATGTAAGTGATAACATTTGATGTTGGTGTTTCATTGTTCTGACTAACTTCACTTAGCATGATAATTTCTAGTTCCATCCATTTTGCTGCAAATAGCATTCTTTCCTTTTAAAGGATAAGTAATATTCCATTGTGTACATGTACCACATTTTCTTTATCCACTTCTCTGTCGATGGACATTTAGGTTGTTTCTCTGTCTTGGCTATTGTATATATTGCTGCAATGAACATTGGAGTACATGTGTCTTTTTGAGTCATAGTTTTCTCTGGATAGATGCCCAAGAATGGGAAAAACTCTTTGATTTGTAAAATTTAACTATTGTCATACCTTTTGAGATGTTCCTCTTAGGTAATTCTTAAAATTTTCTTAGACCACTCAATCCTACAGTTTTTTTTAAATTAAAAAAAAAAACATTTCCTAAGGTCAAGAGACTTATTAGCAAACTATAAAATTTACAAACTATAATGATTTTTTTAAAATAATATGCTTTAATACGCCTACTCCCCATGTTTTTGATAACCCAATTTGGGAAATACTAGCATAATATAGAACATGAACATCATGGAGTGAGAAGATTCTTGTAAGAGGAACACTGTGGGAGACTGATTTGCTTCATCCTTCTACTCGATAAAGGAGGCCCATCCCAGACCTCCTGACAGGTGGACTGGATCCACCTCAGCATTCTTGGGGACAGCCCAGACTGGGACAGTGAGGCATCCTGTCACATTACCAACCCCTTAAACCATCCTTAAATTGAAACTGGACATGGCCCTGTGGGGCTCCTGGGCACAAAAGCCTTTCTGTGTCCCCATTTCTTGTTCCTAGGAAATGGGCCTCATTCAGCCCCCATCCCTGAGTTCCTAGGGAAGGTTCAGAGATTGCTGATCAGGGAAGGGAGTCAAGCAACAATAGTACAGCCTTGGGGCACTCTCCTGGTTCCCTCTCAAGGAATACACATAATATAGGCATTTTATACACCTAAGAGAAAAGTTATATTCCTTATGCTTCTTTTAGAAATGAATACTTTAAAATGGAACAGCTTAGAGTCCTTCCTTGTGGCTTAACTGTACCCTAAACACAATCACCCATAAGCTAAAGATTAGGCACCCTGAGCATAATTGCCTGTGGGTTAAAGATGATTAGCACATGATGCTTTTCAGGAACTTTCCCAGTTTGTTCTAATCTCTGATCAAGATACCCTTTTCAGGAGTTCCCGTCATGGCTCAGTGGTTAATGAATCCGACTAGGAACCATGAGGTTGCGGGTTCGATCCCTGGCCTTGCTCAGTGGGTTAAGGATCCGGTGTTGCCGTGAGCTGTGGTGTAGGTTGCAGAGGCGGCTCGGATCCTGCGTCACTGTCGCTGTGGCGAAGGCCGGTGGCTACAGCTCCTGTTAGACCCCTAGCCTGGGGACATCCATATGTTGCGGGTGTGGCCCTAGAGAAGGCAAAAAAAAAAATTTTTTTTTAAATGCCCTTTTCACAAGTACTGCTATTCTAGGCAATAACCCAAAAGACCACCATCGTGATCATACTGAGATCTCCTGACTCCAGCTTTGATGACTATGATTCCCACAAAGAAAGAAGAATGCATGTTTGTCCCAATTCTGATTCCTATCTGAAAACCTGTTTTTTTCCTTTTTACTACAAAACTCCTCAAAATCCTTTCCAAGGGGCGGGGGGAGTGCACTGTCTTTAAGGCATTAGTCTGCTGTGACCCTCCTTTGCCTGGCAAAGCAATAAAGCTATTTTTTTCTCTTTTACCCAAAACTCTGTCTCTGTGTTTCATTTCAGCACTGGCAGGCAGGGCTGAATTCCAGCAATAAGATGACCTCCATAATCTGACCAAATCCAAATGTATCCATTCACACCATGATAGTTAATTCAAGCCCTTATTTTCCTAACCCTTGATATACAAAATGAGAGATACCCTTTATCAATGAAATCAACCCAGATCTATCAGATCTCTCTCCTCCTTAGTGATCTACCACCTATTTTAATATTGGATTGGATTTTCCAAATTATTTTACTCTGATTATTCTATATGCTAATTCATTTTCCTCCGAGTCTCACATATAATTCCTCTGCAAGTTTATAAAGAGTGTTGAGCAAGGTTGAAAAGATATATGACTGTTTATCACTTCAGCCCAACACTAAGTACACAACAAATATTTAACATATTCTGTCCAAGCAAACCAAGTAGGTATGCTCAGAAGAGGAGCTAACCAGGATTTTCTACTGTGGGTCAGTGGTTTGAGAACCTGGCATAGTGTCTGTGAGGATGCAGGTTTGATCCCTGGCCTCCCTCAGTGGGTTAAGGATCCAGCATTGCCACAAGTTGCGGTGTAGGCTACACATGCAGCTTGGATCTGATTCAACCCCTAGCTCAGGAACTTCCATAGGCCACAATTGAGGCCAAAAAAAATTTTATATTTTAGATTAACCATGTCATTTTAATAAGGAGAACTCCAGGTATTTTTTTCTTTTTAACAATATCACAAGATTTTTATAAATTCCTTGATCAAAAAGAATCTTAGAAGCAAGAGGGTAGAAAATTGCAGCTATCACAGAAATTTAACCAGAAAGAGCTTAGGTGATTTGAAATGATAAATAAATTTCTTTGATCATTTTCAAACAACCAAAAGGCCATGAAAAGGAAAACAAGAGATTGATTTGCATTCATTCTTGCTTGCTTGATAACTGAAATGTCACAAAATTATTTTTATGTCCTTTCTCCTCTCTCTGCCATCATCTAGTCCCCTATCAATGTATTTATTCCTTTTTTATTTTGGTTAGGATTTAGATAGATTTTGGCTGAAATCCTTTTATTCAGTTTCATCTTTGTATTTTGAGTCTCATCTCTTATATAAGTGATAAAAGCAACTAAGATTGCTGAGTAATTGAACCAGTTTTTGTTTGTTTGTTTGTTTGTTTTTTTGCCTTATCTAGGGCTGCACCCGTGGCATATAGAGATTCCCAGGCTAGGGGTCTAACAGGAGCTGTAGCTGCTGGCCTACACCTCAGCCACAGCAACGCGGGATCCACAGCTCATGATAAGGCTGGGTCCTTAACCAACTGAGCAAGGCCAGGGATCGAACCCGCAACCTCATGTTTCCTAGTCGGATTTGTTAGCCACTGAGCCATGATGGAACTCCCAATTGAACCATTTTTGAAAGGACAGCAAAATTCTTCTGGTCCCATTTGCTCTAAAACTTGTATGAGCATTAGGACATAAAAATTTACTGGGAACAAATATTTCTAGGAGAGAATTTTCATGAAACAAGGATCTGCTCTTTATCCCCCAGAGATGCATTTAACACAGTGGTTTATTATAAAGACCAGGGCCAAAAATTGTCTGGCTTTGACTCTCTACCACTATGTCTTAAGCAAATAACTAAACTTCTCTGAACCTCAAGGAACCTACCATCTTGGTGGCTATTAAAATTAGATTCAATAAACCCTGCCCCACCCCCACAGCTACATAACCCCTCAAGCAGCAAGGTTCTTAAAAATGTAGGGCATGAAAGGAAAGCTTACATTATTTTTAATAAACACTTGCATAATCATATGTCAGGTAATGCTCTAGGAACTTTGTAAATGTCACCTCAGGTAATCTTCATAAAAATCCTGTGACAAATGTCTTTTACAGTCCACATTTTACAAGTAAGGAAACTTGGGCTCAGATAAGTCAACAGCAGGCCTGGGATCCAGCTTAGACAGTCTTACTACAGAGGATATTTTACTTCACCAATGGCCAAAGAAATTTGAAAAACACTGGTTTAAACAGCTAAATACATTTGCCTACAAAGATACAAATATGCTAACATGCATTGGTGAATCTCTAAGAAATATATTTAGTAATTGGGGTTTCCCTTAAGGTTTGACTGAAGAAATTGAAAATATATATATATATTTATATATATATATATATACTTTCCAGAATACTCTCATGGGAATTATACTCCTTGAAAAAGTCTCAGGGAGAAAGGAAGAAAAATAAATAAATAGATTAAATCATAATTCTGTCTTCCATAAAAGATTTCAGTAACAGATTAGAAAAGAAAATAACTATAAATGACTTAATTTCAAAGATGCTAAATGCCAGTTTTAGGCAATTTATTCTAAAAGAAATCAAAAGATTTAAGGTAAAGAATTCAGATTTCTTTTTTCAAAATGTTCAAAATACCTATAGGAAAAGCACTTCTCTTAGCCTTGATGAGTGCAACTTTAAACAGCTGTCTAATTCAACTTATTTGGGATTCCACAGCACAATTTGTAATTCTGAACACTGTTATCCACTCTGAATAATTGTTTCCCTCCCACCTAACTCCCTTTAGAATGTCAGTTGAAAGAGATATTTCTACTTCCTGTTGTAAACCATTTTAGTTATTGTCCTTATTAGGCAATTGATCCATTAACTTTCAAAAGTGATACATTTCCACACTGGATAAAATATTTGCTTTTATATAATCCCATTAAGAGATCTCTGGAGCCTTCTGAATGATATAATCTACATGAATACTGATGTATCCAAGGGCTACTAAGGCTTAGCTGGGGAAATAACAGACAACACATCATTATAATTACAAACAGGTTCCTAATCCTTCAACATTTACAAAGTGGCTTCTCAAATTTGATCCTCAATCTTTGCTAAATAGAAGAGGTATCAATGTCCTCATCTTGCAGATGAGAAATTTGAGATCCAGAAAATAAGGTAGTTTCAAAATTCAGACAAATAAAAGTCAGTAAAAATTGGATTTGTTTTTATTCTAAATTTCTTACACTTAGTGTTGCTTCATGATTTGTATAAAAAATTGAATTATAATTTAGAATAATATCCTTTTCATTTTAAGAGAAGGTTGTTTCCAAATATATAAATAATGCAAAAAGTATTAATATAAAATGGATAATAATATTTCACATACCTTATTACTTTTCTATGTTGATTTTTAAATAAATAGACTGGGATGAGTAGAGGCTTTCCAAATTTTCTGTCTAAAATGACCAGTGGGTTCTAGCACTTCTGACAGGGTTTGTACCTTTGTTTGAGTAAAACAAATGTTTCTCGCCTGGATTCATATGTCTGAATTCCTAATACAAACAGGAAGGAAGGAAGGAAAGAAGGACAGAAGGAAGGAAGGAAGGGAGAGAGGGAGAGAGGATCTAGGAATGTAGAGTCCTAGCCTTGTACTAAAATGGGAAATGCATTAACTCTGTCCCCATTTCCTACTTCTTTCTCCCAGTCTGCCCACTCATCCTTCAAACTCCAGTCATACACTGTGTAAACCTTCCTCACACGAGTTTTGTTCCTGGCCATGTAAACTTAGCTTAATAGCTCAGAGCTTAGAGAATCAGTTTTACTATGCTATCTTTGTGTACACTCTCTTGGCTCCATATGTGATGTTCAGTACAAAAGAAGTCATTTTTGTGCCAGGGATGTTGGTAGCTATTAGTAAAATAGACTATACTTCAGGGAATTTAGAGGAAAGGGCACTCAAGGACTTGGGACAACACAATCCATAATCTTTGAACATGCTCCTGGCAAGTTGCTTGATTTTGCTGCCATGGCAGGTCATACAATATTTTCTCATTAAGTGTAGTTTTCACAAGATACTTGATTACTTTTAGTAGATAATGAGAGTGGCAAGCAGTACTTTCAAGTTATATTCCCTAGATCAATCATACTCTGTCTCTATTATGTGTCAATTTAAAATAAAATAAAAATATCTAATTACGTCCAACAGGATAGGTAGTACAAGTTAGTCAGGTGATCATCAAAAAAGGATTCAAAAATACAAACTAGCTTGAGAAAGAGTAAATAAAGGTCTTGTTTCAATTTCAAATGTTGATTTCTTCCTTTCTTCTTTTCTCGCTTTCTTGCTTGCTTGCTTGCTTGCTTTCTGCCATGCCCACAGCATGCACAAGTTCCTAGGCCAGGGATCAAACCCATGCCACAGCAGTGACGATGCTGGATCTTTAACTGCTAAGCCACCAGGGAACTCTGAAATGTTGATTTCTTGACATCACATTGCTTCTCCCCTTAAAACTTAAGGGGTAAGAGTGTACAGAATCTCTGGAGAACCCAATAAATTTCAATATTGCTGGAATAAAAAGATGAATGTGGGGGCAATATTGCTGCAGTGGGTTGAAGCTGGAGTGAGAGTTGAAGTGGGAATGAAGAAATGCATCCAGAGTACACATGTTCAAGAGTTTGGACGTATCATAAGGGCAATGATCTCATTTGCACCGTATAAAGAGGGAACAATTGAGGACAGGGGAATTGAATTAAATTACCAAACAGAGTCTGAAATATCAGGGAAGAGGTGGAAGCAATAATCCAGAAAAGTGATGATGATGGGATGAAGGAGGGATGGGTGGCGACACTATGAATGGAGAGAAACAGATTTGATGGCTCTTTGGCACACTGGAAGGCTAGGAGGTTGTGGTCATCCCTGTGATCCTGCCTGGAGAAGGTCCAAGGCACAAAGGTTTGTGATGGGTTATGAGAGTAAATGGCTAAACTAGAATGGGGAAACTTACGCATTTCTAGATGAAAATGTCAAGAAATTGAGGTTCAAGATATTGGTGGTAAAACAGAAGCCATCCAAAATGGTAGAAGGGCCTGGTGAGAAGATTACCAGTCACATGTTGTTTTGTTTTTTATTTTTTTGTTTGTTTTTTGTTTTGTTTTTTTTTGTTTTTTTTTTATTTTTATTTTTGCATTATAGCTGGTTTACAGATTTCTGTCAGGTTTTCCAACTGCACCATGTGGTGACCCGATTACATGTACATATATGGATTTGTCACATGTAATTAGATATAGTTCCCCGTGCATTACAGTTGGAGCTCCTTGCTATTCCATCATTAAAGCAGTAGTTATCCCCACTCCC
>PVHT021183608.1:5003890-5032828 GCA_004024745.2 Catagonus wagneri
AGGTTCCCAGGCTAGGGGTCTAACAGGAGCTGTAGCCGCCGGCCTTCGCCACAGCCACAGCAACGCGGGATCCGAGCCGCGTCTGCAACCTACACCACAGCTCACGGCAACGCCGGATCCTTAACCCACTGAGCAAGGCCAGGGATCGAACCCGCAACCTCATGGTTCCTAGTCGGATTCGTTAACCACTGAGCCACAACGAAAACTCCCAGCTTCAGCTCTTACTTTCTGCAAATCATACCTCTCACAGCATTAAATACTCTTTTAAAAACATGAATGATTATAATAAGATCCAGGTTAGATTGCAAAAGTTTTCCCTAACCATTAAAAGTTGGAATCTCTTTTTCCATCCCTTGAATTTGGTCTGGTTACGTGACTTTCACTAGCCAACAGAACATTAGAAAGCATACTAATAGCAGAGTTTTGGAAACCTCTTGCACTTTTGAGGTTGCTTTTCATAGGTGTTGTGGGACAGGACTTCCACCACCATGTGAGAAAGCTCAGTTTAGTCTGTTGGAAGGTAAAGTTACCTTGAAGACCGGCACAAGCCATCCCAGTGCAGACCTACACCCACCAGTCTCTAGACAATATAGCAACTAACCAAACATGCATGGTTAATACCAGCTGAGAGACCGGGAAAAAAAAAAAAAATTTCCCTACTGAGACCAACCCAAATTGCCAACCCTGAGTTGTAAGCTAATTAAATAATTTTTTGATCCCACTAAGTTGTGGGATGGTTTATTTCTCATTAAAAGCTTAACGGTATAGTTCTCTTAATTAAAACTTATCAACCACTTCCCATTTACCCTTTAAAGTACATTGCAGGGGTTCCCATTGTGACTCAGTGGGTTAAGGACCTGACATTGTATCTAGGGGATGAGGGTCCTTAACCCACTTGGTAGGTTAAGGATCCGGCGTTGCTGCGTTGCTGCAAGCTGCAGTGTAGGTCGAAGATGCAGCTTAGATCCAGTGCTGCTGTGGCTGTGGTATAAGCTGCAGCTGTAGCTCCAATTTGACCCCTGGCCCAAGTACTTCCATATGCCTCAGGAAGAGCCATAAAAAGAAAAAAAAATACATTGCAGGCTTTTGGAGGAAGAGAAGACAGAGCACAGAGATGAAAAAGTACTCAAAGAAATAATGGCTGAAAAAAACCCCAAGTTTGGCAACATATGTAAACCTAAAGATTCAAGAAGAGGGGCAAACCCCAAATGGAATAAAACCCTAGGACTTCTACGCAATGAAACATCCCAGTCAAACTTCTGAAAATGAAAGACAAAGAAAGTCTTAAAAGCAGCAAAAAAAGAAATGACATGTTACCGATAGAGGGAGTAGTTTTGAGTGAGAGAGGATTTTCATGAGGAAACACAGAAGTCAGAGGGATGTGGCCTACCATTTTTCAAGTCTGAAAGAGAAATGGCAGCCCAGAGTTCTATGTCCAGTGGAGTGCATCCTCTAGGAGTGAGGGTAAAAATCAAGGCGTTCTTAGATGATGGTAAATTAAAATAATCTTTCACCAGCAGACCTACCCTAAAAGAATGGATGAAGAAGACTCTCTAAACAGAAGAGAAACAAGTGAAGGAATTTTGGAACATCAAAGGGAAAAAATACAACACAGTAAGCAAATATATGGCTAAATATTCTTCTCATCTTGAGCCTTTTAAATTATGTTTTAAAGGTGACACAAAAATTAAAAGTTTTTTTTGATATGATTCTAAAAGTATATAGAGGAACTGCATTCATTTATTAAATATAAACAGAAATTTATGTAAAATATAAATACAGCATAAATTATTTACTGTAATAAATACTATTATACATATTATACATGTAGGTTGGTAAGGAGGCAGGGAGATGAGGTGTCTATACTTTATTTGAACGGGTAAAACACACCTCTTTTGGACTATGATAGGTTATGTACACATAATGTAATACACAGAGCAAGCACTAAGAAAGCTATACAAAGAGATACACTCAAAGACACTATAGATAAATCAAAGTGATATTCTAAAATGTGTTCATGTAAACCACAAGGAGGAAGGAAAATTAAAACAGAGAAATGAAAAGGGTTTTTTCCAACAAACGGTATCGGAGTGACTAGACATCTATAGGCAGAAAAAAATAAACCTTGACTTAAGTCTCTCATGTCATACAAAAATTGACTCAGTGTGAATCATGGACTTAAATGGAAAATGTAAACGTTAAATGAAGGAAAAAAACAATTCAGTGTCTATGGCTAGGCAAAAGTTCTTAGACTTGACCCTAAAAGCATGATCCATCAAAGGAAAAATTAACGTTAAATCTACTCTAACATTAAATGTTCAGCTTTGTGAAAGATTCTTTTAAGAGACTGAAAAGCCAAGATATGGACTAGGAGAAAAAAAATTGCAAACCACATGTATCTAGAACAACCAAAAAACTCTTAAGGTATAACATTAAGATAAGCAAACCTAATTAAAAATGGACAAAAGACACAAATAGATATTTCATGCATAGAGAATAGAAAGGTTGAAAAATAAGCCCATGAAAAGATGTTTAACATCATCAGCCACTTGGAAGATGCCAATTATAAGCACAATGAGTTATCTCTACACACCTATCAGAAGGGCTAAAATAAAAATCAATGACAATGCCAAAACATTGGAGAAGATGTGGAGAAACTGGATCACTCATATACCATTGAAGGGAATGTAAAATAATTCACCTGCTCTGGAAAGTGATGTGGTAGTCCTAAAAAAAAAAGTGCATTGAAATTCTTCTATACCAAGGAAGAATATTTGGCCATAAAAAAGGAATAAACTATTGATACATGCAAAAAACTTGCATTAATATCAAGGAAATTATGCAGACTATGAAAAGACGATCACTATTCTATGAAAAGCATAAGTAATTCATATGCTGTATCACTCCATTTACATAGCATTTTCAAGATCACTGAATCCTAACCACTAGACCACAAGGGACACAGCATTTTTGAAATGTCAACGTTTTAAAAATGGAGACCAGAGTAGTGATTGCCAGAGACCTTAAGGGGTGGGGCTGGAAGGAAGTGGGAGTGGCTAAAGAAGGCAAGATGAGAAATCTTTGCAATGAAAATGCTCTGTTTCTTTACTGTATCAATATCCATATTGTGGTTGTGATACTGTACTACAGTTACTCAAGATTCTACAGTTTTAGAAAACCAGGAAAAGGATAAGTGGGATCTCTGTATTATTTTTTACAACTGCATGTGAATCTGTAATTAAAGTTTCATTTGAAAAACATTTTTAGGAAAGCCCAACTCCATGGAGTTCTCACATTATGGCTTTACATGTCACACTGAATTTCAGCTTCTTAGCGTTTCGCACACTGCAGTTCTGTGATTTACTATTATAATTATGGTCTTCCACAATGGATAGTAAGCTCTATGAGGGTAGTAACTATAAATACTCTGCCTATCCTTGTACTTTCAGTGTTCTGCCTGATGCCTAGAAGGTAGGTATGTATTTTCACTTTATGCATAAAATAAATAAATATTTATTCTTTGGTTATCAACTGCCATTTAATCAATTTATGAAGTCATTAATTTCATTGTCTTACTCCCCTATTCAAAAACTTCTCTTTGGTGTTTCCGTCGTGGCTCAGTGGTTAACGAATCTGACTAGGAACCATGAGGTTGCGGGTTCGATCCCTGGCTTTGCTCAGTGGGTTAAGGATCTGGCGTTGCCGTGAGCTGTGGTGTAGGTTGCAGAGGCGGCTCGGATCCCGCGTTGCTGTGGCTGTGGCGAAGGCCGGCAGCTACAGCTCCTGTTAGACCCCTAGCCTGGGAACCTCCATATGCTGCGGGTGCAGCCCTAGATAAGGCAAAAACAACAACAACAACAACAAAAAAAAAACACCTCTCTTTGTTTCCTGATAATGGTCAGACTCTGACTAATCCAATGCAATAGCAATCTTTCTCTTTCAGCGGCCTACCAGCCCTGTTCTGACACAGTTATCCTTCCTACTATGATTTCAAATGCAATTTTGGTCTTAGTGCCTTTTGCACAGTTTTTTTTTCCCTCTTTCTGAAATGATCATAAACCTCCAATCTATTTATGCAAATCCTCCAATCCTTTAAGGCTCAGAACAAATCCCACCTCATCCACAAGACCAGCTTCCATTGATCTCTTCCTCAGAGAATTCTGCTACATCGTTATGTGAGTTAACATTAGGTAGTATCTTCCCCTGCTTTCCCGGCTTATCAGCTGTCTGTCTCTTCAGGATGACTATGTGGAGAGTTTATGAATAACTAGGGAGAGTGCTCATGTCTGAGGATAATGACACATCATTTCAAATAGCTAACTAAGAAGGAAGTTTTATTCCTAGCTCAAGGCTTTCCCAATCAGCAACAGGTTTCAAGTAAGAACTGGTTTTGCAGCCTTTATCACCAGAAGATATGAGGAGGGGGTTGTGGGTGTTAGAGGTGTAGGGAGGCAGAGGTTTGGCCAGGAGACCCTGTAGTTTATCTTCTTTCCCTCCTTTGTGGAGGGCTATGCTTAGAAGAAAGTTTAATATATTACCCTGTAAATTCATGACAAGAGAATCTCCTTTGTAGTTTGAGGATAATTTCTGAAGAAAAGGCATGGTCCCAATTTTTAATCAATGGCTCTCTCTTTCTTCCTTCCTTCCTTCCTTTCTTCCTTCCTTCCTTTCCTCCTTCCTTCCTTCCTTCCTTCCTTTCTTCCTTTCTTTCTTTCTTTCTTTCTTTTTCTTTCTTTTTTTCTCTCTTTCTTTCTTTCCTCCTTCCTTCTAATGTTAAATGTTCAGCTTTGTGCCAGGGCCAGGGATCGAACTTTCCTCCCAGGGCACCAGAGATGCTGCCGATCCCGTTGCAGCACAGCAGGAATGCCTCACTTGTGTCTTGACATACACATGACCCGCAGGGAATTCCAGGAACACCAGGGGTAGAGAGAAGTAATGTGGAGCACACCCCAGGTGGCATGATGGATTAGTTATCCATCAAACTTCTCTGAAACTTAGCATTGATAAAAACACATTTGCTATCCTAGTTTCCATAGTTCAAATACCCAGACATGCCTAGCTAACTAGGTATCTCTGGGTCAGCGTTTCTCCTGAGGTGACTCAGGCGGTCAGCTAGCCTGGTGATCTCTACTGAAGATCTGTGATCCATTTCCAAGCTTGTGCAGTGGGATCTGTTTGTTGTGGACTCTTGGAATGAGGGAAATCCCTGCAGGTCCTACATCTTCACTGACTGCTGACCTGAGTCTTCCTTCAGTTCCTGGACATAGGAGTATTTCCATAGGACTGTCACCCAGCATTGCACCTGACTTCCCATAGTGTAAGCAGTCCAAAAAAGAGAGAAGAGAGAGAGAGAGAGAGATTGAGAGATAAAGAGTATGTCCCAACCCCACACCCACCATTCTTAGAAACTTCTTATCATATGGGAACCCTAGCTGGGATGATTTCTCATAAGTTCACAGAGGACAATGGAGAGTAGCCAGCACTTGAACCAGTTTGCTGCTCACACAAGAGTTCGTCAGGCGAGGAGAATCTATGGCATTTTGCAGAGACTCCCCTGTGCTGGAGGGTACAGTGGCTGCCCACATGAGTGCTTAAGAGCTGTGAAATGTTCTGCAAGATGGTCTGTATTATTTGCCATCAGCACCAGAGGCAATACAGGGAGACATGAGAACACCAGATGCCCGAAGCCATAGAGAAATGACAATGAAGAAACCACTCAACTTCACGTTCCCTCAACCACAGTGGCAGATGCCTCTTTCTCCCTGTTTTCCTTGTTCAGACAAAAGAAAAAAACAAGAAAAGAAAAAAAAAACAAGTGTGGAGAATCGGGAAGGAGACTCAGAACAAAAACCTGGAACTGTGAACAATGACTGAGAGTATGAGACCACTTGAACTTGATTGACTATTTCCTGGGAGAATCTGACATTTTATTACCCAGGATAGAATAAAAGTTATTGGTTTGGATTGAATTTAGGTTGGTCTAAAACTAATTGCTTTTTGGCTGAGCAGTAAAGGAGGCATGAGAATATTCAGGTTATTGAAATAAAGTAAGTTTTTTGATCTTTCAAATTCACTGGAGTGACTATTCCATCATAGCACACCATTCTGGCACTTAATTTATTGCACTACGGCTTAACTTGGTTAATTACCTGTATATACCTTATCCCCAGGTTGAACTTATGGAGGCTGGGAGTGCAAAATAATTTCATATGTTTTCTTTCTTTCTTCTGTAGCATGATACATACATACATATTACAGTCTGATGAAGGTTATTGTCAGAAGTGAGTAAAAGCGGTTTTTTTGGTCCTACTCTATAGGATATGGAACTATATCCATTCTCTTGGGATAGAACATGATGAAAGATAGTATGAGAAAAAGAATGTATATACATATATATGTGTGTATGTGTGTGTGTGAGTGACTGGGTCACTATTGCTGTACAGCAGAAACTGACACAACACTGTAAAACAACTACAATAAAAATAAAATTTAAAAAAACTAACATAAATTAGTTGACATCTCTCTCCATTCTCTCTACTTGGGGTGGGTTCATATCACCCTAAGAGCAGTGAGGGCCATGGGGATCAGTTCAAGCAAAAATCGTCACATTTACTAGTAACTCATGCCAAGCCATGAAAGCTATTAGATGATCATGTCCTACATTTTTTAGTCTAGAAATTATTAGTTATTTATTGTTGTATAACCAATTAGAAGCTTAAACAGTATGTATCATTGTAAGTGTAAAGTAAATAAATGTTTATTATTGAACAGTATCTATGAGTCAGGGCTCAGGATGTGGCTTAGCCTAATGCCCCTGGCTCAGGGTTTCCCATGAGGTTACAGCTGAGCTGATGGCCGGACCTATGGGCTCAGACAAAGGCTCATTTCGAGATGGAAGGATTTGCTTCCAGTTTCACTCATGTGGTTATCGATGGGTCTCGGCCCCTCACCCCAGGACTGCCTCAAAACATGGCAGCCAGGTTCCCCCCCAGGTGAAGTGACCCGAGAGAGAGATTTAGAAAGCATGCCCAGACAGTAGCTATAGCACTTTCATAACCTGATCTCAGAAGTGGCATCCGTCACACAAATTCTGCCATATTCTATTCATTAGAAGCAAGTTAATAAATACCCAAGGGCATGAATATCAGGAGGCAGAATAATTGGGAACCACCTTAAAGGCTGCTCATCACAAATTTCTTCCAGGAAATGGTGCCCACAGTGCAACAAGTTAGAAAAATTTGATGATTATTTGGTTTTACTCTGGTCACAAACATGTAACAGGGAGAAAGAACCAGCTAATACTATAACCACGGAAGTCTTTAGTGATTTTCTACATGTTCTCACATTTTGTATTCAACTCAAAGCCCTTCTGTCTTCTCTGAAAATGAACTTCTAATATCATCTGCTGTGTCACCTCTACACACTCACATTGTGGATTTTCTTATTGTAATTGCACTAATAAAGCCAAGAATGACAAACACTGATGTTAAGTCTCCTATGGACCAAATGCCTGCCTAAGCACCTTATATTTTCAACTATTCTTCACCACAACTCCATGAGAGAGGCACACATATTTTCTAAAGGAGGAAAATAAGGCACAGAGATGTTAAGGATCTTGTTCAAAAATCACAGAATCAGTAAGTTTCAGAGCTTGTTTGGGGACCAAGAAGATGCCTCTAAACCACTTTAATTCTTCTGCTATAACAGAAGGGGACTCTCCATTTGAGGCAACTGAGAGAGGAAGCTGCAGGTGGATCTCAGCCAGGCTCTCTGTTCTGGTTGGTTAAATTTAAACAGTTTTCTTGACTTACCTCCAGTCTTTGGATACGAGGACAAAATTATTCAACAAGTTTCTCATCAATTCTTCTCTATCTTAAGACTTCTTCCCAGGGTGACCATCTGTTACTTTGTTGGTCTAGCATCCACCTCATTTCTTCCACAACCACACCCCAATTTCCCTGCATTCGGTCCACATGGTTTAGTGGATTTCATTGCCTTCAAAAGTGTCTTCATCATCCAGGAGAGCCAATCTTATAGTAGACACTCCTGGACACAGTGGATTATTCAAGGTTGGAGATGTGACACAAGCCACCTGATATCATTTCAGGAATCTGTGGCAACTATAGAGGAATAAATGCTTTTTCTACATTTTCCGTATATTTTTCAAGTATAAAGAGGGAAATCCAAAGTTGTTCTTTCTGTTTATAGGGAGGCTGCCTGAGGATGAAGCCAAAAAGAGAGAAAAAAACATTAACTGAGAGGTAAACAGTGAAATTCATCATCCTGTGGTATTTGAGCACTAGATCAGGACTCAGTGGGAAACCTTGCCCCTAAAGTCAATACGTTCTCCTTTATGCATGTTTTCTTAATTAATTTCTATACCCGGCCATAATTAATAAATTTGTTGAAGAAGATAAACTTTCCAAAATCTAAGAATTCATTAGATTCCTGTTCTATTAATATACACAGAATAGTTCCAAGCATTCATAATACATATTTTTTTTTGTCCTTTTGGGGCCACACTCGCAGGATATGGAGGTTCCCAGGCTAGAGCTCGAATAGGAGCTATGGCCACTGACCTACACCACAGCCACAGCAATGCCAGATTGGAGCCGCACCTGTTACCTACACCAGAGCTCATGGCAATGCCAGATCCTTAACCCACCGAGCGAGGCCAGGGATTGAACCTGCATCCTTGTTCAACTGGATGCTAACCAGTTTCATTTCCGCTGAGCCATGAGGGGAACTCCCATAATTCATAATTATAACCTATGGCCTCTCTTACTAAATATGTACTAATTATTCAACATGACAAACATTCTTCCTCTAAACAATAAATTTTTTCTTTCCAATACTCCCACCGGTCTCCCATCTGTTACGTGTGATATTCTAACCATCTTCTATCCCTTTAAGAAGCCCATCTCTGCATTTCTTCGCAAATCATCTCTTTTGATCACAAAATAAATAAATAAATAAATAAATAAATAAATAAATAAAATCCAGGCTGATTTCTTTGTTCTCATCCCAAAGCACGTAACTTCATGCAGAGCGACAGTCACTTCAAGTAAGTTTTTGAAAAAAACACATTAACTCCACTTGCTGGAACTGATTACTTCTATGTCAAGATAGTATGGAAGCAATTGGAGAAAATATTCTTGCACAGAGGCCATTCCCAAGCTTAAAATTCAGGCTCAGGGAACGAGTGCTCTGAGATCTTGATTCAATTGCTCCTGTTGCCACGCCTGGTGATGAAAGTCCCTCTGTGCCTGTTATGTTCCTGCTTCAACCAGCAAAGTTCTTGCCTGCGGGCGAGAATTGACTTCCAGGAGAATCATGTTTCTGGGTGCCTAGTGAGCCATGTAGAAGTCATGGGGCTTTAAGCTGAGCACAGGAGGGAAACGACAAGGATTCGGTGTCCAGAATTCATTATCCTGTTGCACTATTGACGGCTGCAGCCGGCCCTGCCTTCCTTGTGTATGACCACGTGTGCTAATCCCCGCTACGTGCTCACAGCAAGGAATAGTTCCCTTTCTCATTCCATTTTTGAGGCTTTGAGTGTTCATCTTTCATGACCTGAAACATTTCTTGCAGTTGTTGGCACACATCTCCAAACTACATTTTAGAGTAGAAGGTTCTTTGTTTTCCTTCATCTTTAATGAAGTAAATATTTTTAGCTCCATTTGTGCTCAGTTGATCTTATTTTTTCATTTCCAAATAAACTGTAAGAGCCTTTCTAATGCCGGAATTATTATGGCTATAAAGATGCTTTTTTCTTCTATTCATGTAGTATCATTGGTCCTTACACTGAATGAACTTATAACAAAATATAATTTATATACTCCGTGCTCCCATCAGACATACTGAGACTGACTGTGGCAAAGAAAAGGAAACTGGTAGGAACACTGGTGCCTCACTGTTGCCCACCATCATGTGAGGTAGTTCTCCTGAATTCACACTCTGATGTCCCTTTAATAGCTTGCTTGGAATCCTTTATTAACAAAAATATGCTAAAATCCACAGACTGCTGCTTTAAAGGATAGACAAAACATTAGTGATGAATACTGGAAAATAATTTTAGGGTATTCAAAATCACTGCTAGTAAGAAGTGTTTTGTATTTCTAGAGCTGTATTCAGTGATTAGAGAGACTGTTTCCTGGAGTTCCCATTGTGGCTCATCAGGTTAAAAACCCCACGTAGTATCCACGAGGATTTGGGTTTGATCCCTAGCCCTGGCCCATATCAATATTAGAAGTCCAATCTAGAGTTGTTGTGGCTATGGCGTAGGCCTACAGCTGCAGCTCAGATTCCACCCCTGGCCTGGGAACTTCCACATGCCCAGGTGCTGCTATAATAAGGGGAAAAAAAAGATACTATTTTTTTTATTTTTATGTCTTTTTTTTCTGTTTTTGTCCTTTGAAAACCTATTGGTATGTCAGTATAATATAAACAGTTGGAATACTTGGATCTCGTGTCAAGTTTCTGAAAACTGTGCCTCAGTTATGCTCAACTATAAATGATTACAGTAATATGCATAGGTTTTTAAACAGGAGAAATAAATACAGTGAGTAGCTCATGTCCAGTAAAATGGTAACTACTAGAGTTCTTCATCTTTTAAAATCAAATAGATCGATTTGGTTACCAAATAAAAATATCTACTACTTAAGTAAATTTCCCACAATTTAAGAATGGTATGTATGTAACAGGATTTCAAGATTTTTTTCGTGCCCCTGCCCTGATATGCCGCAAACATGTAATAGTTACTTTCATTATAACTAATGTGATCCTGCTGAAAAATTTTATGATCTCTCTTCATCCAGCCAGACACTGGGCAAATTATCCTGGGGTAGCTTCAATCTTAAACACTGTGAAACTCAGATCCTTTCTGCTCTAATTGCCAAACCCTTTAAAAATTACCTTTCTCTGTTTGGCTTATCTTTCTCAGCCTCCTTTCCTGACTTCTTGTCCACTCAACCCTTAGATGCCGGTTCTTCAACATTTGGTTTTCAGCTTATTTTCTTCTCACACTATAATTTCTTTCAATTTCATATTACCATCTCTTTACTGACCATCACCAATTCATTTCCTCCAATCCGTTCCTCGTCGCCACCCCAGACACTTGTGTCTCTACTCAAGACTTAACCTGGGTATTTCCTAGGCAACTCAAATGTGGGATGGCTAGTCATGTAACACACAATTGTTTCCCCAGACCTCCTCCTCTTCCTCCTCCTCCTCCTCCAGATTTCCCAGTTCTGTAAATTGTTCCACCTTGTAGTTAAAAGCAATTCTAGGAAACTAGAAATCGTTCTACCTACCTTTGTCTTGCAACACCTGCACCCAGTCAAGTGCCAAGTTCTCTTCTCCTTAATTCCACTGCTGTTCTCATTGTCAGATTGATCACATTCTCAGGGAGATTATTGTAAAGGCTTCCTGATCTCTTCAATTATTTTTAAGGAATTTTTGTTGCTGAGTTTCGGAAAAACGAAAGACGTGTGTGGGGAGGAGAGTAGGAAGACAATAAACACAAATAGTTCTCCTTCTTTTACCAGAATAAATATGCGTGTAATGGAGAAACTGCTCCTCAGTTTTCTGTCTTATGTGGAGCCAAGGTTTGTACATCAGATCGCAGCCTGTTGAGGAAGGGAATGAAGTGCGTCCTACCAGCCTGGCCAGTAGGCTGGTTCTCTCTAGAGGAGCAGAGCATGTGTCATTATAAATCATGACTGTAATTTGTCTTTCAGCTCCATTGCTTTTCTAATGCGGAAAATTCTTGGCATATTTTGGCAATAGGGTGCCCATGCAAGTTAATTTTCATGGCATGAGGGTTTTTCACTTGTTATGAATATCAAGAGGGGATTGGGAGGAGATGAATCATGAACTATTGGCTGGCTCCAATCTGAATCCAAATGTTTATGTCCCCAGTTTTACCAACACATTATTGTCACAGTCCTTGTCAACATTATAAGGGGAGAAGGAAAAAAAATCAGTCTATAACAGCAAATGACTGCCTGGCCAAATCACTCCTTGTGCAGCCTGACACTTAAATTGAATTGACTAATTTGATGGTTTCAGTGTGTTGATTTTAAAATAATAATTAATATTTAGTAGCATTTCCTGTGTGCCAGTCACTCTTCTAAGCACTCTGAACACCAAGTTCCTCACACCTCAGATCCTATGAAGTAAGTGCCATTATTCTCCGTATTTCACAGAATAGAAAGCTGAGGCTCCAGAGTTTAGGGACTTTAATGAAGACGATTAGCATGCGGCAGAACTGGAATTCAGAACCAGGCTCTCTGCCCTAAGACTCCAAGCTCTCACACGTAACACTGCACTGTGAAAATGACTTTATTTTATAGATCTTTTAAGAGAATTTGTATATCACTTTTGGTAACATTTAAGCTTAAATACACACTTCCTCAAACATGACTCTTTCTAATAAAAAACAGGCTTGATTTGTAGCTTTTATGGTATAGAGTTTATGCCATCATAAACGTCTTGAAATTACTTCTTTGCAGAGCTATCACGATTACTCAGCACTGTTTTCAGTATACCTTACAAATAGTCAGAATGCAAACTATATCTATGTCTATATATTATTTTCCTTAAATTTAGTCAGATAAATGTTAAATCTATAGATTTATTTCAAATTACTGTATTTAAAGAATCATAGTCTTTCTTTAAAATTCTAGCCTTAGAAAGGAGGTATTATTATTTTATTATTATTATTATTATTATTATTAATTATTATTATTACTACTTTGGCAGCACCCATGGCTTATGGAAGTTCCTGGACCTGGGATCAAATCCAAGTTGCAGCTGCAAACTATGCTACAGCTGTGGCAATGCCAGGTCCTTAATCAGCTGTGCCACAGCAAGACTCCAAAACAGAGGTATTATCAAGTCAAGCCAATGACTAGGAAGTATTGATGAGTAAAAGAGGTGTTTTCTTATCAAGTAGAGGGTTGATAACCAAGTCAGAAATATTAGAAAGACTGTGTGTCCTTTTTAAAATGCAAATAAATCACTCATAATCATCTCCAAGGTTCTGAGAGCTCAAAAGTTTAAAGGAGGAAATGAAAACTTGACAGAAATAAACAAATAGGAGCCCCAATTTTTTCCAGTGTTGTCTATGAAGTCAAATACTGCGGACTAAAGATCACTGTTTCTACAGGGAATAAAAATTATATAATATAATAGATTTATCATATGCATCCAAGCTTAAATTGATAGTTAAGTGAATATTATAATACTTTATTCATTTGAGGGCAAGGTTTTGTCACTCTCTTTCAGTCTAAAGGGAAAAGAATAGCTGTTTGGCTT
Organism: Catagonus wagneri; assembly: GCA_004024745.2. NCBI lineage: Eukaryota > Metazoa > Chordata > Mammalia > Artiodactyla > Tayassuidae > Catagonus > Catagonus wagneri. The sequence continues at coordinate 5,017,208 of PVHT021183608.1, forward strand.
GGCCAGTCTATTTCTCCTACAGTTCATGCAGATAGACTCGTTTGGCAGAGTATAAAAAATGCTATTCAGTGACTTGCCTGAAGAACTTGGAGTGAGGATGCTGCAGACTCGTTTATTTGCAGAGTGATCCAAAAGCAGTCCTCATGTAAAGCGTGAAATGACAGCAAAAAGGAGGGCACCCGTGTATTTCATATATTCTGGTAGGGACTTTGGGAATCAGATGATTAATAATAGATGAAATAGAAAAGGAAGATTTCTGTTCCAGTACTTTAACTGTCTTAATGCTGTAGGCTGTGTGAAGCTAAATAACATTCAATAAATGCTATAATAAAGCAACTGTATTTGAGAACCTCTTATAAAGATTAATACATTATCCTTGGACATCTGACCGGTACTAAATGATTTCTAGCCCCTGACCTCGATATATATGAGGAAGACCTGTGACTTCATGGCAGTGACTATTTGATTTACTGAATTCATAAAAGGTTTGGGGAACCAGGGGTAACGTGAAACGTAAAAACCAAAAAAGCTTCCTAGAGCTTAAGAATCAGGCACAAAGGAAGCTTGGGTATATAAGGATTCAGAAAATCAAAACAAAACAAAATAGCACTTTGAAGTTGTGATGTCCTCTTCATATTTTACATTGGTAATTGTGTGATTCTTAAAGATGATTAAAAAAGTCAGAAAAAGAAGATAGCTCAGTCACCTCTATGTCACTGCATTACGATACATGTATTATGACATACACATGGCAGTATCCATATTTGACTATTTTACCCTTTATATATCAGTTGATGCCCAGTGATCACCTAAAAATGTGTAAGAAACAGAGTCTTGAAACTTTATTCTAGGGCACCTAAGGGAGGTCACTAGCCTTGAACGTCTTTCATAGTGCTAACCTTAGAAACCTGGAGGGTGAGGGGTGAGGTATTGAATCATGGAATATGGTGAATGCATACTTTTATGAAAAAATAAATAATCCATAATTTAGAAGTCCCAGTTCAGTTCTTTTTTTAACCATTTGACTTGAGCAACTTCAAAAACTCAACCAAAAAAATTTTTTTAAAGACCTGTCATCATAAATGTAGACGACAGATTAAAATGATTTTAATAGTGGTTAATATTAATAAAAATATAACACATGACATTATACTTAGATAGGTGTATTGAGTCTTCACTATAAGGAGGTAGTTAATTAGTTAATATATTATTCCTTGACAAAGTTCTAGAAAGGGAGAAAGAGAATCAAACAATCAGAATTATAATTAAGGAGTTCCCGTCTTAGCTCAGCGGAGACAAAACTGACTAGTATCCATGTTGATGCAGATTTGGCTTTACTCAGTGGGTTAAGGATCCGGCATTGAGGTGAGCTGTGGTTTAGGTCACAGATGCGGCTCATATCTGATGTTGCTGTGGCTGTGGCGTAGGCCAGTGCCTACAGCACCAATTCGACCCCTAGCTCGGGATCTTCCATATGCCATGGGTGCAACGCTAAAAAGACAAAAAAATAAAAATAAATTATAATTAAGAATTACCTAGAATCTTTTCTTTTTCAAGATTGAAGCTCTAAGTAGTTCATGATAATAACTCAGAAATATTTAGGACCTGTTTCTTGAGGCCAGGTGAGAAAGGATTAAAACACTAGGAAAAAGAATTTTACGGTGGTTTAAAGCAAGTATATTTGGAATCTGATAGAGGGGGCCTTATGCTCTAGCTCCATAGTTCTGTGCTTGGGAAACAGAACAAGTTAATCTCCCTGGGATTCAATTTTCTCATCTGTAATATGGGAATAAGATATAGCGTGACCTTGCTGGTGGAAACAATTAGCAGAGTTTCTGGTAGATCATCAGTATCAACCATTATTTTTGTTACCCATATTTCATTTTCTCAGACATTCCTCTCCCCTCCCCCACACATACCAATCTTCTTCATTCCTTGTTTATTTTTTTATTTTTTTGTCTTTTTGCCTTTATCTAGAGCCGCACCCGCGGCACATGGAGGTTCCCAGGCTAGGGGTCTAATCGGAGCTGTAGCCGCCGGCCTTCGCCACAGCCACAGCAACGCGGGATCCAAGCCGCGTCTGCAACCTTCACCACAGCTCGCGGCAACGCTGGATCCTTAACCCACTGAGCAAGGCCAGGGATCAAACCCGCAACCTCATGGTTCTTAGTCAGATTCGTTAACCACTGAGCTACAAAGGGAACTCCCATTCCTTGTTTAGAAGGAGGATTTCCAGACTGCACGGCTTGAGGGTGACCAGTCACATTGTCTTCTACGTGACCGAAGCTCCCCTGGCCCTGTGTGGCCCCATGGCCCCATGGCCCCATGGCCCCATGGCCCCATAAATCAGAAAAAATATTTGCTCAAGGAATTTAGAAAAATAGCTGCCAGATTAAATAACTGTCATGCTAATGAGGTTGAGAGGCACTTGATCTGATTCTCCCCATACATTGCATTATTATAATGGCCCTAATAGATATATTTGAGACCCTGTTACATTGCTTCCTTCTAGTCTAAAATTTTGCAAAAAGAATGGTAGCCCACAATAGTAAATGCTTAATCCTTCTCCAGTGTTCAACAAGTATATTTAGCCCTAGGCAGTTGGCATCTCAAGAATATTTTTCTCCTACTGCGCTCATGCCTGCCACATGCCTTAACTCATGTTATTGTTAACAGAACTTTCTGTCATTCCCATATGATTCTAAGTCATCCTGTACGATTTAGTTTTTCTATGAGCCACTTCCGATTATCTTGATCTATCTCTTCTCTGATCATTTGCCTGTTGTTAATTAGCAAATATCCTGCTGGAATTAATCTCAAATAGTTTTTTGTGATTTGAGCTGCTTAGTTTCCAAGTTTCAGAGGAGGCCAAAGACAAAATTCATTTTAGGAAGACCACAAAAAAAATAAATAAAAAAAAATAAAAAGGCACATTCAGTTTGCATAAGCTATGGTTATTCTAAAATTCACTTATATGCCAAGACTTCCTCTTTGATGTGTCACAACAAAAACATGGTCTCGATAAGTTCACAGTGCTGTGTAGCAATATGCCATAAGTTTGTTTAGAAACTAAGAACTTCTATTACTATATTGCTCAAGGCTTCTGTTTCAGAGAATCCTGGTTCTTGATCATTGACTTCTTGTGACTAGGTAATCCAGAGCTGAAATCTCGGAACCCAACAAATAATCCTTAATTAGGAAATCAAGAGCATTCAAAACAAAGGGACATGGAACTGAATATTACTACTAGTGTCAAAATGTATGAGAGGACTACCCATTGATCCCGGTGTCTTCTGAAATTATGGGCTGCTGAAAATTCTGCATCACAGAAACCCTCATAATTAGCTTTGTTTTCCTAATTAGATAATATTTCCAGATATGCTGTGTTAAATACTTCCTTGTCATCAAAATGATGAGTAGGAGTTCCTGCTGTGGTGCAGTGGGTTAAGACTCCAACTGCAGTGGCTTAGGTTGCTGCAAAGACATGGGTTGGATCCTGGCCCCGGAACTTCCATACGCTGTGGGTGCAACCACAGGAAAAAAAAAAAAAAAAGATGAGGCACTAAAGTCAAACATTCTAGTCACTAATATTTGTTTCTGTTCCCATAACACAGCAAAATAGAACAATAGCCCCATTAGGTCTCTGTCTTGGGTTTAAAGACCACAAACTGAGTGACTGAGTGATTCCCGGGGCAGGCTTGTGTGTGTGTGTGGCGGGGGAGGGGGGTCTCTACATTAAGTCTGCATGCGGATCTTTATGTTTGTACTTAGGAACTAGAAGGATACACTATCTGACCACTCCTGCTGTAGTGTGTGCTCACACACACATACATATTCACACAGAATATTCAACAGTGTAACAGACAAGGTAATGATACATAATATGTACAACATAATACATAAAACATCCGATGTAATTGGCTATTTAATATTAGATTCCTGTCATTTCTTCCATGTGGGTACATCCATATGCCCCTTTCCATAGTTTTACTTGTGGATACCTTGAGCCTATCAGGTTTCCGTAGGAGATCCAGACCCTGAACCTCTTTTCCCTGAGCCATTGTTTCTTGAGGCACCTGAAAGATTTTCTTGGATTCCTTGTAACTCATTCATGAGTTTTAGCTGAGGGCAAAGCCTTGATTTTGTCCTTGTCTGAGACTGTCACTCAAAGGGCCCCTCAGTTTTATCTTGTACTGATTTGATGAGAATCAATAGCATCATTCAGGCCCACATGTCCCTGATTTTCTGAACTATCAAAGTGCTCTTTTATTCCTGCTTGTAAACAGGCCAATCTTCTTTTTTGTTTGCTTTCTGAGACCACTTCTTTGCTGCATTACCTTTTTAGGAAAAAAGTATATTCAATAGAACCTAACTCATGTTGCAAACAGTCTCTTTTCCTATCTCATTTTATTTAACCTAAAGTAATAAGTTTATTAGGGGCGTGATCAGCCCTTTACTTTATCATAAGCAATAGTTTTTTTCCAAAATCTTTTCCCATAATGTAACATCAAAAATCATTTTTCCAGCTTCATATAATTTTTTTCACTGCCTATAACCCAGTTTCCAAAGCCACTGCCAGTGTGGGTTTTGTTGTTGCAACATCCCACTTTTGTCATTGATTTTTGTGTTTTTCAGGATACTCTTGGGAGTTATGCTTCAGTTATAAATTCCTTACAGCTGATGAGAAGAACAACTGGCTCTGAGGATGTGTGATGAAATGGCACATTTGCCATGTGGTGGCCTTGGTCTTTAGGAGAGGTCAGACTGGGGGCTCGGGGTTCCTAGCTAGAAGCCCACGTGACTGCCTGATTTCTGAGGGTTCTCATAAGGCTCCAGATTTGTAGGCTGGGGAAGGTCTAGTTTACTCTTCTGTTTGGTCTTGACGATCCCTTCCTGGCACTTGGCTGTGCTGTGACTTTGGGGTGAGTTGTCTATCACACTGGGGTTTACCTGACAAGTGGTGTGAGACAGACTGTTTATGGAGGAGTCTGGGATGTGTGCCTCTGGCATCTGTGACACACAGGTATTACTCAGACCAAGACTCCTCGTCTGGCCCCTCTAGATCTCCCAAGATCCTGCGAGATCATTTCCCCTGGGAAGTGTCTTCTGCATGATTAGGCTGTTCTCCGAGCCACCCCTGATACTGAGCCCATCTCAGCCCGTCCTCTCCTCTCTCTGCCCATCATCAGGGCCCACATTACTCCCCCACACACCTGAAGTTACATAAGTATCCTGTGAGCTCCAACCTCACCCAAAAGAAGTCCTTTACTTTTACGGCAAAAAAGAATTTTTTTTTTAAATTGAGGTATAATTGACATACAAGATTAAGCTAGTTTCACTTGTGCAGCATAATGATTTGATATTTGTTAGACTGTTAAATGACAAGACAAGATCTGGTTAACATCCAACACTACACATAGTTACAATTTTTTTCTTATAATTACATTTTTTTTGTATTTTTAGGGTTGAACCCGAGGCATATGGAAGTTCCCAGGTTAGGAGTCAAATCAGAGCTGTAGCTGCCAGCCTATACCACAGCCACAGTAACTCCAGATCCAAGCCATGTCTGTGACCAGCACCACAGCTCACGGCAATGCCAGATCCTTAACCCACTGAGTGAGGCCAGGGATCAAACCCACATCCTCATGGATACTAGTCAGGCTTGTTACCACTGAGCCATGATGGGAACTCCCATAATCACATCTTTTAATATTTGCTCTCTTGACAACTATCAAATATATACTATGGTATTATCAACTATAATCACATTACATTAAATCCCTAGGACTTTTTTATTTTTTTTAAAACTGAAAGTTTATGCGTTTTGACCAGCATTTTGCTCACCTCCTTCACCTCTGCCCACTAACCAATTCTCTATATCTACGAGGTGTTCTGTTTTCTTTTCAGATTTCACATATGAGAGATCAGTTTTTGTTTTGGTTTTTTAAAAACACAGACTTATTTCTCAGTCACCTTGGGATGGCTGAGTATCTGATTCATATTTTCTTCACTCTAAGACCTGACCGTGATCCACTTCATTAGAATTCTTGGTCTGATGGCCCAAACAAGTAGGATAGCAATGCCTGACCTCAGCAGAGCAGAGAGACCTGGTATCCTGCATAAAAGCACACATGGGGCAGGCGGACACTAACGGCAACAGTGCGACTTGTCACGGTCAGCACATCTAACAGGTCCAGATCCACTTAATAGCTCAGGTTTCACTCATTATAACACACAGGTTACATCTTCAAGGGACACCTTAAGATGTGAGGGATCTCTTGAGACGTGATCAGGGATATCTTAGAGGAAACGCCCGGACACAATTCTTCTACAGAAGAGGCCTTAGAAACCACGTGTCGCCCACGGAGCCTAGTGGCTCTCACCGTAAAATTGCCTGGTGAATGCAAACGAGTCGCAGCCTTGCTATCTGTATCTTGCTCTGCCATTTCTGTCATGACAAGTTTCACTCTGATTGGCCATAAAGAAGCCTGCCTTTCCTAGGATGAGAGCAACCTCTGGTGAGTTCCAGAGCAGGGTTCTGTAGCCACGGAAACAAGACCTACCAGGATTTTGCCTTTCTGTTAGAGGAAATTTTGAAATATGATCTTTGTATTTTCAGTCCCCCATCAGCCAAGGTCTTCTCAGGCTGAAATTCCCTTTACAAAGCATGTAACTTTCCCCCAGTCTGCCTTTCCCCTCACAGTATGCACCAATAAAAATTTAGAACCCGACTTTTAAAAACTATGAAATGAAGATAATATATATACTCTTTTCTCCTGACATGGAAAGTCAAATGTCAGAGCCTTATCTTGGTTTTCTTTTTTTTTCTTTTCTCTTAAAGAAAAAAAAAATCGGTGCACTGATTGACTGGCATGAGTCAGCACATCATAAGGCCTCACTGAACCTGGTTCTGCAGAAGGGCTCAGAAAATTAATGTTCAGCTGATGAAATTAAAATAAAAGTCCTTTACAGCTACTGTACCAAACGCGTTTGTGTTGGGCTTCTCAATATTAATTTAAACAAAAGGAGTCTCACTCTTTGCTTTTCAGTGTATGATTATTTCTTGCCCTTTTCCACCTTGTACTGCAACTTTTCTCCCATCACATTATAACTGATCTCCTGTGTCATAAAACCTGATGATTTTTACCTTTAATTCCTTCATTTTCTCTACTTCTTTGCCCCCAGTGTAGATAGAACAAGAAGACTTAAATAGTTCCTTTTGTGGTTCAGCGGGTTAAGGACCTTTTTCTCCATGAGGATGCCGGTCCCAACCCTAGCCTCATTCAGTGGGCTAAGGATCTGGTGTTGCCGAAAGCTGTGGCATAGGTTCCAGGTGGTGGCTCGGATCTGGAGTTGCTGTGACTGTAGCACGGGCCTCAGCTTCAGCTCCAATTCAACCCCTACCCTGAGAACTTCCATATACCTCAGGTGCAACTGTAAAAAGAAAAATAAGTAATTTTTTTTTTAGAAAGAAGCCTGTAAATGTCTAATGAGAAAAAGATATACACATGGTATATATGCATGGTATATCATCATCAAGAAAGCTAGCGGTGTCTTCTTATGACACGCCTAAAAGGAGAGAAACCTGCAGTACTTGGCAAAGTTTACACTCACATGAACATTTGAACCTTTAACAGACCAAATACCACAGAATACCACTCGATTCTAGAAAGCAAGCATTAAATAGAACCAGTGCATTTACTTAGGTTCTGGAGAGAAGTGTGACTCCGTGCACAATACTTTTCAAAAGATAACGTGTCAAGATTGGACTTTAAATCCTCAAATTTAGAGTACGATGGAAATTGTTTTGATATATTTCTTCAATCCCAAACACAATAGATTGAAGATGAGGTGGATAAGATTTTAAAATAGAGGTATAACTGGCGAGCTTTCAGACATAATAGAGAAAACCAGTTGCTGGGGACTTCATTCTTTCCTCCACAGAAAGGAAATGAGACCTCGGTGAGCAATTTTCATCATCAGTGAAATCAAGGTGAAAACCGTGGAACTATCGGTGGCTGCCTGATCAAAACGTCCATGTTCTCTGAGTCTCATGCATGCATTAAACTCTATTTAACATGCTCTGAAACATAGTGATACACAGAAAAACAAGTGAACCTGTGTCAGAATCCTGAACCAGCAGCATGTACTCATGTATTTTAATGATTACTTCCCAGTGGAATTTATCGACTCCCAAGTTTGTTTTTGAGCATGCAAGCGTAGTAGTATTAGAATGCAAAAATGATCTCTCACATGTATTTGAAGTTTTTGCCTTTAATAAAGACACAGTAACAGTCCAGCGGTAACTGCAAATTACCATGTGATTGATGTTTAATGTCATTTCGCCTTGTCAAAGTTCAGGATAAACTCTCTAGATCCTTTCAACTCCTGATCTTTCATCTATGAATAGGCAGACACTTAACAATTGAAACTATCTTTACAGAACTTGGATATTAGAAAATGAGTGATGTTGCTCTCTACCAGTATTTTAAAGGATAAAATGGCAACTCTTAAAATGTATGAAATGTTCAAGTTACATGGAGCATCAACTAGGATAGATGAGGTCATGCACCAGTAATCACAAGCCCAATTTTCAGTGTCTTGACACAGCAAAGGGTGATGTCTCATGATACCTGTTATCATGAGATGATGGGATTCTGTTCAGTTTACCCTTCGTGGAGGACCCCGGCTGATGGAAGAGCCACTATCTGAAACTTTGCGAAGTCCTTGGAAGAAAGAAAAAAAGAAGTTTCGAGGGTGTCACGTTAGCGATTATAAATTTAGTACTCATTGGCCAGATCCAGACACATGGTATATCATCAGCAAGAAAGCTAGCGGTGTCTTCTTAGGCTGGGTCTAAAAGGAGAGAAACCTGCAGTAGTTGGCAAACCTTACTAAAAACTCTCCCATGAATATGTGGACCTTTAACAGACAGAATTTCAGCAGAACGGGTGCTTTTTAAAAAGTGAACTGGATGGAGAAAAGTTCCAAGGAAATGCTCCCCTGGTTATGAGGGATGAAGGTTTACAGTTTATTTTTTACCTACGGATGAAACTCAACAATGGGAACATTGTACAATTTAACAGGTGGAAAGCCATCTTCATCTCGCCCTGCTTCTCTGCTTCGCCGTTGCTCCCCTCAGTGTCTGTGTCACACCTGGTAATGGGAGAGACTTGGTGAAACATATCCGTTCCTTCAGGTTTTTAGGATGTCATTTGTCTTCATGACAAGTTATAAGCTGAACCTTAGGCCATCCCAGATATTCGGAAGACTTTGCCAGGGATAAGAGAATAGAAAAGAGCTGTCCTAAGGTGAGGCATCAGAGTAAAAAATCCCTAAAATAATTTAACAAATTAATAACCCGAATTGGGTAGAGTAAAGAGGACATTGTATTATATTTAATACACTTGTTCTGTCAAAGAATCCTGTAGTCCTGCAGTGTTTCAGCCTTGGAGGTCCTCTAAGGTCAGACAGCACTTTGGTTTTCCATTCACTGCTTCACTGAGGCTCACAGCTGCTCTCTAGTTCTCTGTGTTAAACAGTTTATTGAAGTTACTCTTCCCTCTCCTGACTCCTCTCTCTTCTGATGTGCAAAACATTGTGAAGGCTCCATTGTGGATTAAAGGAGAAATATATGGAGTGCTACGCAACATGCAAAATTTCATATTCAAAGAGTAGCAAGTATGATAACAGAACTGAACATGAAAAATATCATTCTTAGAAATATATGATAAACATATAAATTCAAAAGAACATGTTGTAAACTAAAGAATGAGTGGAAAATAAGAAGGAAAAAAAATAAAACCACAGTGGTAACGGAACATGCTCTAGGCAAAATAAGTTATTTAATTTTAAAAGGCATTTAACAGTCATTATTAGTGACTATTATTTATGTAAAGCATGCAAACAGAAAAGAAATTTGAGCTTAAGCCACATATACCTTAGGTTAAATGTATACTTTGGGCTATGTTTGTATCTTTTGAATGAATCAACTGGTACATCTCTAAACAGATTCTTAAATACTATGTGAAAATAAGAATCTGTAAATTTAAATGCCTGGAGAAACAATAATTTTTTATTTATTTTTGTAATGTTTGGGACTACATAGCAAAAAATAAATACTTTCTGCTAGCACTGATAATTTCATGGAAGTAACAAATTATCTGCAAATGATAAATTTCTCCATGTTTTCCAAGGACTTGCAACCAAAAAATAAACTTTTCTCCCCAAAATCTTTCAAGGGGTTCATTTGGCTTTTTAAATGAAGGACATCACTTTTTCTTCAGGTGACTGTTAGGACCTAGCCCTACAGAACGTATTATGTTGAGTGGACAGGCTTGACTGGGTGACTTCTTGCCAAGAGCTACAGAACAACACGGACATTAATAAATGTCCAGAAGTATGAATAAAACAAAGTTTAAGGTCAAAGTGACAGAGAAGATAATGCAAAGGGTTCGTTGAAGAATGGGGCTGAGAGTTCACACTGTGGCACAGCGGGCTAAGCAGCCAGCATTCCTCTGAGGCACATGGTTCAATCCCTGGCCCGGAAGTGTGTTAAGGATCCTGCACTGTCGCAACTGTGGCATAGGATGAAGCTTCAGTTCAGAGGCTGGGGAAATGCCATATGTTGCTGGTGAGGCCAAAAAAAAAAAAAAAAATGGGGCTGGTTCAGAAGTTGGTATCTAGTAAAGGAACAGGAGGCAGGAGAATAGAAGGTCAGGAAGATGGGAGAAGTAGGGGAGGGACTTACCTCTTCACTGGCTTCATGGAGCTCAGAAGAGCAGGACACAGCACTGCATGGGTAAAAGTGTGAATGAGACCAAGTTTATTGGGGACTAGCACCTTGACGATCTAAAGAACCCAGGGCACTGGTGTTTACTTTAAATAACGTGTGCATTATGTTCTTGCCCTTCAATGTATTTGCCTACCTGGGAGTGGTAGCTGGCCATACTGCCGTGACAGCCCTTCTCTCGGGTCCCTGCTAACTCTGCATTTGGTTTAAGGATCCCAGTGCACTTCTGAGGGCATACATAAGGCACACTATATTCAGCTATGGAGAATAGTGATGCTAGCTTTTCTTACACTCTGGTACATAAAGATGCTTTATTTAGTAATGTGGCAGCTTGCACAGGGCAGAGAGAAAAGCTAAATCCTCTTGAATTAGGGCTAAAAAAGTGAGAAATTTTTTTTGACTCTCACAACCAAGTTTTATTAATTCTCTGACAGGACTGCTTACACTCTATGCATATTATGTTACATTATTTCACACTAAAATTACTGCAACATTATCAATTCAAGCAGGATTGAGGATATGAAATATTAATAAGGTTACTACTCATCTAATTTTCAAAGGAATGTCTTAAATATAGGGCAGGAACATAGTCCCAGAATAGCTTTGGGCTTCTGAGAAGTAGAGAAGGACTCACAGAGCAATGATATAATGATTCAGGCTATAAAATAAACGTTACCATATAAAGTTTTGACAAGAGGCAAAAAGAATTTTAGCTTCTAGAATATAGTTGTTTAGAACAAATCTGAAGTTAAGAAAGAAAAAGGTAATAAATTTGGTGTGTTCTATTCCCACGGTTAACGTGTGTGCTAAAATAGCTAAAATAGCTGACTCAAGTTCAGATTCTGCCACCCCATTGTTGTATTAATTTGGACAAAGTAATCAGATTGAACTTAATTTTTTCACCAATAAAGTAGAAAGAGAATACAATATCCCCCTCACAGTGATGTTGTCCTGAACGAAGAAGATTTTTTTTTTGTCTTTTTGCCTTTATGTGGAGCCGCACCCGCGGCATATGGAGGTTCCCAGGCTAGGGGTCTAACAGGAGCTGTAGCCGCCGGCCTTCGCCACAGCCACAGCAACGCCGGATCTGAGCCGCGTCTGCAACGTACACCACAGCTCACGGCAACGCCGGATCCTTAACCCACTGAGCAAGGCCAGGGATCGAACCCGCAACCTCATGGTTCTTAGTCGGATTCGTTAACCACTGAGCCATGAAGGGAACTCCCCTGAACAAAGAAGATTAAATGTATCATAAACAGTGTAGAAAATTTAAGGACATATACATTTGATTATTATTCATATAAGCACTATTGTATTTCTTTGTATTGAGTTTTATATTTTTTAATTTTAATACCATCATTCATACAACCATTTATTCGATTATTCAGCAACTATTTTTTGAGTACCTACTATCTCCATGGTTTTGTATCCTCACCTCACATTTGAGTGGTATAGAACAGGACTTCAGTCATGTGTGTAAAATGACATTTGCAAAAATAAAAACAAAAAAAGAATTTAAAGAGTGCAGATTCTGAAACATGATTAACCTGAGTTCACATTCTGGGTATACCCCATATAATCTGAGGAAACCTAGGTAAACTGGTCACATATCATACACCTCATTTCCATCAGATATAAAAAAGAGAGAAACTCAGAGTACCTACTTTATAGGGCTATCATATAAAGGAAAAATCATGTAAAGAACAATGCCTAACGTATAATTACTATTCAATAAATTCTTGTGATGATTTTTAATTAATTATTGCTAAACTGTATTTTTAAACAAACTGTACCTATCATAAGTTAATTTAAGTATGTTCACTAGAAGAACTCAATTTTAATTTTACCTAGACTTCATGTAATTTTTTTCTGAGAAATTTAAAATTATGTTTTGTCCATTTCATTATAAATTGTACTTGTATTACAGTTTTTCTCTAGAGACAGTCCAAGATTATTTATATTTTATCTTACATGCAATCACTCTGTGTGAAAAATAGCAGAGAAAATAATGAGGTTTCTCATTTTTACATTTCTTTCTTTCTATTTCCTTAAGATTAATCATTATTCATACACTTGGCTTTTCACCTAACAATATGTTCCATCTCCATCTTTACCCTGCTGGGATGTCCTCATAAAAAAGGCATTGTTGTGTCTGATTCTTCTCTTCCTTGCATTAAACACATCAACTCTTCTGCAATTTCACCAGTAAAAAGTCACATATTTGAAAAATAGAAAAAAATACAGTCTTTGGAGTCTGGTGGACCCAAAGCTGGTCATTTCTAGAGCTGTGACCTTAAGCTACTAATGCAATGCTTGGATTGACAGGTGTGTGAAGTTTGAACCATGACCAGCGTCATAATGTATGATGGTTCCTGGTGACACAGGAAATCCAGCCCCCCAGGTAGGTGATGTAGAAACCTCATCATCTCTGAGTTCTGAAGGATCCTGTCTGACCCCTCCTCTGAGAGGTAACAGTCCATGTGGTGAAGACTGAATGAGAACTCGAGCAAGAATTAAGACTCCCAGTTTCAAGATTGTCAGTTACTTAAGAAACCCCAACATCAGGATGTCACATACATGGAATGATGCTTCCATTATTGGTAAATTCAGTTTTTAATTACTTAAAGAGACTAATAAGTCACATATTTGCATAGGCAGGTGATTCCCTTTGATTATATTTGATTGATATTAAGAGAAGTTTAGGAGTTCCAGTCATATCTCAGCGGCTAGCAAACCCGACTAGCATCCATGAGAACATGTGTTCAATCCCTGGTCTTGCTCAGTGGGTTAAGGATCCAGCATTGCTGTGAGCTGTGGTGTATGTTGCAGATGCAGCTCAGATCCTGCATTGCTGTGGCTCTGGCGTAGGCTGGAGGCTACGGTTCTGATTGGACCCCTAGCCTGGGAACCCCCATGTGCCGCGCGTGGGGCCCTAAAAAGACAAAAAAGATCAAAAAAAGAAGAGACTTTTACATTCCTGAATAAGAGGAAGATGAGGGGACATATTTTATTTGAATAATAAGAAGAAGTTATAATGATTCCAGATGTTAATAAAAAGCCTGATCCACAATTAAGAATTTGTCATAGATATTCCACATGCATTAACATTTATCTGAATAATTGAAAATTTTAACAAGCCAGTGATATTTCATGAAACATATGACCATTAGGCATTTGGATCAACACACCCAAGTCTCTCGGAAAATAAAAAATAATCAGAGTCAAATATCACTTAAAAACTGGGATTATTTTTAAAGTGAGTAAAAGGTTACATATTTATAACCTTTTTAAAGAAGACTGCTACATAGAATTTTAATATTTTTAATTATTCCTTGTCAATATTCTGAACATTGCTATTTTTGTAGTATTTGCCATGTTTTGAGGTGTTCATTATTTCTTTTCTTTTGAGGAACTGTTACTTCTGTCATTGTACCTGCTTCTGAATATTTCATCCCCAACTTTCCAAAGTGTCCTTTTCAATATGATGAGAAATTTTATTAAACTTTTGTAAAAATGTAATATGCCTCAATGTTAAAAGATTCAATAAAGTACTTAATGAAGACCTGAGAAGTAATATGCTTCCTTTCACATACAAATGTTTCAAAACTATTTCAGAGAGTAAAGACTTTTTTAAAAGTATTCCTATATCTTTTCTCCAAGTGTACAGGCCCTTGGAAGATTCTGTACCCTTTTAATGAACACAGCAATTTTATATCTTTAATCCTACCACATCTTTTATTTTATCTCAGAGGTGTACCACCATGATCTAAAAGCAATTAACACTTGGTTTAAAAGCAGGAATCAGAATGAGGGAACAGAGGAGTTAGTCAACTGAATGAAGTTAATAGTTTGTTACAAGGCCTAACCTGAACTTTTTTTTTTGTCTTTTTGCCTTATCTAGAACCGCATCCGCGGCATATGGAGGTTCCCGGGCTAGGGGTCTAACAGGATCTGTAGCCGCCGGCCTTGGCCACAGCCACAGCAACGCGGAATCCGAGCCACGTCTGCAACCTACACCACAGCTCATGGCCACGCCGGATCCTTAACCCACTTAGCTATGCCAGGGATCGAACCCGCAACCCCATGGTTCCTAGTTGGATTCGTTAACCACTGAGCCACGAAGGGAACTCCTGGCCTAACCTGAACTTTTAAGGCCATCTCGGTTCCTCTGAGGTCCTTGGAATCTGGTAGGCTGTGGAAATGAAAAGGAAGGCTGTGTAAAACAGAAACTCTGCAGTACAAAAACAGCGCTCCCAGCTTTGGTTTGAACCTCATTTTGTCTCTCCTCCACTGTCTTTATGGATTCTTAACAGATTCTCTGCTGTAGCATCTACAACATGACACAATATCCACTAGATCACAGGAGTCTGGCCTTGGTTCCCTGGACTGAAACAAAGTATCTTCCCTAACTCTAATCTGTTAACCCCAGTGCAGTCTCCTTTTTAGTTACTTTTAATTCCGTGCTATATTTGAGCTGCCCTTCTAGACTCTCATTACAGATAAGGCTTAACCCTTGGGCTAAAATGGGGCAGAGCCAAATTTTGCAAGTTAGGTGAGTGTTCTGTCACCTCCCTAGACAAATATCTGCAGCTGGTTTTTAGGCAATAGGTCAAATAAATATAAGAAAGTGAGCCCAAGTGAAAATTTGGTCTTAAACTTGGGTAAAGTTCAAAGTGAGTCTGGATTCCATCAGTACCTAAGCATGAAATATAAGCAGCACGATAGAGCTCTCCTGGTTTTACTCCCTTGCTGGCCTGTGGCTTTTGGTATATTATAACTTCGGGGTTTAGGTGTTAGGCAGAATTGTATAGAAGCTTTAAAAATCCTAA
>PVHT021183608.1:5032928-5219308 GCA_004024745.2 Catagonus wagneri
CGAATCCGACTAGGAACCATGAGGTTGCGGGTTCGATCCCTGCCCTTGCTCAGTGGGTTAACGATCCGGCGTTGCCGTGAGCTGTGGTGTAGGTTGCAGACGCGGCTCGGATCCTGCGTTGCTGTGGCTGCGGCGCAGGCCAGTGGCCACAGCTCCGATTAGACCCCTAGCCTGGGAACCTCCACATGCCGCGGGTCCGGCCATAAAACCCGCGGCCATAAAATGACAAAAGGCAAAAAAAAAAAAAAAAAAAAAAATCCTAATCACAGATTTGAAAACTGCTCTGTCTTTCTGGCTTGTCACTCTTACTTCGAACCAACAGTTTGAAACAGTCAATGGCACTCAAAAAGCCAGCCTGGAAATCCAAGGCAAGCCCAGGCCAGTTCATGTATAAACTAGAATCCTAAAACAGTAAGACCCCAAACAAACTCAATTAGTATTGAACCAAAGTGTGACATGTAGCTTTTACTTGCCCCATGCTGTCATCTCAGGTAGTGGAAGATTTATTTGCAAACTCTGTGCTGGATTTGGCTTGGATTGTCTAAACCATGTTAGAAAAATAAGTTATCCACCAAATGCATAAACATCTCTCCACACAGGCACGTGCACACAGGTGTGTGTGTGTGTGTGTCTGTGTGCTCACAGATGAAAACAAAAATACTTTTTTCTAAGAGTTTTTTTTCCTTATATGGATGTTTTATGGGGAAAACATGAGTTTGAGTTCTTCGGAAGCAGTTCATCCTCGCTTGCTGAAGATCATATGTGAAGACACTACAATGTGCTTTCAACTGCAGCACGTGTTTGGCTTAGTCCCTCCCTCATCCGCACCCCCGACTTCACAGAGAAGTTTTCTCACAGGAAGATTCGATTTATGCAGAGCCAAGCAGGAAGCAGTCCCCTTGCCACGGCCATCCCTTTGCCAGTAGGTTAATAAACAATCTGTAAAGCTAATCTTCCTTCACATTATTCTGACAGTTGGGAGCCTTACAGCGAGCTGTCAATTAAACAGCTTCCTCCTCTCATTCCTTGGAAGCCCAGAAAGAGGAGGTAGAAGAACCCTACCTAGTCACAACCGGAGATATTTTTGTACCTAAAATCTTGTATATACTTAATAGAATGTGAAAGTCACCAGAATGTTTAACATAGATGAAATACATGGACTGGAAAAATTTGTCTCTTAAAAAAAATAAGAGAAAGAGAGAGAACAGAACTGACTTGAAAATATTGAAGCAGTGGAGGCCACGTGTAACAAAGCAGCTGGAATCTATATTTAGACATTCTCACTGGTATCTTGTGTGATAACACTGAATTTTTAAAGCTTAGTAAAATGAAGAAGAGATATTGGAAGAGAAAACTTCAATAAGATGAGGATAGAGGAGTTGACATTAGTACATCTATCAATTTCTAATCTCAGTCTAATCTAATCTTCTCTGACACTTGTCTTTTTTTTTTTTTTTTTAGTATAAAGACCCAAACAAGCAGCCTGGAGCTAATGAAGCTGATTAGTCATTACACATCAATCTCTTTTAAAAACAGAAAACATAGATCTGAATCTGCTTTTCATTTCCTGTTTCCTTATATAAAGGACGATTGTCTAAACAATCTTGTAAAAAGAAAGAATATAACGTGTTTAATTTTATCAAGTGGTTTTACAAAGGAAAGAGAGTCTGTTTGCAATTTAAATTCTCATATGGTCAATTTTTTTTTTTTTTAGGGCCACACCCATGATATATGGAAATTCCCAGGCTAGGTGTCAAATCAGAGCTACAGCTACTGGCCTACACCACAGCCACAGCAATGCAGGATCTGAGCTGTGTCTGCGACCTACAACACATGGCAACACCGGATCCCCAACCCACTGAGTGAAGCCAGGGATCAAACCTGTACACTCACGGATACTGGATTCATTTCCATTGCACCACAAGGGTAAACCCATAGTCAATATATTTAGTAATGGTTAGTGGCAGTTGCGTCTTTAGACTACAAAGTGGGGTGTACACCCGCCAAAGTGGCTACACACTGTTCCTTGGGGTTATGGGAAGTAAGCATTAGAAATTCCATTTCTGTTTTATTTTCTTTGGACACATGGAAGGAATTAAGCTTCATTTTCATCTAATTATTAATGTACTGACCTTGATGCTTTCAAGGGAACCATTTGTCAGAAAGTTATTTATCACAGCCATGCTCAAGTTTCTCCATGGGAAAGGAGGGCATGGTGGAGCAAGTGCCCACTTGCCCAGCCATTTCCTTCTGGTGCCACGTGGAACATTGCAGTTTACAGATGCCCATTTATTTGGATTTATAATTCTATGGACCTAAATCATGGTGTCTTTGCAATGTTTTGTAATAAGATAAGGGGTACCATGTAAAGTTATGTAAAGCAATATTTCAATTTAGTGATGGTTGGTAGCCCCAGTAGTGGAGGAGAAATTTCCCTCCACCCTCTTAGAGTACCTGGCTGGGTCTGAAAAATTAAATCAACACAGGCAGATTAACAAGAGAAAAACATACATATTATTGAACTTTTACCTGTACCTGGGAGCCTTCACTAGAGAATGAAGACCCAAAGAAGTGACCAGAGCAGGAAGCCTTCATCACTTTTAAACAAAGAAGCAATACATTTGTGAAGAACTGACAAGACAAAGGTGTAGTAGGAGGAGTAGATGAAGGAGTAGGAGGCTGGGAGTAGGAAATGGTGAAGAAAACTAGGAAGACAAGGGTTATTTTAACAAGGTTTGTTTGCACAGAGTTCTTGGTCCCAAATTCTCCATTCCTGGTAATGAAGAGGACTTCCTTCCTCCTGATTCAAAGGGTGGACCTTTCACATGGAAGTTTTATGATCTGTTTCACAAAAGAAGGGCAAGGGTGAGAAGAGGTCAGAGTGACCTTCCTGTTTCTGTTTTTTTCCTTTTTTTTTAATTTCTTCAATTTAAGATATTGAATATGCCAAGGTGCCTTATTTTGGGTTAATATGTCCTGAATCTTACCACAAGATATCCAAAGATGATAGTTTAGAGAAAAATGAACACACTTTATGTGTCCCTTCCAGATAAAAGCAATGTTTTCAAATTACGAGCGTGTAAAAGTGTGTTCAAAAAATATCCACGCTATGAAGAGAACATTTAAAAAAAATTGTTTGGAGATGTTTGCCTAGTTAGGTCAGCACTTTCTAAAATTTACCTGAGCATTATATACATACATATCAACATGGAGTCACCAATAAGCAGATTTTAATATTTGGGAGTTCCCATTGTGGCTCAGCAGGTCAAGAGCACATCATTGTCTCCGCGAGGATGTGAGTTCGATCCCTAGACTCGCTCAGTGGATTAAGGATCCAGCATTTCCACAAGATGCAGTGTAGGTCATAGATGCAGCTCAGATCTGATGATGCTATGGCCATGATGTAGGCTGGCAGCTGCAGCTCAGGTTCGACTCCTAGCCTGGAAACTTGTATATGCTGCAGGTGCAGCCATAAAAAGAAAAAATAAAGTAAATAAAATCTGTTTTAAGATATTCCAAATTAGGAGTTTAAAAAAGTTTAAACTTATTTGAAAAAACATAATTACTTAACTCCTTCAAAGTTGTTTGAGTGAATAGTTGGTGGACATTAGTAAAAACAGAATTTCACAAGCTGAATTTCAACAAAATCCTTTCCATGATTGCTTGGATAGATGAAATTTAAAATAAATATTATGATCAAAAGTGTAGCTGCTGATTTCTTTTGTATTTAGATATTTGTGTGTTCATCACGTTATCATCTTTAGGCATGAGAGCCATGAAAATCAAATGAATTAAGTTGACTTCCAACCAGAAATACTGTACAACTGTGTCATAAAGTTATTATAGCAATATTTTCCAAAAAAAGTCATAAAGAATATTACTGGCACTAAAAGTTGCTATTATTAGATATCAATTAATAGTGTTTTAGTATGAAAAATTTTGGAACAATAATAAATATAATGTTGAATATTGCTGAATTCATCTTTATCTCATATTTTAATATTTATATCTTGGCATGTGTTTTATGCATACAATAATTAGGATAACACACCTATTATTTCAAAATAAATATGTTTGCATATGTTGTAACATATACTATTTAAACATTTTAATAATGAATTTCTGTGTTAAAGGGGTTTGGCTGTCACTTCTTTCAGAATTCAGCTGCATAGCCATCTGTAAATAGAGAGTTGAGAATCCATTATTCTATTAAAATACAAAATGTTATTCTCAAGTATCAGGAAATAATACTGAGCTACTACCGATGAATTTTTATGAAGTATATTTCTGTAATTTTTAGGAAAGAAATAATAAATTCTGAGAGTTTTTTCCCCCTTGTATCCTGAAAATCTATCACAGATCATTCATTTATTCATTCATTCAACAGATATTTACTGTGTACCTACTGTGTGGAAGACACTGTTGTGGGCCCTGAGGGCATATTAAGGAACAAAACAGAGGCCATATTCTTTTAGAGGGTAAATTCTGGAGGCGGGGGATCTAGACTCAAAAGTACAAACAAAAATGTCAAAAAAGGAGTTCCTGTCGCAGCTCAGTGATTAACGAATCCGACTAGGAACCATGAGGTTTCAGGTTCGATCCCTGGCCTTGTTCAGTGGGTTAAGGATCCAGCGTTGCCGTGACCTGTGGTGTAGGTTGCAGACGCGGCTCGGATCCCGTGTTGCTATGGCTGTGGTGTAGGCCTGCGACTACAGCTCTGATTAGACCCCTAGCCTGGGAACCTCCATGTGCCATGAGTGCAACCCTAGAAAAGGCAAAAAGACAAAAAAAAAAAAAATTCAAATAAACACAACACTGATATTCTGTTGGGAATGGGCTAGGATGGCAGTACACGCTGTGAAAATATTGAAATATTTCTGTACTACGCGACAGTAGATCCTCAACTGCTCCTCTTTCATCCTGGCCACTCTAGGTCCTCCTGCAGAAACCTCAGGTTTCCTCGAGATCTCAGCACTAAAAGATTAATGTCTTAACCTGTAAGAGACTGGCAAGCGTCCACTCGGACTGAAGGAATTGGCATCTCTGTGCTACCCCAGTAGACAAATATTTTGATTTTCATTCCAGGGCAAATAATTACCCAGGGGGGCAGTCTGTAAAAGGAGAGCAGGATGGGGGTAAAGAACCTAGAGACGCTTTGGGGGTGGGAGATTAGGAAAGACCCTGGGGAAGGTAATGTTTGGGCTGAGAGTGAAGGAGGAGAGAAGGCTGAGCCACAAATGTACTAGTGAAGACGGGATTGGATGTTTTCCTACCGCATCATCTTGCATAGTTTCCTCCCTGGCAAAACACAGACCTATTTAAAGTGACCCAATCATGTGTGCTTTATTCTCATCATTCAATAAACATAAATTGGGTGCTAATAATTAGGAGCTGAGACTATCAAAGAATATCAAAGATTAATCATTAATTTGGGGAAATAGTCATGTAAATGGATAAAACAGAGTAAAAAATGGTATATCCAAAATGTACACTTAGAAAGTCAAGTAATGCTGACTTTCCTCCCAATTTTTGTACATAATTAAACAATTTTTCTTGTCACTTTTCATTATTTTCAACAGAATGTAAATCTGAGAATTAATGCAATAAACCAACCTCACATTTTGTTACTTTAAAATCACCTTAAACACCAAATCAACTAATTCAGAGAGTTAATGAGGAAAAAAAAAAGAGAGAGAGAGACCTATGGTTGGTTGAAATCCCTTCACTTTAAAACCCTGTTTTAAAATAATTTGTTTTGTTCTATTTTAGCAGAGTTAGACATAATGAAATTAAAGAGTATATAGATTCTTTTTTTTTTGATAGGCAAGAAATAGATTTATTAGGATAGGATACTTGTGAGAGATGCAAGCGGGCAGGCAAGGAAGCCCTGGCAAGGGTATATAGATTCTTATGAAACATGGTGATCTGAAACCAACCAAACTTTTTAATAATCTAATCGATTTTACCTGCATGGCCATTGATACTAACCACAGGTTGGCTAGCCTTCATTTCCTCCCTCTCCCTTCCTTTTTCTCCCTAGTGACTCTGTCCTCTAATAAAATAGGATCCACTTGCCACCTGCACTATAGAGTAGTATAAGACGGAATTTGCACAGTTTTTGCCACATCCATCATCATCATGAACATTTGCAAAGTCACACATAACATTCTACTTCCATGCCAGTCCTTTTGTTTCCTTCCAAGGGAGACACAATTACAGGTGCTTTATTATTTCCCTTTTATCTTCTCTGCTAAAAGCCTGATTTCCAGAACTTCAGTTTTCTCCCTGACTTAAGGAAGGGGGGGGGGGAACACACAGTTTCTATGGGATAAAGAAGATGTTGCTTTGTCATATTCCTCCATAACACGTTCTAATGCTGCCTCTTGGGAAAAAAAATCACAATTTTGTATGCCTTTGGCTAAAGGGAAGAGGTGAAGGGAAAGAAATATGTTTTCTACTGGAAGTAAATTTGGGCTGACTTTGTGAAACTGACATATTCTTTTGCCTCTACATTCACACTATTTCCAAAACCATTCTCTGAATACATTTCCTCTGAAGCAGGACACACTAGGACTGTAATAATCAAAGTTGGAATGGGACCCCCAGCATCAGCACCATCCGAGAACTGTTGGAATGGAAAACTCCATATATATATATATATATATATACATATACACACATACACACACACACACACACACACACACGCAAATATATATGCTGCATGGAAAAAAAGGCCAGAAACTTGAGACTAAGATGATTTTTATTATTTTGTCAGTCAGAAGAAAGAAAAGTTATAAGAAGATACAGGTGAAACAAATGCTTTTACTAGAAAGTGTTTAAGGGAAAGAAAAGTAATGATTGTGGTTTAATTTTAACATGGGATATATGAGTCCTTTTGAACAACCTCCTATCATTGGTAATTTTATTTATTCATCAAAAAGTAACTGAGGTTTTAAACGTGAAAGGTATAATTCTCATTTTTCATGTCCTATACGAGGTGGATATCAGTAAACACTCCACAGCACTCAGAAGCTTCTCTGCTGGGAGAACCATGCAGAGAAGCCTAGAGAGCTGGGTTTCTCCTAAAAGGCTATTTCACACTGGGCACTTTTCTGACTTGGCGGAACTTAAAGTGATGCTTTAGGGTTCTTCTCTAGAAAAGCAATGTTCTCATCCTATAAAAATGACAACAGATGGAGTTTCCCATTGTGTCTCAGAGGGTTAAGAACTCAACAAGTAATCATGAGGACTTGGGTTTGATCCCTGGCCTCACTCATTGGGTTAAGGATCTGGCATTGCAGTGAGCTGTGGTTTAGGTCGCAGACACAGCCAGGATCTGGCGTTGCTGTGGCTGTGGCATAGACCAGCATCCACAGCTCCAATTCCACCCCTAGCCACAGCCGTATGACAACAACAATTTGAAGAAAGCCCAACACAACTATGCTATATTCCTAGAATCGAGGCTAGGGTGCATAGAAATTTACATGCTGATATCCGGTGTCTGAAAGCAGTTTAGAGAAACTGTGAGACAAAATTACAGAGAGAAGGATTTCCTTTTCTGGGACAATATTCATCTCAGATTCTCCTGAGACAATATTTATCCCTTTTCCCAGACTCCTGTGTAACCTAACATTTCATATCTGAACATAAGATACCAACAGAGTGAGCAAATGTAAAGATTACGCATTTATGAAATTTAGAAGAAAAATATAAGGTGAAGTATTATCACTTCATTAGAGAAAAGTAACAGAAGACATTAAAACTATAACAAAAAAAGATAAAGTATTTAAAGGAGATAAAGTGTATGATTTATAAAAATATATTAGATGAGAAACAGAAGCAAAAATTAGATGGAATCTGCTTTTTTCCCCCCAAGGAAATAAAAATAAACACAATTCTCATGAAAAAGATATTAAAATGCTTTGATATGACAATTAAAAAAGGGGTTAGAGAAGTTCAAAAAAGAAGTGGGAAAATATCACAGCTGAATTTTAAATTATATTTGGGATAGCATTGTAAGAACCAACCATGCTAAAAAACAAATCTGTGATGTAGGAAGTAAGTTTGAGAGGCTTTTCTGAGATGCAGGGAAAAAGAATCACAAAAATTATGGAAGACCGAAGAAAATGTGATAATGAACTGATGAAAGAGATCCAACACCTGATGGTCTATATTCCCAAGGGAAAAAACAGAACAAAAGGAAACAATCTAATAATCAAAGAAGAATAGAATAAAAACTTCCTGGGCATATACCTAAGAATGCAAGTCAAGGAAGCACAGGTACCAGACAAAGTTAAAAAAAAAAAAAAAAAGACAATACAGGTCCTGGGTGTTGATACAAGCATTATCAGTCTTCCTTCAAGGATAGTTTAACCACAAGTAGGATGGTCGTAGAGCTGTGATCATTGATACCAAGTATAGGGTGAAATATGTTGATTGAATTGGAAATACCTTCATAAATAGATTGTCAACCGCTTAAGATAGTCAATAGAACAGAATATAGCATACCATGCCATTTTTACAAATTATGCATTTATAGGAGAAAATTATACAATAAAAATGCTCATAGCAATTTTTCTGTGGTAATGAGTGATGGGAGTACTTTTTTATTTTGTTCTTGTTCATGGTTATTAAATATATAACAAAATATGTATTTCCTTTGTAGTAATAGACAAAATAGCTTATCTTAAAATAAGTTGTAATTCTGAATATTGTGCAGAATTATTGCATCCATGGAGGAACTATTTCATGTGGGTGAGGATGGATAAAGGCTAAAATAAGGTGAAATGAGTTGTAAATATGCCTGGGTTGGAAATACAGCTTTGTAGCTGTTATTGAGAGGAAAAATATTTTTATGCTCTTGGACGGTTTCGCTTGGATTCATCTCTGTTACTTTCCCCTCTTTTCAATTTATTGTTGTTATTATCTGTACCTCATTTGATAAAGGAAAGCTGAAGAATGTTAACAGTTAAATAAAAGAAATTTGAACTAATTATACTCATTTCTGTATGAAAACCTTGACTTATTGGAAAAAAAGTGCTTGACCTATTACATAATGTGCTTAATATGTGTGTAAGTATAGATTAGTATGTCAACCACAGAACAATAAACCTAAAGACAACTTAGGAGAGTCATCAGTTACATGTTCGGAAATTTTTAGTTTAAAAAAATTGGGGGGAGTTCCCTCATGGATCACTGGGTCAGGGATCCAGCATTGTCACTGCTGTGGCTCTGGTTACAGCTACAGCATGGCTTTGACCCCTGGCATGAGAACTTCTGCATGCCATAGGTGCTGCTGAAAAAAAACTTTTAAATACCATCCCAAAACATCTATACTATGGCATATCTTAAGTGCCTTAGTATTCATCTTTTAGACACAAGGAACATTCAGACATCTAGCAAGCTAACACGGTACAGGAAACTTTTTTTAATCTTTTAAAAGCGTAAGTGATTTTCAATGTTGTAATAATTTCTGCAGTAAAGCACAGGAAACTTTAAGGCTTGGGTGTAGATGTTTGCAAATCCAGAAGTATCTGTGAATAGCCCATAGGCTCACCACAGCCCCCAGTTATGCAATTCTAAAATCTTTCTATTTGGTGATTTGGCCTGTGCCGTCATAATTGGACAAAGTCAACGTCAAGATAAATTCGACCCCTATGTGACATCCACAAAATCCTGAAGGGATTCTAGGAAACAAGTGGTCAAATTAAATTTCAAATTTTAAAAGTTGTCCAAAATGAAGAACACCTAGGGGGAAAAAATCATACGCTCCTTATTTGCTAGTTTCTTGGAGCAAATTCAATTATTAAAGGCAACTGACACATTGAGAAGTTCCTGAAAGAGCTATTTAATTTGGAAATGCGATGAAAATTTTAATAGGGATCTGGGGGATTTCATTTTACTCCAGTAAAATCAGGTGTTTTTTCATTGACAAAATCCAAGACATTTATCTCAAAAAGTCCTTTCTCATTCATTCTGAGTGCCTAGGAAAGCTTTCACTTTCTTTTTTAGTGTTTCTTTTCACCGTTACCTATTAAATTGTCATTGAGATCCAATTTGGTAAATGGGGAGAAACAATTTTCTAAGTCAGAAGTTATGGACTTAGTTATTCATCCATCACTTCGAAATGAGCAGACAGTCTAGGTTTTAAACGAAACAGAGTCTAGTTATTCAACATACATATTTCAAATTTAGAAGTGAGACTGAAAATAAGTACAGTTAACTCAATGTGCAATCCTTTCATCACTGAACATATTTTGTTTTCTCAACAAATATTTAGTAAACCACCTGGTAGTATATAATATCACATTTGATCTGGTCTGGAGAGTAGTCTTGAATTTTGCCAGATTTTTCTGCATGTATCCAAAGATTATTAAAATGCATAGAATACAACCCGTGGTGTTATGTCACTGTAAAAATATATTAACTTCTAAAGCAAAAGAAAAAAACCTCTATTGCTCAGGTAATTATTCCATATTCTTTGACTTTCTTAGTCTTCTGTGGCAGAGTTGAATTGCTTCTTGCAAATGTATAGATAGTTAGAAGAGAAAGAAGGCAAAGCAATCAGAAGCAGCTCCCACCAATTTATACTTATATTCATCAATGACCAGGTCATTGATAAATACAAGTCCACACCAGGAGTTCTCATGTATTCATGCATTCATGTAATTATGTAAAACCCCCCACCTCTTCTTTTCTTTGTTCTTTCAGCTGATTCTGAAGCTGCTCATAATTCAGACTTTAGTCACCCAGGATTCCCAGTTTAAATATATTCTACCAAGCAATATAGAAAAACGGTGGATAGGATTACTGTTTGTCTCTAAATTCAAACACAATCGAGCAGATTAAGAATTCACAACATCATCAAACATGTCACAATTTAGAAAAACATAAATTCATATTTACATATGCCTAAAGACCTCAGGGGTCAATTCTGAGAGATAAAATGAATAAGCCACATCTGACTATGTCCAGTTGATTGTTTCATCATTTGCAGGATGAAAGAAGAAAACGCACATAGAAATACCATACTAACGCAGTATCATTTTTATGTTATTCTGATTCAAGAACTCTATGACAATTCTTTGTCTTGTCTCTTGACTACATTCATTGAGTAGTAGAAATATTTTACAGTGCATGGAACTTCTGAAATGTGGCGTGAATTGGGACTTTGAAATATGAGTCAGCTAAGAGTTGTCATAATTAATGACTAAGTGAATAAGAATGCTAGTGATGTGTATGTCTCATTAAGACTGAGGGTGTTCACACAGGTCACAGAACAACTCTAGCAGGTGTGGCCTTTGATCTGTATTAAGTGGGAACACATTTAGCCCTGCCTGTAAGTTAAAATAAGCTTGAGAGTTTGATAAGATAATTTAAAATATAGAAACAACAGTGAGTTATTTATTTACCACCAATAATGTGCCAAAGCAGGGTTTTATGCCAAGGAAGCTGCATTGAACACGAAAGGAGCTAGCTGCCCTTAAAAAGACTAGGTTTTACTAGGGAGAAAGAAACACCATAAAAACAAAAGAGATAATAAATTTGGACAAATTTAAACAGTCTGGTGCTCTCAAGCAAGCAAATTAGGGTAATGATGAAGAGTGATTTGCAGAAGAGCAATGGTTTTCTAAGGTCGTCAGGTGTGGTTTTGAGCTGAACCTGAGAATCAGCCTGGCTTCTTCTCTGATCCCCATCCTACATATAAAAACAATCCTAACAGGAATCACAGTAGAATCTTCTGACTATGGAATTCCTGCTGCTGCCCAGGGGGTTTATCCGGGGCTGTCTCTGCAGTGGCGTGGGTTGCTGCTGAGGGGCAGTTTCCATCCCTGGACTGGTAACTTACATATGCCACAGGCATGGCCAAAAAAAAGTAATAATAAATTTCTGGCTAGAACTGTATTCATTTCCGAGCTCGGTGTATTAATACAATGAAATGATGCATGATAATAATATTATACTAACTCTATGTTGAGCATTTTGTAGGGTCCTTTATATATGTTTTCTATAATCTTTACTGAAATTACATGAAATAGATCTTGTTCTTGCTGTTTCTCAGAAGAGGACACTGAGGCTGGGAGAGGTGCGGTGACTGCCCCCGAGTTACACAGGGGAAACCAGAACTTGAGCTGTATGTCCCACTCACTCCTAAGCTTGAATTATTTCTGGTATCCCACCGTAATTATTCTATTTCACATGGACCGTGATGTTACGTAGTCCCTCTCCTGATGGCGCACCACTGCTCCCTACCCCCTTCAGCCCCCTTTTCCTCTAAGTGATGAAAGCTAACTTCGCCCAACTGTATCCCTTGTCCAGAGATTTGCTTGGTAGACCAAGCTGTCTTGTTTGAACATGGCTGGAATTTTTAATGTTCGTCCGTTTAGGCCCATAGCTAATAATGGAATGATACAAGGTACAGAGGGCCTTAAGAAAGAACACCTCTGGGCTTGTCTTTACACTCCACAGCTCCCCTATTATCAGCTAAGGCAGGACCTTAGATGGTCATGAATTTGCTTGGTTCCCTTCCCTGTTTCGTATCCTGTTTCCCTCGCTTACTTACAGTTTCTCCTAAGAGCTCTCCCTCAGTAAATCATTGCAGAAGTGTTTCTGTCTCAGGTTCTGCTTCTAGGGAACCCAATTTAAGACCTTTATTCAACAAATATTTATTGAACACCTATTTTGTGTCAGGTTTTGAGCTGAACTCCTGGGATTCATAAATCAGTCTACTATGTTTCTTTCCTTCCTGGATTGGGTGTGGGGGAGGGACAGTTTGTAGGCGGCTAATGAAATATGAGTGAGACTCTAAGGCTATTAGAAAAATGACACAGGATCAAAGAAAAGAGCATAGCTAGCTATACTTGGAGTGGAGAGAAAGGAGAGAGATAAGGAAAGACTTTGCAAAGATCATAAAAGATAAATAGGAATTCATCAAGTTGATAAAGGCAGAACAGCTTTAAAGGGAAGGGGGCTGTGGAAAGATGTGATGACATGAGAAAACAAGGCAAGACTGAGGGAATCTCAAATTACTTTGTAAATATATGTTTTTGCATGAGACTAATTATACGAGACATCATATGCTAAAGAGTTTGGATTGTACAAAATAAAAATTATCAAAGATGTGAAGGAAAATGCAAAAGCTATGAAGCTAACACACATGCAGCATGTCTTTTGTGAATATTGTATCTTCTATTTGTGTGAATTCAGTTAGTGACTTAAGACTGAACAGTATTTTCTTGTGTAATTGATTAATAAGGAGATATACATTTTCCAGCTCTGTAGTGTGATCAGAATTGTCATTGAGTAGACTGTAGTTTCAGAATGTTCTTGGTAAGCCTACTGCTTCTTCAGTATCGTGTGTAGAAGCTTGCCATTGTGGGTCAACGGCAAGATCCTTTTATGAAGTCCCCACAAAATCATGTAGTTGCTAACCTGGCACAGTTCAAATTATCTGTCATGTTCAGTTATTTTTGTATTCAACTGTGCATCATGTGACCATGTGAATCAGGCAGTGATTTGATTTGCTCATTGGGAATGTTAAAAATAACCCGTCTGACCTGCAGTGAACCATTTAGTCATTAAATTATGACCATTTTCCCATTGTTGTTTTTCATTTTATATGTAAAGCAAGGTCAGCATGGGGGAAAAGTTATGACAGATGCAATATCCTTATTCACCTCCCTGCATCCAGGAGTCTTTAACCTAGGTAGCGAGTTCTTTGGAAATTTTTCGTTTCCCTCTACTTTTATCTAAGTATTATGCCCAGACTTAGGTGCAGCAGAAGGCAACCCATCAAACTGATACCGGACGTGTGAAGGGCTGATAGGCCTGGAGGTTCTCTTCCCAGGGGTAAGCAGAACAGGCCTGGTACAGAGTCTCAGAGTGCCCTGAGATGGTAAGAGGTTTACACAAGCTGTTTCACGTTCAAGACCACAGGGGAAATTCCACATTTACTGATGGTAATGATACACAGGCCATTTCATAAGTGGATTTCATTTAGTTGACAAAATCTTTCAAAACACAAAGCCCACAGGACAAAAGGCAAAAAAAACAGCATGGTTAAAAAAAAAAAGAGAGAGACAGAGAAAGTCTGTAGTGGGAAGACTGTTAGCCTAGTAACCTGAAGTATGGTGTCTTATCCCAACTAAGTCACTTATCAGATATGCAACATTACATAAGTCACATAATGTCCCCAAGTGTCATTCCCCCCAATGGTAGTGCAAAGATAGTCCCCCTTATCTAACTGTCCCATTTAGTTGTTAGAGGGATTAAATGATCTCACATGAATTTATTTTATATATTGGATAGCTCATGGAAAATGTTAATGACCCAGCTGAGGCTGTAATTTTGGCTGTTGTTCTCCCTGAGAAGACAGTCCCTCTTACCAGGGTCGAGCTCACTGTGGCCCTCTCTACACCCTGCCCATATGTCTCAGCTGATCATAGTCTACCAAGGTCATAGATCAGCCCCAATGCAAGTTTATGAGGATAAATGTTTAAGTTGTATAAAAAATGCTTGCCTATGTGTACATACAAGAGAGTTTATATTAAAACCTTTCAATGAGAATATGCATGCAATTTTATTTATTTATTTATTTATTTATTGCACGCAATTGTTTTTAATCCAACACTTACTTAAAGTTGCAGTGCTGTATAACTCACATAAACATCCATATTCTTTTTGGCAAATCGGTGAGTATATTTATATTTGAATACACCATTGCTTTGTTCTATCTATTTTATCAGTATACCCAGGGGAGGAAGGAGAAGCAAAGCCTACCCACATACAATCCTTAAAGCAGAAAGTGAATTTTTTTTCAAGTTAATTTCAAGCATAAGCATCTAAATCATTTTCATGCAGTTATTCTTTACGAGTGTCAGGTATTGGGAGATTTTAACACATCCCTCGTTCCCTTGAGTCTGTTTTAGGTGATTTCAGATATCCTCCCGACTTTTTTTGTTGTTTTTGACAAGATGAATAAAATGCACTTTATGACCAAATCCAAGTATGCTTTGAACAGCTTCACTCAGAGATGCTTGGGGGAACTTAATCAAGAGAGCTTTTATAGAGTTTAATACAGAAAATAAAGCTGAGAAAGTAAGCACTGAAAATAAATTACCTTGAAAATGGAGTAAATCCTTTTTATCTGTCTGTCTATATTTAATTTCTCTCATATTCACATGAAAGAGGATGCTACTTTGGAGAAAAGGTATGTATCTCAAGGTTTAATATACTTATTTTAATTTCCCAAGCCCTAGAATCATGTCATCATCGCAATCATTATGGTCTTTTATTACTCACCACCCGAATCATTATTTTTAAATGTTTGCTGTAGAACTGTTCAGTAAATCACCAATATTATTTTCAGTCATTTGCCAGTATTCCCGAACCACACCATCTAGATTGTGGGCACACATTAGAATATGTGAATAGAAAGAATCAGTTGGAGTGACAATCCACATTCATGAATAAATTGCTAATTGCTCCACTCAGAACTGAATCGTAGAGACCATGACATTGATAGAGCTCAAAATTGTAGGCCAGAGGGGAAACTAGCCATGGACTTTGTTTTTCTAGAAATAATTCTGAGAATTTTCTAACCCACTTTTTTTATAAATATCTTCTGACTTTTGTTCTTTTCACCCTGAGAGAACTACTGCTATTGTGAAAAGTTCTGAAAATCCAGAGCAACTTTTTTATCCTTGCCTTTCCTTCAGAAGCGAAGAACTCTTCTTTGTAGAAGTATCATCAAATTAGGACCCAGACTCCCCAGTACAGCTGCACCTGGGCCAGAGAATAAAGCATTGTCACCCGGTAGCATTTTATATGGTTTTCCCTTATTTAGGACTTAAAGCTTCATTGTCACTGAGAGCTCTTTTTTTTTCTTTAGAGCTGGGGTCTGCAGATTTGGGTCCACTTCCTTCTTTTCCCTCCCAATAATTACAGTCCTAGCTGTGGCCCAAAGTCCTCAACATTTGCCAGAAGAGTCAGCATTTGGATGAGAAGCTATTCCTTGGCTTTGAGGTATGCTTTGATTAAATTTCAAACTGCATACCATGGCCAGGGAGGTAATTCCAAAAACAAGCTCTTCCCTGAAACCAGCTTCATCAGGGAATAGTTCAGCACCATTGTTGTAATTTACACCCCTGTCTTTACAAATCCCTTCTATATCATTTTCTGTTTAGTTTAAAAGCTGAATGTGAGTTCTGTTGAATTAGACCTGAATCCCTGGGCCATGGTGTTTGGCTCACAGCTGCCTTAAGCACTGCATGGGAAAGCAGCCACCCCCAATGTCAATAGAGTCCTATAAAGATTAATGGGGCACCTGAAAAGCAACAAGGACTTTGAGTGATTTCAGGGATTTCAGACTCCAGAAATCAATTTCCCTGAAAATGCCCTTGCTAATTTAACTGATTACATTTGACACTCCTCTTACATACTACAAGCTGTAAGTAAGGAGGAAAGTCAAGACTTTATTTTGACCAAGGGTAGCAATGAATACACACAAGCAGATATATCTGTTTCAACATATAGATGTGTGTGTACATGTTTACTAGCCAATGTGGAAATCAAATGCAATTGTTTTCAAAATCAACCGTACTTTCCTCTATAACTATTTAAAGAATAATCAGCTCTTACAGAGATGGAATCATTCAGATTATATAAAATTAAGGATAAGCGACAGCTTTGCAGAATTTTAACAGTTCTCAGAATTTGAACAATTCTTGGAATCTGAACAAAGCTTGGCTACGTTCTTAATATTTTGAATGGCGTTAGATGACTGAAACAAGAACACTTTAGGATCTCAATAGAAAGGATTATATTACAGTTGCAAGACATGTTGATAAAGGCCTGATTTAAATTTAAAACTCCAAACAGAGAAAAATCACACAATTGAGTGTCATGTGGAAATTTTTTGTAGTGAAGTAGTGTTTGTGCTCATAGCTTTAAGTGTTTCAAGTGCATTTTTCCAATCATATAGAAATAATTGTTCTTTCATCTGCATAAAATGAGGACATTGTGATTTTAAGTGGAGTTCTTTATAAGGTTTTTTTTTTTAATCTGTATTTAAGAAATTTTTAGTTTTATCATAGCACCTGCGTTTAGGAACTGCCTATTCTAATATCTGGGAAAACTTTGTGAAAAGACAATCTGAAATGAAACAGTTGAGGAAAACAAAGGGAGAAGGTAAATCTTTTGAAGCCTTGTGGCCTTGTGTGCCACTGCCAGCTCTTAATAAGTATACTTTTTGAAGTCTCATTGATCCTTGATTTGAGTTCCCAGGTGTAGTAATAAAATATGACATGATTTCTCACTCTGGTGCAGGGCAATTTACTGCAAAAGAAAATGCAAAATTCTGCCCTGTGTAGGGTTCTGACCTATTCAGAGAATTCATGAAGTTCATCAGAATGGCCTATTATAACTCAGATCTCCCCGTTTTCCATTTCCTTATGACAGGGAACTAACAGAATGTGATTTAAGTGGCTCGCAGTCCCAGGGAAGTAATACAGTTGACTACTGAAGCAAGTCTGTGGGAATGAAGGAGGTGACTTTAAGGATCAGGCAACTGCCTTTCTCTGTTGGACACATTACACACATACTCACAGGGCAGCTTTCTCCTTGCTCCTGTTACCAGCGTGGCTTCTGTGTTCAATTACACTACACATAGCGTCATGGTCTGCAGCCCGATGCATAAGCTTTCCCCAGCAGCAAATCTAGCCAAGTTCTTTGACTTTTTTCTTCACCTCAGGCTCTCTTGACTCGGCTATACTGATAAAAAGTCAATGGAAGTATTTTGAAAGGGGAAAAAGAAAAATATTTCAGAGCAGCTAGACTTAGTAAAAGGTGCTAAAATCTTGTTGTGTGAAAGGCAAAGAACAAGAAAGAAAATCTCTGCGTGGACATATACCAGAGGGATAGTGAGCAGAAGGAGAAATTGGGACGTTTACAGCCACATGGCTGTGAGATTTAGGAAGGCAGATTTCAAGGAGTTCCCATAGTGGCTCAGCCAGTTAAGAATCTGACTAGTATCCATGGGGATGCAGATTAGATCTCTGGCCTTGCTCAGTGGGTTTAAGGATCTGGAGTTGCCATGAGCTGTGGTGTAGGTCGCAGCCGTGGCTCAGATTCGACTCCTAGCCCAGGGATCTCCCATATGCCCCACGTGCAGCCCTACAAAGAAAAAAAAGGGGGGTGGGGAGAAGAAGAGGCAGATGCCCTCTTTGTGACAGGCAAAAAAGGAGCTTAGCCAAGGGGACATTAGGACACGGGGAGGGAAAGGCCCCAGCTCCTACTCCACCTGCTGTTATTACCAACCAACTGTCAAGTGAGGAGGTGAAGCGAATGTTATTCACCATCGTCTCTTCATTGACGGTTCCTGTTGAGTTTTGAACTGTAGATCAGTGCTGCTCAGAGCCTCAGATCAGAACTAACCCCTCAGGTGTCAGGCTTGATTCAAAAACGGAGCCCTCACAAAATCCTATCACGCCTTTCTAGACAAACCAACCTGAAATGGAAACTGCTGACAACAAACTATTCTAGTTGACTAAGACAGTTAGTTCCAGGATACACTAGTACTTTGTGAGAAACAAAAAAGCCGATGAAGGTCTGGCCCTTGGCCTATTCTGATACCTACCAGATTTCCATTCTGTAAAA
Source organism: Catagonus wagneri (assembly GCA_004024745.2). Classification (NCBI taxonomy): domain Eukaryota; kingdom Metazoa; phylum Chordata; class Mammalia; order Artiodactyla; family Tayassuidae; genus Catagonus; species Catagonus wagneri. Next base: position 5,051,586 of record PVHT021183608.1, read on the forward strand.
CAAATGTATTCATTCTTAATTTATTCACAAGCCACTTTATGTTAGTGACACAAATTCAAATTCAGCATCACACTATTCATACCTAAGCATTTTTGCCAAGACACTTAGCAAGTAGAATTTTTGGTTTTGCCCTTTCCTTCTTGAACATCTAGAATTAAATATAAATTAGGAGGTGGAAAAAAATGGCTTCATCAAATATTCAATATTGCTTCTGAAATTTTGTCATCTTTTCAAGTGACAAGAATACATACAGACTTTTCGACAATCCTCAACTTTCCTGGAGCAGAGGGCAGTTGATTCAAAGGAAAACTACTACAAATAAAATACAATTGTCCTCCACCCCTGGAAGAAAAGAACACATTATAACGGTACTACAGGAAATGTGCTCCAGCAGCTGGAGAAGCTCCTGATTTTCTGTGACATATTTTTTGTGTGTTTCTTTACTAAAACAGACCTTGTCTTCCCACTGGGGATTTTTGTATGAATTGCTTCTACTTCCATTCTTATGTGTACACAACCACAACCAGCTCCATGCCCCTGCTTTCAAAACATGTCTACTCAGTGACACTTGTCATCAATCCTATATGTAAGTACATATGCGTACGTGTTTGTGCATTAAATATACATTTCAACACAACCTAGTAATTGGATACTAGTAATTCGAAAATATGAGTGAATAAAGACTTTGACTTAGGATAGTTCCATTTATGATTTTTTTTACTTTAGGATGGTGAGGAAGCAATTTGCAAGCCACAGTTTGAATTCTGAATTTTGATCTTTTCTAGGATAGTGATAGTCCCTTATGATGCTGGATAGCAGAAGAGAAATAACTAATAGATACACTTGCAAGCATTCAGTATCCAGACAACTGTTCTGTTTAACACTTTCAGTCCGGTATTCAACAGATTACATGGGAGAGTCAACACTTTATTACAAAATTGGTTTTGTATGAGATGATTTCCTAACTGTAGACTAATATAAATGTTCTGAACATGTTTAGGGTGGGCTTGGCTAAGTTATGATGCTTGGTAGGTTAAGAGCATTAAATGCATTTCCAGCTGAACATGGATTTTTTTGGGTGTAACCCCACAGTAAGTGGAGGAAGATGTGTAGTTATAGTGTCCCTTTATGAATTAATTTGTATTAACACACAAATAAAGGCATAAATTTTCTTAATACGTTTATTTCTCCACATGAATTATTTGTTCATTATTCTGATTTACATATTTGTGTTTATTTCTATCTTATTGTAAGATAATTCTTTATTATTTTTCACTCTTAGACAGTAAAACTAAACAAAGTACTTTATATTACCAACTTCTAGAGTGAGGAAAGCTACTGCAAAAATGAAGGAAAACGTTATAACACTTTTCCCCAAAGTTCAATTGCTAATATTATATGAAAGGTGTATAATACCATTAGCTTTCAAACTCCACAGACCCACCAAAGCTAATTGATAACATCTATCATTATACTTATTAATATCATACCGGCCAGGAAGAGTTAAATATTAAATACCCTTTGAGAGATCCCTAGCAAGTAATTCTAATACTGAAATAATTAAAGTAATTATATATTTATGCATAATGGGATATTTGGTAGGAAATCAAATAAATTTGAGGCATTTTATATAAAGCCATTTGCATGGTTTTTGCTATAAATTCATAGTGAAAGTTTTCTACTGAAATTCTAAACTTCCCGAACAATGACAAAGCCAGTGTATTCCCACTGAGTCCTCTCTTGTAGCTGTATAGCAAGACATTTTTGAAATTAATCTATGTTCTGTGATGACAACTACATATACATTAAAAAAATTTTCCCTACCTTACTTTCTGATTCTATTGGTTCTTAATATATTTGAATAGATGTATTGAAAGATCCAAAACATCTGTATATGTAGACATGCATACATTTGCATTGCTATAGAATTAGTAAATACTGGCACTATTTTTAATATAGAAACCTTTAAAATCAAAACCTATTTGACTTTTAATATCAAATCTTAATCCCAAAAGGTGTAATAATAATACGAACATTTGATCTCCAATTTCTACAGATCTGTTCCTAAGTCAAGATTCAAGTTGTATGTATGAATACATTTTGTTCCTACTAGGCTTTAGTTTGAGATTTTTTAATAATTAGTATATCTCCACTGGTGATTATTATCCAGTTTATACATATTTCATAGGGCTTATAGCATTTGAAGATTAAAAACATGTTGCAAATACAAAGCATGCCATCTAATTAAAAAAAAAAACTAAAAGCCATGCATTAAATATCAAATTTAAATTCTGTTTTGAAGAAAAAAATTAGGCATTCACAGTAGACTGTGAGGAAATCCATTTCTAATGGTGACTTTCTATCAGTCCACAGGGAATCCTTTCAAGGCACTGCTGACTAATGACTATCATTTTCAGTAGATTTCATTAGTATTTAAGTTATAGTGTAGGGTACATTCCCATTGCTATACTGAAAGTCAGTGATTTACACCCATTGAGGGTGAAGATTTTGCTTTGGATAATATATAATCGATTTAATAGTTAAGGGAAAATTTTGCTTTGCTTACCTAAATCCACTTATTCAAAAATAAATATTAACTTTGAATAAAACAGCATTCAATGCATTATTGCCACTCATTAAAGTAAAGCATATGCTACTGTCAGCTGACAGTTTTCAAGCCACGATAATACACTATTACAGCCTTCATTTTGTCTGACACGTTTGACCATTTTTTTTTTTTTGTCTTTTTGCCTTTATGTAGGGCTGCACCCGCGGCATATGGAGGTTCCCAGGCTAGGGGTCTAACAGGAGCTGTAGCTGCTGGCCTTCGCCACAGCCACAGCAACGCGGGATCCGAGCCGCGTCTGCAACCTACACCGCAGCTCACGGCAACGCCGGATCCTTAACCCACTGAGCAAGGCCAGGGATCGAACCCTCAACCTCATGGTTCTTGGTCGGATTCGTTAACCCCTGAGCCACGAAGGGAACTCCACGTTTGACCATTTTTGATTGAGAGTGTAATTCTTAGGAATGATATCTGATTTACTTACACAGTAAACTAGTTGAATGATGTTGACCCACCAATTAGAGAAAGCAGTTGTTACACAAAGAGAGATAGCCCACTTAAGTGTTTGATATAAAGGAAAACATTTTATCCTCTAAGTTTGAATACAAGAACAATGAAAAGAATTGCTGCTTGGAATTTTGTCCTCAAATATGGTTCCACTTCTGTGACGTGTGTTTTTCTATTCTAAGAGATATTAAAGGTGAAAAAAGCAAGTTGCAGAATCAGCTCCCGTATCCTGGCTATCATTTGTGCAATGAGGTTTCCAGAGAAATAAAGACTTTGTTCTTGACATCAAAGAGGGGGCCAGATAAAATAGGAGCATTTCCATAGATCATAATAGAAGTCTGCTTTTGCCACTGGCCAAACATGCAACAAAATCAGTAAGTATGATGGGTTGAAGCATGGGTCGGAAATGGTGTACCTTGCTCTTAAAAGATAATCAAAAGCAGATATCAAATATTTTTAAATATTCCATCATCTCACTCTAAAGTATCATTTCTTTGAAATTTGTAGAATTCATGTTGTAAGGACTAAATGAGAAAAAAATGTAATCCACTTTGTAAAACATGAAGGTTATCTACATGAAGGGCTATCTTCTAAGACCAAATTCAAAGAAAAACAAAAGTAAGCTACATTTTCTGAGTAACTGACATTTTTTCCATATTGTTTACTCTGGTGGAGAATTTATCATATAATTCTTCAGCAAGTAAAATTAACATTTAGAAAGAGCCATTAGTAATACTTAAGCAAAATAAATGACTGTAATAATTTCTGCTTCAAATAGGTCATCCTCGCTATGTTTTCAGCATGAAATAGGGACTAGTTCAGATCCTTAAGGATAAAAATAGTTCCTCAACTCAGATACACTAAGCACTAAAAGCTAGTCTCTACATTTTTGGACCCATCTGATGAAAGTGATTGATTTGACCCAATCTCCTTAGCTTTTTATCTTTGATTTCTACGTATACCCACACAACAAGATTCGAAATGCATTTAGATGGGTTTTCTGTGAACTCATCCATAAAATGGGGCTGAAACTTCACTTTCTCCCACCACTCCCTGGTTACATTCTAATTCTCTGATATAAGTGCTTCATAGGACTGGTAATTATTACATCTGCTTGTATAGTTGCTAATCAGATCCCTAGAGTAAAGTAGTATTTCTGAGGAAATGACTCTCCAAGGAAAATAACAAGCAAATACTTTGAATGGAGACAGAATTTAATTTAAAATTTAGGATACTGAAGTTTCATCAAGACTTTGCTTTGCAGTATCGCTGTGAAGTTGCAAAGCATCTTCTAACTTCTTCCAACTAACCGTCAAAGTTTCTTGAGATAATGATGCAAGGACCTCATACACCTAAGAGAAAAGTTATAGTCCTTATGCTTCTTTTAGAAATAACTAGTTTAAAAGAAAAGAGCTTAGAACCCTTCCTTGTGTTCTCCCTGACTTAACTGCACTCTAAATACAGTCATCCATGAGCTACAGATTAGGCACCCAGAACATAATTGCCTGTGGTTCAAAGCTTATAAGCACATGCTATTTTTTTAAGGACTTTCCTAGATTGCCCTAATTTCTGATCAATATGCCCTTTTTGCAGAAATTTTTATTTTAGGAAAAATCAAGATACAATAACCCGTAAGACCACCAGGATCATACCGAGATCTCATGACTCCAACTTCAATGAGTAACGATTTCCCCAAAGAAAGAAGAATGCATATTTTCCCTCAGCCCTGGTTCTTAGCCATAATCCTATTTTTCTCCTTTTTACTATAAAACTCCCTGCAGTTCTTCCCAATGGAGGGCACAGTATTTAAGGCATTAGCCTGCTGTGGCCTCCTTTACATGACAAAGCAAGAAAACCTATTTTTTTTTCTCCTTCACCCAAAACTCTGTCTCTGTGTTTCTAGTCAGCATTGTTGGACAGAGACTGAGTTTCAGCAATAATGTAATTCAAATATTCATATCAAGCTACTCATTGTAAATTCCCCCATATATATGCTCTTAATTTCCCCTGAGTTATTTCAGAATAACACCCACATCTAAGTCAGTTTGCTCATCTTTCACTTGGGAGCACCTGCCACAAGTCACCAAACTGGTTTCTAGAACTTAGAAACAGCCATGGCAGAGGTGAAGCTCAATGTTATCTGTTAAATCCTAACCAGAGAAAACCCACAGCTGTGGAACTATCTGCTTCATTCAAACTGCTTTTCTCTGAAGTGTAGACAAATGTGCTTACTTGAGAGCAATTTTCAATCTGTTTTGCATATAAGATTGATGGACTCCAGACCGATTGAATTCTGCTTTAAAGGGAAGCTTATTGATACCAGGGAGAATATTAATGAATGCTATTGATATCCCGCCTTATCGTTTAGTCAACATATGCTTTCAGGCATCAGTTAACAAGTATCTTTAGTTCTATTTTATTAATGTAGAAGAAACAAAGAGAATAAAACTGAGCCCCTAATAGAACTGGGGTTTAAACTGGGAAGGAAAGTACTACTTGTCATGACTCAAAAATGAATGCATGTCTAACTATCACAAGCTAAAAATCAATCATATAGTTTCTGTATTGAAGAGATTTTCTGTAAAAAAAAAAAGAAAGAAAACACAATACATTTTGAATAATGTGGATCATCTCAAATGAGGCATCGGAATTTGAATATATAGCTCTAATCTTATTTTTCTTACCCCTTTTTTCCCTTTGTGGAAAGAAGAATATCCCTGATACAAAATATTACGGTGGTTTTGGTTTGTAGAATTGAAGGTGGAAAAAAACATATTTGTGTCTTTTAAGAATTTCAGATTAACTATATTGCAAAATTGGCAAATATTGGGCTGGACTAACATTAGTGCCTGCTGTAAACAGTATAGGTAATGTGTTGATCTAAAATCACATGGATGAATGTATTTGTTGTTGTACCAGTAATGTTCAATATTATAAAACTCAAGGAAGAAAAAAGACTCAAAAATTCATATGGAAAAGCAGTAAAGTTTGCTTGGTCATATACCAGCTAAAATACCCAGGAGACCAAGCAGGTGGGAGAACAAGTAAAGGTCTGTTTTCCAAAGGATGAAAATTAATTTTTAAAATTTCCTTTCAAAGAAATAGTGATGTTGGACTAAGTAAAATCAATGTAAAGTAATTTGAATTAAGGCCTAATGAATTTTAATCTTAGGCCTTAATGTTCTCTCAGTTATCCCCAAATGTTTAATTCCTCAGAACCTGTCATTCTATTATTAAATGAAGATCATGATTTAGAAGGTAGTTATTATTTTTCCAAATTCATTCAGCTGCCCTTAGAAAATCTTCCTAATTTGAGTGGATTTTTTTTATTCTTTACAGCTGGGCCACACCTATAGCATATGGAATTCCTGGGGGATAAGGGGTGTATCTGAGCTGCGTTTGGAGGGCTACGTCACAGCCACAGCAACACTGGATCAAAGCCACATCTGCAACCTACACCCACAGTCTGCAACAATCCAAATCCTTAATCCAGTGAGAAAGGCCGGGGACTGAACCTGCGTCCTCACAGACACTATGTTGGGTTCTTAACCCACTGAGCACAGCAGGAACTCCAGAGTTTTTCAATTTACACTTTCCCCACAAATATGCCTAAGCAAATATTCCCACAATAAAAGAGTAAATAAAGGAAAATGCTATTTTCCTCTATCAAGTTCTAAAAATCATTTTATGATTTCTTACATTCTGTTTATAAAATACATGCAATTTTTTAAAAAATGTAAGTATAAATTTTAAGTTATATCTTTCTATCATTTTTACACTTAGCAGTATATTATGATAATTTTTCCATGTCATTAAATATTGTACAAAATATGACAATGCATAATATTCTGTTAGACGGATTAACACAGTGTTGATCACTCGGCTACTGCTGGACATTTAAATTTAGAAAAAAAATTTTAATTAGTTCATAAGTTTTACTGGATAATGCTGCATCACCAGAATATGGCATACAAAGAAAGGGGAAAATGGAAACAAAAAACAACTAAGTCCAAAAAAACAAAATTACATCATTTGAGTTCAGAATATGAAAACTTAGGCAATAAACTCAGAAAATAGTAGGTTCTGGTACTAGGACAGCAAAGCTAATTAAAATAATTAATTCTAGAATTAATATATAGCATATATATATGTTTAACCATAAAATTTTCAGTAGTTGCAAATCCTTGCAAAGCTTAGAAAGATCCTCAGCAATGATCATCTCATTCATGTGGCATTACAAACAATACAGTGATACGCAATTTTATTTCTAGACTTAAAGCCAAAAGACAATTGTGCTTTCTCGCTCATATTAAATTTCTGAACTATAAACACCATATTTAGTAACATAGAGCAGGCGCACAACAAAAAATATCGTTTATACTGAACTTTCAGGAGTCAAGATTTTGCTAAACAGACAAGGCAGAAAACAGCAGCCATGGCAGGGGAATAGTGGATTCAAAGAGTAAGAATACTATAAAACTATAGATGACTTCAAGATTGCTAATATTAATGTGTTGTTAGTGACATATTAATCTCTGGATATCTTAACAGTAGAACATAAAAGTTATGAAATTCATAATTCAAGTAAAGAAGTGACACTTTAAAATTCCTTCAAATCTTGATAATGTATGATTTTATTTAAAAATCTCACCAGTTAGAAAGCTATGCTTACTATAACTCAGCTACCATTACCCTGAGTAAGAAAAATTAAAAGAATGGAGAACAGTGCATAATCCTTATAGTAGTTATGAGTGTGTTAAATTGAAGAAGAAAAGGAATTGATATAATTCTAGAAAACAAAATGTTTATATTGTTTCTCCTTCCATACAAAATGAACAGATTTTCCCTCCCCCCTGAAAAAACTAACAAACCAATGTACTGAAATGACTGAAAAATAAATACTGAATATCAACAGCAGACAAAATATGTGGGAAAAAATATGGATATCAGGTAATAAAGCACACTGATTCTGAAATGTGGAAAACAAATGTGATGAGTCTTATGATGGTCTCAGTTTGTGTCCCAGAGGCAGTTTTCTGGCTGTGCCACCAGGAAGGGAACTCAAGTGGAGTCTTGTGGTTACCTTCAGTTTAGGAGACATAGCTTGGAATCTGGGGAGACCAAGGAACCTACCATTTACAGGGTGAAGTATTAAAAAAAAAAAAAGGGAGATCTCACAAAACATAAAACTATAGAGATCTGCAGGGTAGTCACCTTTTAACTCTTTAGCTGAGTACTGACTGATCAAGCACTCCTATGATGAAACTACTAGAGTCTGGAAAAGAGTCTCATGAAAGAATAAAAAGGAACCATCCTTAGAGCTTACAGAGGGCTTGAAGAGTTCCTGTGCCCACCAGCCACAGTACTTCATAATTCAAGGGACATTATAGAGAGATAATTTGGAGGACTTTTATCTTCATAGGAAGGGTACATTTATTTCCTTTTTTGTATTTTTTCTATTATATATCTCATTAATCTTAAATCTCCACTTTTTTTCTTCCTTCTTCTAGTTTTAGATTTAGCTCATTCTTTTCCTTTTCAGTGTCTTAAATGGTGTGTTTGCTTATTAACTCAATAATTCTTCTTTTTTATTAGAAGCATTTACAGCTGTAATTTCCCTCCATGTGCTGCTTTAGCTGCACCACGTAGTTTTTCTACGTTGCTTTTTTTCACCTCAAGTATTTTCATTTACCTCAATGTACTTTCTAATTCCCCCTTTGATTTCTTTTTTTATGCACTGTTCTTTTTAGGGGTATGTTTTTACATTTCTTTTTCAAAAAACTTGGAGAGTCCCAGATTTCTTTCTGTTATTGATTTCTAATTTCTTTCCATTATGGTTTTCTTTAGTTCTTTGAACATATTTATAAAGGCTGCTTTGAATATTTTGTCTATTAAATCTGGCATCAGTTTACTCTCACAAGCAGTTTCTGTTGCCCACTTTTTTCCAGTGCATGGAGGGATACTTTCCAGTTTCTTCGTGTATCTCGTGATTTTTTTGTGGAAACTGAACATTAACATAATACTTAGGTAATTAGAGCAACTGGGGTTTAAAGTGGGAAAGAAAGTACTACTTGTCATGACTCTAAAATGAATGCGTGTCTAACTATAACAAGCTAAAAATCAATCATACAGTTTCTGTGTTGAAGAGATTTCCTGTAAAAAAAAAAGAAAGAAAACACAATACACTTTGAATAATGTGTATCATCTCAAATGAGGCATCAGAATGTGAATATATAGCTCACACCCAGCTTGTTATTCTTCAATGTTTACATCGTGATTGGCCGAATTATTTTAGTGAAGTCTCTCTCCACTCCAGCTCTACCCTACAATGTCAAGTCTATAATGTTGATCTTCAGGACAAGATCATTCAATATACCCACAGTCAACCTGGGATAACAGGTTTCGACAAGACTCTTTGATCACCCTTCTCCATTACTATACCCAGCTGTTAAGTTCTTCTAATTTCCATCTATTGGTTTCATTGTTTTCAACATTGCATTGGGACATAACTTGCTTCATAATCAAACCCAGGCTCTTTTGAGGTGATCCAGAGATGAGCGTTTGACATTTATTCTGACTGCAAGAGGGTTCTTTCCCTAGTTCACTTTGGCAAACTAGCCAGCCTACCATTTCACCTGTATTTCCAATGAATCTGTCAGTCTCTTTCCAATACCCCCAGTGCAAATAGCCACTGTTTTGGGAGAATGCTCTTGGGCATGAACTTCTCCAAATTCTATTGCAAATGAAGTCAATTCCTTTGGAGAGGACTTGGATGTTGTCTCCCATGGCCTCACTTCTCCCAGACCAAATCTCAGCTGCAGCACTGGTGATGGAAAAATGGTGCATTTCTGAATGATAATCCATTTAGGAGCTGAGCTATGTGGGGGGGGGGGCAGTAACCCTAAGGTTTTTGTGTTTTTTTTTTTTTTTTTGCTTTGATTTCTTTACATGGAACCCCCACTTCATGATTCAAAGCAAAGGTAATTGGGACCCCAGTGTTATCAACAGGACTACATCTGAGATAGAGCCTCTGTCCCACCGGAGGAGGCTGGGCAAAGAAGGGAGCCACCATTTATTTTTTGCATTATAATTTAGCCTCAGCAATAGATAGCTGGGAGCAAGATAAGAAATTTTGTCTTGCTACTCCCAGGGAGATACCCCTCCAGTCAGGAGTCAGAGAAGATGGAATCCTGTATTTCTCATCAATCTAGAGAGGACTTTCCATCTTACTGAGCGGTGAGGTGGGAAGTAGGGTGTGGGTTTTGGTTCATATATCACACGTCCTTGTGCTTCTATCAAGTTGTAACATATTTTCTTTTGGAGGGGTTATCAATAAATTTTATCATAGTTGTACAACAATCGGCACAACCCAATTTGCATATTTTCTTGATAATTTATTTTTCATTTTTTATGTGTCCTTAAGGCAATTTCCAAATAGTCTGTATGGTTATTTTTCAAAAAATAATTTCACTAGTTTTGATGGGCAATATGTCTGTACAACTTCTAACCTGCTATGTCAAAAGTGGAGCTCCCAATCTAGAATTCTATACCAAGGAAAAATGTCTTTCACAAATAAATGTATTCCCTTAATGACCAGGTATGCCAAACATATTTTCATGTGCTTAATGGCAATTTGTATTTTTTTTTTGAATAAATATCTATTCAAGTCCCTCCTCCCCCTTTTGTCTTTTTTTGGCTGCCCCATGGCATATGGAGTTCCCTGGCCAGGGATTACATCCAAGCTGCAGTGGTGACCTATGCCACACCTGCAGCAATGTCAGGTCCTTTAACCCACTGTTCTAGGCTGGGGATTGAACCTGCGTCCTTGTGCTGCAGTGATGCTACAAATCCCATCAGGCCATAGCAGGTAACTCCCTTTGCTGATTTAAAAATTAGATTATTTGTCTTTTTGTTATTTAGATGTAAGGTTTTTTTTTATATATTCTGGACGCTAGACACTTATCAAATATATGGTTTGAAAATATTTTCTCACATTCTGTAGGCTTTGTATTTTTCTTAGCAATGTCCTTTGATGCACAATTTTTTAATTTGGATGGTTTTATTTATCTACTTTTATTCTATTGTTGCTTGTTGCTTTTGGTGTCAAAGGAGAATTTATTGAAAAAAATCTAAGGTTGTGAAGATTTATCCTTCTGTTTTTTTAAAGAGTTTTATAATTCTGGCTTTTATATTTAGTTCATTGATCCATCTTAAGCTAATTTTTATATGTGGCATGAGGTAGAGATCAGAGAGAGCAGGAAGAAGAAGAAACAGGAAGAAGGGATGACAACAGGTGATGAGAAACTTTTTGCATGTGATGCATACTTATTACTTTGGATGTTGGTTTCACAGGTGTGTGTGTGTGTGTGTGTGTGTATGTATGTTAAGCTTGCAAAAATTTACACTTTAAATATATGCAGTTTATGTAAGGTGATAAATATCAAGGAACCTGTTAAATAGAAAAATCCATGGGAAAAAAATGCAAACCTATAACTTTAAATCCAGCTACCAAGGAGCTCCAAGAAATTGAGTTGGATATAAAAATATTTGAAATGACTTCTGAGCTCACATTGATCTGAGTGTGAGATCAGAGGGCAATTTAACTACCAGTAAGAATGTTCACAAAGTTATACCCTTTGAAGTTCTCTTCTGAGCATGTTTCTGTGCTTAGGTTTTCAGCCTAGATTAAGCATGTACATATAACTCTTTATTTATTCATACATAAGTGTTACCAGCATTTATTGAGTGCATTCTATGTAGTTAACAGGGCCAACACCTGAAAGTTTCAGGCATACAGTGGGTATCTGATACATCATTATTAATTGAGTTGAATGAGGAAGAAATTAATAATGTGTTGTTTTGGCACTTCAGATACAGAGGTTTGAAAATAGTCATGTTTTCAGGTCTCCTGGTAACAAAGATCAAAAACTAGCATTTGACAGAACAAGTAACAAAGAAATAATGAATTTCTTCTGTAATAAAGAAATTTTACATTTGCTTTTTAAAATATGTACTTAGAGCATACTTCATCTTTCATAGTAAGTTTTAAATCTCATACTACCATTTGAACCCATGCCATGTCTTTGTAGAATTTTAAGAAAATATCTACTACTGAGAAATTTAAAACAATTTTCTTCCTTACCGAGAACAAGTCGGTTCTGACAACTAGAAAATAGGCCTCTTTGAGCAATACACTTTCCTTTGAAATACCTGTAATATCTCTGAGTGTCTTTGTTCATCACCATAAAAAAAAAGTTTCAAAAATGAATTGTGTTTGAGAGAGATAAAATTCTGAATTAGAAAATAAAGAGGCTATGTCATAAACACTTAATTATATACACCTTTTAAACGGTGTGGTCCATAAATCACATTATTAACTATTCAAAACAAGTGTGTCCTGTGTTTGTGTCTTATGTGGGTAGGCCAGTCTGCATTTAATGATTCTTTTTTTGTTGTAGTTAGATTTTTGCTTTATAGGGCCACACCTGCAGCATATGGAAGTTCCCAGGCTAGGGCTCAAATCAAAGCTACAGCTGCCAGCCTGAACCACAGCCACAGCAATGCCAGATCTGAGTTGCAGTTGCTACTCACACCACAGCTTCCAGCAACGCAGGATCCTTTACCCATTGAGCTAGGCCAGGGATCAAACCTGCATCCTCATGGATATTAGTCAGGTTCATTTCCACTGAAAAACAACAGGAGCTCCCAAGCATTTAATGATTCTTAAATTAATATATCAAATAAATCTCAAAAATAAATGTCAGTGATAAATTCAGTAATTAATATTCATGTTGTTTAAGATTTGTTATATTGTGGAGCCAAACCATGACTTTTAATACAATGTCTTGGCGTTCCTGTCATGGCTCAGCGGTTAGAGAACCTGAGTGGCATCCATGAAGACACAGGTTCAATCCCTGGCCTTGATAGATGGGTGAAGGATCCAAGGGCATTGCCGTTAGCTGTGGGTAGGTCGCAGATGTGGCTCGGATCCAGCATTGCTATGGCTGTGGCGTAGGCTGGTGGCTGCAGCTCCGATTTGACCCCTAGCCACTGATGCGGACCTAAAAAGACAAAAGACAAAAAAAAAAAAAAGGAATACAGTGTCTTAATTATTGTAGCCTTATAGAAAGGACTGACGTCTACAGTGTAAATCCTCCACTTTTGTCTTTTTCATCCATATTGATTTATCTACTCTAAATCCATTGAATTTCAATAGACATTTTAGAATCAGCTTGTCAATTCGTACTGTAAAAAAGGTCTTCTGAGATTTTTATTGAGTTTGTATTGACCCCATGGAGCATTTTATCAGAACAGAAAAAAAAGTTCAAATAAAATTGAAAATAAAGAAAATAAAATTAGGAATATTTTAGAAAAGTTGAACATTAGCTGAAAAATACATTTATTTTTCACTTTGAATAAATACATTTAAATTTTTACTGTGGTAAAATTAGGTAGAATGAAATGCCCAGAGCTATACATGAAATTATATGAGTTTTGACAAATGTGTTTATCTATCCATCTAACCACACCTCATTAAAATGTAAAATATTGCCATCATCTCTGGAAGTTCTCTTATATTCTTTCTCAGACAAATCTTATGCTCCAATCAGAGGCAACCATTTACTGCTTTTCATCTGTATATTTTTGACTGCTGAAAAATTTTATATGAAAGGACTTATACAGTGTTTTCTTTGACTGTGTGTTAGATTGTGCTGCTGTCACAAAATGCCATAGACTGGTGCTTTATGCAAAGAAATGTATTTTTTCATCATTTTAGAGACTGGGAATTCCAAGATCAGAGTCCCAGCATTTTTGAGTTGTGGTAAGGACTCTCTTTCCGGTTTAAAAATGGACGGTTTCTCAGCGTATGCTCACAGTTTTTCCTTTGTGCCTACCACAGGAAAGAAGAGAGAGAGATAAGAGGAACAGAGAAGGGGACAGAGAGAGAGAGAGAGAGAGAGAGAGAGAGCACTCTGGTATCTATTCTTATAATCCCATCATAAAAGACCCTCCACCTAACTTCATCCAATCATTATTTCCTCCAAAGACCCCACAGCAAATGCATCACATTGCAGGGTTAGGGCTTCAACATACAAATATGGCAGGTGGGCACAAACATTCAATCCATAATAGTATGTTTCATTTCTTTCACTTTTCTTCCTCCTTTTCCTATCTCTCTCTTCTCTCTCTCTCTCTCTCTCTCTCTTCTTGGCATACTTTTGAGATACATTTGTGATGATAATAAGTGTATCTACTGTTTGTTACTTTCTATTGCTGACTAGCATTGTTCTGTATAAGGATTCCGGGATTTATTTGTCTCTTTCCCTACTGATAAATTTATTTTTTTTCCAGTTTGGTTCTATAATGAATAAAGCTCCTATGAACAATTTATATAAATCTTTTCATGTGGAAAATACTTTTTATTTCTTTTGAGAAATTTTCTAAGAAAATTATTGCTGGATTGAGCCCTGGCAGACAATTCTACATGGAACTGTCACATTTCAGCCCGTGTTGTAAGCAGCAGCATGGATAGTTTTGGTCTCTACTACCTATTCAAGGATGTTTGCACAGTCAATGGCTATGCAAGGTAGATATAGTCAACCTCTTGGGCAGAGGGCAGAATCTTTTTGCTGTTTGGGATAATAAAAGTAATGCCTCCCTCCAGGGCAAATTTGGAGCAGGTTTGCATGAAGCCTCTTTAAAATATTGGAATTTACTAAAGCTCAAGTCTCCTCATATGAAATTCAAATCTACCTCGTGCTCAGCATCCATCTGGGCCATTCCACATCATGTGGGGGAAAGGCGGGAGCAAGTGGAACCCTTGCAAACAGAAAACCCATGCGCCCTGTTGTGTCAGGAGTGACAGTCCTTTGTCTCTGAACAAAGAATCTCTTCTCTCCTGCCATCATCCATTAAGTCATGGCAGGCTAACTTATTTGCAAACAACTAAGGTAAGTTTTCTGACTCTTAACTTTCTTGAGGTTCAGGTACTCTGGGAAAGCGGACACAGAAATAGAGTAAGTGCAAGAAGTTTATTTGGGGGTAAAGACTTGTGAAAGCTGCAAGAGGGAAAAAAAAGCAGTTTTGGGCAGAAAATGCCTTCAAACTGTGCTGTGGAGCTAACACCTGTGAAAGAAAAGGCAGAGGGAAGCATAATTAGGCAGGGGGAACTCCGACTGCAATGTAGATCTGACAAAGTCTCAGCCAACAATCAAGGGCTAGAGAACAAAGACTGCCCATTAGAAGACTCTCATTTTGCAGATGAATGGGCAGGTGACTCACAGATTTGGAAGCGGCTTGAACAATAAGATGAATCCTGAAGACAATGCTGCTGGATGCAGTTAGCTAATTGCATGATTCTCAGATGAAATGCAAGCTCTTTTATGAAGAGAGATCAGAACCCTAGAACTCCATGACTGACTCAAAGGGTTAAGTATAGGTTTAACTTTAAAGATACTATCAAACAGCTTTCCACAGTAGTTATAAGTTACAGTCCCCTCGGTGATGCATGAGACATCTGGTTGTCTTAGAACATCTGTTGTTATCAATCTTTTAAAACTGTGAGCATTCTAAAGGGTGTGTGGTGGTATCTAACTGTTTTGTGTCTCCTTGATAATTTATATCGTGTATTTTCATATGCTTATTTTTCACTATACTTCCATGAACCCAGGTCTTCCGTCCAGGTTTTTTAAAGAAGAGGATTGTCTTTTTAGTATTGAACTGTAATAGTTTTTCTTTTTAAAATTTTTTCAGGCTGTGCATGGCTTGCTTATTCCCTTACTTTTTTTTTTTTTAGGGCCGCACCCACAACATATGGAAGTTCCCTGGTAGGTGCCCGCCTATGCCAGAGCCACAACAACACCAGATCTAAGCTGCATCTGTGACCTACACCACAGCTCACAGTAGCGTCGGAGCCTTAACCCACTGAGCAGGGCCAGGGATGGAACCCACGTCCTCATGGTCATGAGATGGGTTCATTACTGCTGTGCCACAGTGGGAACTCCCCTTATTTTCTTAATGGGACATGTGATGAGCAGGTGATTGATGGATACCTAATGATCTATTCTTTTATTGTTTATCGATTTTTAGGTATTGCTAGTAATTTCTGTATTCTACAGAAAACTATTCCTATCTATAGGACATATGGATTTTTCTCTCCTGTATTATTTTTTCTAGAATTTATATAATTTGAACTTGTATGATTAGTCTGATGATTCTTCATGAATTAATTTTAGTGTGTGTGGTATGAAGTCTGGGATGTGTTATTCCCTTTACATACAAGTGGCTTCAAAATGCTAATATTTCACTTGTACTCAACTACAATTTTCCTATTCTTCTGATGCCCTCATTAGTGTATCAGAGTTTTTAATCAGAATTTTGTTCTGGCTCCTCGAAATTAGTTAGGAAGTGTTTCCTGTTGCTTTTTTTTGCCTTATCCACGTGGTGCACAAGTGTTCCCAGAACCAGGCTCAAACTCACACCAAAGCAGTGACAACACCAAATCCTTCCCACTGAGCCACCAGGGAACTCCTCTATTTTAATATTTTGAATGTGTGTAACTGTGGGTCTATTTTTTTAAATCTGTATGTAGGATCAAGTTCACCAGTGGCACAACCTTGGACTGGAATTTATCAGTAGGCAGGCTTTGATGACCATTCAATTTCTTTAGTAGGTATATAGTAATTCAGATTTTTCACCCCTTTCTGCATCAATTTTGGTAAATTGTATTTTCTAAAGAATTTGTTCTTTTCACCTTAGATGAATAACTCATCAATGCAAAGCTTTTTTGAGATATTCATTTACAATACTTTTTAATATTTCTGGGCCATTTAATCTATTCTTTCACTTTTTTCTCCTTGACTACTTAGTCTTGCTAATAATTTCATTGATTTCTTTAAAAACAAACTTTGTCTTTGTTAATACCCTCTGTTTTCTATTTTACTTTCCTCTATTCTTATCTTTATCATATTCTCATTCAACTTAAAATTTATTTTGATCAATTTTTTCTAGTTTCTTAACATGGAAACTTAGAGAATTTATTTTGAACCATCATTTTTTTCTAATATATATCATAAGTACTGTACATATTTTATTTATGAACTCTTCTTTAGTTACATTCCAATATTTTTATTATCATTTAATTCAAAATATTTTCTAATTTCCCTGGTCTTTTGTTTTTTTTCTTGGTGGCTCAATTTACAAATATTTGGTCATTTATTAGATACCCTTTTAATATTGACTCCTAATTTTGTTCTCTTCTGGTCAGAAAATATCCTCTGAGTTATTTCAATGTTTTGAGATGTATTGCAAATTATTTTTATGGCACATCATTTGATACACCATAATAATTGCTCCATATGAAAATACTGTGGATTCTATGAGTCATTAGGTGAGTCATTCTACAAATACGAAAGGTTTAGTGTGTTGAGGTTTTTGCCAACTGAAATGTTGAAAACTTTAACCGTGTTTGTCTATTTTTCAAATTCTCCTGTCAGATTTTGCTTCATATATTTTAAAATTCAGTTATTCAATATGTGCACATTTAGTTATGTTACATGTTTTTGAAAGATTGGCTCTTATTATCATGGAATACTCCTATTTTTCTCTGATTATATGTCTTTTCTTGAAGTCTATTGCATCTGCTATTAACAGAGATAATCCAAATTTCACGTGTTTGGTGTTTGCCTGGTATATTGTTTTCTATCCTTTTACATTAAAACCAGGCTTTATTTCCAGTGTATCTCTGATAAGTTGCATAAAATAGGTCGATATTTTTTTAAATCCAAGATGAAAAACACATTTCTTTTCATTAGAACATGTAGATTATTGATATTCACTATAAACATGGATATGGCTGAATTTAAGTCTAATAACTCACAAGTTGTTTTCTTCTTGCCCCCCTTAGTATTTATTTCCCTTTTCCTCATTTCTGACCATTTTGGGGAGATAATTAAGGAGTCTTGGTGTTTAATTGTCTTTCTATTTGGTTTCTAGTTATAGCTCCTTGTCTTATTCTTATAGTGGTTGCTCTAGGAATTATGATATTTATCCTAATGTCATTATAGTCAATAGGATATTAATATTGTGTCACTCAACACGTAACATACTAATCTTACAAGATTATATTTCCATTTATTTCCTCCCAAATCTGGTACTATTTTTGTCACATATATTTCTTAAATATGTTGTAAACCCACGTTGATACAAATACATTGATATCACATTAGTTAACAGTACGTTATCTTAAAAAACTGATACAAAAATATAACTTAAAAAGCATATTTATCCACATACTTACAATTTCTGACCTCTTAATTTTTTATGTGACTCAAATTTTCTACTATTATTTCTTTAAGATGAAGAACTTTAACACTCATTGTAGTACAAATGTCCCACCAATCAGCTATTGGCGATTTAAAATGTTTTCATTTCTATGATATTTCTGAAGAATACTTTTGCAGGATTTTTGCACAACATGTTAAGGGAGATTTTTCATGACATTCATGAAGAATATAGAAGTCTAGGTTGACTATATTTTGATTTGCCCCGCCATCATTTTAAAAATATTGTCAAAAATAATAAAAAATAAAGAAGAAAAGGGAGTTCCTATTTTGGCTCAGTGGAAACAAATCCAACTAGTATCCATGAGGAGGAAGGTTCAAACCCTTGGCCTCACTCAGTGGATCAGGGATCTGGCATCACCACAAGCTGTGGTGTAGGTCACAGACATGGCTTGGATCCCATGTTGCTGTGGCTGTGGTGCAGGCTGGCAGCTGAAGCTCTGATTGGACCCCTAACCTGGGAACCTCCATATGCTGCAGGTGCAGTCCTAAAATAAAATAGAAGTAATTAATTAAAAATGCTAGATGAATAACCCAAGCTTTGTAGTTGAAATTATTTCCTTCAATAATTTTCAATTACAAAACTTAAAAGTACAAATCTATTTGTTTTATCTTTGACTTCCTTAAAAATTGTATTTCAAACACACAGAGAAGCAGAATTGGCATCATAAATCATAATCCATCCATACACATAATGTCAAACATTCACATGATGCAATACTATAATAGCATAAAGCGGGAAATAATAAGGTAATAAAATATAATATGAACAGGCAAACATACTAAAGTCAATATTTTAAGTGACAGAAAATTTGAATAAGCTAATATCTGCCCCAGTTCCCAAGAACTGTAGCAGGTTGACTCTGTGACCCACAGAAATGCATGAAGATTTTGCCAAATTAACTGGCTTCTTCTTGAGTAACCACAGCCAACTGGTTCTCATCAGGAATAAGCAACATAGTTCTGTTATTACCATTACTGGCTTAATTTTTACAGTGCAATAGTTTTGGGTCAGTGAAAATTCTAGTTTAATGAGGCAAGCTATCTCCCTTGTGACACATTTTTTTTCTCTCTGGGAGAAGTTAAAGTTTTTGAGAATTTCGGAAAGTCCTAAGGGCAATTCCTAAAAGGACTGATAGCCTTGGACCTTGGCAGCTCTGGCAGCAAAGTATATGGATTTTGTACAATGCTTTTTATATTTCTAAGCCAAAATAACTCTGTAATTATTTTGTAATTATAAAGTGATCATTTACTGGCAACTAGAAGTTTTTCATTTTTTATGGTAATTCCAAGTATAACTACCATATAATTTGTAAGAAAGAAATAGCTGTGCAATTACTCTGTATTAACACAGTAATTACCAAATATGTCCAGGCTTATTTGTGTCTTATGAAATAGAGATTCCCACACCTGCAAACCAAATTACATAGCAGCTATGCATGCTTTCTTCATGTGGTCTATCATCAAACAAAGGCTGTGGGGTTGGTATTCATTTCATCGTATCATTGTATTAGGCTATCAATTGAACACAGTATTTTGTCACAGCTGTGTCTCTGTGGTTGCAGTAGAATTGCTCCATCAGGGCAAAGCAGAAGTGATTTCATAGCTTTAAGAAAAAGGATAGTACAGTAGAAAGAGAGGAGTTTTGAAGTCAGATATGTGTTTGAAGTCTAGCTTGCCGACTTGCTCAGAGTAATTTGGATAACTTACCTAATTGTCTTTATCTGTAAAATAAGATAAATTTATAAATTCCATGGATGTTGTAAGACTTGGTAAGTAGCCATATGGATAACCGATCTGTCCTCATGACAATTTCACCTAGTTCATTTTCCAACTATCTATGTACCAGTCACTCTATTAGGCACTGGGAAAACAGTTATGAGAAAAACATATACTCCCTGCCCTCATGGATCTTAAGGTCCGGCAGCACATAGGAACTGTAATTGAATTATCACACACATATGAGTGTGAAATTGCAACTGTGATAAATGCCGTGAAGGAAAGGATACAATGCAATGAAAGCATACCTTCCCTGAGATAAGTCTTAACTAGAAGAAGGGTTTAGAAGGATCACTCGAAAACCTGTACACAAAGTTTCACGGCAACTTTATTTATAAAAACCCAAACTGGAACAGGCCAGCTGTCCTGCAACAGGTGGATGCTTCAACAAGTTTTAGCACAAAAAAAAATACCATTTGGCAATAAACACTACTTGGCAATAAAAAGGAACCAACTATTTGATACGTGTCACAACCTGGATGACTCTCCGAGGAGTTGTGTTGAGCAAAAGGTTACACACTGAATGATCCCATTTTTATATTTTTGAAGTGACAACATTTTTAGAAGTTGAGACGCATTTTATGGTTCCCAGTGCATGATACGGAGATAACTATGTTAAAATATGAAACATAAGGATCTTTGTGGTGAAAGAATTATTCAGTAGTTTATCTGTGGTGTTGGATACATAAATCTACACATGTAATAAAATGGTATAGAATTAAATACATACACAAAAATGAGTACGAGTGAAACAGGGAAATATTAATATAATAGATGAACTTAACGTCAACATCCTGGTTGTGACATTGTACCATTTTTTGCAAAATATTACAATTGGGGAAAAGCAGATACAAGGCACAAAAGATCTCTCTGTATTATTTCTCACAACTGCATATAATTCTACAATTACCTCAATAAAAATTTCAATTAAAAACAAACTTGCGTTCTTGCAATCCCTCCTTCCTTAAAAACAAAATAAAATAATTCAGAAATAGAGCTATCTTCACAAGGAATGAAGCTTCTGACAGGAGGAGCATAACTTATGACGTGTGTGTGCATGTGAGCGCACTGAGTAAAGAGGAAGAGAGATACTAGGTTCTTGTATGAGATGAAAATGAAGATAATTCAGAGGCCAGATTATTCAGGGCTTTGGAGGCAATAAGTGAAATGATATCATCAGAGTCCAGCTTTGAAACTAACATTCTGAAAGACATATGTTTAAAGGAAACAATAAACAAACATACAACTGTTTTCCTCCTTTCTTTTACGAAACTAAAAGATTGAAAATGATGGAATTTTAAAAGCACATATCCATAAGAACTAAGGGACTAGAATAGGCGACAGTGGCAGACAAGGTACTTCAACACATTTTTGAAGGACAGAAAGAAGATTGACAGATTACCAGTTCAGTGAAACGAAGAAAGCTTTACTCGAAGGATCTTCAGGGGAGATTAGAGATTTCACTCTTTAGATCCCCGAGAGGCTCCTGTGTTGGATTCACCAGGTGACACAGGGCGTGGAAGATGTAGCTGGGAGGGGAGAGGGGTGGTTCTTTGAAAGTCTGTTTACAGAGAAATCAGTTGCTTTGGTCCCTGGTCCTCCCCCACAGCAAGGATGCAACAACCCAGGAAGAAGTGCAATCTCCCTGCCGATACACGCAGACCACATCTTTCACCTTCTCTCCTAACATCAGTTGCCAGACATTTGTTCCATCCCAAACTACCATCACCCAGGAAAGAATGAGAGGAAAAAAACATGAGAAAATGGAAGAACAAAGAAGATACGATTAATCCCGAGCCACTCATAAAAATGAGAAATGAAAAATTAGAATTAAAATGATTAAAAGAAGAACAAATGTCGAAGTTCCCACTGTGGCTCAATGGGTTGAGAATCTGACTAGTATCCCTGAGGGTGTGGGTTCCATTCTTCGCTCAGTAGTTAAGGATCCAGCGTTGCCACAAGCTGAGGTGTAGGCCAGCAGGTGCAGCTCCAATCAGACCCCTAGCCTAGGAACTTCCATATGCCCCGGATACAGCCCTTAAAAAAAAGAAAAAAAGAACAACAACAACAGCAAATGTATAAAATGTGTTCTTCCTTGCCCTAGCACATTAAGTGGGTGGGTTTATTACAAGAAGTTTGAAAAAAATCTCTCATTGGAAACATTTATCAGAATGAGCCACATATAGTCCCCCCCCACACAATTTTTTTAAATTGAACTAGGCATCTATGATGTGTGGAGAAACTGTTCATGTTGCTTGTGTGAAAGAGTTGGCTGTGCTGGATTTTAATGGTGGTCCAGACTTTACATCTGAATGGAACTCCCCTTCCTTCTCAAAGTGTCCAGTTTGGATGATAAATCATATGATCACCACAGCTACTCCATTCTACGTACCATGTAAAATATACCTGATACTGAGAGGTAAACCCTCAGTAGAATAGGTTTTGAGGAAATTATGTTATTTTATTAGCCAAAGGCCAAATACCTGATATAGATGAAGATAAATTATTGACCATGACCAATCTAACATGTTTTAGTAACTTTCACAGGTTAAGTGATTTTAAAAGAAAAATAGTATACCCTAAAAATTTAATTAAGAACTTCATAAGACCCTATCACAGTGTAATTTTGAGAAATGTTTATTCATTTCTCCTTACACTGAAAAATTGAATAGGGGTGAAATAAAAGGACTAACATTTAAATTTTAGAGACTCATTTTTAAAGCCCCCCCCCCACTTTCACTGAGGTGTCAAGTGTTTTTTTGCATAGCTGGCAGAATGAAATTTCTCATAATTTATTGAAATTCACTTAATGCTCTGTCAGCCATCACAATTTATTGCACTATTGTCCAGACAAGCCAGAATACAATAATAGAATACAAGATGATGTATTACAGAATAAGCCAAGAAAGGAAGAGCTCAATTAGAAAGGAAAATGAGATTGTTTTAAGGAGTTAAAACTAAAAGTGTGTCTATACTTCATAATTTCTCAGCCCAAAGCAACCTGAAGTTGCAAAGGAAAAACAGAAGACTAGAATAGATTTTTTTAGGAGTTTCTGTCATGGCTCAGTGGTTAACGAATCCGACTAGGAACCATGAGGTTGCGGGTTCGATCCCTGGCCTTGCTTAGTGCGTTAATGATCCAGCGTTGCTGTGAGCTGTGGTGTAGGTCACAGATGCAGCTCGGATCTGCTATGGCTGTGGCTGTGGCGTAGGCTGGCAGCTACAGCTCCGATTCGATCCTTAGCCTGGGAACCTCCATATGCCGTGGGTGCACCCCCCCAAAGAAAGAAAAGAATAGATTTTTTTTAAACTATTGCATAATTAGGAGGCAGTGGTCATCTCCTTCAGTAAGTCTAGAGTGGTAAATGTTCAAATCTGATTAACTGATAAGTACCAGGTGTCAATTCTCCCTAAGGCACAAGTTACAGCCAAAATACAGCTATTTCAACTATGCCCATGACTACGAGCTTGCCTTGCTAACCAAACTGGTTGAAACGTGATGTTCTTTCTGTTCACAAAAGCATCTGAGGCATGTCAGCCCAGCAACCGTAACCGTCGCACTCTAGTGTCTGAAATTCTTTTTTTAATGTGAATTTTAAGTGGAAAAGGAGACCTCTGCGAGTTAACTGACTCGAAAAATAAAAAAGGAGCTACATTTCTGTAATTTATTCAAGGGACACCTACAAATACAAATCTTCCATTAAGGGCAGCCTTGTGTGACAAGACGGTTTCAGCCTAAAGAAAGTGCAGTTATCTGGGTTATGTTCCCTGCTAACTCGTTCTTTGCCCTGAATTTGATGAGTCGCACATATCGAACAATGAGAAGCACAGAAGAAAATAGAGAAACAAATTTAAACTGATGGTTTAAAGAAAATGTTGAGGGACTGTCTGGTAAATACTAATGATCTTGTGACAGCAATATTTTGAATACTTCCCACGAAGTCTTCAATGAGGCTGACCGTGTGCATTTATTTACTTAAAGAGAAGTCCCAGCCCCCCATTTTGAATGATACTTCCAAAGCGACAGTAAGTTCATGATTTTCTAAAAAATCCCTACACAGGACTTTACGACAGATCCTACTGTATCATTACCAAAAAAACCAATTTAGTAACTAAATATAGCTGTAATGGTAGTAGGAAAAACGGAACTTTTCGTTATCTTGGATCTGGATGTCAGATGCCATTTTTTAAAGTGACAATAAAATATTAGTTTTAAGGAAGAGTCAATTAATTTGAATTCTTCAAAACGTCAATCTGGGACTGTGAAATACTAGAATCTGAAAGGAGAGTCAGAGAAAGGCACTTTCCCAGGAAATGATCAATTCCTTGTAAGTTTTCATCTCAACCCCTCCCTATATCCCCTTAGAAAAAGAAAACAAAATATCCCCCATCTTTCCAAAATATATATTTCCTGAGAGAAGTAGCCTAAAGCTCAGTTTCTTCACTCCCGCCCCACCTGCAATGGTGTGGTTTGGCTCTTGGGCCATCTCACTGCCTTAGCATTTTTTGCCAGCCTCTGAACACAGCAGATGTGTAATACAATTTGCCTGCATTTTCCTTGTTCCCCAGTTCAGAATGGGAAAACGGAACATACCATACCTCTAACAGAGTTTGCATTGACTAAAATGCTCTCAAGCATTTCCATTCTGTGGCTAGAGCTTAGAACAGCTTAATCAACGTATGGGTGGGAGACACTGGTGTACAGCTACCTTTCCCTTCTGTGCTCAGATCCTGCTTGTATCAGAATCAGGATAAAGCACATCTGCGTTGTCAAGTGCTGTTGTGTGAAGATCTTGTGGCAAATTCTTCTTCCAATGAATTTTAAATGTATCCAAATTTGCCTGATAAATAGGAAAACCTATTTTCACATGATATTGGAAATTAGGTATTAGGTAGAAAGAAACCTTGTTTAAAGTATTTCCTTTCCTATTCACTGTTTTCATTGCTTTTCTGTACCACAGAGCTAGTCGATGGAAGAGGGTTCAGCTATGAAAATACCAGGACAGAAAGAGAAGAATGGGTATTAAGGATAGAGAAGCAGGGAAAAAATGTTGACAAATGTAACTGAAGTAAGAGTTTTAACCATGGGGCACCCCCCCCCCCCCCAGCTCTGCTCATCACTATACCACGCTTCTTGTAATTATGTAGCAGCTATAGGCCCTATGTCCAAGCCAGCAGCCCTGCTAATCGTGCTCCCAGCGTTACTTACCAGTTTTGCTTCTGTAACCTTGCCTGCTCAGCTTCTTAGGAAGAAACACTGCTTGGGGAAGGGGGAGGTCTGGGGATGCTTACAAGACCCTGTACTATATAAAAGTTGCTGAGAACAAAGACCTGGTGCTCAGACTTTGGAGGTGACCCCTCTGAGCCTGCACCGGTGCTGAATAAACCTTGCTATTCCGCATCTCTGAGTGCCATTTGTCTCCTTCCACTGCCACAGTTTCTGCAGTTTCTGCAACATAATCAATTTATTAAACAGTCTTTTTTTTTTTTTTTCCTGCATCCACAGCATGTGGAGGTTCCCAAGGCCAAGGATCAAACCCACGCTGCAGTCGCAACCTGTGCCACGAGTGTGGCAATGCCAGATCCTTAACCTGAGTATGGCGTGGGAATTTCCCAAGTAGTCTTAACTCTGTGTAATAAACTCTAAAGACTCTTTCCCCTAAATGATATCTTGGGTAGATTCTATCTTTTTATGATAAATTTTGCTTCCGAAGATCAAAGCAATTGAAAATTTTCACCACAGACTATTATAACAATCTTCTTTCTTCCCTTCTTTCAGTCAAACAGGAGGTTTGATCCTGACTTCTTGATGCACAGGGAGGGAACTTATTTAATTTTGAGGAATGGAAA
Source organism: Catagonus wagneri (assembly GCA_004024745.2). Lineage (NCBI taxonomy): Eukaryota > Metazoa > Chordata > Mammalia > Artiodactyla > Tayassuidae > Catagonus > Catagonus wagneri. Next base: position 5,077,629 of record PVHT021183608.1, read on the forward strand.
GCAAAAGAGTGGTAATTTCAGAAATGCAGCCACATCATCTCATAAGAAAAGTGAATAAGCACAAAGGTTCAAAGTGCTTGTGGGCTGTACACATTTGATCTCATTTGCCTCCTCTGGAAATATGTGAATTTCAGGCACAGTTGCTTTGTTCTCCTATTTTTTGAACAGTTTTTTTTTTTAACTGCAGGTGAGTTTTGCAGCATTTCTCATTTTTTTTCAATTGCCCCCATTTTTTTCTTAACACACCACCCACATGAAAAGTTAATATTACAGATAACCTATACTATATATTTATGTACTGTGAACATTTGAAGGGTTAAAAAACACTGTGCTGAGTTTTCTTTGGCCCCCAGAACCCGTTTTTACACCTTTGGGAGCAATATTAGTCCCACTGAGACGGCTTGGTTTAGAGTCTTGTTATCAGCATTTTTTCTCACATGAGCCTGAAGAAGAATAGAAAATGTCAGTGTCTGTCACAAGTAATATAACACCAGGTATTGTTTTATGAAACTCTTTTTCCATAATTATAAAATTTTGTGTGTGTGTTTATCCATAGTCACACATATTTTAGGTATCTGTCCACACGTTGAAAGTCAATGTTATAGCCAAAAAGTATGGACAAAAACATATAATACACACACATACACACAGGGCTAAACCAGTAAATAAGAAAAATATTTTCCTAACTTAATTTTCAAAACACTGTTCTCTTTGGGTCACTACAGGGTGATATTGTAGTACTATGCAAAATAGAAGTCAATTCTTATCTTTTCTGTCCTCAATTCCAAAGTGCCCTTCCATGGCTCCTGGGAGAAAGAAAGGAGTCTGTTGCTTGGCCAAGTTCTTCTTAGTAGCTGCTTCTTTATTCTCATAGAGCTATCGCTGAAGCAAAGACTCAATTTAATTTTAATCAAAGTCCAATTCCTCCTTAGGAATTTTTTAAAGCAGAAAGCGTGATTTTGTCTACTTATATTAATAATTGATATGAATATTAACCAACATCATTTTATCACAGTTATATTGTCAGAAGCCAGACCACTTACTACACAATTGCGGTTGATCACCGTCCTGTAATGATTGTGTTGCAGTATTGTTCTGGTAAATGTAAAAGATGGGTGTAAATTGTGTTACTCTCTTTCCCTCTGTTAATTAGAGTTCAGAAAAAGAAACAGTTGGAATAATATCGCCACCTTCACGGCCCAGGGAAGGACCAAGAAATGCAGATGGATGATAAAGAATTACATCATTGCTTTATTTAGTTGTTTGGTTTTACTTGTCTGTGTTTTTTTATCTGGGGTGGGGCAGTTGCTACAATGGGTTTGCAGATTAGGAAAGGGCTAGTTTCCAATGGTCTGGAATTGTTTTAAAACCCAAACACTACAGAGGGCAGCCTGGTAACAGAAACAGAGCAGTACACCGATGGGTTGGGGACCCAAGAGGTGGTGATGGAGACTTTGGCAAACTGGAGGGGACATGCCTGGTCTTTGTGGGGAGAGGGGGGTCTCCAGTTATGTCACATTTTGAAACAGAATCTAGACATCTAGATTTTTACACTTTGTAAGTGCTATGCAGCTTCAAGACAAGTGAGCTAAACACAACCTGGAGCTTGTCAGTTTGCATCATTGGGAATACTAGAAACTTCATCTTTGATAAGGTCTCTCAAAAAGAAGAAAATAGCTAACCAGGCCAGAACTGGTTGGTCCAAATGGCTGGTACAATTGAAGGCCCACATACCCTACTGTATGTCTATATTCTTGTAAGATACAAATGAACCTAATCAAGTATTAAGTATGTTCTTTAAGGTAGTCTTTTTTTTTTTTTTTGTCTTTTTGCCTTTTCCGTAGAGCCGCACACGCGGCATATGGGGGTTAACAGGCTAGAGGTCTAACAGGAGCTGTAGCCGCCGGCCTTCGCCACAGTCACAGCAACGCGGGATCCGAACCGTGCCTGCGACCTACACCACAGCTCACGGCAACGCCGGATCCTTAACCCACTGAGCAAGGCCAGGGATCGAACCCGCAACCTCATGGTTCTTAGTCGGATTCGTTAACCACTGAGCCACGAAAGGAACTCCCTAAGGTAGTCTTTAAAATATATATTTTTAGGAGTTCCCATTGTGGCTCAGCAGATTAAGAACCCAACCAGTAGCCGTGAGGATTGGGGTTTGATCCCCACCTCGCTCAGTGAGTTGGGGATCCAGTTTTGCTGTGAACTGTGGAGTAGCTTGAAGATGCGTCTCAGATCTGGTGTTGCTGTGGCTGTGGTGTAGACCGGTGGCTGCAGTTCTGATTTAACCCCCAGCCTTGGAACTTCCATATGCTGCAGGTATGGCCCTAAAAAGGGAAAATATATACGTATATTTTTTATCAATTTTTTAAAATTTGTGTAACACTGTGCACTCACGGCATATGGAAGTTCCCAGGCTAGGGGTCTCATCAGAGCTTCAGTCGCCAGCCTATGCCGCAGCCAGAGCAAAGCAAGATCCGAACCAAGGCACATCTGCGACCCACACCACAGCTTAGGGCAATGCCAGGTCCTTAACCCACTGAGTGAGGCCAGGGATCGAACCTGCATCCTCATGGATACTAGTTGGGTTCGTTACTGCTGAGCCATGACAGGAACTCCTACTATCGTTTCTTTCTTGCAAAAAGTAGCCAAAGTTTCAGGAAAGCAAATTGCATTACTATTTGCTGTGTCAATGTGCTGTTGATGGATCACGCTGTTTTGCGAAGAAACGACATAAAATATAATTGATAAAGCATTTACACCAATTTAATAAAATGTAAGAAAATTTGCTAATATGATATTATAATAAGATGTTTCACATAATTTTTCTCCTATTATCAAAATAACCTGAAGCAGTGGTCAGAAAACTAAGGCTGGTGGGCTGGCTGCCTGCTTTTGTAAATAAAGTTTTATTGGAACAGAGTCACCTATTCATTTACATGCTCTCTGGCTGCTGTGGTGATACAGTCACAGGTCTAAGTAGTTGGAACAGACTGTATGGTTTACAAACCCCAAAATATTTAACATCTGATCCTTTAGATAAAATGTTTGGTAATCCTTGCTCTAAAGAATTAAACATTAAAATGTGATTTTACTTAAGGTTACCAATTTACGCCTATCCATCAAAATAGAAATGTTAAAGATTGAAAATATAATATTCAAAATCTTTTTTTTCTAGAAGACTTAAAATTATCTATCAAAATGAGAAGGAAAACTCAGTTTGAATGAATAGCAAAATTTAAAGAAAATATGTAAATAAAGCTGAGTTATTTATTTTAAATTTTTTACTTTATTACTTGTTTTCAGTGTCTATTTTTTATTAACTGTGGCTTTAAGCATGTTAAGTCTAGATCCAGATAGATATAGACTATGAATGATTTACTATCACAACAGTTTCCTCCACCACTTTGTACAACTGTGGTGGCCACACCATACTAATTTATAACTAAGTCCAGAACTGCAAACTTGGAACAATAAAAGAAAAAGAAAACAGACGCTCTGCTTTAGTAGGAGATGAAAATTCATTAATTAAATAAGAAATTACTACATTCATAGTTGATAAAGGATTGGATCATTTAGTTTTTCTTTTCATTTATCTTTCTATTGCCAATGCTGGAATGCTTCCTTCATTCTAAAGTGGTGTCCTTCTCCCACTTAGCAGAAGTACAGCTTCAAACCTTCAAAGATTTGGACACAGGACTTGCTGTTTTTGAGACAGAGCAAGAAGTGTTTCCTTGGGGCATAAGGTTGCAGCCACAAGAGCAGAAGCTTGGCATTTCAAGCCTCACCAGGGCTGAGTGCTGGGTATCAGAAGCACCCAGGTGTTCTTTTTTTTTTTTTTGCATTATAGCTGGTTTACAGATTTCCCAGGTGTTCTTTAACGAAGCCTTTTTTTTTTTTTTTGAGTGTTTGTGGGAAGAGAAGCTTTCAAAAGCACCGATCCTGGAAAAGGAGACTCTTGCCTGGGTCTAAGGGCAGCTCTGCTGCTAACGAATAGTCTAGTTCTCATAAGGGGATAAGAAACACTACGGGAACTATAGATTTATTAGCAGATAGGACTTGTAGAATATAAAACATTTCTACGCTTCTGTTTTAGTCATGTCCCAGAAGCCATGATCAAATGGGGCAGCTGAGGAGAGCTTAGCAGACTCTTTACAGAGGCTTAAGCCGGATGCAGGGAAACTAACAAGGGAGATGTGTAAGCACCCCCCGAGGACTGACAACATTAGAAACCTGTGAGACAGCGGGAAAACAGGGCTGGCAGCAACGAGAACAGCTTCACAGTCCTTAGCCTCAAAGTTCAAGGAAGGGGAACAGTTATGAAATCCCAGAAAGAGAGAGAGAGAGAGAGGGGGCTACCCTCCACTGCCCAGGATGGAGGGAGTCAGAAGGAAGTGAATACTCCCGCCCCATTCACCTCCCATCTGGCTTCTCCTCCGATTGCTCTCATTGGCCAGCTGAACAAAAGCCAGAGCGGGGAGTCCTCTGACGCAGTCTAGATGGAGACTGAATCTGGTAGTTGGGGCAGGGAGCTGATGGAGAATAGTCCACATACTACACACACACACACACACACACGCGGTCTTCTCTAGTTCTGAGCCAGAAAGGAGCTAAAGAGCTAAAACATCCTCAGCCTGGATGCCATCCCACCTTTAATAAATAGTCTGCTTTCCGGATGTCAAAATACATGTTTTTAGACTATTTAGAAAACTGGCGATTATGGCAGTGTTACTGTTATCCACTGTGTTGCGTAAATAACAACGATGATTGTTTTTGAAAGGTTATTCCGTATTCAGAATACTTGCCACATGGCTCTGCTTGCCATTCCCATGGTTGTCCGAATCTGTGGGTGAATGAACTCTGCCACATCCTTTCTCACAATGAAATGCAGTTGATCTATCTGCACCATTGCTTGCCAGAAGCCAAATCTCATGGTTCGATCAGATCTTTTAATTTTTCCTCTTTGAGCATTTTATTTGCAAAGTCTCTACCCTGCCCATCCTTTAATAGCAGCTTACGTATCTTGCCCTCAACCAGGCCCTGAATCCGACTAGTGGAGTAGAGCACAGCAGAGCTATTGCAAGGAGAAATGTTCATTGGAGAGTTTTTTTTAAAAAGCTGTTATCAAATTTTGATGCTTTAGTGATACTCTAATTTGGGGTTGGCAAAGCAGATGAGAGAGGAAAATGCAAGATAGCAGATCTAAGAAGCTGATCCATCCTTAAAAAAGTCAATGAGGAAGCAATAAAGCAGTGCTTGCTCCTAAAAGAGCTGAAATTGTCATTGGTATTTTCGATATTTTGCCTATGGGGGAGTTTAGATAAAAATAGCAATAGTTATTTCAACATGCCACTTTAAAAGCAGAATTATCTTCTCCCAAAGTGTGGTATTGCATCTACAGTAGAAGCAAACCTTACCGCCACTTTGCTGACCCCCCTAATGAGCCCTGCCCACATCCCCCACACCCTGACCCCCCACCCCACCCCACCCCCATCCCCCTCTTCCCTAACTTCAGCGCTTTCTGTGCACATTTCTTTAAAAGACCTGTTTCCAGTCCAGGGCTATTCATTATGTGTTTTGCCATCAACTCTTGAGAATTTTTATGAGACCTGAGAAAATAAACATCTTTAATCCCGCTCAACCCAATTTTCTTGTCACTAACTGGTGTGCTCATAGCCAGTGGGCTGCCCTCAAACCTGTTTCACTCTCTCTGTGAGGCCCTCCCCTAGCTCTGAAATACATTTGCTTCAATTTGCCTGTAAGACCCTACAGCTAGGATTGTCTCCAGGCTACTAGAGCTGGCACGTCTGAGAGTTGACAGCTACATGACAGGCAGCCTTACCCCACCAATGAGCAGGAGGTAAGGGAGTAGAAAGCTCCCTTATTGGTCTTCAAGGTGAGGACTCTTAGGAGTAATGGACAAGCCAGAGTAACCTTTGGAAAGATGGTACCAGGGCCACCCTCTGGAAACTGCACCTTGGCTGGCTTCTTCCCTTTTCTTATCCTGTTCGGTCCTTCTCTAACAGTGTCCCCCAGGAAGGACCCCTTTCTTGATTCTCTTGCACACGCAGCCTCCATCTCAGTATCTGCTTCTAGGGATCCCGATCTGACACTGTATCTTTGCAGTGGGATGGAATGTCTCCACCAAGAGGCCCCACCAATTGCTCATAGGCTATCTTGTCTTACGATTCATGAAAACTTATGGAGGATTCTGCATGGCTCAGGAATGACAAATCTGATAACCACGAAAACCACATTGCACATCTTTGGAGACAGGTCGTGGGTATTATCTCCTTTATAATGTGGTTGGGAAGAGGTAAAGCAGAAGATAAACTGGAAAGATTAGTTCAAGCTGACAACAAGCTCCTAGCTGAAAAGCTGACATTGATGTGTTTTCACCACGGGAGCTTCTCAAGTCTGCTCTGGGCTGTTCTCTATCAGTGGTTAGCCGAGGGGACTACAGACAAAGGAAGGAAAACGGCATTAATGCTCTGACCTCCTGCTCTGTTTGAAATTACTAGTCGTGAAGGCTGGACTGCTAAGAGCTTTTAAAAGCATCTGTTCACCAAATCTTTTGAAAAGTTCCGGAGACTTCCAGCTCAGGCCAACAAATGATATTTTTTTTCCTTTTTTTTTTACCCACTTTGAAAATAAAACTCCTTTGTAGGCTTGCAGAAGCTCCTCACTTCATATCAACTCAGAGAGAAAGATTGTGTCAACTCTGCCCTAACCATGGTTTGATTTCACGTCTTAATCCTCACCAAACTCACTACTGATTGATTTCTGATTTCTTTTTTCTTAAATGAAGCCTTGCATATGGCTACGTACTTCCCCAAGTGAGTTCACTCCTGCCATCCACAAGTAATGTAGCCTTTAATTACAGGAAGCACTGTAGGTGTAGAGCAGACTGCATGAGCTCTAGGGAATTCCAAAATTCATCTTATTCCTTGCCAGGGAGATAAGAGAAATGAGGCCTTCTCAGCTTGCAGATTGCTCCTTTAAACCTTTCAGAGATGGAAGGACCAGTTTAAAAAATTAACTCTCAATCTCTTTCCTCATAATAGAAACCACTGCCTTCAGATATTATACCATACTCGTCTTAAGTAATGTGGGATCGTGGAAAGAATCCCAAACATTGAGTCAGAACGTCAAGATTCAAGTTCCAGTTTTGCCTTTTAATTGCTAGGAGGAAAATTCTCAGTTTCCTTCCCTCTAAAATGAACATAAGAAGAACCAATCTTAACTACTAAGAAAGATTATTTCAAGGATAAAATGAAATATAAAATCGGCCAGCACAATTTATAGTGAAATGTGAAAAGAAAATACATATTATAATGAAGAACTATAAGGCACTATTAGGTGTCTGTTTCAATGGAATAATAAAGGTTATTTCCCTCCTTGCCAGATCCAAGAAGTAGTTACAACATTAATTAACACAATATAGCGGCTTATTTTCTAATTTTCTTTAATCTTGTAAATTTTACTCCCACTGTATTAATCTTTATTTTTTTTATTACTATTATTTTTTGTCTTTTTGCCTTTTCTAGGGCTGCACCCATAGCATATGGAGGTTCCCAGGCTAGGGGTCTAATCGGAGTTGTAGCCACTGGCCTTCGCCACAGCCACAGCAACGTGGGATCCGAGCCACCTCTGAAACCTACACCACAGCTCACGGCAACACCAGATCCTTAACCCACTGAGCGAGGCCAGGGATCGAACCTGCAACCTCATGGTTCCTAGTCAGATTCATTAACCACTGAGCCACGATGGGAACTCCTGCATTAATCTTTATGTTTTTGCTTTGCCAATATGTTTATTTTCCTTTTTCTTACTGGCAGGAAAAAATTGCCTCCTAGTGTTTAAATAAGAACAACCCCCACCCGCTTACATCCCTGCCCCTTCCCCACCTCCCAAAAAAAGAGATTAAGGACACTTCCTACTAATCATAATCCAACTACTGTATCTGCTTGGGTGTCTTGAATCCAGTAATGCACATAGGAGGTGACTCTTATGAAAGGTTCAGAACATTAAACTTGGAGTAAAAACATTTGAATTTGATCCTTTATTTGTAACTTATAAGCTATCTAAATTTCTCCAATATCTGGCACACTTAACTCTTCTGTATCTGCTTTGTCATCTATAAAGTCTCAATATTTTATTATTCATGTATGAGGTTTGTGTAAGGATTACCTATAAACTCTCATCCTCTATTTAACATTATTATCAATATTATTATTACTATAGTAACCAGGAGTAGCTTAAGGGGTAGTAGTAAAAAATAATTAGATTTTTCTCTCCCACACAATTAGCACTCTTCTCCTCTGTATAGTCTTCTTTCAGGATACCCATTGTTCCCATGCCTACATTTATTAAATCATAAAATCCTTTTGGTACTATACCCTAGTTTTCTCCTAGTATATTTTCATTCTTTGGCCCTGGCCAGACCTTCATAAGTTCTATATTCTTTTTACAGCCTCTCCCCTTTTTTTTTTTTTTTGTCTTTTAGGGCCACGCCTGCAGCATATGGAGGTTCCCAGGCTAGGGATAGAATCGCAGCTGTAGCCTCCCGGCCTATGCCACAGCCACAGCAAAGCGGGATCTGAGCCACATCTCACTGCAACGCCAGATCCTTAACCCACTGAGCGAGGCCAGGGATTGAACCGGTGTCCTCATGGATGCTAGTCGGGGTTCGTTAACCGCTGAGCCATGAACGGAACTCCACATCCTCTCTTGATTAAACTGTTACAACAGCATCCATACCCCTCCCCAAACCATTTTCTTTGCCTGTTGTTTTCTTTATGATGCACAGAATTGATCATTTAATGCGTGTGTTTATAATCTTTCTAGTAATTTCTATTACCTACGTGGTTAATACCAAAACGATTGCAGTGGCTTTCCTAACCTCTGTATTCTAGTTTCAACATCTTTTGTATTCCTGAATCTTTATAAGAATTTAACTTTTCCAAAAAACTGGGATCACCTGCCATTTCCCACGCCATCGCCTTTCTTACATCCATAATTCCACTCCTAGCATTCCCTGCCCAGGATTCCTTCCTCCCTTTTCTCTGCCTTTCATGATCCTATTTATTCATCAAGACAGAGCACAAATGTTAGCCTTCCTCTGAACCTGGCCAGGCCCACCAGAGAGAAGATGAGTTTCTAATTCCTCTACTCACACCCAATACTTTATTGAAACCACCACAATTTCATTACCAATAGTTTCCTCATATCACCATACAAACACACACATGCATACACTTGGACACACACACACACACACACACACACACACACACACACGCACATCTCATCTCTCTAAAGACTGATAAAATAGAAAAGATATTTATTTTATCTCCTAAAACCAAAGTGCCTTTAATAGAGTAGATAGTCATTAGATATGCATCAAAAAATGAAAGTTGCCTAATGTAGTTACAAATAAAAGGAATGGAAGAAATTTTTTATCAGTTCAAAGACTTTTACCTGAACTTGGCCCCCTTGCAAAGGATGTCATATTCCTATGCCTTTCCTTCCCTAATAAAAATTTACACGTGTTAGTATTTCTTTGTAACTCTGAAACTCAGCTAGTTGGGTAAATCGATTTGTTTCCCTAGTGAATGCTAATAATTGAATAAAAAGTAATATATTAAGGTACAAGGATCTCAAAAGTGGGAATGGAGCACTAGAAGACATCAGAAAATTGAAGAGACATCTGGCAAGGGAAGACTTCTAGGATCCTTTTTATCAGGTGATAACCAACTAGCCAGTCTGCCTTCACACAAATCTGTTCTATGTACAAGCAATCTCTCACGGAATAAAACCTGAGAGGTATTAGTTGCAGGTATTGGAGAAACAAACAATATATTCTGAAAGCCAGGATTTCTATTAGGAAATAGATCAGAAGTCGACCCATCTAGGGATGAGACACCAGGAAAAAGCTGCCCGGGTGAAATGTGAATACAAAGGTGATCTTTAATCTCTGGATGCCAAGGTAGCATTTTTCTTTAGTACCGTGGTCCACACCTAAATAGAGGCTTTCTGCCAATAACTTCTAACTCTTCATTCCCAAATTTGCTATTACAACAAATGGGTTATCCTCCGTCTAAAGGCTCGCCCTTAGCTGGTCTCATTCGTGAATAAAGTTCACTGGCATTATTTAAGAATATAAAACTCAACCGACCCTAGATGCAATATTTTTGACTCCTTGCAGAGTTGAACGAGTATTGTTAAAATGAGCTTAAAGGCAGATTTGGATTCTCACATTCAGTAATCCTTGATGTTTCTAGGGCTTTTCTTCTAACCAGGGCCAACACTGCATTTAGACTTTCACAGGTGCCTGCTGAGATGGGACATTTTCCTCAAATGAACCTGGGGCCAGTGTGAGGCTTTTGAAATGCTGCTGAGCCAAGTCTCCAACTGATAGGTTTATTGAGATCATGTTATGTAGTAAGCTGCCACAGTCCTGCACTTTAAAACTCAATGATGTATAAAGAATGCAAAGGCAGACAGTCCTTTATAAAACCCTTAGCAATCACTGCTTGGAGGGCTTGTCAGGCATGCTTCAAGTAGATGAAAGAGAGCCCACTATAAATAGACTTTGCACAGAAAACTTCGAAAGGGAAATGCTTTCACTTGTGCAAAAGTATGCAGTATTATTGTGCTGCAGTGAAAAGCCCCAGGAGTAAAGAGACAATAATAGCAGTAATAATCAGTATTACAATAGGTCACCTCATGTGTACAAAGATAAATCCAAAGTAATGTCAATATCTCTAGAAATTCAGTATCTCTAAAAACCTTCATTTTTCTCATCAGTAGAATGGGGGTAATTATACATCTTATTTCTTCTCCAAGAAACTCTTGTATGAGCATCATTAAAACATTAAAGATAATTATTAAACTGGAGGGTACTGTGGGAAAAATAGGTGATTATTAATATCACCTTCTTTACCTAGGAGAGCCTGCCCTTGGTATAAATTCATTTGGCAGATGCCACAAGTGAATGAGGTGAACTGGAGACCTCAGTGTCTCCACACAGCATAAATTTCTTCAAGCATAAACTGAATAAAGCAAGGCAGAAATTGAACGTGACTTGCATCTACTTTTTACAATTTTCATAATTTGCAATATACCTTTTTTTTTCCTTGGCCACACCTACAGCACGTAGAAGTTTCTGGGCCTGCGATTGAACCTGTGCTATAGTCACGGCTTGCACCACAACTACAGCAACACCAGATCTTAACCTACTGCTCCACAAAGGGGACTTCCAAATTACTTTTATTTTAGGTTGTAATAAAACTTTTAAGATAAAATGGGTTTGGCATCTCAGTTCTCAGAGATGTCCTGGTAGAATGAGGCTAAAGTTTTGGTCTCAGAAGTTGTGTAAAATCAAATTTATGGCCCAGGCAGTAACCTCTGCAACAATGGTTTCCCATCTCATCTCCTGGCACCTGGCTCTCTTCAGAAAAACTGTCCTAAAGAAATCCTCCCTAACTTAAGAATTTCATGAGTCACCTAGATAATAATCTGACTTTAACCTATAGGAAATTAATTTCTTTATTGAATATACATACATATATACATACACACACGCTCACTTAGCTAATGCCAGAAGAATCAAATAAAAGTCATTTATAAAAATGTTATTTTCCCCAGATAATGCTAAAAACTGAGTTATTTTTTTTGTTTTTGTTGTTTTTTGCTGTTCCTGGAGCATGTGGAAGTTCCTGGGCCAGGGATCAAACCTGCACCAAAGCAGTGACAAATTCGAATCCTTAACCTCTAGGCCACCAGGGAAGACCAGTTTGGTGTTCTTAGTTTTTATTTTATTTTTTTTTTGTCTTTTTGCCTTTATGTAGAGCCGCACCCGCGGCATATGGAGGTTCCCAGGCTAGGGGTCTAACAGAAGCTGTAGCTGCCGGCCTACACCACAGCCACAGCAACGCGGGATCCGAGCCGTATCTGCAACCTACACCACAGCTCATGGCAACGCCGGATCCTTAACCCACTGAGCAAGGCCAGGGATCGAACCCACAACCTCATGGTTCTTAGTCGGATTCGTTAACCACTGAGCCGTGAATGGAACTCCAGTTTGGTTTTTTAAATAACTAAAATGTCTAATTAAAAAACTGAATTTTCTGAACCAACCGTGAACTGGATCATCATACATGTTGCCTCAATATAATGCAAACACCAAAGGAAAAAAGGAACCTATTTTTTTTCCTCCCCAAAGCTTATCTGAGTTTCCAAAGCCATCGAAAGTGTGATCTGGGTAGTTTACCATAGTTTTCAAAAGAGAAGACTTAATGCATCATTTTGGAATGAGAGGCATAGCCAGATGTGTTCCTAACAGGGCTGCCTTTATTCTATCAGCTCCATGCTGGGAAAGCTTCATTGTCATAATTCTATACATCCTGCCCTGATACTTCTGATTTCCTCCTTTAGAAAAATCAAACCAAACTTGATGGTCCTGGTTTTAAGAATAACATAATACAAAGCCTTTGATGTCTTTTATTATCATTGCTTTGGGCTGTTTGAATAACCTAATTTTTTGAGTGCGGTTAATGACTCCTCTAAGACTGGGCACATCTAGAAGTTGCTCTGAAAGATGAAAATACAAACCATAAAACCTGAAGTCAAATAAAAATTCAAGAGCAATTATTTAAAATCATTATGTTATGCATTAAACACAACATAGATGGCACTGCGTTTTTGTTATGACTTCTTTTACATAAATGCCATGTTGAAGAAACAGAAAAGAGATGAGCAATTTTTAATAAGGAAAATAAACATGAAACTATTAAGAGGAGTAAACATATAACAGAAAATGAAAATGTTTGAGAATATTATACACATTTGCTGATGCTGTACATATTTGCTTAGATTTGTTATTTAATATGTGACCGGATTTAATACAGTTTAGATCCAGGTTCAGTGCATCCCTGTAATCCTTGTAAGTAGGCTGGAATCTTCCTAATTTGTTAACAGCTGAAGCCTCCAGAACTGACAGGCCATTACACTACAAAATTTGCATTTCCTACTATTGCTAAGAAGAAGCATTGCAATGTCATTTTGGAAATACACAACTTGTGTTGTTCTCTCCTTGGTTGGGTACAGATAAGTGGTATCAAGAATATCCTTCTATAATACTTATTTTGAAATAAAATTTATTAAATTTCTGTACAATAAACCTAAGTAATGTGGAGCCTAATTTAGGAATTCATGATTATTTACAGTGCCATATGCACTATTTGCAAATGTTTCAAATAATACTATCCCTAAAAGCTTGGCAAGTAAAGTAAATTTACTTTAACTTCAGCTTAATAAAAAAATGATTTCCCCTTCATCTTTCTCAGAACACAGTCAAATCTCAAGCTATGTGTTCTGTTCTTTTTTTAGTTAATTCCTATTATTCTTCCCAATATCAAGGTAAGTACCACACTCTCAAAGAAGACCTCCTTACAAGGCATCACTGTTTCAAAATTCTCTAGGGTTCTTCCTGTTTCCTCTCTTTTCTACTTCTAATCTGGTCTAGCAGCTAATCCAGTGGCACTGCTTTGAAGTTTTATCCAGTAAATAACCACTTTTCCTTACCTACAATGTTGCCACCAGTTTCTGTTCCATCCTTATTTGTGCCTGGAATACAAAACAGACTTCTAATTGGTCTCCCTGATTCAGTCTTGATCCTTATGGCCAGAGTCATTAAGACATGTCAGGCCATGTCACTTCTCAAAACACTCAAAAGCTTCCCAACTAACTAGGGTAAAAGCCAATGCCTCTGAAATCAGCCAGAAGCCCTATTTTATCCATCTCCCTTCCTCCACTCGGGACCTCTCTGGTCACATCTCCTTTTGTGACTCACCATGATTCTCCTTGGTACACTCTGCCCTACAGTCTACCTATTTATTTTGCTTATTTTCCAAATCACAGATATTTTCCCTGTTTTATTCAACAAAAGCAGATATTTCTGCCTACTTTTTTTCACTACCATAAACCCGGAAGGAGAATAGACACACACAGTAAACCAAAAATATTGTTTAAATGAATGAATCACTATACTTGTCTCTCAAGGCACTCATACAGACATACCCCCCCCACACACACACACCCGTCTCCCATGTTTAGTGTGATTATTTGTTTAACATTTGTTTCCCTACATTCAATACTGACATAAGCACCTGGCATTCACAGACCATTTGTGTTTTGTCTACCTTGTATCCTCAATGTCTAGCACATAGCAGACCCATAATGTATACAATATATATTTATTTATTAAAGGAAGGGAAATGGTAGACTATCTTCTTTATTTTCTAATGAGCTTGTGTCAAAATTAAAATAATTCTATAAGTAGTAATGTACCAGCCATTGGCTCTCTCTGTAATATCTTCAGGAAGCAATCTAAAATTTAACTTATCTGCCTCACAGAACTACTTTATTTAAATGATACGTCTGTTATCTGTCTTGCATAAATACCTTATTTACAAGATCAGTATCTGTTTTTCCTTACAAGGGGCAGAAATAGATTTATCTCTTGGTTGGAAGCGTAATGTAATTTTGCAACTCTCGTTTTAATCCATAATGCTAAACCAAGAAAATAGTCATGACATCTTGTTTTGTGGGTTTACATGAGCAGCCAAAAATTAAACAAGCCTGAGATGACCAGGAAAAGAAGCAGTGGCCATATGTGAATTGGAAAGGTTGGTGTGCTCCAGACTTTGTCTGGGTCTGTTCCCTCCTCACCAGGTTTCTTGTTAGAAGCAACCAATTAAAAGAGAGTGTGTGATGTTTTTGCTTTCCTGGCTAAAGGCAGGACTCACTCCACAGTAGCTGACCAGGGCTACTAGGCCTGGTCCAGTGGACTAAGACATGTTAACATATATATCCTTATGGTAAAACACAGGCATCTTTCCATCAATTACATTTGGTCTAAGGGGACTTGAGGTTTCTATTCAGCAACTCCAAAAAGTAAGCTGCAGGTGCAAGTTTAAGTGCAGTGATATCATATAGGCATAACATGCTTTCAGTTTTCTTCCAAAATGTGCCTTGGGCTAAGTAAGGTCTGTCTGTGGTTGATGGCCAATGTACACAGCTGTGTGAGTCACATTCTGCTTGGCTTGCACTTGTTCAGGCAAAACGGGAAATTCTGTGGAGTCCTTATATGCTTTGTAATTAAAATAAAAATTTTTTTGGCTGCACCTGTTTCACGCAAAAGTTCTGGGGTCAGGGATCAAACTCACCCCACAGCAATGACCTCAGCCACAGCATTGACAATGCTAGATCCATAACCCATTGAGCCACCAGGGAACTCTCTAAAATACAAATATTATGTTCCACATTTTTTTTAAACGTTCAGCTTTTGAAATTTGTTAGAAAATGTTTAGTAGGCCTATACTACTTTCAGGGGATCAGTGATTTGGAAGTTCTAGCATTGTAGCTGAAATTAAGCTTAAAAAACAATGTATGCCACCCTAAGAGAATCAAGATGAAGACCCTGACGCAACTTACATAATTATATCCTTTACCAATGTTCTTATTCCTCACCATGTACTTCTCTTGTAATTGTTCAAAATTTATTAATGACATTTAATATAAAAAGATATAACACTTAAGATATAACACATGTTTCTTACTGAAACAATTTATAAATGGTTGTAAATTGTCTAATTACCAGTATAAGAATAGCTCTGGGCATAATCACAGGTTATCTTAATTCCTATTGTTCTTTTTCCCACAGTTCTTCTGTAATTCTTCTACCTTAACTCTAATGTCTTCTGATATAAGACCTAACTTATATCTGAGTAGAAAGATGATGCCTTTGAAGAGGTTCTGCTCTGTCAGAATTTTAGAAAGCACTTGGTAAGAACATTCTGAGGAGTTCCCTGGTGGTCTAGTGGTGAGGGATATGGCATTGTCACTGCTGTGGCATGGGTTTGATATTTGACTGGGAAACTTCCAGATGTTGTGGTAATGGCCAAATTTTTTTTTTTAATTCTGAACGCAGGAATGATGAATAAACTAATGGATATTTACAAATACATTTATAGCCACCCAACCTGAAAGATATAACTAAATGCTGTTCTCATCTATTGCATAAATTCATTCAAAATATATTTTTGAAAAACTGTTGTAGCCTCTGAGAACAAAGAGTAAACAAATTCCCTGTGCTGATGCAAATTATATTCTGGTAAAGAAGGAATACTAGTTTTTTTACTAAAAATAATAATAATCAATTAATCTGTCAATGCCTCCACGTCTTAGGTATTGTAAGATGTTCTATATTTATAGAATGGGATATTACTCAGCCATGAAAAAGTGAAATAATGCCATTTGCAGCAACGTGGATGGCCATAGCGATTATCATACCACGTGAAGTAAGTCAGACAGAGACATGGGTCATATGATTTCACTTACATGAGGAATCAAAAAAAAAAATGATACAACTGAACATATATGCAAAACAGAAATAGACCCATAAACATAGAAAACAAACTTATAGTTACCAAAGGAGAAAGATAGGGGAAGGATAAATTAGGAATTCGTTGTTAACATATACACACTACTATATAAAAAAAGAATCAACAAGAACTTAATATTACAGCACAGGGAGCTATACTCAATATTTCGTAATAACCTATAAGAAAAATCTGAAAAAATGTAACTGAACTGCTTTGCCGTACACCTGAAACTAACACAACATTGTAAATCAACTATACTTCAATTAAAAATAGTAATAGCATTATTATTTGTAGTGACAATGATATGTAATATTCTATAGATTTCTTTGTGTGTGTGTTAAGCACTATTTCTATCATCTGTCGAACTACCTAACTCTTCCTTTGTTTCTTACTACAGCCCTTAAAGGCAGATACTATGAACATCATATTTTACTGACGTAGAAACTGAGGCATAGAGAAGTTACAACATTTGCGGTTTTATTTCTTTTAAGTTGTACAGTTGGAATTTGAATTAAGACAGTCTGGTCTCCAAGTCCACATTTTTAACTTCACTATGTTGCCTGCTTAAAGATGTATCATGAGTGATACATGGCAGAAAGATAAATGAAGCCAGGTCAGGGATGGATAGGTATAGGAATGGTGGTTTAGGGAATATAGATTTTGTTATGATAACTTTTTAAATATGTCCACAAATTCACTGATCCTCCAGGAGTTGGAGCCTAATTTCTCTTCCCTTGAGTGAGAGCCAAATTTAGTATTCTAACAAATAGAATAAGGTGGTAACAAAGATTAAGGTAGAAACGGCATTGGGGTGTTGTCTTTTTTCACTCTCTTGGAGCGCTCGCTCTGAGGAACACCGGCTGGCATGTCACAAAGACACTCAACATCCAAAAGATGTGCACATGGTGAGGCACTCAGGTCTTCTTCAGACAACCAGGACTAACTTGTCAGATGTGTAGACGAGCCGCCTCTGAAGGGGAACGTCCAACTCCAGTTAAGCCCCAGATGACTGCAGCCCTGGCTGATGTGACTAAAACCTCTCAGCCAGAACTATCAAGCTAAGCTGCTCCAAGATTCCTGGGCCACATAAACTATGTAATAATAAGTATTTATGGCTTTAGGCCACTACGTTTGGAATACTTTTTACACAGCAATAGAAAACTAATATGGTGATCAAGAAAAGGTCCTCTGGTAAAGTAACGTTTGACCACACACTTAAATCAAAGGAAGAAATTTAAATTTCAGGGATGTTTTGGGGAAAACATTTCAAGCAGTGAAAAAAAATATATGCACAAAACCCCTGAAAATGTTTATTGCCTTATTGTGTTCAAGGAACAGTAAGTTGTACATTTGTCTGGAACAGAGACAGAGAAGAGTGGCAAGGGACTGAGGTTGGAAACTCATGTGTCATTAGAGAAGGATTTGATCTCCCTCTGCCTGTAATATAGAGTCTAAGTGGTTGTGAACAGGGAGTGACTTGCTATGGAAAAGATTATTATGGCTTCTGCGTGGAGAATAAATAGGCTGTAGCAGAACCAAAGTAGGATCTTTGAGGTATTTAGGAAGCTGTTTTAATAACTGTATTGACACAAAGGTGTCTTGGGTTAGGGTGATGGTGGTGGAAGTGGTGGGAAAAAGCCGGGTGCAGGCGTTGAAGATGGAGCCAACAGGACTTGCTGTTGGACTGGATGAGGAGGTTCTGCATGGATCCCTGGGAATCAGTGATTTCAAAGCCCACTATTTCCACTGGATAGAAGTTATCTTGGAGGGCATAAAAGTGGTAACTTGAATTATAATGTGCTGGGACAATCTCTTTCTTGGGCTTGCAGGGCCACAGGGAAGAGAATTAAAATATCTGGGTAAACTAGAATGAATACACATTTTGTTTTCTTTTTCTGATGTAAGAATATTGCACTATATCTTCTGATGAGACAAATGAAATCTGCCACTCCAAGGCACACCCTTACGAGGTGTGAAATTAAAAGTGAAAAGAAGAAGTTCCCGCGGTGGTACAGTGGGCTAAAGATCTGCAGTGGGTTAAAGTTCCTGCGATGGTGCAGTGGGTCACAGATCTTTGACCCAGGTCACAGCTACAGCTCAGATTCTATTCCTGGCCCAGGAACTCCATATGTCATGGGTGTGGCTGACAAAGAAAAAAGTGAAATGAAATGTCTTTAATGACCTAAGAGATGCCTCTCTTGTTTGTCTTATATGAGAATACTATGAGATTATCTTACCCCTCCTTCGAAGTTGGAAACTGTGATTTCAGCAATGGGAATGTTTTAGGACATGGGGCAGACACTATTGTGTGATGTGGCAGCTGTTGGGGGTAAGGTGCCCAGGAAGGGTGAACTATCCCCATAATAGAGCCAGTTCTGCAAGATGACCACTGAGAACAAGACGGTGGACAGCACGCCATTCCACAGCCATTAATAACTGTATCTGTGTGCAGTTAGCTTAAAAAGCTAACAAGAAATCTATCCACCTGGACCAAAGTGAGCAGGGCTGGAGTGACACCAAGTATTGCCCGAGCAAGTTTTTGAGACATTCTTGGAGAGTCTCGAGTAGATTTGAGTGAGAAACATGCAATCACCTCACCTGCCATCTGTTTTGTGTTTTAGGCAAACACTATCAAGCTTTTTTTCTTAAAAACAGACCGCAGGCCTCTCAGGAAGTTCATGGTCTGAATTTTTGTTGCTAATTCTTTCTCCTTCTTATTTTTCAGAGAAGAACGTATCCTTAATGGTTAAGATTATCCCTTGGCTGAGACACAGAAAGACTCCTAGACAAGAAAAGACATCCATTATATCGAGCAACTAGGAATCCAAGACATCAGGTCACAGGTTCTCCTACACTCTCAGCATTTGCCAGCGTATTTAAGACTTCTCTGTGTGTTCTTTTCCATTAGGGTGGTGGGATACACAGTCTGTGTCACATCTTTTCAGTATATGAATGTTGTATTTCCTCATTCCCTTTGAAATTAGTCACAGTCATGTGACTTGCATTAGCCAGTGAAAGGTAATCTGAAGTGACATTTATTTCTTCCAGACAGAAGCTTTAGGAGCCAGTGTGTAATTACCACGTTCCCTTCTCCTCCCTCCTGGTTATTGCAAAAGCATGTGTCAAGATAGATCTTCTTTCAGCCTGAGTCTCTAGGTGACTAGAGTAAGTGGGGGCCCTCCATCCCCCAAGCTCCCACGCTGCCCAGGTGACATGAGCAAGATATAAACCTTTGTCGGGTTTATCCCCCGAGATTTGAGGGTTGTTTGTTATTGCAGCAAAACCAAGACTGTCCTGACTGATATAGTTCCCAAACTACACACACATGATTAACATAGGCAAAGATGGAAGGGACATTAGAGATGAGAAGTCTGAGAGCAGGTCTCCAGCTCTCCTAAAGGAACCTCAGATGGCCAAGCAGCTCCAAGGAATAAAGGAGCAATTTGTCTACACTCATCTCTGCGCATTCACACATTGATCTCAAGAAGAGCTGCCTGGGCCTTTTGGCTGCCAGAGCAGCCTGGAGAGAATTCCCGGAGGAAATGCTTCCCCCTACACTGAGGGTAGGTTTTAATAAGAACAACAGGACTCAGGCCCCAGTTGCCAAATAAAAATCTCCTGATTTCTCTGACATGAAGCAGGCTCTGTCACATTTAACAGAGGCAGACAGAGCCCCCTATGCCTTTGCAGTATTCACTGTGGGAGCAGTATCATTTCCGTGCTGCTGACATTGCTGGGTTTTGTCGTGTGTAGAGCCTACAGCTCTGTGAACTAACTACCTCTCCTCCCTCAAAGATTTAATTAAGTAAATCACATGCCATGGCCCTCTTTCTATCTGTTTGATTAGTGTTCGGTGAAAAATTTATTGTTGTCAAATTGCAGGGTGATTTATTTTTCTCTGGGGCCTGCAGAGAGGACCGTTTCCCCATATTCAGTTTGCTCTTGGGAGTGGTGGTGTGTATTGTATGGAAATAGAAACAAAGGGCTGACGATGCTTAGTTTTTCCAGTGGTTTCCCATCTTATTGAATGTCAGAATGCCACTGTCTTGTTTGTCACTGGCAACAACGTACCATTGGATTTTTCCATGCCAAAAATTATTTTTGTTTTTCTTTATCCCAGAGAGATGCAGTCTTATGGTAATTAGGCACACTAACTCTGAACTTTAACTTCTAGTGCTCCTACCTGTGTGCTGTGTGATTTTGAACACATCACTTAAACTTCAGTTTCATCAGTTATAAAAGAAGAATAAGAGCCCCTGTTTCATGAGGTTGTTGTTAGGATTATGTGCTAACACATATAAAATACCAAGTACAGTGCCTAGAATATTGTGAGTCTTAAGTAAATGTTAACTTTTATTCTTTTATAATTAATCTATTTTTCCTGTGAAAGAAATTTGCTATTCACGTGTGTGGTATCTCTGCTCAGAGCAGAAAAAGAGGAAGAGTAGATTGGGAAGAATAGCACCTGCACTCATGCTTTTTCAAAAAGAAATAAGAGTACATGCATTCTTTGATGCTCTATGTAAATATAGGTACATATACTTATTAACATGGTCATATCCCTTTGATGCCAAAATACATGTTTGAAGTCAAGGATCATATTTTTTCACCTTTGCATCCCCTGCCTCTACCTTATACTGTACCTATGATAAAATAAAACAGTGAATGAATCCATCCTTTACTTTTTGATATTTTATATCCCCATGACAACAGTGGACCTCTGTGTCCTCAACTGCATTTTTAAAATGTTCCCATATTTAGCTGCTCATCATTTTAAGACCTTGATAAACATACAGATTACTTGGACCTACCCTGTCAGGATTTGGTTTAGCGTAACTGGGGTAGAACCAAGGAATGGGTATATTTTGTATGCTTCTTAGGAGATTCTGACCACTTAGTTTCAACAATCAACCTTCTCAGGTCTCTTTGAACTTTGACATTGTAGGAGGCTAGGCTTAACTGAATCTCAACTCAAGAGATGTGTTAAGGTTTTAGAAAAAGCTGCCCTAATTGGTTATATCAGAATGGGAAATCTGTATTTTTTTCTCTTTATATCTTCCTATTACACCAACTTTTCAGATAAAGCCAGAGTAGGTAACTTCAAAAGTCCCTTATGTATGAATAGAGTTGAAATAATCAATTCTACTTAAATTATCACCTGTCTAAAAATAGTTCTCAAAATCAAACAATGCTGCCACATAACAGAAGAGAGAACAGGCTGAATTGTAAAATCATTATTTAGATGACTCCAGTCACCAAAGGTTTATTCTTTCACCAAAAATAATAATAACAATAAATGGATAGATTCAGACTTTTGTCAAGTTTCAGTATTTGAAAGGCTGTAAATTACAAAGCAGACATTTCCTCTGATACACAATTCATAATAAATTGTTCTTATGAATCACGGCAATCCCCAACAAATCCATTGTAGCCCCACCTTAATTCTTTACCTTTCCAAGCTAAAATAATTAGACTTGGACAAGATGGGTGGCAGAGTGTTGTAAGTTATATGTTCACAATCAGCAATAACACTAAGTCATGGCAATTGAGATATTAGATGTTTTTGAACCAACAGAGATCATCAAAAGCCAAAGTAGTGACATGTTAGAATTGGAAGGAAAGGTGAAAATATATGTTATGATCTATTTCATACTTAAGAACAATCATCTCTTAGATCTGTGTCATTCAGGAATAGTGACCTCTCCATAGCAAGTGCTTAAATCATCAATCTTATCTAAAATATACTACTCTCTATTCAGTTCCTTGTTGGTTTTCTTCATGAAATTATTAAAGTTTATAACTCTTTTATTTATGTGCGTATGTTTCCTACCCTAACGCTAGAACTGAATTTCTTAAGGAACCTTCTAAAGGAAAGTTGGGGGGAACCTTCTTTTGCTTAGCCCCGGTCATGAGTATAGTACTTGGCACATGATAAATGGCCAAGGAACATTTGCTGAAAGAATGCATATAAGCTTTTTTTATTTTCATTTTGCAGTTATGTTCCTAGTACTTTGGGTAGGCAGAGATATTTTATTATTCCAAAGACTCTGTGACCTAAGTATTTGCTTTATTTTGGAGGAAAGGAAATTGTAATTCAACTGGATGTAATTGGTTCAAGATCTTCTGACTTCCAGTCCAATGTTCTTCCCACTAAGCTCCCCAACTCAATTAAAAAAAAAAAAAAAACTTGACATATGAGTGCTGTCTCAAAATCCTAAAGCCACTTTCATAGCACTTGTGAATCTATTTCTATCCTAGTAATAAGCCATGTTTCAAGCCAACACCACACTGTAAAACAAACCGAAACAGATACTAATGTAGTTGGCTGTGTTTTATTGAATCACATAGTAACAACAGAAAGTATCAATATAAAAACCATCAGAACACTTTCTCTAGTGGCCTAGCAATTAAGGATTCATTGTTGTCACTGATGTGGTTCAGATCACTGCTGTGGCCAGGTGCGACTCTTGGACGGGGAACTTTTGTATGCTATGGGTATAGCCAAAAAAAAAAAAAAGAAACTAAATAAATAAATAAAAATAAATAAGAACCATAAGAAAACAAAACTCTTTAAATGTTATTAACCAGTCAAACTTCACATTAGTCCTGGAGTTCCAAGTTGAGGAATTTAGCAAGTCTATTGCCAAATAAAAGTTCTGGTTTTCTGAGTGTGGGAAAGCAGGAGCCAGTGAGGGTCATTCTGGCTGTTGATCCTCTACTGATTGTCTTGATGATCCACCCTCCCCCATGTCACCCTGGGTGAAATTCTTGACTCCTTGGCCCTCCTGAAGATTTCCGTCACTTTCTTTGACTACATTTGCCCCTAGTTACTCTTGACTTGGTTTCAGGTTTCCACTTGGAAAGTGAGAATGAGAAACCAATAAGTTAAAATTGATCAGATTCTCATCATCCAAAGTTTGTTAACTATTTCTAGCAATTTCCCTTGTTCTACCAGGAAGGAACTCCTCTCATCTCTCTCTGCTTTTCTCTACCCATAGATTTCTGTTCATGTCCCATTCAGAGCTTACACCTTTTGTTGGCCGTATTATTGTCTCTTCACTGCTCACCTTCTAGCTTCTAGAAACACTAAGGACAATAGCAACAACAATAAAAATATCTAAAACTCATTTCACCTTTATCACGTGCCTGGCTCCTCCGTTGCTGTCCTAGTGATCTGTGAGGTAGATAACAAATAACTCCATTTTACAGAAGAGGAAACAGACATGGAGTACTACTTTTCCAAAGAGGCTACCCCCATCCAATGCTGTGTCTCAAAGTAAGGACTGGCTGTTCCTACAAAAAAAAAAAGTTGTTGGGAGTTAATTCAAAAATCATTTATCATAACACCCTATTCACTATATTTTGATGAGTCTTTTTCAGCCATGGTCCCAGCAAAGGAAAGACAACCAGTCAAGTGCAATCAAGCCCTACAGTACCCGGATAGCCTCAGTCTCTCCATGTGCACAGGTACAACAAGAGAGCCTTGATCAAGAGAGGATACCTGAGTTTGCCTTTTCATCTGTATGATGATTGCAAATATCCCCTTTCTTCCAAGAGCTCATATCTTTCAAACACTCATTGTTCCAGTTATATAAATCTATTGAATTCTTCACATCTTTTAAAATTCATAAAGCCATGACTGCTTATATTATTCTTCCATCCTAGAATGTTTTTCACCCCTGCCTTTATTGAAAGTTCACTTTACCCTTCAAAATTCAACTTCCATACTACCGTACTTTCTTCCAAAACTTCCTCAAATCCCCGCGGGAGCCAACGTATTACCCCTTCCCCCACAAGGCTCTACAGTGCTCTTATGCGCCTTATGCAACATTGCTATCTGTCCATACATATCTCAGTCTCTTCGCAGAGATTATATGTCCTTGCAGACAGAGACAATGCTTTCCTTGGTTTCTTTCCCACATATTACCAAGCTCATTATCTGTACGTAATTGCACCTCAAAAACTTTTGATTTATTAAGCAAAGAGTCAAGGATATCCAGAAGCAGAATCTTTACCTTCCTGATCTTCAAAGCTAGCAAACAGAAACTCCACCACGTAGGTTGTTCAAGAATAAAACATTTAGCTCTATCATGTGAATGACTTCAAATAAACTCTTATTCCAAAAAACTTTCTAGAAAACCCCATGTTAAGGGCTGTGTCTATTAACTGAACAAAGAAAAGTGTTTCCTGTCAAAATGTGCTGGCCACAGTTCACTGATTCTGAAAAACATCAATTCTTAGTTATTTTTGGTTAATTTCATCATTTGCAATTTCATTCTATTTACTTAAGACAGAGTTCAAATCAAGAAGTAGTTAATTTGAATGGACTTTCTGTAGGCTCTTTTTGAAAACTGTGTCCTAAATAGGATCTCAGGATAATACCTAAGTAGCAGAGTCAACTCTACTTATCTGCTTGTGGCAGAAAAATTAATCTCAGGTTGCCATATGATTTCCTCTATTGCCAGCACACTGGGAGACTGTATTTCTCAGCCTCACTTGTAATTAGGCTGGGGACGTGTGCCTGAGGTCTGGTCAGTGATGGGGAGTGATATCACCCCTTCTAGCACAGCTCTTTAAAAGTTTCCTGGTGATCCTCCAACATACTTCTCTAGCTGCTGCAACTTTGGGAGATGAACGCACATAGGGTGCAATCACAAGACGAAAGAATTTCACTTGTCCTGCCTTGGACTGAGTGTGATTGAGAAATACACTTTACCTGTGTTAAGCCATTTGGATTTTAGATTTCATATCAAAAAATAGCATAGTTTAATGAGATCAATTGATGGAAAACCCCAGCATGTTTAGAGTGCCATCCCCCACTGGAAGGTGTTGGCTTCCCTGGGGTGGCCATGAGTTTAGCTATGAAGTGGCCATGACAAACAGCCTACAAAATCCAAAATCATTTCCATGGCTCACAGGGTCTCTTATGATCCGATTACCCAGGGTGAGTCTTTGCCTTTCTTGGCTGAGATAACTCCTAAGGATCCTGGGAGACTTATTTAGTTCAGGTGTTGAGACTCCAGAGTAACTTTTCTTGACCTTTTCTGAATTAGATGCCCCTCTTATGTGTCTCTAGTGTGGATGTGTTTCCATAATCATAATACCTACTTAATGCTATTATCATTGTTTATTCATTTGTCCCCCCCCCCACGCCTGCCCCAGACTGAGAGCTCCTGGAAGATAAATAATGTGGTTTTATTCCTTTCTGTTTTCCCAATGCCTAGCAGAATGTTAGTTGTATAGTGTTCAATCAGCCTTTGTGGAAGGAAGAAAAGAAGAGTGAAAAGATGCTTAAACAAAAATTCCAAACACAAAGATGTTTTTCCAAGAAGACCTACAGGGAGTGATTCCCTCTACCCAGCTGTGTTTTATGAGTCCTTATAATCATAAAGCCCATATCTGCCCATGCAGGAAAGAAAATCTGATGTCTTATCTTCCTGTTTCCTCCTCTTACATCATTGTCTCAGTATGTGGGTATAGAGGAGTCGGGGGGAAAATCCACAGACAGTACATAATGCAACTCACAGGAGACTGCCAACACCCACATGTAGGAAAGAACATAAGTAGCATCACTACACAAAATTATAGTTCTTGCCCACTTCTGAAACAAAAGTAGAGACAAGTGACTACGGATAGATGAAGCATATTCTTTTAGCCCCACTTGGGTTTTGCCCACATTTTTTTTAATTTTTTTATTACAGTTGATTTACAATGTTCTGTCAATTTCTGCTGTATGGCAAAGTGACCCAGTTATACATTTATATACATTCTTTTTTTCACATTATCCTCCATCCTTGCACATTTTGAAAGACAGTGTCAGTCATGACTACAGGGTGTTCAAAGTCCCAAAATGAAAAGTGTAATGCACATAGGAGTTAGAAAAGCTCTGGATTTTGCTGAGAGATTTAATCTCTCCGGGCCTCAGTTTCTTCACCTATAAAATTAGGAGAACTCAATCTCAAAGCCCCCAAGTACACTGAAATTTCATTACCATATATTTATTTTGCATGTGGGTTTTAGGCATTTTTATCACAGCTAATCTAAAAAACTCTCATGGCTATGTTTATGATGGCCTTTATAATCTTAGGATATTATGAGTATTTTCATAACTGGGCAAACAAGCATTTTTTCCCATACTAAGCTGTCATTTGTCTCACGGTGTACAAGGATGAAATAGTCGTGAAAATCATATATTCAGTTAACTCAATTGACCACTAAGAGTTCAAAATTGTGTCTGCAGAACATCCAAGATCACAGTCAATTTGCTTTTCAACTGCTTATTTAGGATCCCTGTATTGACCTGTGAAAAGAAAATATCAACTCAGAAATTCAGGGATTAGGGTTAATACCTTGAAAATATGCAAGCAAGCACACGCACCATCACAGATACACACTGGATTTAGAAAGCTGACTGCTACAGAAAGGAAATTAGTATTCTGGAAGAGAGAAAAACGTTAGTAGTGGAGAAAGAAGACCTAAAGATTCAAGGAAAAAAACTGAAAGAAAGAATACGGAACAATTTAGGATATAGCTCAAAATAGAGACGAAATAGCTCTGATCTCTAGAGAGATGGAACAGTGTGTGCGAATTTCCAGGGGTGAGAGGGGTGGGGGGAACGTTGGAAAGGTGGGGGGGGCAATGATTCAGAAAAGAAGTATCTGAATAATACTCTGGATTTAAGGGAAGTGAGATGAACACTAACGATCAACCTGAACCGCAAAATTAAAATTGGGATAAAAGCTTCAACAATAAAAAAAGAAAAGCTGTGAAAACAAGAAATCTAAAGGGGAAATCCATAGTGGCAATTGTGGTTATTTCAAAGGCTGTGAACTGAAGTGGCCAGTTGGTCCATCTCATTGCTGATGTGTAATATTGCTCAGAAGGCACTGGATAGTGAGAGATTGTGGGCTGGCCAGAAACCAAAATGTTTGACTGACCCTCAAAACTGTGACAGATCCTGCTCCAGACAGTCTACGATAAAATCCTCTGAGGCAAAATATTGCCAGTTATGCTTCTCTCCTCATGAGAGCATTCTTGGTGAGGTACTGCTAGAGTTTCTGTGATTTCATTGCAACCGTTAATTGTTCCCTGGAGATTTGGAC
This sequence comes from Catagonus wagneri, assembly GCA_004024745.2. Classification (NCBI taxonomy): domain Eukaryota; kingdom Metazoa; phylum Chordata; class Mammalia; order Artiodactyla; family Tayassuidae; genus Catagonus; species Catagonus wagneri. Next base: position 5,105,185 of record PVHT021183608.1, read on the forward strand.
CTTGTGTCTGGAATTTTACTGATTTCCAACAAAGGTTTATATTAAATTTCTCAGTTAAGAATGCTGTAAGGGTGATTTATACTACCATCTGTCACTACCCTCCCCGTGACAGAGTAATTTCACTTACATAATAGGTCTAATATCTCTTTCCTGATATAGCATTTCCTGCAGCTTTCTGTCACAAAGTTTTAATTTAATGCTAACACGGAAAATCTATATTTTCTTTCTCTCTAGGTAACTACTTGTAGCTTTCCTTCTCGCAATAGGTACTTAAAAGGTAGCAGATGACACATGGAATGTTTTTCCCTGACTTAAATTGCCGTCCTGAAAAATAGTTCCCATTTTCGGGTGCTTCCTTTCTTCACTCAAATGTCTAAGCTACTCATTTTTTCTTCTGTCCTTTCCTAGCATACTTCTTGAGTGTCCACACTCCAAGACAGAGACTTAGGCACCGAGAGTTGGTTTCCAAGTCCTCTTAAAGCTGATATCCTAGGACAAACCCCGGACAATTAAACAATAAATAAACAACATGACAGATAGTGATGTACACTAAGAAGGAAGGATGTGGAGGAGGGGTGACATGGGAGGGAGAAGAATCTGCTACTTTTGATAGAAAGCTCAGTGAACACCTCCCTGAGGAGGGGATTTTGAGCTGAAACTTTAAGACTGAGGAGCCAACCAGAAGCATGGAGGGCGGAGGAGTGTTGAAAGCCCCATAGGTAATGTTGACTTTCTCAGCACACTAACATTTTCTTTAAAGAAATAAAACATTTTTTTCTCTAGATAATTGAGCACAAGTAGATACAGATTAAATATATATTTAGATGAGTGAACATATAGCCTCATTGTGCTTATTTATTTATTTATTTATTTTGGCTTTTTGCCTTTATCTAGGGCCGCACCCACGGCATATGGAGGTTCCCAGGCTAGGGGTCTAACAGGAGCTGTAGCCACCGGCCTTCGCCACAGCCACAGCAACGCGGGATCCAAGCCGCGTCTGCGACCTACACCACAGCTCATGGCAACGCCAAATCCTTAACCCACTGAGCAAGGCCAGGGATCGAACCCACAAACTCAGGCTCCTAGTCGTATTTGTTAACCACTGAGCCACGAGGGGAGCTCCCTCACTGTGTTTAGATTTCTTCTTGCATTCCTCACTCTGGTAAAAAAAAAATTTGCTATTGTTTTAATTCATGTAAACAAAATAGCTTTACTAATAAAATAATAATTTGGCATATCTTGGAAAAAATGAGATATCTACCAATAATTTAAAAAGTATGGAGAATTCTTGTCCTACTGAATCAGGACTTTCTCATGTCATGGGTCAACTCTACAATCTCCTTTAGAAAGTGTCTAGAGAGAGAGGAGGGCTCATGTTTTACAAGCAGTCCACGGAACTATAATCTTCATTCCGAATACACACAGAAGATGTACACAATTGACAATGTTGAGGGCATTATATCGTTTCATAACAAATGCAGCATGGATTTTTCTTAAGCAGATCATCACAATCTTTAATAATATGGGTAACAAAGATATCAACTTATTCTTTCCAAAACAATCATGGAATTAATAGGATAATGCAAGGTATGTTGGCTTCTAAAGAAAATATGGCATGCAAACATCCATTTAAATTTTTCTTCCATGGACCAATGCAAATAATACACTCACAACCAAGCTTATTTCTCTGGTCTTTAAACATACCCTACCAGCTCCGTCTCTTATCTAGTGTCTCCCATTTACCATTTCTCTACCATCTAAGCAACCACTGACTTATGACAACGCCCATCATTTCTGCTTTGGATGACTTCAGTGGTATTCTAAAGGGTATTCTGGTTTGCTTTCGTATTGGCAGTTCCAAAGACAGAAGGGACCCAAGAGTAGAAATCCCTTCGGAAGAGCGGGGCTTGGAAAATGTCTTGAAGATGAATTTGGGTAAGAAGTAAAATATAACAAGTGCCCAGTTTACAGTTTTCTGGTTTGCTTGGGGAAGAGGCAAGGGGTTACTTTTGGAGATGGGTTGTACTTTGGCAAACAGGTCTTCATCTTCTCCTTTTCCTGATCTCTCTTCTCTATGAAACCAGGTTCTTTTTCTGAAACACAAATTGGATCTCAATACTCACTGTGTAAAATAGTTGATAAACTTTTTCCCCTTTGTTTCCTGGGGAATGCTATCCAACTTACTCAAATAGAGGAAAACACTCATAATCTGCCTCTAGCTTGCCTTCCAGCTTTTCTGTCCACTACTCAAGCCCTGCTGTCCAGCCTCTGCACCTTAGATGTTCCAGCCACGCTAAATCCCCCACAACTCCCAAATATCCCAAGTTCTCCCTCATGTTGTTTTATCTCTGCATGGTCCGCTTTTCACTGGAGTAGTTTTCACAGCCCTCAAACCTAGCAAACTACTACTCTTCTTTCAATATCTTTTTCATGGCTGTTTCCTTTGTAAAGCCCCGGACTAACTTTCACAGGCAGAATCAATCACTCCCAAAGCTGCATTCCCATAGTGTGTACCTTTGAATAACATCTTTCATTGTGTTGTGGTTACTTATACTTTTTTCTCACACTTTTGACTCTAAACTCTTCAGTAAGATGTCATTAATTTTTATATTCCTATCTACTCCTAAATCTCTATACTGCTTGTAGAACAAAATAAATGGTAAATTAAAATAGAAATCATAATCATATAGAAATACTTAGAAAGCTTAACTGTGTCAGTTAATTGACCTATTTTTCACTGTACTAATTTTTGTGAAGAGGTGAAGAATTTTATAAAACTAAGTGGGTATCTCTCACACAGAGGATGCAAAGTGACCAGGTAAGGATCCCCTCATGGGCACAGGCAGACCTCTCTACCAAGTAAGGGGTGTGGCATTCCAATAGATGGATTCCCACAATGGCAGCCAAGAAGGCATTTATCTTTTTTTTTCCCCCTGTTCATTTATAAACTCTTGTGCAGGCTCTGTTCGTTTCAAACTTTTGTGTCTGGGGTTAAGGGGTTAAATCTAGAGGTGTGATATAACAGCAATAAGTGTGACTTTAAGAAGTTTGGAAACATTATAAGATAAATTTTGGAGGCTACTAACAAGTGTACTTGGGAACAAAGTGAATTAAGAAAGGGTGCCATTTGCACTCTGTGAATGACATGCTCACACAAGTGTCTTACACACCATCTAATATTAAGGCAATGCTTGCTGCATCCTCCCCTTTTTTTTTAGCCAGTATACAGATTTCAACTTACTAAATGGAATAACGGAGCAACTGTAAAGCCAGGATTCTGCAAATTTGAATTGTGACCCTGTTTCTGTGAGGAAATAATTTAACTTCCTTGTTTTATCATTTGTGTGATAAAGATTATAATGAAGAAATCCTGAAAACTGCTTCCTACTCAAAAGTGATTAAAGGTATACCCACAAAAAGGAGTAGGAGTGTGTGTGTGTTTGTGTGTACACTTCAGATATTAAGGTACAATGTGTGTTACCTCTTTCTACCTTAATCACCGCTTTCTGACAACATTTTTTTTTTTTGTCTTTTTAAGGCTGTACCAGTGGCATATGGAGGTTCCCAGGCTAGGGTTCAAATCGGAGCAGTAGCCACCAGTCTAGGCCACAGTCACACCAGATCTGAGCCGCATCAGCAACCTAAACCACAGCTCAAGGCAATGACGGATCCTTAACCCACTGAGCAAGGCCAGGTATCCAACATGCATCTTCATGGATACTAGTCAGATTCATTTCTGCTGAGCCACAATGGAAACTCCCCTGACTTAACATTTTATCATCACTAGATCGTGGGTCCCCTGAGGAAGCATTATCATCACACAACTCACTTTTGCATAATTATTCTTTTACCCAACTCCAGGCAATAAGGTAAAAAAAAAATTTTTTTTAAATCTCAAATGAAACCTTTGTAAAAAGCAATGTGTTTTATTAATAGCAGAACCAATAAAGTCGTCAAAATATATTTCTATTTCTATGACATGTATTCAAGCCCCTCCATTTTTTTTTTTTTTTGTCTTTTTGCCTTTATGTAGAGCCGCACCCGCGGCATATGGAGGTTCCCAGGCTAGGGGTCTAACAGGAGCTGTAGCCGCCGGCCTTCACCACAGCCACAGCAACGAGGGATCCGAGCCGCGTCTGCAATGTACACTACAGCTCACGGCAACGCCGGATCCTTAACCCACTGAGCAAGGCCAGGGATTGAACCCGCAACCTCATGGTTCTTAGTCGGATGCGTTAACCACTGAGCCACAAAGGGAACTCCAAGCCCCTCCATTTCTGAAGCCCTCCATTCTCTACCTTCAGTTCTTTTCCTTCCTGTTCTATTTTGCCTTCACCTGTTCCGCTTAATAGCATCTTGGTTCCTGGCTTCAGTTTTTCACAGATATGCTCCTACTCCAGTACCTTAGAAAACTTATTTAATTTCAAGATTGAGCCCTTTTCGCAGACTGATTCTTTGGCTCATCTCATAGACCTGCCTTCAGTAAGCCTCTGTTTGAATTCCATTGCTGCCTGAATGAGCTCATATTATTAAAAAATCTAGGAAGTAGTTACCCAGTTGGTTATGGACTGACACTGTCACCATTCTGTTTCAGGACATTTCCATAAATGTTAATTGTGTGAATAAATCCTTTCAGAGGAAGCCATCAAGTGGATTCTCTGAATAACCAAATATCTAATAGACTTAAGTGCTCATTTCTACCTACTAAGGATTCCACAAATAAACAGTGGGCAGAAAAAAAATACACCTACTTTAATTTTCTGAAAAACTTCAAAGTAATAGATCATACGTGATAATAAAATGAACATCCAAGTACCCACAATCTATCTTAAGAAATAAAATTCTGTATTCCTTAAAAACTCCTTGTAAGTCTCCCAACTGCACACACTTTCCCTCCCATCAAGAGACATGGTCCAAAGAGCAACATCACACAGCCAAAAATAACAGTAAAAACATACAAAGTGACCAAGTTCCATAAGCTAGAAACAGCAGAATAAGACCGAAGCTTTCAGATATTAAAATGATCAGATTAAATACATAATACAAGCATTTATTATACTAAAAAAGAGAGGAACTAAAAAGCATGTGAAGAATTGTAAAAAGTGACCAAAAAGATCTGAATAAAAACCAAAGGTAATGTTTTCATTGGAGCAAAATGAAATAATGAAATTTAAAATTCAACAGACGGCGAGAAAGCAAACATGACAGAGATAGCAAAATCAATGTATAGGAAGAAGGAGCCAAACAAATTGTACAAAATGCAGCACAAAGATACAAAGACATGGGAAATTAAAAAGAGGCTAAATAAATAGAAGACGGATTAAGAAGGTTTGGCATATACCTATTTAAAATTGTGAGTAGAGACAAGAGGTATAATGGGAATGGTCAGGCTTGGTCCAAGAAGCCTTCTTTTGGTAGTATCTAAAATCCTGGGGGTTCCTGGTGTAGACTGCAGATGTGGTTTGGATCTGGCGTGACTGTGGCTGTGATATAGGCTGGAAGCTACAGATCCGATTTGACCCCTAGCCTGGGAACTTCCATGTGCCATGAGTCCAGCGAAAGGAAGAAAGAAAGAAATAGTTGAAAGAAGAAAGAAAGAAAACCATGCACATGATGATTTCCTTAGGCAAGCAGCTACAAAACTTGGGATATTAGAGTTCCCTCTGTGGCATAATGGGGTTGGTATTTCTGTAGCACTAGTACACAGGTTCAATACCCAGCCTGGCAAAGTGGGTTAAAGGATCCAGCATTGCCACAGCTGTAGTATAGGTCGCAACTACAGCTTGGCTCTGATTCCTGGCCCAGGAACCCCATATGCTGCAGGGAAGCCAAAAAAGAAAAATGAAAAAATAAAAATAAAAAACCAAAAAACTTATGACATCATTTAAGTCTTGGTAGACTTTCTTTAATAAAAGCAGCACAACTATAGTTATATTAGTATTCGTCTAAAAACTGAAATATTTGTATAACTTAGACAAGCATGAAATCCTTCACTATTATATGCAGCAGGGAGGAACTACATTTTATACTAAATAGCTCCTATCTGCTAAAATTATCAGTGAAGTAGCCTGTGGCTTTGCCATTATGACATCTCAGACATGAACCATTTTAGTCCAGCATACACCCCACAACAAGAATAATGATATTTAGTGTGATGTCATTGGATTCCTTCCACCTGTCACAAAGTAGCCTCATAAAAATGCATTCTACTATTCTAGGTCTCAACATCAAACCCTTCACCACAGGTAACAGAAAGGACTGCTGATTATGGCTACTAACACTATCCCCAAACTCTGTTTTTTCTTTCCTGAGAGTCTTAGCTCTAGAAGACTCCAGAGACATGTACACTGTCCCATAGGGAAGAATATGCAGAGGACACATAAGGAAATATTAAGCATAAACCGCAAAGGCAAGCATATCCATGATCTTCACCACGTGACTGCAGATTATAACAGCCTCAAATATGGACAGGCACTGTTCAGCAAATCTTTTAAACACTCCTGGAAGTTGAAAGATTGCTCCCCAATTCTCTACTGTAGTCTCTTGGAATATTATCACTCGCAGCGCTAGTGTCTAGCATAGAACCCAGTCCAATGTAGGCAGCGTATCATGTCTGCTAAACATGGAGCTCCGGAAGAAAGCTAGGATGGAGGCCAACACTGCAGCCCAGGACCTTGTGACTCTCAGTGGTTAATAAATATAGCCAAGGCTCAGTGTCCTCATCCATAAAAGTGTAATCTCTTAGCTCCCACATAGACTTGTTGTGTGGATGATGTAAGGTGATGAATAGAAAGTATTTACCAAAGAAGCTGCCATGGACATGTTGCATTATCATTTCAATAATGATCACCTCATCATGCCGATTTACTAACTGACTAACTCCAACATGTCTACTTTCCTTTTACAAATTTACTCAAAAAGTACACGCTGTTTATTTTGTTTTGTCTTTTTAGGGCCGCATCCACAGCATATGGAGCTTCCCAGGCAAGGGGTAGAATTGGAGCTGCAGCCACTGGCCTAAGCCACAGCCATATCAATGTCAGATCCGAGCCATGTCTGCAACCTACACCACAGCTCACAGGAACGCCGGATCCTTAACCCACTGAGCAAGACCAGGGATCAAAACTGCATTCTCATGGATACTAGTTATATTTATTTCTGCTGAGTCACAATGAGAACTCCCTCAAAAAGTACAAGTATTTAAACTTATGAGAATCAGTCATCATTGGAAACAAAAGAGACAATCTCAGAAATATCTTTTTGACTTCTTTTTACACATAAAAGACACAAAGAATTTATATAGATGGTAATGTATTCTGACACACTTGTATATGGCTCTAGGTAGTACTTTATGGGTTGGATTACATCTCAATTTTTGCTCCTATGGCCTCTCAAAGAACAAGTCTTTGTCTTATACATTTTCCTGCTCAAATTAAGCCTATGGCATAATCGCCATACCACTGTCAATTCACTTGCCACATTGTTTTGTAGTGGCCTGTTAGCATATGGTTCAGCCACTACTTTCCTAAGGGTTTCACTCATCCTTGTATCCCCAGCACTAAGCATCCTGCCTGTCACATAACTATTAAATACTGCCCAGACAGGTAAATGACATCTAGTAGACATTCAATTATCACTGGTTAGTTAGATAAATGGAGCAATGAATAGGTATATAGAAGGATGGATGGATGGAAGGATGGAAAGAAGAAAGAAATACATTCTTGTGTCTCTTTTAATAAAAAAATTTTAAAGAACAATCATGCTATCATTAGACTAGAGTCTGATATAAAACTCATTCATTAAATGACTGAAGTTTTACTAATTCTCTTAGAGTAACAAACAAAGCAGTTGCTTCTGTTGAAGTTGAAATGATTAATGAAACTGTGGACTGAATTCTTCTCCTCCCCTTGCCAAAAGTACTCCCTGGTAGTATGTTAAAGCATTTAGGGACGTGCACCACCAGCTTTTCAAATCCTCATTTAGTTCTGCAGCTGGCTCAAGCCAGGTTCTGGAACCATCACTTTCATCTGAGAAGTAATGCCATCTTTTAAATCTGAGGATGCAGTGAACTGAGCACCATACCCAGAGGACACAAATGGAAATCATTTAGAGTTGCCTGATCTTTCCTTTCATTCAAAACCAACACAAAACAAGCTAGTTCAGCAAATTGAGGCTATAAATAATATACAACACTTCATCACTTCTGTTACCTCTTTGTACAGCATCCAAGATGCCTACAGGCCTGGATGGAACAGCCTTATTAGAACACCAAGGGGATGGGGTAGCCACTAGCCGGCTAATCACAATACTGTCAAATTGCTACATCAAACGACTATAATTCACTGAATAGAGCAGTTATTAAAATTCCAAGCTCTCTCTATGATGTGACCAGAATGATAATGGAATACAGCCAGCCTTCCTTGCAAATAGTGAGACACATTAGGAAAGGCATAGGTCCCGCTATCTCTAATATCTCTTCCGTGAAAGCTACCCTCCAATAAATAAATAGCATGATGAGTTTCATGCCTTCTGTGATGTGACAGCATTTGTGCAGAAGAAAATGTTCCAGTTCCACTGAAAGCACTCATATAAGTTAAGGTCGTAACATTTTATAAATCACAGCACAGAACTCTGCACTAAAACCACCTTTCACAATTAAGGAAAGCAACAGCAAACTGGCTAATTAGCATAAGAATGTACAAACACTGTTGTCTCTTAAGTGCCGTTATTAAGCATTCTAAATATAGTCATTTCAATAGTAAAATTTATGAATTTTTCTTATAATAAATCTTGGCACCCTTGTGAGAAATGCTATAATCCTCACTAGGCCAGAAAAGCCGTAAGCGAACATAAAATGAACTTTTTATTAAACCTATGAATCTAGAAAAGGAGCAATTGAATTAGTCCTGGCACCAACCTAAAATACACTTAGATGGAAAATTACCAAATTTAACCCGGTGAAACTCAGTTATGGTTTAATGAAAAGCAGTTGAAGCAAGTTTTGAATTAATCATTCTTCTTGATCATGGAAAAAAATACACTTATGGAAAACGTAAACTTCATAACAATGATTAGAAAATTATTTTGTTCCAAAAACAAATTACTTAGAACATTACGACCTGAAACTATAATTTGAAATCACTTAATAATGATAAGCTTCCATTCTGTATGAGGAAGCAGATTGCAAAAGAATTATGTTTCTGCAGTCTTTAAACTATGGAAAATGGTACTAGTGAGAATTCTTGTTTACTGAAAAGATATTCAAACTAATAAAAAGTCATTAGAAAAGTGGTAGTTGGATTTTCTGTTTTCTAAGTTCTCCCCTATGGATAGATAGATAATAGAAGATGATAGATGATAGATAGATAGATAGATAGATAGATAGATAGATAGATAGATAGATAGATAGATAGATAAGATAAATAGATAGATAGATAGATAGATAGATAGATAGATAGATAGATAGATAGATAGATAGATAGACAGACAGACAGACAGACAGACAGACAGACAGACAGACACAGACAGGTAGACAGGTAAAACATAGATGTATAATCATTTACTCCTAGATTTGGAAAAGCATCTCTTCATCTATCAGTTGTGTCAAAATTCATATCTGATATGAGCTGGATTAAATTAGCTCTTCAAGGAGGGAAATCCCTCAAGGCCATGAATCAAAACAAAGGTATATGGGCACTTGGGATCTCACCTCATCTCCCATCCCCAGATCAAATGCAACCCACCAAGCAAAAACTAGATTCTTCTCTGATGCAATGGTTCGCAGTCTGAGCGGTATGAACCATTAAGTGTCTTCTGGTTATTGCCAAGGACTTAAAAACCTGTTTGAGTTTCACCTACATAAATTGCATCTTTTCTTTTTTTTTTTTAATTTTTAGAGCCTCACCCAGGGCATATGGAGGTTCCCAGGCTAGGGGTCGAATCAGAGCTGTAGTCCGTCGGTCTACACCACAGCCACAGCAATGTGGGATCAGAGCTGCATCTGCAACCTACACCACAACTCATGACAACGCCAGATCCTTAACACACTGAGCGAGGCCAGAGATCGAACTTGCGTCCTTATGGATGCTAGTCAGATTTGTTTCCGCTGAGCCATGGCAGGAACTCTCCATAAATTGTATCTTAATTTATTAAACTGTGGTTTTAAATTTGCATATTAATGTTCTTTAAAGTTTATTAGCAAACATATCCATTTGCAAAGGCAAAGACAACATACAGCCTGAAAATTTTAATTCTTTCACGGTTAACGATTCTACTCCAATTAAACTTGATACATTGCCAACCCAAACCCTGGTAGGCTTCTAGGGGTAGTGAGAATCTGACATTATCCAAATAATTCTTCCATTTCTATAAAAGAATAAATGAGAAGAACCAAGAAGGTTTTTGAAAATGAAGACTAATGTGAAAAGAATTTGTCTGAATAAATGAAACACATTATAAAGATGTAATACCTTAAAAAGTATAATGGAAGTTTAAAGCTTATATATTCAAGGCATTTCCTTTCTTGGTTTTGCACTTTGACCTTTCCTGTAGAAGGATTTTCAAAGTCAAGATTTTTTCTTGAAAAGATCCTATTTATTGTTCTATACCACAGCTATTTTCTTTTTAATATTTGGTTATTTGATCCATATACAACACATTACTGTACATAACATAAAAGGAATATCACTATTTTTTAAAATATCTATCCAGTAATCCCATTAATAGGTATTATATAATATTCTTCCCATTGATTTAAAGCATCATGCTTATCATATGTAAATTCCCAAGTGTATAATTATCAATGAAATCAACTTAAATTTTTTCTTAGAAAACTGGTTTGTTAAGATAACAAAAAAAGGAAAACAAAAAATACAAGCAACAAACTTACAGCCTTGTAGACTTTTTTGCTGCCACTAAAATAATCATTTAGATAAATATTTCTTAATATTCAATATAATATTTATTACATTAAAAATACAAGTTTCAAAACAGATATATAATAAGAATCAAGTTTTATAAGATATTTGTGTATGTCTGCATTTATGTATTATTTAGAGAGGAAAAGATAGCAAAATGGTTTTGAACATGACCTTTATTTCTCTCTTCATTCTTTTCTGTATTTGTTAATTTTGATTTTTACTTATTGCAAATAAATACCTCCCTTTATTCAGTCTCAACAGGCCTTATCCCTGTAGTTACACCCCCTTACAACCTAACATATTTTAGACTCACCCCTCCAGTGAAGTGGGACTCTGGACATTTAGCCATATGGTGATGGGGAAAACACATACATCTGCACTTCTATAGTGAGTAGCTAAACTGAGCTCTCCTATCTTTTTGTTAATCCATCTGTCTGAAAAGAAATGCTTAGCAATCCCTTGAGGAAGAGGATTGGAACCTGACATTTTCATTTTTGCATTTTACTATGAAAAATAAAAATGTCATTGGCATTAGAATTGAAAAACAAGATTGCTAGAAGAGGAGTTCCCGTCATGGCGCAGTGGTTAACGGATCCGACTAGGAACCATGAGGTTGCGGGTTCGATCCCTGGCCTTGCTCAGGGGGTTAAGGATCCTGTGTTGCCGTGAGCCGTGGTGTAGGTCGCAGACGCGGCTCGGATCCCGCGTTGCTGTGGCTGTGGCGAAGGCCGGCAGCTGCAGCTCCTGTTAGACCCCTAGCCTGGGAACCTCCACATGCCCTGGGTGTGGCTCAAAAATGACAAAAGGCAAAAAAAAAAAAAAAAAAAAGATTGCTAGAAGAACTGGCTTGGCCTCACAAAGTTTCTCGTCTTTCAACATCATAATAAATGTTGATCTCTTGCTTAACTTTTAGACATCTTTTGTTTTATTAGTTTTTATTAATACATGGTTAAAGACATTGCCAATATGAGCTTTTATTTTGTATGGCGTAATAACCGTTTGCAAATATGGCAGCATTTGCTCACATAACTCTATTTTAAACAAAATGTTCAGGATTCACTAACCCAAAGCTCTTAAACTCAAACATTCTTCTCTGATCACAGTCTTTAATTTCTATAACATAATCTCCCCCAAATACATCTGTTTATTGAGGTCTGGGTCTCTAAATCTCTACTATTCACTTTCCTTGCTTCAGAGGCCCAGACTTTACTGTCCATCACTTCAGTCACTCCCTTAACGAGGTTCTTTGTTGATTTTTTGCCCTTCCACTGTACTCAATTGTCAAAAATCACAATTCTGGAAAATTCAAATAGTCTGATTTCTCAGCTGTTATACCGGGAATGCTGAACAAGCCTAGAGAAAAAAGAATTGCACAACCTTGAAAACTGGAGGCATTACAAATTCATGCTTTCTAGTTCCAACTGGGCCTTCAATGCTAATCTTAGCTTCAGTCTGGGATCTAAGCATCCTTTCATGTCTCTTCTATCATTGACTTGCTTTCACTCTATTTTATGCTTCCACGGTGGCTATTCCAAATTAGGCCCACTTTCATTAAGTCTTCTCCTCTGCCACCTGTTTCTTCCTCACAGCCAACAGCATAGTCTCCTAAGCCACAAAGAAACTAGGACCATCAGAAAAGGCCTCCAGAGAGTTCCTATTGTGATGCAGCAGAAATGAATCTGACTAGTATCCACAAGGATGTGGGTGCAATCCCTGGTCTGGCTCAATGGGTTAAGGATCACGTGTTGCTGTGGCTGTGGTATAGTCTGGCAGTTATGACTACAATTCAACACCTAGCCTGGGAACTTCCATGTGCCACGGGTGCGGCCCTGGGAAGTAAGCAAGCAAGCAAGCAAGCAAGCAAGCAAGCAAGGAGATTCCAAAGACTTCCTCTCACTCCACTTACCAATTTTCATGCATGTATATCCATCATGCTGCCATTCCTTTTGTCAAAAATTGTTTTCGTGTCCAAAGTGAATTTCTCTACCCGTTTTAAAGCTTCTATTTCCCTCTTTCCTTTGCCTCTTCCCTTTGTAAGGACATGCTGCAGCTATTATTCCTTCTTTTTCCTGTATTAGAAACATCTTAATCTCTAGTTTCTTCCATTTAGCATTTAAACATACTTGTCTCTCATCTTAATTTTTCCAGTTCCTCTTTTAACCCAGTGTGTGCTTGCTCTTTGTCCTCTTCTTCAGTACAAGCCCACATTGCTTTCTAAGTCCCCATTTCACTAATGACCCCAACATCCATTCAGTTGTTCAAGCAAGAAGATCTGGGTGACCCATTTGATTTCTCTCTTCCTTATATCTTGTCAACCCCACTGTCTTAATATTTCTGAATTTCATTCATTCATCTCCTTCAGCATTTCTACACCTTCAGAGTCAGCCATCAATTTCTGTTTTCTACCAATGAATGAAATACCTTGCTAACAAGTACCACTGTCTACTGTCTTGTCCTTCGGTCTTACAAAAGCAACTAGATTTCACTTCTAAAATGCAAATCTGATTATACCAATCACCCTATTAAACTTCCTGGCATTTGGAAAATTTTTATAAACTTCTCATGACACCTTTTAAGGCCCTTCCTGATTTGACTCTAGTCTCCTCATTATACCTCACTCCATATTTTGAGCTGCAGACATACTAAATTACTGGCTATTCTCTAAATTACAAGTATACATATAGAGATATATTATGCAAATATATATATACACATATATATATATATGTGTGTATATATATATTTGCTTCAGAGATTCTGCACTATTGCCCCTGGTGTTATAAGGTATTTTACTTTCTCTACCCTATCTTTTAGTTCCAGGTGAGATGTCAAAACCTCGAGAAGGTATTCCTGATTCATTTATCACCTTCTTCTTACAGAATTATGTGCTTCACTAAAGTGCCGGTGTCATAGCACTTAGTATAATGTATCTTAAAATATTATTGACTGTGAACTTCCCTGTAACCCAAGTAAGACTGTATACTTGTTAAAAGGAGACACAATGTCTTTTTCTCATTGTGTTTCTAGTTTTTATTGCAGTTCCTCGCTCCACATGGGTACTCTGTCAACACTTGTTGGCTGACTGATGTTGGCCAGTTGCCATGTGAGATAATAGAGAAAAGCCTGGTGACAGTGGGGTAGGATATTAGGTGGGTCAAACATCTGCATAAAATTAAGTATAAATCAAGATGTGTTATTTTAATAGATATACTGACCGGGTCTTGTAAGAAGTTATGCTGGAAACACCTTGCTGACTGGGGATTTTTAATGGTGTTGTATCATATGGATCCTAAAGCCACCAGTCTCTGTCAAGTGACTAACTCAAGTGGCTCCTTCTCTACCTACTCTGGATAATATTGAAAAGAGGAAAGAACTGTCATGTCTCCTTATTAAATTTTGGGTTCTTAAATTGAACTAGGTAATTGAGGAGACAGTTTGGGCAGATTCTCTTTGCATTTGGTTTTCCAAATAGATCTAGAGCAGTGATTGTCAGCTATAGTTGGTGATGGTATCATACTCACCCATTTGGGGGAGATAGGTCTATCGTGTCCAATTTGTATCCAATTCCACCTTCATGAGGAGATGTGAATCCCATCCAACTCAGTGAATATCTCTGTCCCAGAGAGCCAATTTTAGGGAGTGGAGAGGGTCAGACATTTAACTGTTCTGGGTGGTTGGTCATCACTGACTTAAAGTTTTGTATATATATAAACTTAAGGATATATATACACACATGTAATGAATTCTTGCTATAGAAACCTTGAATAAATTAGCTGTTCCTCTTCTAAAAAGAACAAATAATAGCCTCTAGTTACTATAAAATTCAGATTTACAAGAAAAATCACCATAAGGGATACATTTATAGGATTCCTAAATTATAGATCTAGAATGTATATTATCAGAGTTAACTTCAACAATAACACCTAAATCTAATAAAATACTATAAGCCAACCACTGTCCTAAGTGATGTTCATATATTAACTCACTGTATTTTCAGAACAACTCTGTGAGCTGGAGTCTGTAATTACTTTAGACTCTGAAAGATCAATGCACAGAAAATGTCTTCAAGGACACACACATCTAATAAGTGGCAGAACCAGCCCTTGAACCAGGAAATCCAAAACTAGCATTTGTGTCTTAACTAGTACTCAATTCTCATCCAATTCTCCCATATTTTATACCATAAGAAACTGGGTTCTAAAAAGTTTAGACAAACTGTCTAAGATTTTTCATATTTCTGCATTATTCATTACATATATTTATATATCTGTATATTTGTGCTTGTTTTATTGATAAATATTGCTAACTCTGTAAAGGGCTGCCAGTTTCTTTGGAGGCTCTTTAGAGGAAGAAGAAAATTATATGCATCTTAGTAGACATAAAAAGCTCATTCAGCCCTAAATGGAACATGGAACATAGCAGTATGGTCTGACATTTTGAACTCCTGACAATTTTGTGGATAGCAACGGAAAGACTTTGTGATAATTCAATTTCTTTATTCAGCTAACCAAGCTTGATAGCCTTCCATTTCCATTACAAAGGGTAAGATAACTACACTTCACAGGAAATGTTTTCACAATTGAATTCCATAATACCTTTGTCAAGTGCCCTATTACTAGCTGGGCCTCTGTTCCGGATTGACTAAAACAGGCTCTGTGGAGGGGCCATTTGATAAAGTAGAAAGGTCACCAGCCTGAACATCAAAAGGCCAGGCCTGTAGTATCAGCTCACTTATTAATGAGCTCAGACTTGGCTTAAGCTTTTTCACTTTGCTGAGTCTTGGTTTTCTTACTGGTGAAATGTGTGAGGAACCTGGTACGGTATTAGAAGATTTAATAACCTCTGCTCCTCTACTTCCATAATGAGCGGTGAAGAGGAAGATCACCATCCGCCTGATTTATCCACATGACGTAGACAGGCCAGTGGAATTCCCTATCAGGTCACGAGCTGTAATTCCACCTTCCAGCACAGAAAGTAAAAACCTTTGGGGGAAAGGAAGGTAATTTCATGGCTCCTTAAAGACTTGACACCTATGACTCTTTCACAAAAAGAGAAGTAGAGAGAAGGGTTTGATCCACTGAATGCATCTGGAGCTCATTATGTAGAAATTCTCATGACGCCCAGGGAAATTCCTCCTTAAAAATTCTCTGTAGAGAGTTGGACTGCCCCTAGCTAAAGCTCTTTCAAGCCTAGTGGCCTGGATCTCTGACTCTATTCTTCACCTTCTTTTGCACTGATTTGATTCTAGTGGTGATTTCATTGACCCTGATACCTGCCACTTGTTCCAAACCATTTTCTACTTACCTTTAACTATCCCTTAGGCCTTGTCTGATCCATATCTAGCTTTACTTGACTAACATCAGAGCTCTCTGCTCATTTCCACTCATATATTTACAACCACTACAAGCTGTCCCACAGCACCTGGCCTGTCTGTTTTCTACCATCACAAAGCAAAGCATTTAAACTCATTTTGCTATTTATATATGTCAGTGAAAAAACTGGCATGGACTAAATATCATGATATTGTTAATGCGAAGATATGCTACAATTCATGTGTTCTTTAGGAGCCAAATGTGAAATTTAAATATGCATTAGCACCTTCCTGTTTTCCTTACTCTTTCTTTTTGCAAGTAATGTGACTTTGCTAGCAATTGTGGTTGTGTGATTGATTGTAACTTGTCTGTGGCTCTCTGGGACCTTCCTGAAAATGAAATCGACCATCTTTGAGTGATAATGTCAGTGGGATAGAATGTGTCACTGAATAATGGTCTCCCGCTGCTGCATAAATGCCAAGGTAAGCCAAAGGTATTTATGGGGAAAAAGCTCATACCAAGGTAAGTTTTTTATTTTCAATGCAAAAGAAACTAAATCTGTGATCAGCAATTGCTAGTATAGCACAGGCTAGATGTAGATTTAAGGACTGTGTATAATGGATATTCAAGGGAGACTACGATAGTCAAAAGATCGATTCTTATGTAAATCCAATATTCTAATTAGTTTTTAAACTTGAGTTATTATGCTTTTAGCCAAACCCTAAATAAGATTAGTTTCTCAGAAATAAAACACTTCCCTAATCATGATATTTTAGCAATTAGAGTCTCTTAGATTATATTAGGAATTTTTGAAATCTATGTTTATTATCTACTAGAAGTTAGATAAATAATATGCAAATATCTCAAAACTACATTGATCAATTTATTCTATAATGAGAAGGTATAAGATATTGATATCAGTGGGACACTGAGACATCACAAAAATTTATATCATGTACACTGTACATTGTGAGAAAACACAAGTATACATTGCAAATATTTAGTAGAAGCTTTGTATTTCATTAAGAAGACATTACAAATAAAACATCTACTTGGAAGCCATATGCAACATGTATATCGGAGAGTAATACGGGAGTTTGGCAAAAAGTCATTCTCTTAATTTTGTGTTATACTCCAACCTCTTAAGATTGAATTTTCTCTGTAGAGGAAGCAGTAAAATGAAATATAGATCCACAACATAGAATACATGAACCAATGAGAAGTAATGTGTTAGTTTAGGTAACACTATTTCCTCAGGACACCCTAGGACAAGAAATTGCCTTGAAATATGTTGATACAGTAGCCCATTCCGAGTCTTCTGCTGGTGGCAGTCATTAAAGAAGAAATCTATGTAATTTGTAACCAAATATATAGGGCTTTACACAAAAAAACTATTTTGTGAACTGTCTGAAAGAGGTGAGTGGAAGTTAAAAGTAATATCATCCATATATACACACCCACACCCCTGAGATGTCTGATTTTAGAACACCAGTATTTCCAGTCCACATATCCAGGATAGCTAGAGCAAGTTCCTTGCACCTGATAATTTGAAGGTGATTAGAAATGTAATAGAAAATGTACATTTCATTTGCTGGGCTTTGTGTGTGTTTGTGGAAATCATTCTATATATAATGTGTAGATACTTGAAAAACCACAAAGCTGCGTGAAAACTGTTCTGTAAATCTGTGTTTAAAATTATATAGACACATTTTGATTAAGCTGGACCAAAAAAAAGGAGTTTCTAAATAATCAAAAACTATGGTTAAAAAAATTCACAAACATGTAATGGGTTGGACTGAATAAAAGCACATTTATTTTAAATATTGTTCGATCATTAAGAGCTCATTTACTCTTCTATGATTTTAATGAAAAAAATAATCCATTCATTTAAAAATACAAATATCCAATACATTTTCAGGCAAAAAAACAAAAAAATCTGTGCGAACAATCCATTGCTTATTTTTGTGTCTTAGCTGAGCTCTCTCTTTACATTATAGCACTTGCATTGGGTAGATTTCCAGGCTCAGCTACACATTATGTTGTTCTTGCCTTATTTTTTAATCACCCATGTATGCCTGAATCTCAGGATTGGAGTTCATAATCACAGTCTCTTTTGGGGGTGTGTGTGAAAATTACATGGCTAATGATCGAACCCATGCCACAGCAATGACCTGAGCCATAGCAGTGACAACTCAGATCCTTAACACTTTGAGCCACCAGGGAACTCCATATTCTTTGTTATTTGATTGGTTTTTGCTTTCTTCTCAAGAAGAGCTATTGGCATAAAAAAAAAAAATGTACACAGCACCTAAATCAAAACAGTCTATTGTTTGTGGGCCTTAATAGATAGAGGAGATACTTAGTTTTGGAGTAGACCCAGTTTGGATTCTACTGAAGACTTCATGGTTACAGCATGAAGAGCCCTTATTGGTAGGTTCACATTAGGAGATATATAATTATTGGTATTTTGAATATGACTGTATGCTCATAATTGGCTCAAGGTGGAAATGAAACAATATCTCTATGGGTTAAATATTATATCATAGGCTTAAAGGAGAGCCTCATAACCAGAGCTGGTCCACTGGCCGCCATCACACCCTACTATTTATCTTTCACTCCTGAAATGGCCATTAATAATCACAATAAGAGAGAAAATTGGTGAGGACTACTGTTTTGCTAAATTTACTGCACTGAAATTTTACTCTTCTAAAGTTTGAAGACTTACCCATTGGAAATAAAATATTCAAATAAATGAAAAGAGTACTTTTTTTTTGGACACCATCTACCCAGTTTTATGTCATGACATTGTTAAATTATGAATCACAATACTCACATAATGTCAACTATATAACCAATAACATAAATCAAATTCAATAAGCTTTGGAAATAAGATAGGGCTTCACTGGCTTGATGTGTTCTCTAGATGCAAGACAAGGTCTTGCAAAAAGCAATTGACTTTTATAAACTAATAATTGTATATAAAATAATACTCTAAAGGAATGTTTCAGAGGAATATACTTAATTCTAAAGGAATACACCTTACAGTTAGGTAACAGCTTTGGTACAAGAACCAACATTACCCACAGGTGAAATGATGGGGATTTACAAAGTATAGGAAGGATATCTGTGGATCTGTCACTAATGATAGTGCTTAATGAATCTCTGCTTTAGGTTAAACATTTTCTATTCTTCCAAGTCCCCTTTTTAACTTCTTTTTCTTTTTTTTTTTCTTTTGCTTTTTAGGGCTGCACCAGTGGCATATGGAGGTTCCCAGGCTAGGCCACTGGCCTACACCACAACCACAACAACCCTGGATCCGAGCCGCGTCTGCGAACTACACTACAGCTCAAGGCAACCCCGATCCTTAACCCACTGAGCAAGGCCAGGGATGGAACCGGCAACCTCATGGTTACTAGTCAGATTCTTTTCTGCTGCACCACAGTGGGAACTCCCCTCCAAGTCCTCTTTTAACATGTAGATAACTCTGTGGAGCACAGTGTTAAATTAATAAGACATCAGAATTTGTTCATCTTATCAAATGTTTTTCTGGTTGGTGTGAACTATTAAGGGCAGTCTGCTAACCCCACCCCTTAATCCTAGGACTTGGTGAAAGAGCCAATAAGGGAGTGAGCAACAAGAAAAAACAGGTGGATAAAGGATGGAAAGAGGTCTACAACAGCAGTGTGATAGAACCAAAGTTGAACCTCACAACTCCACGATTTTGCCATCATCCCTCTTGGGCACTACCAGTGTTCACTTCCAACCTACACACTGCTCAAGAATAGCATTCTAGGGAGTTCCCGTCGTGGCGCAGTGGTTAACGAATCCGACTAGGAACCATGAGGTTGCGGGTTCGGTCCCTGGCCTTGCTCAGTGGGTTAACGATCCAGCGTTGCCGCGAGCTGTGGTGTAGGTCGCAGACACGGCTCGGATCCTGCGTTGCTGTGGCTGCGGCGTAGGCCAGTGGCTACAGTTCCAATAAGACCCCTAGCCTGGGAACCTCCACATGCCTCGGGTGCGGCCATAAAATGACAAAAGGAAAAAAAAAAAAAAAAAAGAATAGCATTCTAAAACTACTTTTAAGGAGTTCCCACTGCAGTACAAAGGTATCGGGAGTGCCTCTGCAGTGCTGGTACGTAGGTTCAATCCCCAGCCTGGAATAGTGGGGTTAGGATCTGATCCTTGGCCCCCACCATGGGGAGGCCAAAAAAAGGGGGGAAAAAAAGCTACATTTGAGGTTTCACGGCCTTCTCTGGTGGTGCAACTGCCATGGCTCTGGCGAGGGTTCAGCCCCTGGTCCAGGAACTTCCCTATGCCATGCGCGCAGCCATAAAAAGAAAAAAAAATTTATACACCTGGAAATAAATACCTTTTCTAGGTGTTTCTTAAGGATAAAGGCATGGTTGACAAATATGAATTAACAGTATGCAAGGCATAATTTGAAAGGTTAGAAATCATTTTTCACCAACTATTTTTAGACTTGTATTTTGTGGAAAGATGGCTTATCAGGATATCAGAAGGCTTCTAGTATCAATTAATAGGACACTTAATATGCAATTGCTCCTTGCAGTGGAGAAAAAGAAATCTATGATCATTACTGAAATCATAGTACCTAATGTTTAATAAGCACTTACTTTGTACTAATTACCATTTTGAGTTCTTTTTATGCTTTTTCTTCTTTGAGACAGAGATACCTGAAATTCTCTATTAATTTCATAAAAAAATTATTTAAAGAAATAAAGCCTCATGCACCAACGCCTCAATCCCTAAGTCAATGTAAACTTGATAAGCCTTTTTAAATGATACAGACTTTCTGTTAGTTGTGCCGTGTGGATTTCTACACTTAAACTACATGTTCTAACACTTATGCTAAAGTCAAGCTGTTTCCATCTGTTTAGGCTACACATTGCATCACTTAGTAGTACAAAAAGAGCAGTTTTTCTAAGACTCCTGGGACCAAAATCACACAGAATTCATAAAAGATCCAACACATAAAAATTCATTTCCTGAAGAGAAGCACTGCCATGTTGTGAAGCAAGAACGGTTACCTTTTTCATTGCGCTTAGAGTAGAGAAGTCAAGCAGCAGTAACTGGTAGGGCTGGGTACCTCATCACCTGACATGAACACAGTCACAATACTCAGCCATGGCATTTAGAATTAATTATTCTAGGCACCGTGTTGCTGAGGACCAGAATGACCCTGTTTTTGACCCTACACCATGTGCTGTGATGAAGCGAATACTTCTACTACCTACAACTCGGAGACTCTGAATGAAGAGATGGTTCTGGCACACTGGAGGACAGCACAACTTCTGTCTCACAAGGGTACTTGTCATGCCAGGTAACCATTTGATGGAGACTGACAAATCTTCAGTCAGACTGTCATCCAAAGGTTATGACTTCAGCAAGAATCTCAGCATTGTGGTAGCTCCTGCTACACCCCATAGATCTGTCACCTATGAGGCTGGGTCATCCCAAGAGCAATTTCTACAGGAATTGTGCAGCCGTGAAAACATGACAATGTGCAGTTCTGTATGCACAGCAATCCTGGTGACTGTTATCTGCTGAATTGCAGGAGCTCAGGCTTATTAAAATTCCCAGGAATCACTCACTGGCAAAAGACTATATTTAACCCTTTCAAAAGTATTTTTGAAAATACAGTTTGGTGGTAAAATAATCTTCATGAAGCAAAAGAATGCAAGCTTGGGAAGCCGAGGAAAAAATGTAAAATAGATAAAATATTTGTTTACTTATCCCCGTTTTTCTTATTGCCCTCTCATCCCCATTACAGAATCTCTATGCCCTTGATCTTGCAGAAGGAGATGTGAGAAACTAAATATTAATGACAATTTGTTATGATATATTGAGATGCTTATTTACATATAGGCTCTTTATATTCTTTTAATTTTTTTTTTACTTACAAAAATCTTCACAGGGAGTTCCTGCTGTGGTTCAGCAGTAAAAAACCAGACTAGTGTCCATGAAGACATGGGTTCAATCCCAGGGCTTGCCCTTGGGTTAAGGATCCGGCATTGCCATGAGCTGTGATGTAGGTCACAGACATGGCTCAGATCTGGCATTGCTTTGGCTGTGGTGCAGGCTGGCAGCTATAGCTCTGATTTGAACCCTAGAAATTTCCGTGTGCCACGGGTGCAACCCTGTAAAGACAGAAAAAAAAAGTTTCACAGTAGCTAGTGAATGTTTTTTTAAAGGAGATATGAAGAAAGAGGAAAGGAAGGAGATAGACAATATATTACACAGTACTGGTAGTGTCTAGAGCTAAAAATTTGGGTGTGCACTGTGCTTTGTTACTTGACCATGGGCAAATTACTTAATCTCTAAGACACCAGTTCATGCCCCAGGACATATACATTTAAAGGGTCTTTTTTTGGGGGGTGGGGGTTGGTGTTTTGCTTTGTTTTTTTCAATCCTACTTACAAGGCTTTAGCTTTATTCATTGGGAAAAATTCCAGCTGGAAGTACATTTTATTTAGGAAGGTAAATTTAATTTCCAGATAGAAGACAGAATTTATTTATAGGTTATTCTGATTATATAACAACAACAACAACAAATAAATTCTCATGTTTGCATTAGTATGTGACTTGAACGGCTATCCAAATAATTGGTTGCACTATTAATCAGGATTTGGAGAGCTAAATTAAAGAAGGTAACTTGCTTTTTATTGTCAGTTACAGAGAAAGGGAATGACTGCAAGAAAATTAGAAAAGACAAAAGTTAATATATATTTGTTTAAAGTTAATACTATATACAAACACAAACTATCTTGTGTATTTTATGATTTGAAATAACCAGTTATAATAAGCTACTTAAATCAGAGAAGAAATATAATTTAATATCAAATGGATTATGCAGGAGAAGTGATGAGCATAGCTTAAGGCAATTATTAAAAGCATTAATCTAAGGCATAAAGAAGAATAGAGAAAGAGAGCATGGTGAGAAAGGTGATGAGAAAGAAATACAATGTTTAAAATTTTATATTCTCTTTCAACTAAGATTTTAGAATGTGAATTCAACTGTTGTTGTTAATCCTATTATTATTCCTCAACTATTAATTCCCCTTCTCCCATTGATGACGAGTTTGACCATGTGATTTGTTTAGGCCAATAGAATGTGTGGGCCATGTCCAAGGCTAGGCATTGACAAGTACAGCATATCTCCATTCCACCCTTTCAGGAAGTGACCTTAATTTCCAAATATTGAGAATGTTTGAGGATTATTCTCATTAGATGTCAAATAATACATTCTTAGGTCTGTTTCAGTATGGGATCTGGATTAATAGATAAACATTATGTTACAATATAGTCAAATCAGTTTTAGAGCCTTAGTGATGGGAACAGGTATTTAAAAAGCTATGATTGAAAGAGCTGATGTGCTGATATCACACACATCAAGTTGTGTGAAAAGAAAACAAAGAAAAGAACACAGTGAGTAATGAAACACATCTTGATTTCTACTTTGTTTGATAGGGTAGCTATGTTTTGATAAGATCTACTGGGCCTAAGACATAAGCTATGTTTCAGTGGTCTATTGCTGTATTATAAAATATCCCGATTTAATGGCTTGAAACAACAAACATTAATTATCTCATATTTCTATAGATTATAAATTTGGGTGCAGTTTTCCGGGTGCTTCTAAGAGTCCCTTATGAGCTACAGTCAAGATGTTGGCTTAGACTCCATCTTCCGAAGACTTCAGAGTCTTCTGTTAAGAAGGTGGATTCCCAAGCTGTTGGATGGACTCCTCAGTTCTTCACTAGCTGGAAATCTTTGTTCCTCTGCACACTGCCCTATTACGGGGATACCCGAATGTCCTTAAAATATGGCAGAGAGAGAAAGTGAGAGAGAAGGTCCACAGTGGAAGTGGTGCCCTTTACAACCTTATCTAGAAGGGACATTCACTACTTCTGCCATATTTATTGGTTACATAGACTTTGCTACAATGTAATAAGGGACTCTACAGGGATGTGAAGACCAGAAGGAAGAATCAAGGACCATTTTGGTGGCTAGCCTCTACAGAATGGTTACACAAGCAGTGGTGCAAGAAGGAATTAGGGTAGTGACATCAGGTATATCATAAGTAGAGTAGCTGCAGTTGGGGTCAATGAACTATCAGAATGAAGAAGAAAAAACTTGAAGGCATATCTGTTTCTTAGCCTCAGAGGAAGTGGGTCCCATGGTTATATCAGAAAAAGAACCAGACCCTAATAATATATATATTATAGATCCCCTGTCTATTACCTTGCTCCATTATCTTGGTTGATGCTTTTTTATGGATTCTCTAATATAATCTCCAAGGTGAAAATTTTCTCTGGACTTTTGGTCTCTATAGAGCCCTTACTTTCATGCTAACTCACCAATGTATTTTAAAAGATGTAGCAAGAACCTACCGTATAACAGGGGGAAATCTACTCAATAGTTTGTAATAACCTATGGGGAACAAAGAATGGATATATGTATGTGTATAACTAATTAATTTTGCCATACACCTGAAGCTAATACAACATTGTAATTCAGTTAAACTCCAATAACAATTTAAAAAAATAAAATAAAAGATGATCTGTTATATTTGATCTTGAATTTTAATTGTTGCCATTGAGAAGGTCTTTCAGGGTATCCACACTGCTGTAACACCAGAATAGGAAGGCCACCTCTTTCTACCTGACAATATATACAGCAAGTTAGGGCTCAGGCACTGAAATTAAACTTTAATTCTACTTCCACGCTTTATAAACAGTGTAATTTTGAGTAAGTTATTTAATTTCTCTATACCTTTCTTTACCTTAATTATATTAGGGTACTAATTTATAAAGTGTTGCAAAATTTAATTTGCCTCTCTATATAATCTATTTAGAATGATGTCTGATACATAATGCACATTTAGTGAATAATTACCACCATTAAGGTTTTAATAGGTGTTAAATATGTTAAATATTACCTTCTATGTGAAGCCTAGCAAAAACTTTCAGGTAAAATTATCTCCTTTTCTGTACTCCTAAATATCGTTTGTCGCATTATCAACTGTGATATTATTTTTAGGTATAACTTACTTGCATACAAGCCACTGTTCTCAACTTTACTATCAACTCATTACAGAGACTGTGTTTTACACATCTTTTTATATGTTCTTTTATGTACATGCAGTTTTCTGAATTAAAGGATGGATGGATGGATGAACGGTTTTATACTGCAGATGAAAAGAATCAATAGATCCAGATAAAAGGACCTAGTTGAAAATTGGGGGCATGTTTAAGTTTTAAGGCCATAAAAATTATTTTAATAATAGAGTGAAATTTAAAGTGAAATCAGCCTCTGTTTACGGAAGAGGGTTACGGAACAATGTTAAAGGATCACAAAAATCTCAGCAGTTTTTGCATTTCCTTTATCTGTATCATTGAAGACCAAGATGCTGATTTATCAACCAGAGTATTAACTGTTCTCAAGGCAACAGAACTTTAAATCCTTACTCTAGTTACAGTGTCTATTTTGGAGAAAAAAAATTATATTATTAAAAAAAAGAAAAAAAAAGCCATTAGCTTTCACAAAGCTATCATTCTGCAAATAGGGATTTCCTAAGAATAAAAATCTGATTCAATTTTCAGTAGTCTAATTACTTAGATATTTGAATTTTTGTGAAAGAAAAAAAATGTTTCTGCTGAAAATCTCCCCAAGTGAAATGATGACAAAGTAGCGAGAAAGATGAAGGCAACCTGATATGTTTGATCCCTTATTTTTATTTATTTTTTGCAGTGACTTTTTGTTGGAAATTCTAGTGCTCCTTAGGACCCAGGTGAATTCATCCTTCCCATGTAGGAAATGGGACACACAGTTGGGCTTGCCCTTTTCTTGTGCCAGAGGCTGATCTCTGCATTGTTTAGGCTGTCCTGCCACACTTGTTGTCCCACGCCAGATAGCAATCTCCTCTCAGATCCGCTTTTGGGTCATAGGTAAAATTTCTTCTGCTGTAAACCCTCCACGTGGCCCCATGTGACACATTTTTCACTGCCAACTTCCATGTTTAACACACACCCGTATACACATGTGTATCGATCTTACGGCAATGATCATTGTGAGAATAGCGTAGAAAACCTAGTTACATCCTTGAACAGTTCCTAAGCTACTGTCAGCATGTCTGTGAAGGGAAAATGAAAAATTGAAAACAAAAATAAATAAATAAAAATAAGCAAATGATAAGAGACCAGGTCTTATTATTCTGAAGACGTATTTTGGAAAAGTCATTTCTATGCGGGAAAAGCAGGAAATGGGACTTGTCTACTCCTAAATAATCCACAGGTCAAGTCACACATTGATCAGTAATTAAACATGTACCTGCTGGTGCTGCAAACCAGATGCATACTAAACAGTGACAATTCTTTCAAACATTCTCAGAAAGCAATGAGCTGAAGAATGTCATGTTCTATTGTGTGCCAGATGTGTTCCCACTCATCAGAAGCTGCACAGAATATTTTTTTTTCAATTTAGCAATTTTTCTATTTACTCCATTTAAACTTCGCAATACCTCCTGAGATTAGTAAGCTATTTCTAAAGGGAAGAAAATTAACGTGCTTACAGAGCAGGTTTTCCTAAGCTATCACAGAACTAAAAGGCAGCTGCCAACTCCGTGAAACAAAAGCTGCAGCAGAATGGCGGGGGGGCATTTCAGAAAATCCTATATTCTGCTAGCACCTTACCTCTTAAACACAAAAACATGAAGCACCAGAACAGACAACCATGAATGTGGCACTTCAAGAAAACTAGAAGAGTTGAGATCTCAAATGGCTTTGCTTGAATCGTCTGTTTAACGTATATCTGACCCAAACAAAAAGGAAAACATCAGGTTTTCCTGACACAATTTCCCAAGTTGCTTGAATTTTGCTTTAAAGAAATTTGAGAAACATGCATTGACTTAAGGTGGGCAATACATTTTTTTGTGTGGTGCCAGAAATTTAAAAGGCATCTAGAGTATTAAATGTTTAATGTTTGACATTAAATATATTATTTATCACTAATTGCCCAGATAAAAACCCCACATATTTGCAAATAACACTACTTTTGTTTTTCACTCCACTTCTCAACCCTCCTACTTTAGTTACAAAAACCCAAGCTTTTTGTCATTTATAATGGTATGTCTGTTTGAGCTTTTTTTTTTTTTGATTCTTTGTTTCTTCAAAGTTTACAGAGGAGAGCACTTGCTATTAATCTCTCTAGACAGAACATCTGAGGGTTGGATATTACTTCTATTAATACTGGTCACTATTTGGAGAAAGAAGAGTGGGTTAGCACATTTACACCAATGCATTTGCCACATCAGTTATGTAAGTGGTGGCAGAAAACACGTCTGCATTATAGAATAGAATTATAAGGGACACCGTTCCAAGTGTGTTCAAGCAAAGATAGAAAACTGATCAGTAATCTGGGAAATCCACATTAAATGCAGTTGAAGCTCAACTGATGGGTGCATTACACTGAAGTCTCAGGAATTCTGTGCCATCTGCATAAATGAGTTTTAAGAGCATGACTTTCTTAATATAGGTCCTCTAATTTATTGAAGAAACTAAAATATCCATATTGATTTTCTTGTAATAGAGGAAAAATAAAATTAAAAATCTGAGAAAACCTTTCCTACAAAAAACAGTTTCTCAAGGTCATACTTTTCTTTTCAATATGCACTAGAGCAGAAATATATTAGTCTCTTCATCAGGTCACCAAAGGCAATATATATTATCTTAATAAAGATGTGCATTTCATGGAAAACTTGTGAAACTCCTAGAGGAATTTCAATGTTTCTATTTTGGACTATAGGTGAGTATATTGTTTTTCTTTCCCCATAGACCAAGATATTTATGCATCTATTTTTCTGGAAGAAAAATCACATGAAACTATCATAGCCAAAATCAACTCATTGATACTTCACTACATTACTCTACTTTGAAAGTCTCTGGATGTTGTATTTGGAAGCCAAGAAGTTGAAGATATGCATTGTTATCCATATTTGTATACATGTCGTCACATTCCACAAGTATTATACACAGTAAAATAATGGTAAAGCATCACTAAATTGAAATGTTGTGGTATATGAGATGCTCAGATGCCAAATTTAAATCTCCCACATGAATCTGACTGGACCTTAGAACGTATATGTAAGGAAATATTTCTAAGATAGCCAAATTATCTCTCATCTGCCATGTAATATAAAACTAAATGTTGCCACATTTTAAGAAGACTGACCCTGTTCCAGTTATCTACTGATTCATAACAAACCACTTCAGACTTGTTCACAAAGCTGCAATCTGGGGAAGGCTTAGTGAGAAAGTTTATCTCTGCTTCATGTGTCATTGGCTGGAGTAGCTCAAAGTCTAGAAGCAAATTAATGATGGAGCTAGCATCATGTAATGTACAAGCTAGCAAACTATAACTCATAGCCCAATCCTGACCCACCACCTATTTTGTAAATATTTATTGGAAGACAACCTTGCTCATTTGTTGTGAGCATTGCTGAGTGTCTGCACAGCAACTTAAATATTTATTAGCTGGCTCTTTCCTACACAATCCCTATCATGCAGCACTTTGGTTTTCTCATAATATAAGGGCTGCCTTCCAAAAGTTAACATCCCTTTAGAATGGATAAACAACAAGGTCCGACTATATAGCACATGGAACTATATCCAGTCTTCTGGGATAGACCATGATGAAAAAGGGAAAAGAATTTTCAAAAACTAAATACACACACACACACACACACACACACACACATGTTACACACACACACAACATTATAAGTCAGCTATACTTTAAATTTTTTTTTAAGCGAGCATCACAAGAAGTAGGAAATGGAGTCATTTTTTTCTCTTTTTTCTTTTTCTTTTAAATGCTTTAAGAGTTAGTCTCTTAAGCCCTGAGAAGTAACACAGTCCAGATTTAAGGAAAGGAGCCTGCCTACTCCTTGAAAGGAGGAGTGCCAATGAATTTTGAGGTTATATTTTAAACACAGTCCAGATTTAATGAAAGGAGCCTGCATACCCTTGAAAGGAGGAGTGCCAATGAATTTTGAGGTTATATTTTAAAACCATGACTAATCCATGACAACATTTCAATGATACATATTCAAAATAGTTATGGCATAGAAATTACCTGAATATTCTTCATATACTTACTAAAACCTTATAATGTGAAATACATACATCTCTAACAAAATAGATATAATTCCCGCTCAAAGGTACATACACATTAGTGTGGATGAAAGGTGAATAATAACCATGGAAATGAGAAAATGAACATGACAATTTCAGAGAATAATAACTACTACGACAAAGACTGAATGGAAGGATTAGGAGAGGGACTACTTTCAGTCAGGGAGAGACTTGGTTCATGGACGACATTTGCCCATCGTGGAGAAAGGCGATTGCCAAGCACTGGAGGCAGAAAGGCAGCAAATGAAAATGTCATTAACAAAGACAGAGAACGGAGTTCCCACTGTGGTGCCGTGGAAACAAATCAGGCTAGTATCCATGAAAATTTGGGTTTGATACCTGGCTTTGCTCGGTGACTCACGGATCCAGTGCTGCCAAGAGCTGTGGTATAGGTCGCAGATGCAGCTCGGATCCTGAGTTGCTGTGGCTGTGTAGGCCAGGAGCTGTAGCTCCTTCAACCCCCAGCCTGGGAACTTCTTCCATATATATGCTAAGGGTGTGGCCCTAGAAAGAAAAAAAAAAAGAGGGAGATAGCAGGAGTTCCCACTGTAGAGCAGTGGGTTAAGAATCCGACTGCAGCTGAAGCTCCAATTCAGTTCCTGGCCCAGGAAATTCCATATGCAGCGGGTGCCACCATTTAAAAAAAAATGAGAAAGACAGCATGCTTAGAATATTCATGGGACAGAAAGAAGGCAAGCGTGAGTAGAGCAAAATTAATAAAGGACAAAAATGAGACCCAGGCTGAGAGGTAGACAGGGATCAGACCACGAAGATCTTATAGGTTATGTGGGATATTATTCTAAGCTGTTTACTGCAATAGAGAAGAAACGGCAACATGTCTTCTGTGTGTTTGGAAAAAGGAAGTAGAGTGGGAATTAAGAATTTTATTGGACCACGTCAACACCAAGTTTGGTTCGCTATTTCTCATTAAAGTCGCAAAACTTTACTGCAGTAGAGAACTATACTGAATCACAGGAGCTGTCAAGAAGATTAAAAATTGAATATAAATAAATTTAATACCATCAAAAATATACCATTAGTCATCCGATGTCCTCCATTGCCTGGAATGAGAATGAGGGCCTTGGGACAGGTTGGTAAAGTCAGGCAGGTAAACTTGCTCCTGGACTTGAGAGCCTCGGATGGTCTCTGGTCTCTGGGAGGCCCCACCTGAGAGAGAAAAAGGCACAGCTTGTACCATGAGCTTTGGAAAGCAGTAGCCTTGGAAAGAAAGCAAATTAAAAACAAAGGATTTGACATATTAGAAATGTTTTCTGGAGTTCCCTCTGTGGCACAGTGGGTTAATGATCTGGCTTATCTCTGTGGTTGCAAGTTTGATCCCCAGCCTGGCACAGTGGGTTGCGTTGGTGTAGCCGGTGTTACTGCAGCTGTGGCATAGGACACAGCCACAGTCGGATTTGATCGCTGGCCCAGGAACTTCGAGATGCCGCAGGTGTGTTGAAAAAAAAGGAAAAAAAAGAAAAAGAAGGAAAGCTATTTCTAACTATGCTCTGCCTCATAAGCTGGGTTTGATCAGTGACCATTATACAGAAAATGTTTTCAAACTTCCCAAGCAATTCGGTGACAACCAGACTAAAAGTTCAAGACTCAGTTTAAGGAAAAACATAGAAAACATTTCAAGAGCAGAAGCTACCTCATATCGTATTTTTGGTTTTGTTTTTCTGGTTTTTTTTTTATTTTTGGCTCCAAACTGGAAGATACGCTGGGGAGGGAAGATAGAATGAGGAAAAAACCTCCAGAGCGAGTTATTTCCAGTAGTGAATTCAAACTCAGCAAAAGTCAAGACTTACAAGATAAGGAGTTCCTGTTGTGGCTCAGCAGGTTAAGAACCCGACCAGTATCCAGGAGCATGTGGGTTCGATCCCTGGCCTTGTTCAGTGGGTTAAGGGTCCAGCATTGCCGCGAGCTGTGGTGTAGGTCACAGATGTGGCGACATTGCTGTGGCTGTAGGCTGGCAGCTGCAGCTCCAATTCGACCCCTAGCCTGGAAACTTCCATATGCCACGGGTGTGGCCATAAAGACAAAAAAAAAAATTCAAGAAATGAAAGAATCCTTATGGCACTAAAAGGTGAGCAGGGATGTAAATCAAAGTGCCTGATAGCCCCATATAGCTCCATCCATTATAGCCCCATATAGCTCCATCCACTATAGATTAATAATCCTTGGGCACGTCTTCATGTTCTCCTGTGTTTTTCTCTTTTTTGTTATTGAGTTTTGGGGTTTTTTTTTTTGGCCACACTCATAGCATGCAGAAGTTCCTGGGCCAGGGATCGAACCTGTGCCACAGCTGTTACTGGAGCCACAGGAGTGACAAGACAGATACTTAACCCACTGATCCACCCGAGGACTCCCTCCTGTGTTTTTTTTTTTTCTGAAAGGAGTGGGAACAGACCCTCTTGAGTGGCAAGTGGAAGTGGGTAGGTGAGCTTACCTTTTCTCTCTAAAATCCTCTAAGACTGTACTCTTGCCTTGTATTAGTAAAGCCACACAAGTCCAAGGATAACTCCCATGGAATAAATAAGAAACATCCAACTATGAGATATAATCTTCATCAATTTGTTGTAAGGTTAAAATGAGTTAATGCATGACCAAGCACTTGGAACATTCCTGGGGACACAGTAAATATTAAATCACTGTGAGTGAATATTATTTCTCTTTTAGAATTGCCAGTGTCCCTGATTTCAACTACGTTTTCTGCTAATTTGATTTCTTGATAACTGAAAAGCCCAACGCCCTGGACTGTGAGAAGCGCTACTCTATCGGGGAGTGATTTTAAAGCTGGTAAAACAAATACTCACGTTAAAAAAAAAGAAATGTCTAAAGCCAAGAATTTGTACAATAGAAGACAGTTTACACACATCTGAATTCAGCTTCTCCTCATCTCACTAAAAGTAGACACAACAAGTGCTGAAATAATACATTTGGAGGCTTTACCCCGAATGAGCTGTGACAACATTTCAAGTATTTTCAAAAATACTCACTCTGCTTCAAGATATAGCTCCAAATTTTGATGACGAACAGAGATGCCAGTTTGCTTGCTTGGAGTGTAGTCTTCACATTTGCTGAAACGTAGCTAAATGAGATTCGGGAAGACGCGAGACAAATAATCTTGCACAAAAGATTTCAAGTCAAATGGTTCTGCTTCTATTTCCAGCTGTCTTCATGTACCTATTTTACAGCTGTCAACCTCACTACTTACTCCTTTCATAAGAAGGAAGGGAGTCCAGCTGCCCTAATTCATAGCTCCTCAGGCCTCACCCCAGGAACTTCTCTACTCTGGCCAGGGCTGAAAATGACTTCAGGGCCCTATGCCAGTGGCCTGTTAAGTGATCATAAATAATAACCCTGGAGATAGTATCTTCAATAGCCCAGGTGCCAGGAGGGCTTGCTTTGTGTTTAAGTGACAGAGACATTGGCCCATATTGTAAAGCATTTAAAGATACCAAAAATGAGAAGAAAAAAAAAGAGGAGTTCCCATTGTGACGCAGCGGAAACAAATCCAACTAGGAACCATTAGGTTTCGGGTTCGATCCCTGGCCCTCACTCAGTGGGTTAAGGATCCGGCGTTGCCATGAGCTGTGGTGTAGGTTGCAGGTGCAGCTTGGATCCTGCGCTGCTGTGGCTGTGGTGTAGGCTGGCAGCTACAGCTCCAATTTGAGTCCTAGCCTGGGAATCTCCATATGTTCTGGGTGTGGCCCTAAAAAGACAAAAGACAAAAAAAAAAAGTTACTAAAAATGACCTTTTGGGAATTCCCCAAAACTCTTCTGCATTTTTTTTTTTGGTCGTTTTTTGCCTTTATCTAGGGCCACACCCGCGGCATATGGATGTTCCCAGGCTAGGGGTCTAACAGGAGCTGTAGCCGCCGGCCTTCACCACAGCCACAGCAACGCGGGATTCGAGCCGCGTCTGCGACCTACACCACAGCTCACGGCAATGCCGGATCCTTAACCCACTGAGCAAGGTCAGGGATCAAACCCGCAACCTCATGGTTCCTAGTCAGATTCATTAACCACTGAGCCACGACGGGAACTCCTGCATATTTTTTTGATCCCAGGAATTTTTTCATAAAAGAAACAGAGTTGACAACAAGAGAATTTTGATGAGAAACAAGCATGCACTTAGCTTCACTTTATGGTCATTTATCATACATGTGTCATAGGTATGTGTGCATATAATAACTATTCTATGCCAAATGACAGAATTTCTCCCTAATAATGGATATTGCTATGCGAGAAGAGAGGAAGGCAGAGCACAAGGGTTCTACATCTCTGGGCTGGAAAAAACGTGAATAGGACAGCAAATACCATGTAGGGGGCTAAGGAAAGAAAGGGACAGAGCACAGAGAGGGGATGTTAGGATCACGGGAAAGAGATTTGACCTATGTGGGATAATAGAAAATATATATTGGTTTCTGCCCCTGGATCC
Organism: Catagonus wagneri; assembly: GCA_004024745.2. NCBI lineage: Eukaryota > Metazoa > Chordata > Mammalia > Artiodactyla > Tayassuidae > Catagonus > Catagonus wagneri. Next base: position 5,139,068 of record PVHT021183608.1, read on the forward strand.
TGGCATGAAGCCCCTGAAACCTTGTAATTCCCTTAGTAATAAAAGCACTAGGAGCATCTTTCATTCTAATAATACAGGAAGACTGAAAACCTTGTAATTTCCCAGGTGATGGGTGCATCTTTTGTTCTATTGAGGCAACTCTGGGTGGGATCCTGGTGACCCCTGGATGAGGTGCTGGTCACCAGAAAAACCAAACCATGAGTAGAAGCTTGGAATTTTCAGCTTTACCCTCTGTTCTCCTGAGAAGGAAAATGGGCAGAAATGGAGGTAATGATCAAACATGCCTACACTGTAAAGCCTCCATAAAAATCCAAAAGTGTGGGACTTGGAGAGTTCGCAGGTTAGCAAACACTACTGTGTATTGCGGGGAGGTGACATACTCCATCTTCACAGGGACAAAAGCTCCTACGTTTCAGGCCCTCCCAGACCTTGTCCAATGCATCTCTTCATCTAGCTGCTCATCTGTATCTTTTATCATGTCCTTTAATAAACTGGTAATGGTAAGTATAAGTTTTTCCCAATTTCAGTGAGCCAGTTTAACAAATCAATGAAACTCAAGTACAGGGTTGTGGGAACCTCCAACTTGTCACCTAGTCAAAGACAAGTCGTGGAAATCTAGTGACTTACTACTAGAAATCTAGTGACTTACTCCTTGAGATTAACATCTAAAGTGAGGCAGGGGAGTCTTCAGAGGATTGAGCCCCTAATCTGTGGATCTATCTTCAGGCATATAGTGTCAGAATTTATTTAAGTTGTAAGACACCCAGCTGGTTTTGTGGAGAATTTCTTAGTGTGAGAACCAATCCCACCACCACACAAACACACACACACTTGGTGACCAGAAATGTCAGAGGTAAAATATTCTGTGTGAGGAGGAACGGAGACACACGGAAGGGAAGAACTGCAGGTTTCTCTTGTACGATCTTGGTCTATTCTTTGACTGAAGACAAGGAGGTCATAAAATGAAAATTTTGCTGAGTATCCAGCACTTTCATATCATGCCTGCTGTCATAAAATTTTCCAACAAACCTATGAAATACGTACTTAATGCTCATTTTAGTGATAAAAAAGTTGAGGCTCAAAGAGATTAATTTCACTATTAGTGAATGTAATATTTTCTGCTATTTGTTATGTGCCCTCATTTCACCAATGCTTCTCATTATAATTCTTCAAAAAACTCTATGACGAAATTATTATCCTCATTATTCACATGAGAAAACCAAGGCCTAAAGTGTAAATAATTTGCACGTGGCTAGACTGCTTAATATGTAGCATAGCTGGATTCATGTTCAAATTTTTTGGCTCTGTCTGTATTGAGTATTATTTCATTGTCAGGAAACTCATTGATGCCTCATCGTATTTTCACAGAATGGAATGCATTTCCATTCCAACCCCCCAGAAAGGAAACTTATTGAAGAACATTCCAGTATTTCTCTTTCCTCTCCCTCCCTCCCTTCAGGAAGGGAATGGCTTGTCTCCTTAGTGATCGAGAATGAAAGAATAGAGCACAGTCAGGTCTTTGACCTCCCTCTATAACTTCAGAGCCAGCCTGACCATGTTCACGTGGCTTCTGTTCTCTGGTTCTAAATCTACAGGAACACAGTCAGAGCAGCCAGTGAGTGAGGGGGATTGTAGAGCAAGATGAAGGAGGGCTTTAAGCCATGGGCTAGAGAAGTGAACAGCCTTTCTGCTGGGCATGGAGGACTTGGTGCCTGAGCCACCTCTGGTCCTTCTGCATTGATACCGTTCCATAATTGCAAAAGGGATTAGAGAAGAAAATATATACACTTTAAATATGTAAGGACAAAGAAATGGGACAGTTGCTTTTTTACCTGTAGAAGAGAAGTCATTGCAGTCAATCAGTGAAATGAAATCAGAACCAACTACAGAGGTGAATGTGTAGTTAAAACACACTGCATATTAGGTTTCTTCTCCTTCTCCTCCTCCTCCCCCTCCTCCTTCTTCTTTTTAGTTTGGATCTAGGTACCTAGGCACAGGGAGAAATGCAAAAGAAATAAGAGCATCTAGCAGCAGGGAGGCACTTACTTTTTAATCTTCCTTTTCTGCAGAAGGACAAAAGATGCTATCTTTTAAGCCAGTTCATGAATGTGTTTCCCTAGCTAAAGATATTTACAATCTTTAGATCTGATCTAACCTGGAGAAAACACAGTGTCAACAGTAATTGACAAGTACTCTAGAACAATCTTCTTTTAAATAATATACTATTTGATAGATCCCCTAGAACACCCTCTTTTGTAATAGCCAACTCAAAGACCGCCTGGATAATTGGAACTTCTGAACCCTGGATAACAGAGGCGGCAGATGATTTAGGAGGCCCTGGTGTGAATGTCTCTGCTTCAGATTGTCATAAACTAGCTTCACATGACCACACTTTGCCACAGAAGTGTCCATAAGTAAAAGAGCACAGAATCTTCTATGCACCTGGAGCACCTGATGGCATATATGTTGGAACTTTACAGGCCCTTATTCTTCCCTTCTTTCCTCGGGTTTCCTCCTATAAGCATCAGAAACCTAGTTTGCAAGACAGAATTCCATGGTAGGGTATAAAGCACACCCCTTTTCCCACTCTGAAATTTATGCTGCAGGTAGCTGGCCCAAGTCAGTGTACAGGGAAACTTTGTTTTATTTTTTGGCCGCACCTGGGGGATATGGAAGTTCCCCAGGCCAGGGGTGGAACCTGAGGTACAACAGTGACAATGCTGAGTCCTTTACCACTAGGCCACCAGGGAACTCACAAGTGGAGAGGAAATTTTTGACTGAAGTTCAGACTACTCATTACATTATACCGAACAAAAACAATTATTAATCAGAATTCAGAGGACTTGGAGACCATATATTATTTGAAATCCACCTTACACTTTTTCCAAGACATTGGAGCAAACCAGCCCATCATTAAGGATATTGAGTGGATATTATCAGAAAGAGTAACCTTGCTTTCTCTTCCACTCTAAAAGTCCTATTTTTTTAACAAATAGTCACAACTAATTTTATCTCAGGTTTAGATGCTAATAGTTCATTGCCACTCTATTCCTAAGTAGCTAAAATGGGAACCACTTAAGGGTAATAGACCTATATCCTCTGTAAGAGAAAGTCAGCTGTGGGCCTACATGGCTCCATTCCCAGGAAGAAGAGAAGGGGTAGGCAGTGGCCCTGAGCATCACCACGTTGGCGTTGAATAATATCAGGTGGAAAAAAACAATACACTCTTTAATCAAGAGATACAGAGGAAGAAAGAACGGAAATACTCCTTCTGGGGATATCACAGAAAGAATCTACAACCTGAAAGAAATTGTGGAGATTAAATGTGTCATGGCACCATACACTCAGTTAATGAGGGCAGCATCATATCAAGTGTGGATCCAGGATTTACCACACTTTATCCATTGCAGACAGCTACCCTGCCAGGAAAGACAAAAGAAAGTATCAGACCACATTTGCAAATGACCATATGCAAGAAATAGACTGACATAAAACTCAAGGTCCCATGTATCCCAGGTAGTGCCCCTTAAGGCAAAGAAATGACCCACGAATGCCTTCACTTACTCCGACTTTGGAACTTCAGAAACTTTCAGCTCTGGAAGATTTCTGAGCTCAACTTAGCAGCGTGAGTCCATTATGTCTGCCCCAAGTCATAGAGGCTCATCTCGACCTGGAGCCTCTACTCACCTGGTTTTGCATTCAAAACCAGGACTGTCCCTTTGTGGCTTGAGTCCCACAGAGAGCCTTCTCTCCAAACCGGAGTGCCCCCACCCCGTTCCCGCCCAGCCCCAGTGCACGCCCTTCTGCCCCTGCCCTTTCTGGTCTCCCCATCCCTCCCCCACCTCCTCTGCCTCCCCCACCTCCACCCCAACCTGCGCCTCTGCCGTTTCTTCTGACCAACCCATCACCTACTAATTACAGAAGCGACTCACATGGCAGTATTGTCTGACAAGCTTCAGCTCTGTCCTGGCCATGCCTGTGAATAGAACAACTGCATGCTTATGGCCGCGGGGTCTCTGAGATTTGGACGTGTCTCCTATAAAGACTGAATTGAAAAAGTTCAATCCTGTGTGATTTCTGGAGGGACACAATCTAATCACATTTTTCCTGAACCAATTATCTTTCCACCAAGGCAGGACTCGGATTCATTGCCAGTAGGCTTAACAATTTCTCCCAAAGAGTCTTTTTTTTTTTTCCTTCCACACAAATCTTAAAAGCAAACCTTGATTTTTCTTCGTACACTCAGATTCATTGATCACGTGACATCATCTGTTACTGACAATGCTATTTTATACAATGACTGACGTGCGACCAATCACTTGATCTGATAGGTACTTGTGGAGACAGGTGATAACTCACACGTATTGGACTTCTGCATTTCCACTGCTTTAGGTGTGATAGGTTATGTACTTTATCTAATCAGAATCAGAGCCATAGAGGCAGTTTGTGGGTTTTGTTGATGTTTTGAAATATCACAGGTCTTTTACCAGGCTTATTCTTAGGGACTGAAAGCTCTTCTTTTAATCAAATGAAAATCTATTCCCTCTCATTGGCACAAAATACAGTTGACGTTTCTTTAAAATATAAGCAGATAATTTCCTTTCCTTTCCTCTTTCTACTTGTACATATAGATTCAGCCAGATTATTACCAAGACAAATTTGACAAATTTGAAACTACATTACTCTCTTCATCTAGCAAAGCATCCCTGACAAGGAAAATCTGGCTTGTATCACTCATTTTATTGTTAACAACTTCTCACATACTAGAACTTGTTCTCACATACTAGGTTGCACGTGAATAAATTCTTGCTCTCAATAATTTCTTAAGACATGAAAAATGCTAATATAAACTTTGGATCCAGTGGAGTTAGATACCAGCATACATATAGAATGATATTTTGGTCTTATAAGAATTATTCCATCTCTAAGTCTTAAGACACTGTGGGCAGTGAATTCTAAATAAATTAAACTGTTAAATGTGCAATTAAGTACTTTTTTGCACCTCTTCATTACAATGTTGTTTTGTAAGGAACATTGAATTAAGTAAGTATTTTCCCATTCAGTTTAAGTACTACGTAATGAGTATTTCTGTGGCTTATGTGAAACTTGAGAACACATATTAGATCATCATAGTGATGTCAAAGACAAAAATAATAATAATAATTGACCAGAAAGTATGTTTTCCATTAAGTGAGCAACAAGCAAGTGAATATCCAGCTTCAGTCACCATCCTGGCTGTCACATCAGTGCAGTGCCTGATCACATAAAGGGTGTGACTTGAAAAGTCACGGGAAAGTGGCCTAGATCTAAAATTCATTTTTTCACCCATCAGTCACAGTCTAAAAATCCCTCTCTTGGAGGCTAATTTATTTAAGTTAACTCCTATGATTTTTTTATACTCCCCTTAAAAAATGCAAATTTCTCTAAAAGGGATAAAACCTCATGTCACTTATAATTCAGGTAAAATGAGTTTATTTAACACTACCCGTCATGACAGGAGAAACGCAGGGGCAGCATAAGGTCACTGGCTGTCCCAGGAGCATAAGGAGATTAGACAATGAAAATCAGCACAAAAGCTGAAGACAAAGCTTCAGTTTTTTTCCGAAATGGTCCTATTCAACTGAATACGTCTCTAAGGAAAAAATCGCAAACTGTAACTTGTCTCAACCTATTTTTCTTTTGCTTACAACTGTATTCTGCCTTGACTTCTGGGCACGTTTATCCACGATGCTTAAATCCTAGCTGAGTTTTAAATGTAGCCCAGGCTATGGGTCAGACCAAATGGATTTGAATACCAGCTTTGCCGCCTGAAGACTATATGATTTTGAACAGACTCCTCAACCTCTTGAACTCCAATTTCCTCAGAGATAATAATATCAACCTCTCTGGATTGTTGTGAGGATTAAATAAAATGATGCCCACAAAGGGCTTAGCAGAGAACCCAGCTCACAGCAAATGTTCACGAACTGTGGTAATTACTAGATTTATCAGGGTCGTAGACAGAGTGACGAGCTGAACAATGTCAGTGGTCAGGACAGTGACCTGTGAAATAAAGAAGAAAGAGAAAGAGGTGGAAGAGACCCTTGAAAAAAGAGCAGAGACATAAGATCAGATTTGCTCACACTGTCTGTCTTGTTTTAGGTTCAGTCTCAGTACTGGAAATGCTCTATCTTCTGAATTCGTGGGGCCCCTTGAAGTTCCTAATGGTAGGAACATGAAGAAGCTAACCCCCAATGTGGTTTGCAGGTTTAGGACTGTCTGGAAGAGATTCTGCTCCTGAGATACCTGTATATGTTTTCCTCCCAATCCTCTCTTCACAAGCAGACAACTGTTCCAGAACAATAGATCTCGTCCCTCATAGCACCATCACAAGTCCCACTCTAAACACCATTTTAAAATCACGTTTTCATGTAATTGAAGGGGGAAAAAAATGAAGGGTGAGGTAATCACCAGAGAAATCAGAATATCGTATCAAAATAAAAGCCCCACACGTTCAATTAATAAGAAAATCAGTTCATCCAAATTGCAAAAAATCCAGGCTTAAGGAACTCATGATTCATTTATTTCTATATGGGCTTGGAGATCTATGGTCAGATTGTACTTTAAACAAATATGTGATTATTCTTCTCAGACTAAGAATTATACTTAAGCCACAACCCGATGACATTGAATCACATTATTATGTTTGTATCCCTTTTTTTTTTTTAATGTGGCTACAAGTGAAAAATATTTAATAGTTTCCACCAAGATATGCTTTTCAAAAGAGGGACTATTTTAAGAATCAGGGTCCTAAGAAAAAATTTGAAATAGAAATGATATTAGCTGACTATGTCAATGGCATGAGAATGTAGTGTCTGGTTCTGGATCCCATCACATTTAACACCAGCAAAACAGCTCATCAGAGCGTGGAGAGCAGTTAAGAGGCCCAGGAAGTACGCATCTCACAGGAAGACTGACATCACAATCATCTATAAAGTGACACTAAGTGAAGTTATTATTACTTTCCTCCTTGGGTTTTATAACAGCTTGTTTTCCTTCTTCCTGCCTCTACCCGTTTAATTCCATCTTCATGTCATGAGCAGAGCACACTAATTTTCCAAATAGTGCACCTTCGATAATTTTATTTCCTGTTTAAAAAAGCTTGAGTGTCACCTGTATCATATTATTTCAGTCTATCTCCCTGGTTTCAAACACGCAAATACACTCAGCCATCAAGCCAACTGAAACGACTCAGGTAACTTCATTGTGCCCACCCCCGTTCTAGGATGAACTCTCCAAACCCCGCTTCGACCTGAGTAACATTATATAGAAAGACATTATGACTGAGTACTTTACAGTGTGGTTTCCAGTGCTGAAAATACTGGTAGAGATCAAATAGAGATTCTATCTGATAATCTTCTTTTCATCTTGGAGACAAAATCACACAAAAGACTCTAGCACTTTCTAAAAGCATAAAATTGGGCCAGTAATAACCTCTGCATCTATGTATCTGGGAGACTATAAGGTTGTAGGGAAGATTAATGAGCTATTTCATGCCATGCTCTTAGTATAAGGCAAAGCACACGGTACGTTCTCAAGAGAAGTCAACCATTAATAATGTTATTATTACTAGAATTATTTGCTTCAAGGCCCAAAAGGATATCTTCTTAATTCACAATACTTAGTTTACTCTTCCTTGTCTCAAAGTGATGTGTGCACCTATGTCATGAGAGGTAGGTAAAGAAGCATGGTTGCCAGATTCAATAGTTTAAATTTTTTATGTGAGGATGAGTAACTAAGTTTTATGGTAAAGGAAAGCCATAAACTGTTATCTTTAAAAACAATACAAGGAGTAGTATATAAGGTATGTCAAAACAGGAAGACGTGGGATCCCAGTTAGTGGGTGGTTAGGAAAGTACAATCTAAAATTCAGGTGATGTCAGTGACAGAGGACACTGTGGAACTAGATTAAGTATGAAAGTGGAGCTTAGAGAGAGGCAAAGAAAATAATATCATTCTCTTACGCTAAGCTTGAGCAGAAATAATGTACTGGAGGGTGAGGTAAGGTATGAGTCTCTTTTTGTGTCAGATTTCAGAATCCTCAGATTATCGACAGTGGATATGTACAGTCAGAAATTAAAAACAGGATTCTAAATCACAAGAAATAAATCAGTAGTAGTGACAAAATGTCACAGGCACACATCCTTTGAAGCCGTAGAACTGAAAAAACTAATTAGAAGAACATAGCATTCTGCCGATGTCAAAAAGCCAAGGCACTGGTTAAGAGCAGTAAGTGTATTAATAAGGGAGATAGAAAAAAAGGAACAGAACAGTAAACAGTTGCGGAAGTCAGGACAAAAGAGACTTCGCAAGGAAGTGCAGCGGATTCTTGCAGCTGCATCTCTAAAGCCTTGTTTGTGGGCTTGTTTCCTGGACCTACATTTCCCAGGCCTGCCTCACAGTTAAATGCTGCCATGGAACTGAATTCCAGACCATGGAATCTGAGCAAATGGATATATTTCATTTCCACACCTGGGCCAAGAAATCCACCACCTGCCTTTCTCCATGTTTATCCAGCTGGATGACAACTCAGAGCAATCGTGGAAACTTGTTGAAGATGGGAAAGTATTGGAGACAGCAGAGCTGCTTTCAGCCTGGGCCCTGAAATTAAGTGTGGAGCTGAGCACACTCACCCCTGCCAGCCCCAAGCCCGCACTTGGCTCCCCATGGGTCCAGGTACAGGTGAGAAATTAAAATTCCATAGTGCTTAACCACCACTGACATTGCAGCGTTTGTTTGTCATAGCATAGAGCTTTCCTTAACTAATTGAAGGGCCATTTATAAGTCCTGACTGAAGACAAGAGGGGACTGAGAGACCTGGAGGTTTAATGTTCTTCAGAGAGTAGTTTCAGGAGAGCAATGAGAAGCAAACTCTGTGGTCGTAAGTTAAAGAGTGATTGGGAAAGGTAGAAATGAAAACAACGAATGTAGTTTTTTAAAAGGGAAATGGATTTCATGCATAGTAGAAAATAAGATTTGATATAACAACCTGGGCAGAACCCAGGGTGAGAAAAGCCTTTGTAGAAGGCTGTAGATAAATTATACTATTTAAATATAAGACAAGAGGAAAGAGCCCATGGAGATGGAGACATTGAAAATGCAAAAGGAAGAAAGATTCATCAAGCAAGGCCACGAAAAAGGGAAAAGGGGACAGATGAAAGGAAGTAGCACCGTTCTTATTATTTAATATCCAGGAAGGGGATAATTTAAGAAGAAAGAGTAAATAGATTAAAAAAGCTTGGGGATTTACCATATAATGAGTGTTGTGTATGCACAAGTCAATCTAGCAATAAAAATGTCGGCGACCAGAGTTCCCTGTTGGCTCAGAAGGTTAGGGATCTAGTGTTTTCCCTGAAGCCACTTGGGTGTCTGCTGTCTCATGGGTTCCATCCTTGGCCCTGGAAATTCCACATGCTGTGGGTGTGGTCCAAAAAAAAAGGTTGTTACCTTTTGATTTCTGGGGTTGTGGTGGGAGAAGAGTCCTTCTGTACAAATAATAACTCTTGAAAAATAAGCCTTGATTGTGTTGTTGAAAGTTTGAGACATCTGCATAGATTATGCGGATCTGGAATCCCTGCCGAACCTGAAGTCTATTAAACCATATGCAGACAGCATGCTTTGACAGTTTGACTTTGGGAACCCTTAGTCATTTGACAAATATTTATTGCATGTCCACCACATGTTAGCAGTGCAGACTTAGCTGGGAAAGAAAAACAGCAAATAAGGAAACAAGCAAATAATTATGAATGACAAATGCTATGAATAAAGTATGTTAAAGAGAGATGAAGAGAGGCCAACTGGGGAAAGATAATCTTTCCTTTTACCTACCATTCTGAATCACAACTATTTTTACTTGTAAATTGGTAAATTATAAAGGAGGACAAGTGAAACTGTAATCATTTCAATAATTTGTTATACCATATTGTCATTTATCCTAATTTCTGGCATCACCTTTAGAGTAAGTTTAATTTCAATTAGACTGTGTTTGAACCTACTGAGTTTCAGAAAATAAAAAAATAATAATAATCAGTTTTTCAGTATGTGTCTTAACAAGGTATCTTGATAGCATTTTGTTAATATACTATTCCATTCAAATACTTTGAAAACTTTAAGAATTTTATTTTGACAACATATATTTAAATTATAGGCATGCATACGCACATGCATATGTAGTATAAACATGAAAATATATTAGTATTTTAAAATGAATTGTATACATCAGGTAACAACATTGCTTAAGCTGTTATTTAGCATCTTTGTTTCTTTGTGAAAAAAACTTCTTTTTAAGAATGTTTAATAGCAATAACTCATTTTCTAGTAACTGCTTCCCAATATATATGAGTTTCTCAGAAAATTCTTCAGAGAGTCAGTTTCCTAACAAATGTTTTTCTTCATTTATAGAAATAAATTATGAGATATAAATCATAATAAAGACAGAAAATAAGGAAAAAATAACATTCTACGTATGATTGATATACTTTTTATCTCTGCAGTGAAGCTATAGTCAAATGGCCAGTAATATAAAGTGTTTATGGTTTTCTGGATTGGAATTACAATTTTCTTGACCTATCTGATTCAGGCTAGATCCTTGTCCCCATTTTTTATTTTAATGAAAAGAGGATACTTTTGAAGACACTTAGATTCTGATTTTCTTTTTACATTATAACCTCAGAGAGTTAAAAAAAAAATTCTTCTCTCAAACATAACTAGAATTTCACAGATTGTATTCATTTCCATAAAAGAATACAATTCATTTCAAAGTGGTGATCTGATTTTCAATGAGATAAAATAATGAGTTATTTTCAGAATATCTTCAGTTTTTAGTATCACAAACTTTACTTCCTCACCCAGTTTTTCCAAAGCAATACATAAGGAATTGAATATGTAAACAACTTAATCTGCTCTTTTTTTTTTTTCCCCATAAGAATCTTCTTCCTGATTTTGAAATTCTGTATTTGGAGAAAATAAATCATGCTAGATTTATTTGTTTTTTACTATATTTACTATTTTCATTTATACGCAAACTCCTAAAATAATGTCTTTTCAACTTTATTGTTTGCTGTCATTTCAGCCTCCTTCAGTATTATATGTATACTTCACAAAATGACAGATATCAGCCTCCTTCAGTATTATATGTATACTTCACAAAATGACAGATATCAGAAAAAATGAAATGAAGACTCTGACCAACTCTTAAGCCAAAAAAAATGGTTTTACTTCTAAGTATATATTGTCATTTCTTTTTTTTTTTTGTCTTTTTGCTTTTTCTAGGGCCGCACCCGCGGCATATGGAGGTTCCCAGGCTAGAGGTCTAACAGGAGCTGTAGCCACCGGCCTTCGGCACAGCCACAGCAACGTGGGATCCGAGCCGCGTCTGCGACCTACACCACAGCTCACGGCAACGCTGGATCCTTAACCCACTGAGCAAGGCCAGGGATCGAACCCGCAACCTCATAGTTCTTAGTCAGATTCGTTAACCACTGAGCCACGACGGGAACTCCCGTCATTTCTTTTAAAGATGTTCTTTAACTGGGATGACAAAAAGAATGATTAATGACAAAAGATGGAAGGGAGTCATAAGTTTTAACAAAATACGATGTTACCATCACATATGTTTTTACTAGTCATCCTTTAAATTACTTTGTAGCAATTCCTATTACTTAGACTAGAAATATATAGATATAGATATAGATCCCTCAATCAGATAAAATTCTCCATGTTTATCCCAAGGGAAACTAGGAGCCATTACACATGGATCCGTAAAAACAGATAGGGAATGACACGTATAATTTCTATAATTTCAAGACCAAAACCAGATTTGAAGTAGGGATTATCACACACACTGAAATTTCTTTTCATCAGGTTTTTCCCATTCCCTGGCCTATCCTCAGTTATGTCTATAAGTTAGAGTTAAAAAATATTTCATTAATTGCTCAGTGTATCTGATATATAAATAAAATGTATATTTAAAAATAAAATCTTGGAAGTCTTTTACATTCTTCTCTATATTGGACGACAACTGCAATAGAGTAGCTCGCCATTAAGAAAATACTTCACCCATAGATGCCGTCTCTATTCTCCTCTGCATTTTTACCTAGGAATAGGATATCCAACTGCTTTAGTCAATAAAATATTAACAAGATTGAAATGAGCTTGTGTATTGAGTTTGTCCTCTTGCACGTTTGCCATTTCTGTAAAAAAAATGTGTTCCAGACAGTTTGCTGATCCCACGTTTGGGGACACATTTGGATCAGACCTGAATCTGTTTCACAACCTAAATACCAAGCAGTCAAGTCCAGCGTAGATCAAGTGAACCACAATCACCCTGCAGACATATGGGTGAGGAAGAAGTGCCTTACTTTGCATACCACTGAGGTTTTTGCAGTTGTTTACTATGCAGCGATAGCTATTGCACATGACAATGTTTGGGGGAAAGTGACTGCATAGGATGTTTCAAAAGAGAAGAAAACAGGCAAGCCTATTACTACCATTCCTCTAAGATCAGAAGTTTCCTTTCAAGTTCCCTAGATGAATGTTTTTTTTTCCTATACGTGTCACTGCTGCTATGAAGAGGAGTAATGTTATTACATCTGCCACCTCTAATTGTCACAAAACTACTTCACATGAGATGGTATGACTTCCACTTTAGAGAGGATGAAACTGATCCAGAAAAGTTAAGGAACTCTTCCTTGCCCACCCAGGTGACAGGACAAACAACGCTGCCTCAACTGATTCAGGTGCCAGTGGAAACTGGCAAGTAGTTGAAAAGAAATCTAAGATATGACAGTGAGAAAAGAAGAGCTCTTCTGGATAATAATTGTAAAACAGTGCAGACCAGACAGGCATCTATAACCTGACATTCATATTTCAGGCTAGGATGACAAATGAGAATATTTGCTTAAATCACTTCAGGGTTCACCATGCAATCACTGCTTGTCATATTCTCTATATGATATTTTGGTTTTATAGAAATGAGAGTCATGCCATGTACAATAAGAAAAATGATAGCAGTGCCAAGATACAGCTGTAAACACTTTGGACAGTTCTAGAATCCACTATTCTCAATGTCTTATTCTCTCTAATTGTGCATCCAATTTTATCTGAAGCTTTACTCCTGTTCCCCATAGCCTGATCCATCCTGAGTTGTCTAGTTGAAATGATGGAAGGATGCATTCTATTTGCCTTGGTAAATGGCTATTTTAGAAATCAGAATTCTTTATTACTGTCTTAGGGGTCAGAATTTAGAGTACAGAATTATGGTGCCAGGCTATTTTACAAATGGGATACCATAGGGTCAGATCATTAATTAGTGATTGTCAGTCAAAGAAGAGTCTAGGCTGTCTGTCTGGACAGGATGCTGTGGGCAATGTAATCAGGAGGACACCACAGATGCTGACCTGCATGTCTAGTATGGGAAGTTATGGTGACTCTGGAGGACAGACGGTTCTTTTAAAAAAAAAAAAAAAAAAGAGGTAGGTGACATTTATTTCTTCACATCTAAGTGAGTTCAGGTCTAAACATATTCCCCTAGCTTTCACAGCTTTCTATACTTCCAAATACTGAATAGCATAGAGAAAACCAGAAAACAAATGTGTTACTCTTAATTATAACTTATAACAAAAAAACACGCCACAGGTAAATCTTAGCTCTGGTAAAGCTGAGATTTCAAAACAGAACATTTGCTGCTCCCTTCTGATTTTCAAGAGCTTCCAAAATATGCACAATTTCCACAGAATCAGGGAAAATTTTCAACTACTCTGGCAAATAAAATACTTTGATAAAGGGCAGAATCAACCATTTGTGAGAAAAAAGGCTCTGTTGCCTGTTCCGTTAAGCCTTCTTCAAATAGCCCAAGATTAATTTGCCTTCAGAGCAAATGACAAGCATTCATTTACCAAATAATGATTCCCTAAATTCATAATTTATCATGTTATGTGATGTCACCAATTAGGTGAAACTGTAATTTATAAGGGTGGGAATTCCTTTCAGCTAATCACTGCCATTAGTTTGAGCAGTTTTTTTTGGAGGGGGGGGAAGTAGGTGAATATTTCCTTACAAATGCATCCTAAAGTTTGAAACCTGGACAGAAATGAAAGCCAGGGTCACATCTGTCCTCCCCATCATCATATAAACTGCATTATGAAGGACTTATCTATAAATATAGGGCTTCAAGGAATATTAAGGGATGTATGAATGTGACCCATATGGGTATTAGGAGTGAGTGCATAAAATATGCACTAGGGAGGGGAGATATATAAGAACAAAAACAATAAAACAAAGAATGCTGTGAAAAGCCAATTCAGGAAAGGAATTGGAGTGGTATTTTATCTAAAAGAGTTTTAATATGCCCATAGCCCGTGGTTCATCATATTCATAGTGTGCCTTTTAAAACCACAAAAAGAGGCAGTATGCTAAGAAATCTAATAACCAGTGTTATAAAAGTAAATCTCAACCCAGACCGAGGGTGGCCTTTACATAGTCTAAGAGTTCTGAGCTTTAGAACATTTTTTTTCTTCAATGTACTGGTTTTCTGACAGAATACAATCAAATGATGACACCTCCAAAGAACATACATTGAGCTCATGCCCCAGACATCATGGGAAGAAATGATTATCCTAGTGCTGCGTCTAAATTTCTGATAAGACAAGAAAGCAATACTGAAGCATTTTAAAGAACAAAGTAAAAAATATGATTGGTGTGAACAGAAGGATCTTTCTTATTTCATTTACGTATACGAATTCCCATTTAAGAGGGGAAATGTAATTTTTCCCAAATTGCTGGAAGATTTTTTCATTTTTTAGAGTTTTCTTGACGTGTAATTGATTTTATCAAAGTATAAATTATTTATGATGTCATGATAATTTCTGATGTACAACAAAGTGACTCAATTAAACATGCACACACTGCAAGTCTCTTTCAGATTCTTTTCCCACACAGATTATCACTCTATGCTATACAGCAGGTCCCCATTTGGCCAATCATTCCACATACCACAGTGTGCATATGCCAATCCCAAACTCCCAGTTCATCCCCTCCCCATCTGTCCCCTTGGGTAGCCATAAGTTTTTCAAAGTCTGTGTTTTTTTAAGCAGTTACATGAAGATTCATATGGACATTTCCTTAATAATAAACTCCAAATTAATGGCATTCATGTCATTATATGGGTCAGGGCAAGTGGGAATTATTGTGCTATCAAAATTTGATATTATCAAATTAATTTTATTCTTTAGGACCAGTAATTTTTTTTTAATTCTTGGTGGCATTTTTTTCAGAGGCATACTTGGTAACTTTGTTAATCAGTCCTATTTATGGGAACTTAATATATCGCCAAAATGGGACTTGAGACTTTTATTGCTCTTTCTTACTCTTTTATAGTCTTTCTTACTCTTTTATACCCTTTTTAATATGTTTATGTAACAAAGCATAATACACATGTTGAGAAATGTGTTATATGCCAACATATCAGAGATCTCCCTCAACTTAAAAACACTTGCTCACCATTTATATTCTGTAATTAGTATTCAGAAAACAATATTTCCCCCCAATCCATTTCATACTAATCACCTGGCCAAGCTGCACAATGCTGAGTATTCTGATATTCTCCTATCTCCTCCAAGGAGAGAGTTTAACTTTGCAGTTGAAAATCACTGCTTGTCTGGGGTTAATAGATGCAAACAATTGCATTTGAAGTGGATAAACAATGAGATCCTGCTGTATAGCACAGGGAACTATATCTAGTCACTTCTGATGGAACATGATGGAAGATAATGTGAGAAAAAGAATGTGTGTGTGTGTGTGTGTGTGTGTGTGTGTGTGTGTGTGTGTGTGACTGTACAATAGAAATTGACAGAACACTGTAAACCAACTATAATGTAAAAAATAAAAATCATTAATCTGAAAAAAAAGAAAATCACTGCTTGGAGCATTGTGTAAGGACAAACTGACTGAGAAGGATTTATGCATATCATTTCTCGATTCTTAAACTTCTTTAAAAAGTGAGATTATACAGCACTAGTCAATAATTTAATCACAGAGTGTTTTTGGGTGCAGGCACTGCCGTAAGTTTTATGATGCAAACAAAAGCAATTCAAGAAGATGCAACATCCATGAAATCTGGTGTGGAAAATAAGACGGCTAAATAAATAAGTGTAGTACAATAGAGCACATTTGGCAGATGGTAGATATCAGGAATTGTAGAGCCCAAAGTTGGGAGCCTTTCTCCCTGCTGAGGTGGAAAGATAAGATTTTGGGGAACGCTTCACAGAAAGGTGCTATTTTAGCCGAACTGGGAAGGGTAATTATAATTTACTAGATGCACTAAAAAGTAAGGAAGGAGAAATTCTGAGCAAAGAGAAGAACCTACAAAAAAGTATAGACATAGGGGATAAAAGTATTAGCTTAGGCTGAGGAAAATTTGAATTTTATTCTAGTCTCATCCATGTATGCTTTCTGCCACAATGGGCAGCTTATGAAGCCTCCCAAAGTCTCTATTTTTTCCTTTTAAAATATGGATAATGATTATACCTCTCTCTTAAAGTTGACCAAGATTAAATGAGACCAAAATATAAAATATTCGATACATCTGCTTATGATTCTACCTTCCAAATACTCTTCCCGCTCCCAAGGAGGTAATGAAGCAGATGATGCAACTAGAAAACCCCTAGGTCGTTCAGGGCCGTGTGGGTGTTATGAGAAATGAGCCTGAATGATAACAGGTATTTGGATGTTTGTGGTAACAGATAGGAGTGTCAATGAAAACATCAAGCAGAGAAGCGATGTGATCAGATTTTTGTTCTAGAAATCTAATGCCCGCAGTGTGAAAAATGAACACCTGAGGGAAGTGAACAGAAGCAGAGACACCACTGAAATCATGAAGGAAATGAACAAAGGATGTATGCAGCAGGGTAGAGTGAGGTAGAATCTTCTTGAGGCTCAGTGACTGTCTGGAGAAAGAGAAAAGAGGAGAAGGAGCACAGCAGGGAGAGTGGGAGTCCAGAAAAATCTCCCAAGTGTCTGAATCTGGCATCTCAATAAAATAGCAAAGAGATAATTATGCAAAATAGAGTACAACAAACTGCAAACTGTTATGTGGTTCAGACTACCAATTCTACGGGCTCCAGGGCTGGACGTAGTAACGGAAGCTTGAGCAATAAGAGGGATGACCTCATAGAAGAAGATGGTCTTGAGGTGAGTTTGATCTAAGAATAAGACGCACTTGGGTAACCAATGAAATGAAGTCATATAAGGGATTCACAACATATATGTGCTAGCCTAGATTAACACAAGTGTATAGTAGGATTTGTCACAAAGTGGTCCTTTTGTGTGTTTACTTGCATATTTCCTTATTGATACACTTTGTTCCATAAAGCTCTGAAAACGGTGGTTCCTAAACACCAAACTTTAACTGGAAAAATTTAAGGATAACCTAAAATACTGTGAGGAAACAAAGCATTAAAACACAAAAGCAAATAATACAATTTAGCAATATTTAGTTTGTCAACAGTTGGGAAATAACTTTTTTGGCACTTATTGTTTTAAGCAAAGATACTTGGCAACTAGGAGGCAACCAAGCAGGGCTTCATGTAGGTGGCAGGCCTTGGAATAACAGGTTCAATCAGTTTTGTCATTCTCAAATTATCATCATAGATCTATTCTTTAAAACAAATTGATCTACAGACACATTATTTTTCCATATGTGGTATTAAACTGCATTTTACAAAGACCTGTGTTTATTGTCTTTACTATTCTTTCAGGTTAAACTGATTCCTATTTTTACTGTTTTTACTAATAGAGACTCTACAATATGCTAAGTCCACTAGCACTTAAAAGAAGTTGAATGTTCACTGATCAAATAAACAGCCAATCCAGCCAACCACAATGAAAGTAATAAGATTTTAATCTACGCCACAAAAAATAGAAGTGTGAGGGATTCAAGTCACATAGTATGATGGATGATGAAACAAGTAGGGACATTATGACCAGGCAGAAACGTTTTCTAAGGTCATGTGGTAGCTGACCTAACATATTTGAAATGATTTCATCAGAAATTAGAACAATATGCTTTATCTGACCCCAAAGAGCAAAATAATTTTGTGGTTGGAAATTACAGCTTGAGTTGCTTCAATAAAATATGTGTAAGAGCTTTTTAAAAAAGTGTTATACATGAATGCAGTGATTTGCATCCTATGGTATTCATCTTGGAAAGCTCAAGGAAAGCTGGATGACCTCTTTTCTGCGTGTTATAGAGGGAACACCTTCCAACCTGATCCAAGGTGCTCCCTCACTCACCAATGGGGACACCTTAAATACACTCTATTCATTTGAACTTCTCACTCATGGTAAAACTGCAAAAATAACACGAAACCTGCAGGGTCATTGTGAGAAATATGTACGATTAAAGAATCGGAAGGTGCCTAACACAAAATGGGCCCCGACAGGAAATGTTAGCTGAATATGAATCTGAAATATTCAGTTGAAGTTATGTCAGGCACTGGTTAGAAGATAGCTCTAGAAACAAAGCAACCAGGTTTAAAAGTATTATTGAAACATCTGCAGATGGAGAAATCTGTATATGCCTACTTTTATCTAAGTCTTTTATATCTTTCATTAAGCTTTGCAGTTTTACCATTACATATATGCATATGAAATGTGTGAGACAAATCTTTCTTGGCTCACCTCAACAGAAATTTAGAGCAGAAACAGTGCAGTCTCAGTAAGCATGAAGTCCATCTGCATATAGCAACAGCAATACTAACAGTAAATTAAATCATAGCAGTTTATTTCTCTTTTAGATAAAAGAAACTCCGAATAGTCTAGCTGTGCTGTGGCAGCTCTTTTTTCATCAGGCTCCCAAGGTGTTCTGATCATCTGTAGTGTATTGTCTCGTTTTCTGGGCATAAATTTTGCATTTTAGTCATTGGGAAAGAAAAATAAAGGAGTCCAAGAAGTAAATATTTTATAAGTTGCATGCAGTTCTTCCAATTATAACTCATTAGCCAAAACTCGGTCATTGACTATATTTACCCACAAGCGATGTTAAAAAATAAACTCTTTTAGCTGGCAAAAGGCCTGGTTAAAAATTGAGGCTGTCGTTGGAATAAGGGGGAGAAAAATACTGGATTAGCTCTTCTGTCATGAGTGAACACTCAAATGTAGACTTTCCTTTGGGAAGGAATTTTGGACCTGTTTCAACACATGAACAAATGTAGACTTAAATTCCCAGTTCCATGTCATGATGTATGGCCAACATTATTTTCCCCTGGAAAACTCTCAAAGCAGGAGCTATCAGTAAATCTGAGGAGAAGATAGAAAATGCCAAAAAAAATCTCAGTTTATCTGATGCTTGGAAATTTGATTTGGCACCATGCCCACTAAGATGAACTAGCTTCAGATACCCTCCCCTCACCTCAAAAAACAAATGAACAGGCTTGTTACATGGAGTTGCTAGACAGAAATCATTTGGGGGATTATAAAATTATCTACCAAATATAATTCTCTTAGTTTTAGTAAAGTAATTTTTCCTTAGCAGTATCTAATAAAAGCAAATATTTAATTTTTTAATAATGTCATCAGCTTATAGAAAATATTTATTTATTTATTTGTCTGTTTCTTTATTTTCTTTGCTTTTTAGAGTCGCACCATGGCATATGGAGATTCCCAGGCTAGGGGTTGAATCCGAGCTGCAGCTACCAGCCTACACCACAGCCACAGCCACAGCAACACCAGATCTGAGCCACATCTGTGATCTACACCACAGCTCATGGCAATGTGAGTGAGGCCAGGGATCGAACCCATGTTCTCATGGATACTAGTCAGATTCGTTACAACTGAGCTACAACAGGAACTCCAAAGGATATTTATTTTTATTCATTTGTCTGGATAGTTCATTTCAAAATGATTTCAGTTGAAGCCATTGAACTGTGGCGGGGGGGGGGTGGATTTCCCCTCTATTCTTCTAAATTCTCTGCTGGGAGCCCTGTAACAAAGAATAGATTGACAGAATAAAGGCAAACAGAAGTTTATTAGCATGTATACATGGACACATGGGAAATAATCAGGGGAAAATGAGTAACTCTCAGAGTTGGCTTAGAACTCAGCCTTAAGTGACATCTTTGGCAATAGAGAGGGAGAGTGTAGAGGAGGCCAGTATGGGGAGATGACCCAGAAAGTAGGATAAACAAGAGTAAGATTTATTAAGCAGATTTAAATTGATGCCTTCTCCATTGATAAGAGTTACTTGTAACTTGGTCATCCTTCCCTTCCTGGTGCAGAGAGGGAGACATTCTTACAAATACAAATAACCTTTATAAATAGAAATTTTCTTTACAAAAAAATATAATTTTTGTTTTTTAAAGCTTCTCTCTCTCGGCTGTTTCTGTAACAATCAACTCGAAACAATCCTTGTGTCAATGAGACATTCTGGAGGTGGTATATTCTGCCACTCTTCATTCACATGAACAATGATCTAAAATATAGCACTATTTTATGGGTTTCAAGACAGTCTTCCCATCTATTCACCTGGTATTCTTCTCTACTGTGATTCTTCTGCTAGTATTTATGTATAATAAACCCATACCAGTTTTATCAAGGGAAAAATAGCTTTAATTTGTATACTCCAAAAGTAAAGACTATGCAGCAAAGGAAAAATTTTGCTGCATCTGTTTTTAAAAATTTAATATTTTTAGGTAAAGTTTTTTTTTATGATTCACAATTATTTAGGAGACCTCAGTCACTTATAAGTTTATTCATAAAGAAGCCATCACATCTTGATTTTTTCTTTATGCATTACTCATATCATGAATCATTTTTAAAAACAGATTTATGTAGAGTTCCCGTTGTGGCTCAGCAGAAACAAATCTGACTAGTATCTGTGAGGACGCAGGTTCGATCCCTGGCTTCTCTAGGTGGGTTAAGGATCTGGCATTGCCGTGAGCTGTGATGTGGGTCACAGACGCCGTTCAGGTCTGGCATTGCTGTGGCTGTGATGTAGGTTGGCGTGTACAGCTCCGATTCGACCCCTGGCCTGGGAGCCTCCATATGCTGCAGGTGCGGCCCTAAAAAAAAAAAAAAAGACCAAAAATAGATTATGCTATACCATAATTTCCTTTCCAATACATTTAAAGAAATATTTATGAGATAAAAAATATTTTATTTAATATTATAGACACTTTTAACTTCACTCACACTAGTAAAGTAAACCTGCCTTTAGTCCTATATAGCACTAAAAAGAAATGATCAGCCAGGAAAAGTCCCAAAAAAAACCTTAAATGCATATTACTGAGTGAAAGAAGCCCATCTGAAAAAGGCTGCATACTGTATGAGTCCAACTATATGACATTCTTGAAAAGGATGGAACAGTTAAAAGATCATTGGTTGCCAGAGTAGAGGGCAGAGGAAAGGAGTAGGAGAAGTAGTGAGTGTTTTCAGCATAGTGACAATATGGTAAAAATGGTTACATATCATTATACATTTGCCCAGACCTATAGAATGTACAACACAAGAGTGAACTGTTATGTAAACTATGGACTGTGAGTGAAATTATGTGTCAGTGTAGGTTCATCGGTGGTAACAAGTGTATCACTCTGGTGGGGTATGCTGGTGATAAGGGAGGATATGCATGGGGGGGCAGGGATTATATGGGAAATCTCTGTATCTTCTCAGTTTGCTGTGAACCTAAAACTGCTCCAGAAAATAAAATCTTAATTAAAAATAAATCTACATTGATGTACAATACTTTGAGATTATCTGTCCAGTCCTCTCCTTTATATTGTATATATTTCAATTTACTTGGAATAGACATTTTCATACTGTAAAAAAAAAATGAATTTTAAAGGAGCTAGAAACACACGCATTATCTGAGATATGAAGACAAAAATATATTTTAAAAGAGCCTTTAGAAATATGCTTGACACAAATGGATATTAAATCTGCATTGAACTCAGTGTTATTAGCAAATGATCAACCTCAAAAATTAAATATATTGTTATCTGCTTAAAATGTGAGAGAACTCTTAAGCACTTGGAGTTTTCATTTTTGATTGTAATGTAATAGAGTGAGAATTTCATTATAATATAATGTTCAAAACATTCCTGAGATACAAAAATTATCCCCAAGTTAAAAAAATTAATTTTGCTGCTAAGCAGGCATTACAGTTTATAAACAATTTCAGATAGGAGTTATTGAAGTTTTTAATGGTATCCAACTTCAAAACAGCTCCTGTTTATCTCATTGAAAATGTTCCAAAATCCATAAGTAAGCAACTGAAAACATTTAGAATTAACAATAAAAACTTCTTTAAATATAATATCTTCAGAAGACTTCATAACAGCTCCTAACAGATCACCCATCTCAAACTTCCTGCAACAGACAACAAAAAGGATGCTGACAGGACAAAATTTGGGGACATTTTAAATTTTATTCGCATGTGTCAAATTAGCCAAAAGAATTTTGATTCATAGGTATGCTGTTGAAAAAGAAGTTATTTTCTACTGTATGCATCTTTATTCACTAGATTGAAAATCCAAACTGAGAAAATAACAATCACCATCACTTGCTGAGTATACACCAAATTCTTCTTTCAGTGTTAATAAATTTGCTACATGATTTCAACTAATTCTTACAACACCATGAGAAAGCCATTGCTTTTCTAAAATAGAACTTTATAGAAGTTATTAAACTGGCTCTAGCTTTTGTTGCTCCATAATTAATTGCCAACTGTGATTCAAAGCCAAAAATGTGATTCCAAGTGCTGTTTTCTTAAACATTACACTCTACTGCTTTGTAGATATCCTTGACATAAACATAAAGATTAAAAAGCAGTCATTTTAATGTTTTTGCATATTCTGTTTTATAATAAGATTTTTTTGTTTTGAATTTTATAGTCAGTGTGTCTAACCATCAGAGATTTTTAAGATATAGGTAGAAAGGGAAGTGAATTTGAAACTGTTTCCTTTGAACTGATTGTTTCACATGGTTAAGAGACAATGGATGGTTTCACAAAATAAGAGGCTCTTAAAAATATATTAAACAAATAAAGATGATGCAGCCTGTTGTTAATAATCTGAATTGTTCTCATTACAACACCACTTCTTCTTACAGATGTATCTTGTACTGATTCAACACCAGAGAATAGTCTTTGCTCCTGTTATTCTTCAAATATTGGCATATTATGAAAATTGTTAGGATTTATAGATTTGCCACTTCCCATGAGAAAATCGGAGTGAGTTGAAGGCACCCTGGGGCCTCACCAAACATTTGTGTTTATTGTGGTCCTCACTTTCTTAAGCTTATGACAAATGATTACACATCTTTTTGACTAATTTTGAAGTATCATTCTTCATCCATTTTTATTAATTTTGGGGGAAATTGGATAAAAAATTCTGTGCTTTGGCTTTATCCCCACCCCCTTTACTAAGCAGTCTGTTAATGGCATTTTAAACATTATTAAAAAGGAAGAATTCTTGCTACATGTGAGTAAGAAAAGGAGAGCGGGCAAGCTGTAGGCACAGCTAAGTTCCCATGTTTGCCTTTGCAGCTGTTGTAAAGCAATAATTCAATTGATCATTATCCTGGGAGAAAGCAGGCCTGGATTCCAGTTAGTCTGCTATTAGTTGGTTGTGTGTCCTGTAGTAGAGAGTCTGGATCTTATATTTCTCAGTTACAGGTGATAGATAGAATTGCATAACTGATCTATAAGTTTTCTTCTCATTTGGAAATCATATGAATACAATTTTGTCTCATGCTTAAGAGTAAAATGATATTTATTGCATTACCCTTTAAAGGTTGAGTTTAATTCTGCTCAATAAATGCATGTTGATCACTAACCATTTCACCAGGCATGATAGAAAAAACAAAGGTAAGGAACTAGAATTCAAACTCTTTCTTCAGTTGAAATATTTCAGCATATTTTGTATATGTGTTTCAAGATATAAAACACAATGATTCCAATCTTTTCGTTTTTCTATTTTTAGATAAAACTAGAGGGATTGACAGGAAATATTTATCAAAATATTTACAATTTATTCAGTTTGTCATTTTAATAATCAAGTCAACCTAAGTTGAATAATCTTATTAAATTCACATTCATAGTAAAATCCTATTTAATGATATTTTTCCTGTCAAATGATCTTTTTATGTGTCCCCTCTTCTAACTGCACCATATGAAGAGAATAACATCTGAAAGTTGTTAACTTAATAATAACAGTGGTTATTTGGGGATTGCTGTTTATTTTTTTCTTCGTATTCTAGTTTATTGTGTGAATTCTCCATAATGAAGCTGAATCATCTATGTATTTATTTTTTAAAAATAAAGAAGAAAAAACTAGTAACCACAAAGTTCTCTCAAAGGATAAGAGGAGAAGAAATGGAAATACTTATTCATGTCAATGAGGAGAACCCAGTCCTTGTATTCTGTTGTACAGGTTGGCAGATGTTTTCCAGAATATCTGAAATCTGTGATTACATCCTCAGATTGTTAGGCCTCCTGAGGCACTGATGTCAAATGTTAGTCACCCCTTCCTCCCACTGCTCACTCTTGATACAACAGGAGGACTGAGGTCAAGTCTGAGGGAACATTCTGTCTATCTCTGTACCCACTTCTCAAGATGCTTGATTTCTTGATTTTCTTGATTTAAACTACAGTGCCAGATCTGACTATATACCCAGAGTGTTCCAGGCCCTTGAGGTTTATCCACTGCCACTAAAATCTCCAATATTCATTCAGATAAGCTCAGTGAACCCTCTTCATTACACTGTATCTTTGCCACAATCCTTTCTGGCTTGCTGTCTCCCACCACACATCCCACAATTGTTATATTAAACTGCAGATCCACTTCTGATCATGCCCTTAGGTCCCTTTTGCTTTGACAAGTAGTTTGATCTAATTCTTACCAAATACTGCAGACTCGATTCTGGTGTCCACCCTGCCTCTGTGCCCTGGTGAAGCTGGACAGTTCCACTATCTTTTCTTGCTAGTTCCCACTGGTTTAAAGCACCAGAGGTCAATTCCTGGGGGATCTGTATGGCAAATAAAGGCCAAATAAATGTTATTCGAGAATGTAGAATTAGGAATCAAAGACAAAAGTAGTAGCTGAGAAAAGGAATTAAAGCAGTGGGCCAGATGAAAAGACATGAAACCAGCAGAGTAAAAAGGCATAAATAGAAGATGAGTTGACAGATCGTTAAGAAGGTGACTGGTATAAGAACAGAATGAAAATAGTTCTAGAGTGGTAATGAATTTCAGTGATAAGAATCTAAAGTGGAGGATTGTTTTAAGCCTTAGAGGAGTTAAATATGTACTTGTAGGATGGAGTGAAGAATCCTTTATGCATTTGGGACTGACTGTGTGAACCAGCTTACGGTATGGCTCCTGCAGCCCTAGATTTTGCTTAAGATGCTAGGACCCTTATATAGAAACAAGTCTGATGTTGACAGGACTTCTGAAATGCACAAGATGTCTGCTATAGAAGGACAGGTATTAGAAAAGCTTGGTGCTTAGCCTTCACTTCAGTCTTTGTTCCACTGGATGAGACTCATAGCCCCTATGCCACCTGAAATGGAGCAGGATGTAATTCCACGTCTTTTCATTAGTTTATTATTTTAAGCTACACCATGTACTCATTGAAGTAAATTCCTATCTAGAGAAGCACGAGGTTCCCCTTAGCCTTGCTCTTTAGATGGGCCCAAATGTAACCAGGGCTGCTCTAAAGACCAGCATTTGCACCTCTCAGAGACTGTGGTTTGGCTCACAATTGTTTCTTGATATAAAGCAGCACAAGCTTTTGTTCTAGTAAGAAGGACTACTTTTTTCAGTGTCTAGGATATGGTAAGGCTACAGTCAAGAAAGCGGGTGGGACTTCCCTTCTCAGGCTGATGGTTGTATTGTCTCTCCTTGGCAGCTTTCCTGAATCCATTTCATAGATGCCTGGTGCCCAAGTCAATGTCTTGACAGACAGACAGACAGATAGATAGATAGATAGATAGATAGATAGATAGATGATAGATAGATAAGATGGATAGATTAGATGATGATAGACAGATGATAGATAATAAATGATTGATAGACAGACAGATGATAGATAGATATCTGAGTACAGACAAAGTGAGGAAGGTCTTTGTCAGATGACATGAAAACCACTGCCCCTAACATAAGCCTAACATAAATGGAACTTTTCATGAACTGCTTTCTGGATTTTATATATGGATATGATATTCTTGGTTTTCCATTCAAAAGACTGCTGCATCCCACCTGTAGGCTATTTGTGGCATGTACTGGGATGCTTTCCCAGATTTCTGGAAGCAGAGGATGAACAAAACCTGGTGGCAGGAAAGATATCTCTGAAAAACAGAAGGCTTGAAGGGGCCTAGATAAATAGCAAGCAGTCAGGGACAATATTCCCACGCAAATACAGCAGCTGCCCAGCTCTGAGGCAAAGAGTAGATTGGATTCTAAAACAGCAGGACAGAGACTAAGTAGCATACACCAAAGGCAATCCTTCCTGGCACCACACTACTAATCTTACAGTACACTGTTTAGCTTAGTGGTTAAGAGCACAGCTCTGAAATTCAGAGCTCAGCCATATGAGTGAATCCACCACTTAGTTGTATAAACATGGGAAAATTACTTAAAATCCTTGTGCCAGTTTCCTCACCTATAAAAAGGGGCCAATAATAATTATAATACCCACTCCTAGGTATAAAAGAGTGTTGAATTAGAAATTTGTACAGAAATATATGGAATTGCAACCCAAAAGACTCATCAAGAGAATATTGGAGAACCCCACAATATGAATTACGACAGCTTTCTACATGAGTCCAGCTCAGAGAACACGAAGATGGTACTGGGGAAGTAGGAACCAGTCAACTCCTTTCCCACTACGCACTCCAACAAAGGAGGGGTCAGAAAACAGACTAGGGAGTAATGGAGGGAAATGAAAGTCAGAGGAAAATCTTACATCCTCTTCCCAAAGGCAGACAGTTCACCTAAAAATGGCCATAGACAGCGGGGAGGTAGTGGGGGGGGAGGAGAGATTGCCTAGCTTTCACTGAAAAATGGAGTGTTGGTTAATATATTGGAACTGCCATTCCACGTCCAATAGAGATGACATTTTGAGACTTAAACAGCCGCTTGATTTTACTGCCTGAGAGTCACTAGAAAAATGATGTGACTTCCTGAGTTTTCACTCAGTGGCTAGGGTGAAACTACCCTCATGGAAAATTTAAATGGTCTGTGGATGAAAATACTATTGATTTTTGGTTTCTTCACATGGGTCCTCCTTGCTCCATACATGGAAGGCTGTTGAGAGGACTAAGTTAGCTGATCCATGTGAGTTTCTTAGAACAGTACCAGGCACTAGTAGGAGGTCAGAAAGGTGAAAAATAGCCTCGTCATCATCAATTGCAGCTAACATTGCTGTAACAGGGCATGTCTATGTTGTATATTACAAAGCTTAGCTCCTGCAACTATTCTCCTCACCCATCAAAGTCTTGCCCAACAAAAAGGACATTTTCTTTCAAAATAGAAAATGCAGGTAGACAGTCTCCTCTACTTAAATCCAAGCATTTTCTCCTCTCTTTTCCTCTTAGTTCATATTCAGATATGAAAATTGGTCCGGTCATCTTTGAGCTGACAAAGGCTTTCATCAGGTCAGTTTACCTCTCTGAGCCTTGGCTTCCTCTTCTGTAAAATGGGTGCATTAACACATAATGTACACTGGAGTAGTTGAGCTACTGTATTCTAAGTGCACAAAGCCCGATAAAAAGCTGTTATTTCCTATTTTTGTTTAACTTGCTCAGATTCTCATCTTAGCTTTTACTGAACTCATGAAAGAAATAAACATGTTGAATAATAAAAATGAACAAATTAAAAAAAAAAAAAACAATTCATGTTTTAATGGCCTAAAAGGCCCCGGGAAAACATGGCTTCCTTGAACACATCTTCCCACTGCTCATTCTGCTATAACCACTGCGGCAAGGTGAAATAATGTCATTCTTCTGCTCAAAACCATCCTGTTTTCCTGTCTCACTCTGAATAAGAGCCAACGTTCTTATAGTGGCCTATGAGGTCCCACAGGATCTGGCTTTATACCACATGATCTATCAAGTCCCTTGTATGCAGGTTAAACTACCTTACCCCTTCACTCCTAGGTACTAACTGGGTAAGCTCCAAACCTGGGAACAGCTAGCTATCTGTATTATCTCTGGCCTGTAACTGAGCAATTGAACATGGATGGAGTAAAGCACACTCATGCTGACTAGAACAGAAACTTTAAATGCCTAGTCTCAGCACTTTTGTTTCCTTCTTTTTTGGCTACCTCTTGGCATATGGAGTTCCCAGGCCAGGGGTCAGATCTGAGCTACCATTGCAACCCACGCTGCAGCTGAGGCATTGCTGGATCCTTTAACCCACTGCCCGGCCAGAAATCAAACCCACACGCTGGTGCTACAGAGACATCACCACATCACCAATCCCAGCCACTGCTCCATTGTGCCAAAGAGAGAACTCTCTCAGTATTCTTTTTTGCTTTAGGGCCACACCCGTGGCATATGGAAGTTCCTAGGCTAGGGGTCGAACTGGAGCTTCAGCTGCTGGCCTACACCACGACCACAGCAACAAGGGATCTGAGCCGTGTCTGCAACCTACAGCACAGCTCATGGCAATGGTAGATCCTGGACCCACTGAGCAAGGCCAGGGATTGAACCCACAACCTCATAATTGGATTTGTTTCCACTGCACCACAAGGGGAACTCCCTCCCTTAGCATTCTTAATAGAGATCCTCTAGTCAATTTTCTTTCTTTTCATTAAATATCTTTTTCATAGGTCTCTCCTCAAATTATCAACAACCTCTGGCCCCCTCATCATTCTCATTTACTCAAAATGAACTTCTTTCTGCTTCTGCCCATCAAATCTACCAACCTCTCTGCCTTTCCTTCAGATATAGCAGATGAATTTCCTCTATTCTAAGAACCACTTTCTACTGAAATCCATCCCCATTTACTTTCTCAAGGACTTTGCCCTATAATTATGCTCATTCTCCTCTGCATCACTTCCGTCAGCATAAATGCATACTCCAGTTTCTCCTACATTAAACAAAAAGTCTCTGAGCCCACATCCACATCTAGCTCTGAAATTTATCTGCCCTCCTATACAGCAGATGCCTCATAAGAACTGTTTGCACAAATAGGCTGTATTTCCTTTTCTCCCCTTCTTTCCTGAGTCTAATCTTCTGAGGCTTTATCTTTAAAACTCCACAGAAAGCATTTTCATCTAGGCTGCCAATATATTCATATTGGGAAAGACAATAGTCAATAGCCGAGGGACTCAATCACACATTATGAGCTTCCATCGTTAAGTCTTCCATATGAAATTCAATGCAATTGGTGCCCTCAGAAGGTTTCAAACACAATAACGCTGGTATAATTTTTTAGTAATAAATTTTTATTTTTATTTTATTTTATATTAGAGTTGATTTACATTTAATTTCAGTTGTAAAGCAAAGTGACCCAATCACACAAGTACTTAAATTTTAGAGACAACATTACTCTATTAAATATCATCAATATTGGGAGTTCCCGTCGTGGTGCAGTGGTTAACGAATCCGACCAGGAACCATGAGGTTGCGGGTTCGATCCCTGGCCTTGCTCAGTGGATTAAGGATCTGGCGTTGCCGTGAGCTGTGGTGTAGGCTGCAGATGCGGCTCAGATCCCGCATTGCTGTGGCTGTGGCATAGGCCGGCGGCCACAGATCCGATTAGACCCCTAGCCTGGGAACCTCCATATGCTGCAAGAAAAGGCAAAAAGACAAAAAAAAAAGAAAAAGAAAAAATATCATCAATATTGTTAATATAGCTCAGTGTATTTATTTCACTGTTCAATAATATTCGGCTGTCTGAATATACATGTTTATTCATTCTTTTATCAACTGCATTTTTCTTGTTTTTCTATTAAAGATATTTCTAAATGCCTAGCAAAACACTCTTGTATGTGACTTCTGGTATATATGTGCAATGTTTTCTCCTGGGTGTGTCTTAGGAGTCCTATTATATGCTCATCTGGCATGTGAATGTTCACCTTTATGAGCTAATGACAATGTGTTTTCCAAAAATGATTATTTACAGCAATTAACAAGACATAGTTTTAATCCATACCTCCTCCAATGTTTTATAGCATCAGAATAATCATTTTTTTGCAAACTGAATGGGTATAAAATAGCATCTATTTACAGTCTTTAATTTCTCTCATCCCAAAACAGGTAGAACATCTTTCCACCTGTTTACTGACCAAGTGCAACTTGCCTTTAATGAAATGCATGACCACATCTTTTGCTCATTTTTCTAGTGAGCTGTTGATTTTTCCATTAATTTAAAGATTTTTATTTATATATTTCCGACATAAGTGTCTGGCAGTCATATAAGTTGCAAATATCGTATCTCAGCTTATAAACTGTTTTTTTTTTAACTTTCTTGAAGATGTCCTGATAAGTTATCCAAATTTTAGAAGTAAGGCTAAAATACGAGCAGCATAACTTTCTAAAATCATTCAAGGGCAAGGACCACCCAATGATTAGCTAAAAGAATATAGACTTGGTTAAATCCACTATTCACCACTATTTGAATGTCTGAGACGTTTGAAAATCTCAGATATTTAACCTATTAACCTGTACATAGATGTTGGTCTTACAGAGATGACAATATTTTCAACCCTGTAAAACCTGATAACCCAAAGATTATACTGCACTGCCCTATTGGATATTAACCAGTTTTGTATATAACACTGCAGTCTTACCCTAACATGACTTTATTAAATTGCATGTTGGATTACTAAGGTTCAACCAGAGAATCAGAAGGAGAAGAGTATACACACACACACACACACACACACACACACACACACATATATAATACACATTTATAATGTATATAATACTTACACATAGATATATACACAAATATTTTAATTTTTTTTTTTTTGGCTTTTTATGGCTACAAGGAATGTATATGAAAGTTCCTAGGCTAGGGGTTGAATCAGAGCTGCAGCTGCTAGCCTGCACCACAGCAATGCAACCAACAACAGATCCAAGCTGCATCTGGGACCTGTACCACAGTTCACATCAACACCAGATCCTTAAACCTCTGAGCAAGACCAGGGATTGAACCCGCATCCTCATGGATACCGGTTGGGTTCAGAACCTGCTGAGCCACAGTGGGAACTCCCTAAATGTCTTTTTGATTGGTTTTAACATTATAAAGCTTTTGTCATTATTTAAGAGGTTAAAACCTTTGAATGTGTTCATTTTATATTTGCATAAAAATAATTTTACTGTTTTAAAATTATAGCTTACTGGTTTGTGGAGCTTCCACTAAGATGCCCAAGTAGATTCATGTGATGCAGCCCAGTAAACTCTCTCACCAAAGAAGTGAACATATGCAAAGATTGAGTGGATATTTTCTTGCCTTTCAGGGTAAATTCTGAGCTTCAAAGGAATTTTAATGTTGATTTTTTAATTTTAGTTTAAGTGTGATTTTGTGTTTTATTTATGCTTCTGCTTCAAACAGGTGATATATTATTATTCCCCACCTGTGATAATAATAATTGAGAGTTTGATTTTCTAGGTGACCATTTGGTGAACAGCTCTATTGCATAGATATTTGAAACTGTATTCCCTGGAGTGATAGTGGAGAATCCGTTAGCCATTTTGTTTGTCTATGCTTCTATTTATATTCTTAAATCAGTCAAAAATGTATGTTCGTTCACTGGGAAGAACAACCTTTGAGATTTAGACTGGAGAGTTTTATTTTACTTTTAATTTGTGACTGAAGGGGTAGAACTTAAATACATGGTCTTTTCTGTAAATTAGAAAAATCTTCAGGAGTTCCTGTTGTGGCTCAGCAGGTTAAGAGCCCATCGTTGTCTCCATGAGGACGCAGGTTTGATTCCTGGCCTTACTTAGTGGGTTAAGGATCTGGTGTTGCTGCAAGCTGAGGTGTAGGTTGCGAATGCAGATGAGGCTGGGATCCAGCCTTGCTGTGGCTGTGGCATAGGCCTGCAACTGCAGCCCTGATTCTAGCCTTAACCCAGGAACTCCCATGTGCCACAGGTATGGCTGCAAAAGGAAAAAAAAAAAAGGATAAAGAAAAAAAGAAAAGACCAATCTTTGTGAAAGTATAAAATGTTTCTATATTTGGAAAGTTCTAATAAAATAGATTATTTATAGTATCTCTTAAATTGAAGGGGCTCTTTTGAAATTGCCTTATAGAATTAAGTAAGTACTTATATAAATTAAATATACTGAAAACTCACAGAAAATAAATTAATCTATTACTTTAAAGCATGCTAGCTTTTTTTTTCCTTTTCTAAGAGTTTACTTTCCTAAGGAAGTTTTAAGTTTACAACAGTGAGGTACAGAGATTTTTAATATACTCCATGCTCCCACACATGCATAGCCTGCCCCATTATCAATATCATTCCCCAGAAAGGTACAAGAAGCTAACAGTAACCAATTAGAACTAAAAACACTGGAATTCCTGTCGTTGCTCAGTGGTTAATGAACTCGACCTAGTATCCATGAGAACTCAAGTTAGATCCCTGGCCTCACTCATTGGGTTAAAGATCCAGCGTTGCCGTGAGCTGTGGTGTAGGCTGCAGACTCGGCTGTGGCTGTGGTGTAGGCCAGCAGCTACAGCTCCAGTTCGACCCCTAGCCTGGGAACCTCCACGTGCTGTGGGGGCAGCCCTAAAAAGACAAAAAAAAAAAAAAAAAAAAGAACTGAAAACATCGATCTGATTCTGATATACTGTGCGTGACAAGATAAAATAAAAATATTTTGAAAAATTAATTTTTAAGTGATTGAGTTAGTATTAAATTGATAACAGCTTCATAAAAAGGAAACCTTGCTTTAAAATCATTTCCTTTAGACTTTCTGTAGACTTTCTATTTATTTACTTGAGCAGTCTGCCAACCACACATGTGAGTCATTTGGGACCTCGAGTGGCAGCATACGGTCATGAAATATCCCACTCTAAAATCTTTTAGCTCATAGTTCTGATGGAGAGGGAACTGAAGGTTACCAAAGCAGTAAATTATCATTAAGCAAGAGGGGATACAATTCTAAACAAAAAAGCATATTCGCACTGAGCATAGTGGCACATTTTATGGTGTATATGAAATATGTTGGGAAAAACAAACAGCATGCCATTCCATTTGGACAATATTAAATTTAGAGAAATTTTTCAAAGCCCTTGCAAGAAAAATTGACAGGACTGTACAAAGTGCCTCCAAGCCACTCTTCAGCTTAAGTACAAAATGAAAGATTGCTGTGGTTTAGCTCTACTAGCCAAAAGTTTTAAAATGAACATACTCTTTGACCTACATATTCCATCTCAAGAAATTTATCCCAAGAATATGCTGGCAAAATTTTCAGGGTGTTTTTATAAAGATGTTTATCGTAACACTTCTTAATAGCATTAAAAAATGAAAAAAAAGTGTTCATAAATAAGATGCTTTTGTGTATGACTGCGTCACATTGCTGAACAGTGGAAATCGGCACAACACTGTAAGCCAACCATAGTTTAATTAAATAACAAACACACAAAAAAGTGCTTTTTAAAAGAATTCTCATGTATACATGCAATGGAATAATATGCACTCAGGGAACAGAGTGAGGTAGACCTAGATGTCAAAATATGGAAATTTAGCTAACATATTAATTCTAAGAGAAAAAGCAAAATGCAATATATACAAATAACAATAATTAGGCAGACAGTGGAGTTTTAAAACAAATAGCCAAAATCAGAAAATAGGGAAATACATATTCAGATAATGGACCTCTAAAAAGTAACTTCGAGTGGAATAGGTACATCAGAGAAAATGTGGTTTAATTTATGTCAGTTCAAACACCAACAAAATCAGCATGAAGTAACCAGAAAAAAAAAACCTAAAACCTAGACCAACTCAGGTTGAAGGTATAGTTGAAGACGAAGAGAAAATAGTCAGGCAAATACATACAAAAAGCTTCTCTCACATTGATAATGGTTTATTCCTTAACTTAGTTCATGGGTATATAGTCATTCACTTTATTTTTTTTTAATTTTGCCTTTAGATTTTACATATTCTTTTATACATACATTATATACACATATCATTTGCTTTACCACAAAGTTGTTTCAAAATTGTTTTTTAATCATTTTCATGACAAATGTAATATTGTGTTCTTGTGTACTCAGCACTATCTGAATTATCTTATTTCTAACTCATGCCATCATGTAAGGCAGAAACTGTTAAAACCCTATTGTATAAATCAAGTAACTGAAGATAATCCTCAGTTGTGTGGAAGCAACTTGTTCTATCTCACTTATTAAGTTGTTTGTATTTTAAAAGGTTGTTCTGACTCCAGTGTCCAATCTTCTAAACACAGGAGACACTGACAATTAAAAATATAAATGCACAAAATGGTTCCAATTTGATATTTTTAACTTATTGTTTGGTGCCTCATGGATTCCACATCTGGATAATCCTATCATCTGTCATGAAAAATTATCCGTAATTTTATCAATCATAAGTTGGCAGTTAACCATGATAACATTATGTAAATAGAGAACACTGAGCAATCAAAACACTAAATAAAATGTAAGAACCTAAAATAGAACTAAGAAAGTGCATTTTGACTTTCAAGGTAATGCCTTGGATCACAGGAAACTAAGATTACATTTTGATATTTCAGTGAAGTATTTAAAAGAACATATTAGTGATATTATTGAGAAATGCCCATAAAGGGTTAGTTATTTCACTATTTGCTGGATTTCATACAGCAGACTTCTATTTACCTCCAAATAGTATCCTATCTTTTCTCATCCACTTCCAGCCCTTTATTCAACCTCTTTTTCATAAAAATGTCTATTCCTTTGGTTCATACTCAGTTACCTCACTGCCAGAGATAAGACTACAAATCATAGCAGAAGTGAGATTGACTCATTTGCTCAATACCACACAGCACAGTTTTGCATCTAGGAAGCCACTCATCAACTGTAGGCCTGGGTGTTTCCCTCCCAGTACAACACGTTTTTATTTGGACTTTCTCCAAGATCCAGGAACCAGCCACAGGTCTGGGTCCTTGCCTCATAGCCTCTGGCCTCAGAGTGGGGCACCCCACACAAAACACTAGTTTTTCTGAAGAATACCCTTTCATGTGTGTCCTGAATATTTTTATAGGATGCGCATATTCTTAAAGTGTCTGTTTTAAACAATTTCCATGTTAAAACAAGTTATACAACCTGCATTATAAAATCCTAAGTAAATCAGGAGATATTTTTAAATTAAAAGGTGAAAAGAATAGCCAGACCAGAAGTTACCTCTATGTTTTGCCTCCCTTACCAAGTAGTCCCAGGTCCCTCATGATTGCTTCCAACTTAGTGATTAGAATTGATTGTGAAAATTGCTGAAGTTTTTTAGTCATTCTGCCTACAACTTAGCCTATGACATTACTGAAGTTGTAAATGCCATAAGTTCAAACAATTTCAGTATCCTCTTGGAGCATTTTTCCAGCCCTCACAAATATACATTTTTTTTGTCTTTTGTCTTTTTAGGGCCACACCCACTGCATAAGGACTCAGGCTAAGGATCCAATTGGAGCTACAGTTGCCAGCCTATGCCAGAGCCACAGCAACACCAGATCCAAGCCACATCTGTGACCTACAACAGAAGTCATGGCAATGCCAGATCCTTAACCCACTGAGTGAAGCCAGGGATCAAACCAGAGACTTCATGGTTCCTAGTCAGATTTGTTTCTTCTGTGCCACGGCAAGAACTCCCACAAATAAATTTTTAACAGTAAAAATAGACTGTTTTATTTTATTCTGTAATTTTCGGTCTCTACTATAAACAAATCCTGTCTCTGATGACCATGAAAATAAGCAGCCAGAGAGAGATGTGTAAATATCAAGGACTTGAGCAGGCTACTCCTTCTCTGTCCAATTACAGTGCAAAGACATGACAAATGTTGTAGATGTTGTTACCAGGTATTGTTAAAATTGTTGCCATCATAGTCATTCCATGGAAGCATGAAACTTCTTTTTATCTATGTATAGCAAAATTTTGGTAAATTCTGTTAAGTGGATAGCAGAATTCATTAGAGCTAGTTCAATGTAAACAGCTTTAAAGTAGTTTAACTAGACAGTGATTATAAATAATATAATCTAATGTGGAAGAATACAATATCCCCAAAGAATGCCATAATATTTTCCTTTTCTACTTACAATATGTAAACCTAATTGATTAAGTGTTTCACTAGAACTTTTAATAGACAATAAAGCAATTAGTGAGTGTTACAGAAATTTCACAGTCACACATTTATACAATATTAGCATATAATGACTTAATGGTGCTCCATGAGCTGAGTATCAAATACCTATTTTTAACTACTGTAATCACAGTTTTATAAAATAGATTCTAATGACACTAATCAATTGTGTGCATGCTAGTTGGATTATTTTAAGGAATTATTAAAAATACACATACACCGCAATTGAGGAAAAGGAAGCGTGGTAATATGTAAGGCCTAGAAAAATCTCCAAAAAAGATGAGCTACTGTGAGATAAGTCTAGTTCTGAGCACTGCCCCATTTGTAACTCCTCTAATATATAATTTTGAGTTAACCTACACTAATGCAAAAAGAAAATATTTTCTTTCACTTTTTTTTTTGCAATATTTGCCATATTACTTACCATGTTATATTCTGTGGCCATACATCTCTAAATTGTTACAATATGGGGGCTTGGGGGCTATAATTGACATATAACATATTAATTCCAGGTGTACAACATGATTTGGTATTTGTATATATTCGAAAGTAATCACCTCAATAAGTACAGTTAAATCCGTCACCTTATATAGCTATTTTTCTTGTGACAAGAACTTCTAAGATCTACTCTCGTAGCAAATTTTAAATATTAAATACTGTATTATTAACTATAGTTTCCATGTTGTGTGGCTTTATATTTGAAACTATGTGCCATCCATTAATATAGCTTACCAAGTTTACTTGAGATATAAACGGAAAGTCTTACTGATAAGGATGGATTTATCAGAACTTCTTGCTCCCATTTATGGAGGAATCTAGAAATCAAAATTTGAGTTTAACCAATTTTTATCAAACATGGACAAGGAATAATCACAGCCTTTCTATTTGACTTTGGACATGAATCAAGCATGGTTTACTTCAGCCTTGGAATTTTAATGATACAAATAGCTTTAATGAATCATTAAGGAGATTTTAACCATGCAAATGGCTTAAGGAATCCAGGCCATTCAACAATGTTAATTAAGCACTTTCACTGGAAAATACCTCTGACAAACTGGTACAATAATTTTTCTGTCAATTTTATTTTCATAACATTAACATAAATTGATTCCATTGGATAAAGAATATAGTAAAGTCATCTGGTAGCTAATACTCAGATTTGAGAATCAGCCAAACACACAACTCCTAATAATTACTAGAGAATGACATTGAGCAATAATAAACCTCTTTCAGATTTGGTTTCCTCATCAGTAAACTAGGGTTAAGAATAGAATCTAATTTATGTGGCTAAGAATAGAATCTAATTTATGTGGCTATCATAGGAGTGCCTAGCATGGTCAGCTATAGAAAACCCTCAGTTATTGTTACCTACTGTTACTATTTTGATGCTGTTCTCTTTAAACACTTACTAAAGAGCTAGATAGGCAAAGTACAGGTAATATTGAAGGACCATGAGAATACAGTCTGTTTTAGCAAGCATTATCAGCCTTATACAAGAATGGTACAAGTGGAAAATTTCACAACTGAATCTTCATCCACTAAACTGATTACACCCTCACGCGGACTCCTGACTTCACCCACGTTGGTTCCAGTGGGATGACTGAATTCATGCCCAGATTTCCAGAGGAAAAGAATGCATCATAATGGTGCCTCTTATGCAGACACATCGTATCTTTCTCTTCCCACAGAGTGGAAATGTGGTCACTTCTAAGTTTCAACATGCCTTCTCTGGAGGCTCCTACTTATCATTCCTGGCAGGAATCCTGTCGGATGACATATGCTCTAGGAGCATGCTTGGAGAGGAGACATTAATCTCCACTGGCTAGATTAGGAAATGCTACATAGCGAAGGGGCACATGTCACACCTTGAGCAAGGGTAGAAATTCAAACAAAATAGGTGGGAAGAGACGAAATCATGTAGGGGGGATTAACGTGAATAAAGGAAAGAAGACTTGGTGTGTGCAGCATGTGGAAACAGTGCCAGTGTAGCTGAAAATGGAAAATGATGAAAGAGTGGAGTAATAAAGGCTAGAAAATTAAGTTTGAGGATAAAATACTTAGGAATAAACCCACCTAAAGAGACAAAAGACCTGTACTCTGAAAGCTATAAGACGCTGATAAAAGAAATCAAGGATGACACAAACAGATGGAAAGACATACCATGCCCTTGGATTGGAAGAATCAATATTATCAAAATGTAGACTACCCAAGGTAATCTACAGATTCAATGCAATCCCTATCAAATTACCAAGGACATTTTTCATAGAACTAGAATAAAATATTTTAAAGTTTGTTTGGAGGCACAAAAGACCCAGAATAGCCAAAGACATCCTGAGAAAGAAAAATGGAGCTGGAGGAATCGGGCCTCCTGACTTCGGACTATAAGACAAAGCTATAGCCATCAAAACCATATGGTACTGGCACAAAGACAGAAATATAGATCAGTGGAACAGGATAGAAAGCCCAGAACTAAACCCATGCACCTACAGTCAACTAATCTATGACAAAGGAGGCACGAATATACGTTGGAGAAAAGACAGCCCCTTCAATAAGTGGTGCTGGGAAAACTGGACAGCCACATGTAGAAGAATGAAGTTAGAACACTTCCTAACACCATACACAAAAATAAACTCAAAATGGATTAAAGACCTAAACATAAGATCAGATGGTATATAAAACTCTTAGAGGAAAACATAGGACAAACACTCTCCAATATAAATGACAGCAACATCTTCTAAGATCCATCTGTCAGAGTTGACAATAAAAAGAAAAATAAACAAATGGGACTTAATTAAACTTAAAAGTTTCTGCACAGCAAAGGAAACCCTAAACAAAATGAAAAGACACCCACAGAATGGGAGAAAATATTTGCAAATGAATCAAAGGATTAATCTCCAAAATTTATGAACACCTCCTACAGCTCAATACCAAAAAAACAAACAACCCCATCAAAAAATGGGCAGAAGATCTAAACAGACAATTCTCCAAAGAAAACATACACATGGCCAAAAAACAAGTGAAAAGATGTTCAGCATCACTCGTTATTAGAGAAATGCAAATCAAAACCACTATGAGGTACCACCTTACACTGACCAGAATTCCCATCATCAAAAAATCTACAAATGATAAATGTGGAAAGGCTGCGGAGAAAAAGGAACCCTATTACACTGTTTGTGGGAATGTAAATTGGTGCAATCACTGTGGAAAACAGTATGGAGATTCCTCAGAAAACTAAACATAGAATTACCATTTGATCCAGCAATCCCGCTCCTGGGCATCTATCCAGAGAAAACCATGACTCGAAAATTCACATGTACTCCAATGTTCATTAAAGCACTCTACACGATAGCCAAGACATGGAAACAACCTAAATGTCCATTGACAGAGGAATGGATAAAGAAATGGTATATATACACAATGGAATATTACTCAGTCACTAAAAGGAAAGAAATAATGGCATTTGCAGCAATATGGATGGACCTAGATATTATCATACTAAGTGAAGTCAGTCAGACGGTGAGACACCAACATCAAATGCTATCACTTACTTGTGGAATCAAAAAAGGACACAATGAACTTCTTTGCAGAACAGATACTGACTCACAGACTTTGAAAAATTTATATTTTCCAAATGAGACAGCCTGGGGGGTGATGGGATGCACTGGGGGTTTGGGATAGAAATGCTATAAAATTGGGTTGTGATGATAGTTGTACACCTGTAAATCTAATAAAATTCATTAAGTAATTAAAAATAAAAAAGTAAGTTTGAGGAGGTTTAAGCAACATATTAAGAAGATTGATCTGCATTTGTTGGATAATAGGCTATATTGGAGAGATATCCATCAACAGAGGTAAGTGACCAGCTCTCCCTCAGATACCAAGAGGCCCTCAGTCCCCTGTTGTCTGTCAGAACTTACTGTTCAAAATAATATATAGTGGTCATTTCTACCCCAGAGTGAATGAATTCAACTTCTCTGTTTGGGGAATGA
Organism: Catagonus wagneri; assembly: GCA_004024745.2. NCBI lineage: Eukaryota > Metazoa > Chordata > Mammalia > Artiodactyla > Tayassuidae > Catagonus > Catagonus wagneri. Next base: position 5,179,387 of record PVHT021183608.1, read on the forward strand.
AATCTCCACTTGCCTGTTAAGATTAGACAGAAAATTTTTGTTCACCTGAAGACCTTCACAAACTAATAGCCAATACTTGTGAGATTTATATGTGATTTGTGAAATGTGATAGGAATGTTTTATACATATTATCTTATTTAGTTATTTCAATAATCCAGTCAAGAAGGTAATGTTTTTATTCTATCTACAGTTGAATAAACTGAAGTTTTGACAAGTAACATAACTTGTCCAAAATTATCAGCTAAGTGTGGCAAAATCATAGCTGGATCCCTGGCTTACCAGTGGTCAGAGCTCATTTGCCCATTATGTTTACTACCTGCAAGCAGGTAAAGATTTTTCATCAGTGCCTTTTTATAAATGAAATAAAGAGTTTAAGTTCAGAATTAAGAGTCTCATGCTCTACCGACTGAGCTAGACAGGCGGTAAAGTTTAGAATTAATATCACTAAACTTTTGTCTCAGAAACAAGAGTCTCTGATCATTTTCCTCAACTGGCATTTTGTACCTAAAAATGAATTTATCTGTCCTCTTTCTTCTATCTGTATGTATTCTGTATATTCTGTATTTCATGTCTAAGACATAATGTTATAGCTCTGATTTTGCCTGAGAAGTTTTTTTTTTTTTTCTGGCTGCACCCACAACATATAAAATTTCCCAGGTCAGGGATCTAACCTGCACCACAGCAGTGACCTGAGCCACAGTAGTGACAACACCAGATTCCTAACCACTAGACCACCAGGTAACTCCAAGAGTGAACTTTTTAAAATTGCCTCCAAAAAGAATCACTAAGCCAGGTATATTGTTTTATAATAAAACACACTTTCTATTTGGAGTTAATTTTAATTTTAAAAGTACGAGAGACTAACTTGAAAAATAATCTCATTTGTTAAAATTTACGAAATAGCAGGAGAGAAGAACCTCATTGCAAACACATTCTTAAACCTAGAATATTTTCATTTGATTATGATATGAGTTAATTTCCATTCACTTTCAGCCATTTTTTCTCTAATATCCAAATGTCAATTAGTCATGTTGAGATATGTCCCTCTTTTAAATAGCTTATTTCATTTGTTCTGCCGCTTAAAATATATCCCGTGCTGGAACATATTCTCAGTGTATGAATCTGGCGGCCTTCTCAGGTTCTCTCACATCACATTCCTTAAGACCCTTTCTAGTTGATGTTAACAGGTACTTTAGGAATGAGTCGTAGAGGTGGCTAATCATATTATGAAGGGAAGGAGACTGAAGACCCAATGGAAAACAGTTAACCATATTGCCTTAACTTATGCCAATGCACATTCAAAACTTCTTCAATTAAAAAATAATAGGAGTTTGGAGTTCCCATCATGGCTCAGCAGTAACAAATCTGACTAGTATCCCTGAGGACACAGGTTTGATCCCTGGCTTCACTCAGTGGGTTAAGGATCTGGCATTGCCACAAGGTGTGGTGTAGGTCACAGATGTGGCTCACAGCCTGTGTTGCTGTGGCTGTGGCGTAAGCCAACAGCTACAGCTCTGATTTGACCCCTAGCCTGGAACTTCCATATGCTGTGGGTATGGCCCTAAAAAGACAAAATAATAATCATAGTAGTTCCCACCATGGCACCATGGGTTAAGAATCCAACCGCAGCAGCTCGGGTCACTGCAGAGATGAGGGTATGATCCCTGGTCCAGCACAGTGAGTTAAAGGGTCCAGAGTTGCCAGAGTTGTGGTATAGGTTGCAGCTGTGGCTTGGATCTAATCCCTGGCCCAGGAACTTCCATATGCCATGGATGTGGCCATGATGAAATAATAATCATAACAATATTTTTTCTAAAATGTTTATTGCTAGTATACTTTCTTCATATACCTAACACAGTTTTTCTCTTGAATCTCAATAAATGCTAGTAAGCTTTACATGTACTTCCTCAATGCATTATAAAATAGACAACATAAGATTTCCCTTGTGGCTTAGTGGGTTAAGGCTCTGGCATTATCGTTGCAGTGGTTTAGGTCAGAGTCGTGGCATGGGTTTGATCCCTGGCTTGGGAACTTCCACCTGCCACAGGCATGGCCAAAAAATAAATTAATGGATTAAAATAAGCAGCATATCCTCTTTTAAATAAATTATCGGGAAATAATGAAAACATAGAAAAGTTGAAAACTACTTCGAAGAGCTCCTTTACCAACTTTATCTGGATTTCTCTACTGTAAATATTTCACTTGATTGGTTTTCTTTCTCTCTGCCTCTTTTTCCCTCCCCTTCCAACTCTATTATTATTATTAATGGTAACAGTAGTGGTAGTAGTCTTTTCTGAAAAAAAATAAAAGGAAGCCACAGACATGATGCATTATCACTTTACTTTTATGCATACTTCCCCAAAGCAAAGACACTCCTTTTAATCTTCATACAACACTTCAAGTCACGAAATCAACTCTGATACATTGCCATCCAAGCTATAGGCTCCATTCAAAGTTCTATAACATTCACAAAAACGTCTTTTCATCTCTTCTGTTCTGGGATCCTGTCCAAGGAAATGCATATCACGTTGAGTTTTTGTTTCCTTCAATCTGACAGTTTCATAGGTTTTCTCTATCTTTCTTGTCCTGATAGTTTTAAAGAGCACAGGCCACACATTTTGAAGGATGACCTTTAATCTTTCTGATCATCCTGACAGCTCTGTGGTTTCCCCATGAGACAAATTGCTCCCCACAGGTGCTCTGGCTTGTCTGGAGACATTTCTGGACTAATGCCACTGGAGGATGGGAGAAGGAGCTACTGACATTTTTATGGGTAGAGGCTAGGGATGCTACTAAGATCTACAATGCACAAGATGGGCCCCAACAACAACCCAAGTTGGGTTTCTCTCAGAAAAGTGAGATAGTTTAACTCTAGGAAGATAAAATTTCAAAGATTATAAAGTATAAACAAGAATAACACCAGACTAAATCCACTTAAAGAACATAGTAATGAAGTCAACATAATTCAGCAGAAATTTTCCAGAATTCAGCACACACACAAACAAGAGCTGGGAAATATTGAGATATTCAGATATATAGAGACCAAGGATGGAAGATAGGGGCTAACACATCAAAGTTTTTTTTTTTTTTTTTTTTGCTTTTTAGGGCCGTACCTGTGACATATGGTGGAGGTTCCCAGGCTAGGGCTCAAACTGGAGCTACAGCTGCCAGCCTACACCACAGCCACAGCATTGTGGGATCCGAGCCACATCTGCCACCTATACCACAGCTCATGGCAACACCGGATCCTTAACCCACTGAGCAAGGCCAGGGATCAAACATGCAACCTCATGGTTCCTAGTCAGATTCGTTTCCACTGCACCACAACGGGAACTCCTCAAAGTTTTAAAAATGGAAGAAAGTTTATATTTGAAAATATAGTGGCTGAAAGATGTCTAGAAGTAATGAAAAACAGTCAAATTCAAGAAGTGAAACAAATCTCAAAAAGGTTAAGTAAAAGAAATTCACAACTAGATCGTGCAGATGCCAAATAAAAGACCTCTAACAGCATCCTGAGAGGAATAAGAAATAACCTTCAAGGAATAACAATTAAACTGATGACTGACTTTTCAGCAACAACAATGGTAGCCATGTGGTTAGAGAAAATTATTGTCAATCAAGAATTCCATAGCCAGAAAAACAATCCTTTAGTGTGGGGGAGCGGGAGACCTTTTCAGTCAAACAAAAACCTGAAATTTTTATTTTATCAAGACACTGAAATGGCAAAAAAATTGAAAAAATGCTCAGACCTCTTAGTAACCAGGAAAACATAAACCAAGAACAAAATGAGAAACCACTGCATGTGCAGTTTGAAATAAAAATTTTAAATCAATGTCAATGAAAAGTATAAAAGTTTTTGAAAAGCAAAACATTTATAGGCCTGTGGTGAAGAATTAAATGTATGCATACATTTTTGGAAAACACTTCAGCATTATTTTATATATGGGAAAATGCATGCACTATATATGACCCTGAAATTCAGTTCCGTATGTTGATACCAAACATATATAGTATAAATATCATTCGAATATATTTAAATTATGATTTATGCATAAACGAGCTAATATTTATTAAGTGATCTCTGGGCAAGGCATTGCATATGTAGCATGTCATAACTTCGGAACTCATAAGTCTGATTTCATCTTTCAATTCCAATAGATGCATTGATATATATCTCTTTGAAAATATTTTCACCTTTCAGCTTTAACACTCAAACAGATGGATGGGAAAGGCATGGAGCCCTGCCATAGTTTTGTCATTCATACAAAATAAGATGCTGCAGCTTCCTGTTTCTGACTGGAACTCTTTATGCTTTGATATCATGGTACTCTCACTTAAGAGGGATGAATTCTTAGATCCTGTTGGGGAAAGGAAAAATAGCTTGAAATATCTTTTTATTGTGGGCCGCAAAGGTTTTTCATGCCGGGGATGATACCCCAGGATAAGATTCAGGGTGAGAATGAGTCATGGTTTCTTGAGCCAGCTCCTCGTAGCTCGCCAATTGTTCAGCTGTCAGGAATTTGGCAAGTCAATCATTAAACACAGCCATTATAAAAAAGTAAATTGTGTGAATTTACAATTAAACAATTAGGTTTTTTTTAAAAAGACACTTTTTCAAAACTATCATTTTTAATTATTTCACTCCACCTTACTATTTCCTATGCTCTCGGGATTATTTATGCTCATTATATCTGTGGAGTAGATATAATAAGATATGTAATAAGTAGGTATAAATGCTGTGGAGTAGATATATATGTGATAAGTAGATACAAATTCTTTGTAATGAGGTGTGCACGTCTTTCCAACTCTGTGTTCAGTGACTTCAACATGTTAACAAATACATGTACTTTTAAATCTCTATCATTAATCATATTTTAGTCTATTGGAGCTTTCAGATTATGAAAGACATATCAAATTTTCACAATGTGACTATTATCATATTTTTCTCTGTGTGATATTATCAAATTTTCCTCATCCTTCTCAGACTTTGCTTTTTACATTTTGATGTTCTGTAAATAATGATTAATGATGGGTAAGTTTTTCTTAGTAAATTATAGTTAGTGTGAAACATAACTTTGTCTTATTTAATATTTGCCTTAATTTTATATTAATCTCATTATAATATTATATTATAATAATTATAATTATTAACATTTCTCTGATATTCTTCTTACACGTTACATAATAATTGTGTGTATGATTGACCACATATAGCTAGATTTACTTTTACTCAATATGAGATTGTCCATCTTTTCATAGGAAAATAGAATAGTTTTGCATATATTTTCACTCCTAATATGTTTGATCTAATTTCTGCATCTATAATTTTGCTGCAATACATTTTCAGATATTACTTTCAAGCTCCTTCTCCAGAAAATGTTGTCAGACTAGGGTAACTTTCCTCATTATACATTAATTATTGTTGGGAACCATCAAGAAGAAAAACATGGAGATTTTCTCATCTTGAAAACACATCTTGAAATAGAATGACATTTTTAATTAACAGCAGAGCTAAGTATCAATAACTCTCTAGAAACTCCTTCAATCTCAACAGTAATTGCTACACAAAGATTAACTGCTTAGGTTAGCATTTCAGCTTAGGTCAGTCCCCAAACTCTGATTGCCGTCTAAGAACCGGCAATCTTGAAATCCAAGTAGAGTTCCCTGCAAGACCTCTTTCATCACTCATGCAAATCTTTCAGAGACATTGTACTGAAGATAGTTTTCACAGCGTCATTAAATCAGCAGTATCCCTAACCATTTGGACTGCAATGGCAAATAGGTTTTAAGGATATTGTCATTCCTTTGAGCTTTCCCATTGTTTAATAGGTAATCTATATTCTGAGTCTCAAAGACACATTTTTTTTCTATAAACATGAGGTTAATCTCACTGCTCTCTGTAGATGTATTATAACTGGCAGCATGAATTGTATATTTAATCCTGTGACCCAGTAGTATTAATTAACATTACATTTTAATTCATGCATCAAGAAAATACCTGTACTGAGAAAAGCTTTTGCCTAGGGTGTGAGAGAAGTCTATCCTTCATAAACTAAAATTAAAGCTAGTTTAACACTGCAAGATTTTTTCCCCTTATACGCTATAAATTTGTTGATAGGCATATAGTTTCTTACTGTTACATTTCCATATAGACCTCTTTGTGTTAGGAATTTTTACAGCTCAACAAATAACCAGGTGTCAGAAATTCTGTCATTTAACCCCCACTGTGGTATCAATAGCAACATGACAAAGTATCATGCTCACACTCTAAAATGTATTGCTTCTTCAGTGATTATGCTTTCAGGGTTCAGTGTACTATCTCTGTCCAAAACCTTCACGCATGCTCCTCTCCTTACCTAGCACAGCCTATAACCGTTTATCAATCCGGACGACTGCAGTCGTTGTCTTAAGCCTCTGATCAAACATTTGCCTTCTCTCTGAAACACTTCCTTGTTCACTCAGGAAGGGTTTAATAGATACCCTATTTCCGGGGATAAGTGGAAAGTTCCTTAAGAGAAGATACTGTGGATTGTCACTTTTATATCTATGGGCCCCAGTCTAATAGTTAGAACAGAGTGGACACTTAAAAGCATTTAATGACAAATCAATGAACACATGAATATATACATATATGCATAAGCACTGGGTTAAAAACTATATGACTAAGGAAATAATTTTGGTTGAATCCATGTTTTCTATTTACAGAAGACTGCCAAGTGGGCAATCAGGCTTCCTTTTCATTAATGTATTATATTAAGTTCTCAGACCAACGCTAATATGTGTATGGAGGCTTCCCCATACCAATAAGCAATTCTCCAACACCAGCAGGATGTCTGAGAAGTCAACTCAGTTCTGACATTCTCTACATGGAGATTTCACTGTTAAAGTGCTCAGTCCCACAAGACCACCCTCCACTTGAGATGCCAGTTGAAAGCCCAGGTTGTTAACTGTGCTTCTTACCAAGCGGCTACAGACCAGACGTTCCATTGAGCCCCTCCAACTCAGGATACCAATGCAAGTCCAGGTTACTACCTGTGCTTTTGACTGACTGGCTATACATCAGAGGTTCCCCAGTAGCTTCCTTGGGTTCAACTAATTTGTTAGAACTGCTCACAAGACTCAGGAAAATATTCATAAGATAACCAATTTATTATAAAAGGATATGAATACCATATGGAGAGATACATAGTGCAAGACATGGAGAAAGGGCACAGGGCTTCCATGGCCTCTCCAGGTACCCCAACTCCTCCTTATCTCCACATACTCATCAATCCAGAAGCTCTACAAAACCCTCTCCTTTGAGGGGTTTGTGGAGGCTTCACTACATTAGCATGTTTGATTAAATCATTGGCCATCGGCAACCGATTTGACCTCTAGCTCCTCTTGCCTCCCTACTGCGGTAGTGGGGTGGGGGCAGGGGGAGGGTAGGTTCAAATCACAGGGTTGGTTCCACTGGCAACCAGTCCCCACCCTTGGGTGGGATCCCAAAGTCACTTTCCCAGAAGTGTTTTCAGGAACTGAAGACAAGAGACCAAATAGTATCTCATTGCTCTTTTGTTCAGGCAATTCTCGGGGTTTGATGGCTGTGAGCCAGGCACTTTGGATGAAGATCAAATATATATGAGAAGTGTATGTTTTGGTCATCTTATAAATCGTGATATCACACTAGCTGAGTATTAAACCAGCACTGATGGTGGAGGAAATATTCTGCTTTAAATAAATAAGAGATGGTGGGTCCAGCCCCTAGAAAATGAAAAGAGAACTAAGCTTGAACCTACCAATTTGGAGCTTGTCTTTTTCTTGTTTTATGACAGCAATTACAAAGAATGACCAATATTCTGTCAATCTCAAACCAAGATTTTTAGTGAAAAGAGATTGAAATGAGGGTTTTTACATTTTAATTACCAAATGACTTAAAGCCTTCAATATTAAAAGGAATGGTATGTCAATGGAGGAATGACAAATACCCTGTTGCTATTTTGTGTCAAGGAACTTGCCAGAAACACCTCACAACTGAATACACTGAGTCTAGCTCACTCAGTTCAAAGTGGCTTCCAACCCAGATACAGGTGTCATTCTCTGTATCCTGGGAACTTTTCAGAGAGAGAAATGGCCCGTGAATTATTTGACAACAATACGATATACTGAATTACCTAGATGCTGTCTTACTGTCCATAAGAAATGATAAACATCCCAAAAAAGACTATGTTTTACTCAAATAAAATTTCCTTAGTTTTGTTATTTTTAATATAAATATGATCTCTCTTGATGAGCTATAACACAAATAAAGTATATGTTGGGTTATTAAGATAATTTTACAAGTATCATTTTGTGATAATTTTCAGCTCATGTATGCAGAACAATTTTAATTAGTAGGGATGTATTCAGCTTACTTGATGTCTTTAAGACATGTTAAAAGATAAAAGTGATATGTTGAAAGTAGTTTTTTTGATTATTTTATAACCCTTTTGGATAATAAAGAGGTTCATTACATTAGTTTAATAGCTGAAAATGTATATTAATAAAGACATTCATAAAATGAGAAAAATGTGTAACATACAAAGAAAATGTGATTATCAAGTTGACAGATCCGACATCCTTAGATGATCCTAAGTATTTCAATAGAATTATAAATTCTGGTTGTTATTCAGAGGCATATTAATATTGTCATTAGAACCACAGTCTGACAGCCCCAGGAGAGGAGAAAATTATTCAGACTAACAATTGTAATAGAAAAAAGCTATTGTCATGTTGATATCAATGGCAATATCAAATTAAAGTTACTTCTGGAATTTACAATGAATACATTGTTCAACTTTTTTGGCAGTTAGAATTCCAATTAACTGATGTTAATAATTTAATATTGAAATACTCAACACAGTTTATTAATTACAACCTGGGAACTCAAACCTTAGCTTGAGGGGTCTATTAAGAGAAAAAAAATTAATGACATTTTTCTACAGAAAGGATAAAATGGATGCTATAAACTCTCAAGCTGTTACTGCTATCTGAAGCTTTTCTTCAAATTCTATCAAGGTATGTAGGTAACCAGATAACAAACAAGTTAAAAGATAAACATCAAGTGGTTCACAGTTAGCCTTTGAATACTGGGATTATGGATTATTTTTCTTTCTTTCCTTACTTATTTTGGAGGAAATCATCTTTTCCTATAATGACCATACATTGTCTTATATGTCGTAAACATTTAAAGTTGCTTTTCAAAAGCTTGAAAATTTTTTCCCTGAGTTTTATTGTGCTCAGGAAGATAAGGAAAGTGATTCTCTTAGGTCAGTTCTGGAGTCAAGCATCCCATTTTATTTCATTTTTTTAAAGCATTTTATGAGAAAACAAAGCTGTCAGAAGGTACCATAAATAACTCTGGTTGACTCTCCTCTTTCTACACTTATCCAATATTACATTTTAATTACAATTATTTTATATATGTACTGATCTAGACATAGTTGTGACCCACTTAGCTGCTCAGAGTCCCATGATAAATCTCCAAATAAAACCATAGACTTAATTGCTGCTGTTGTTTTTCCTAGTCACTTGGCATCTACCCAACAAACCAGCAGCCCTTCTGTTGCTTTCATTCCATGAAAAGGAGGAGTAGCAAAAATTAGAGGTCCAGTCCTTTTTGGCCAGAGACTAGGCTGAATCTGGTAGGCACACTATTTTTTGGTCCAGGGTAGGAGAAGTGCTTAGAGGCTGTGCTCTTGCCGCCCCAGGTTTTCAGAGGACAACTGCAAATCATAACCAAGAGACAAAGTCAAATATTATAGCCATAAGGCAGAGTCAAAGAAGCCGCTGTAATAAGGCAAGGGCAAGGAATTTCAGGGAACGAACAGGAAAAGATCAGGGATCAAAGGGCAAGGGGAAATAATTCAACGCATTAGCTATAAGAGGTATCAGGAACTCTTTTTTATTAAAAGCTCACCTTGTTACCTGGGGGGAGTACTTCACATCTACACGTACAGAATCAGGCAGAAAGTAGATAAATTAGCCTAAGTCCACCTTTATCCATAGAACTGTCCAAAGCACTTTCAATAATAGTTTATATGTTGGTATATGGAGCACAGCATTTAATTATGTAGAATTCCAGATGAATCCTTCAAAATCCTTTTAGTGACCTATTTTTTGGCAATCCCATTATATACATAATGTGTATTTAGGGACAGGTGTGCATCTGAGAAGTGAAAGTGTAACAGCACAACCTGCACCTATGAAATGATGTTATAGATCCTTGAATAAATCCCATGCATAACTCTTACAACTGCCCAAGAATCTACTACACATTGGAGAGTGTCTTAGGTGAAATACATGCTCTAGGAATCAAAATCATATCCTAAGGAGACTTACTTTAAGAAAAAAAGGTAGGTCAATCCATGTTGCTGAAAATGCCAATATTCCATTCCTTTTACAGCTGAGTAATATTCCTTTGCAAGTACATACCACATCCTATTTATCCATTCATCTAACGGTCAGTGGGTACTTAGGTTGCTTCCATGTCTTGACTATTGTAAATAGTGCTGCTACTGAGGTGCATGCATCTTTTCTATTTAGAATGGTGGACTTGGAGATTATCATGCTAAGTGAAGTACATCAGACGAAGACAAACATCATATGTTATCACTTACTTGTGGAATCTAAAAAACTGATTAGAATGAATATATACAAAAGAGAAACAGACTCACAGACATGGAAAACAATTTTATGGTTACCAAAGGGGAAGGGGTGAGGGATAACTAAGAAGTTTGGGGTTAACATATGTATACTACTATATATGAAACAAATAAACAAGACCTACTCTGGAGCACAGGGAACTAAACTCAATATCTTGTAAAAACCTGCAGTGAAAAAGAATCTGAAAAATAAAAAATATATATAATTGAATATATAATATATAAATATAAATATATAATATATATTATATTATTAAATATAATATATATATAATTGAATCACTTTGCTGTATATCTGAAATTAACACAACACTGTAAATCAACTATACTTCAATAAAATTTTTTTAAAGAAAAAAGGTAGAAAAGGAAGAGTGTAGCATTGGACAATGGTGTTTGCACACAACTTATATATCAATATCGGCATAAAAAGTTTCAAATACTGTGTACTGCATTTGGATACTCAGAAAGAAATCTTTGGAGTTCCCGTTATGGCACAGCGGAAATGAATCCAACTAGGAACCATTAGGTTATGGGTTTGATCTCTGGCCTTGCTCAGTGGGTTAAGGATATGGGGTTGCCGTGAGCTGTGGAATAGGTCACAGATGCAGCTTGGATCTGCCGTTGCTGTGGCTGTGGTGTAAGCCAGCAGCTGTAGCTCTGATTAGACCCCTAGCCTGGGAACCTCCATATGCCATTAGTGCAGCCCTAAAAAGAAAAAAAAAAAAAAAAGATAACAGAAAGCTTAGAAAAGCATCCACATCCAGGAGAGGTGGGAGAATGGACAATGTGCTAGAAACATATGCTATGATAACTGTAGAACATCAGACACCTGGTTTCTATTATATTTTTTCCGTAGTGTACTCTTCTCTTTTCCACTGTAATTACAGCACTAGTTTCTGTGGCTCTTGGTTACAAAGATTATTTGTGGCAAGTGTATATGTAACAACATGATGCAGGTGTACTGTGTTTATTTGCTGTGATTTCATTCGTCTGAGGGACAAAATAGATATGATTAAACTCCTGCTTCAAACCAACACACGTTGTGTCCTCACAGCGCCAGTTTCGATGAGTCTGTCCTAGGCTTCAGCATAAATAAATAAAAATGTAATCTATTTTCATGCTATTTATTACTCACTAATAGGATCACAAGTGGAATAAAATGCTTCTGCGTTTCGCACACTGGGATTTTTTTAAGTTGCCATCTACTCAATTAGGAGATTGGGACCCGAGTGGGATCAATCTCCGATATTCTTTTCTCAGAAGGGTTTTGTTTTCCTTCCCTCATCCTTGGTAATAACCTCTGATTCTATTCCATAATGAGATTGAAAGGAAGAGACCATATAAGCTGAGAGCGAATAATTGTATTATTCTTTAAGTGAGCCCATTGAAATGGCAAGGAAGGGACATTATAAATCTTTTTTACTGGGGTATAGATTGAGCTTTTATAGGCCTAAGTTTGTGAAATGCTACACCATATTACCATTTTCAGGATCCCACTGAGGGCTACCACAGTAACAGTAATCACAATAATTACAGGCGTGGATGGCAAGGATCGCCTAATCTGTCAGCTGTCTCTAAGCAACGAGGTTTAACAAGACTGACGAACGCCACCTCATATATTCATGTAAAAGTAAAACTCTCAGAATTCAGTCATTACAGAACTAATGCCTTAAGCCTTCTGACCCTAATGGATTTGTCATTTATCTCCAGTGACTGAGATTTCAACTAGCTCTTCCTAGTCACAGATGTGATCATTTGTTCCCTCTGTGCCAAATACTTGATGCTTAATTCAGATGTAATTTTTTAAAAATAAAAGCCAGGCATGGGGCTTATTGAATTCATAACAAATTTTTCTTCCCAAACATGAGATTTCCATTGGGAGTTAGAATGTATAGAACCATATGCCATAGCACGGTTACCACATGACACAATTCAACATGCCTTCCAATTCTAAGCCATGGGGATTGATTCTTTAGACCATGTCTCTGCATTCAGCAGTTTTGATGGAATTAGCAGGACCTTTAACCAAAAAATGTAAAGGGTGCTGTTTCAGTCTGTGAGAAAGTTGCTAGCATAGTGCTGACCAAGTATCTTTTGTCCTTTGAAATCAGTTAACCCTGGAAACTATAAGCATATTCTTTAAGGTCAGCTGACCTTGCATTCATGTAACTTTTTATTTCTTTGTCTAGCTTTTTCACATGTGGAATCTCATTTGATTCTAAATCAACCCCATCAATTAAGCACGGTAAGATCTTTACTCTGAATTTGCAGGTAAGAACTACGAGGCACTAAAAGATATGGTCCTACCCAAGGTCAGCAAGGCAGGGCTAGGATGAGCAGCCTCAGGGCCTGAATCCTGCCAATTCCTTTTCCCGAAATATCACATTATTCACTATATAGCCAGGGGCTGGGTTTTGGGGGGTGGGGGAGTAGAGCCTATACTCTCTGAATTCACCAAGCAGCATTCTTTTTTTCTCTTGTGTTCACGCACACACAACCTCACCTGGTCCCAGAAGCTGTAGGTCAGACTGGAAAACTCATGTCTTTCCTAGTACCATACCTACCTTTTGGCTACAGGAGGTCTACCCAGTATTGCATTAGGCAGTATCTATGAAATCTTTCTTCGTTTAGTTGATGTGGACAGTTCTGTAGGGACCTTGCTTTGTATTACATGGCTCGCTCACTGGGGAACTCTGTCTGTGATTGTGCTGCACTTTCATGGTCTATTTAAGTAACAGTGACATTTGGTCAACAGAAAAGCCCTCCCTTTGACCACCGTTTGCTCTGTCAACACAAGGGCTTATACGTAAGAGAGCCAAGCTGGGATTTATGCCCTCTTCCACTCTCCGTTTTTACTGCTGAAATACCCCAAATAGAAGAGCTGCAAGTGGTCATAAATGCAGCCATACATCCCATTTGTCTTCATAATTAAATCTATGCAGACTGGTGCAGTAGAAATGCGCTGAAGATCAACTTTATGTTAGCATACGCACAGCAGGTCACAGGACAGCCACGACTGTGAGCGAGGCAGAGTTTATCTGCAATCCTTTTACTTTTCTGGATCCTCTACTCTGCTAGAGCAGCCTTTACTGGAAACCAGTGCCTTTATATCTCTGCTAATCTACTATGGCAGATGGGAGACTTTCAAAGGAATTTATTAGAGTCTGCTAATTTAAACTAATTCTCACTGAAGTGTTAATGATATCATAAGCGAAATAGAGTTTTGATAGTGTTTTTGGAGCTTTCTCCTAAGATATGACTTTGGGTAATAGAGAGTTTTGTCATGGGTCATAGAGATACCACATATATTGCAGCACAGCTAGACTTTCATCCCTCACATAAAATCATGGTGGTAGCTCCTTAATACCCTTATGATAAGAGTCAGATTAAAACTCTGCATTGTTATAGATGGAATAAAAGGTTCTTATGGCATGGGAGAGCAGCATATATGTTCCTGCTGAATATTCCTCAGAAAATGATATAGAAATGATTATTTCCCCTGATGAAACTTTCTTCAAAATTTCCTCATTTACTTTTTTGGAGGTGGATATTTTGGGCTTCAAAATTTGGGAAAATTAACCCACCCTCAATTTTCCTGTCTCTACTTTATTGCCCTTTGACAGGTGTGCCCAGTAATTGAGATTAGCGACTTTTGAAAGGAGGCAGCTATGGTGGTTAAATGCCTTTAATGTTTTCTACGACTATCAGAACATATTGCATGCCTACACCCTACAGGACTCTTACATCAGGTTCACTGCCCTCGGGTTTACATACCACTGTTACACAGCTGCAGTCTAAGCTTCCCTTTCAAATAAGGAAGTTTGCTTATTTCCATCTAAGTTATTGAATCTTGCCTCCAACCTCCTTCCATTATATCTTCTCCAGGGCAATGAATCTAGCATTTAACCATTTTTTTTTCCAGTAACCATTTGAGGTACTTTAGTATGTAAGTTCCTTTGAATATAAAATATATATAGTATATACCTGTCTCCTAATAGTTTATAATGTTTAATATTCACACCAAGCAACCATAATAAAATATGAAAGTAAATTATGCAACCCACTGTCCTTGAACATGTCACAAAAGAATATCTACAATTTCACCATAAGGAGAAAGTAAATGAGAAAAACAGGCAAAAATAATAGAATAGGGAAAAGCATAAATACATTTCAACACCTTAAAAGTTCAATAGCCCCCAAACCTGGAGCCTTTTAAAATTACCCAGGGAAGATTTTTCAAATTGCTATTTCTGGGCCCTACTAAAAAAACAAAACAAACAAAAAACAGTGAATTGGGAGCTTAAGAAAGTGGGGTCCCCCAAATCCATATTTAATAGAAATTGTACTGTCAGCCTGGCCAGCTTTGGGAACCAACGATCTAGTTTGTTGGATATATTCATCCCTTCAAAAGTTATTTATTGACCTCCTAATATGCATCAGACATGCTTTTAGATGCCTGGGCAAAGTAGACAAAGAGCCTGTTATTGGGTAGTTTACTTTCTGGTGGTGTGAGACAGATACTATTCTAAGTGCAACACATGGATTAACTAAATTCTTTTGTACTAAAACGCTATCAAGTCTTCATTTCCCACATGAGCAAAGCTAAGGCACAAGGAGTTTAAATAATTAATGTAAGGTTACATAACTAGCAGAAGGGGGACCTGAAATTCTCAAATGCGATCTAGCTCCAGTGCTCTCATGCGTGGCCAGCTACATAATTTGCAGAACCAGTGTAAAATGAAAATGTGGGGCCACTTGTTCAAAAAGCAAGAAAAACTGCTGTTAAAGGTCCGAAAATATATAAAGTGTTTTTCTTTCTTCCACGGCCTCTCTTACAACTTGTGATTTCTTTTTTAAATTTGCTATGTCATATCATTCTCAGAAAAACAAAAATAAACTGTAAATGATTACACGACCGTTACCACTCATCTTCAGAGTGTACCAGGCCGATTTTAAATGCAAATATAAGAGCGCTTAACTCATAGACAGGATCTTTGAAATGATACAATTTGTATTTCATAGCTTATACATTCTTGCCAAAACAGCAGTAATATTCCATGAAACCAACTCAACTCTTTTTTTTTTTTTTACCTCTTGATAGATAAACATATTCTACCAACATTCTTTACCTTTGACTTAGGGATGAATACAGAAGGACTGAAAGAAAAAGAAACCACGGGTTGCCCTCTTTTCCCTTTTCTACTACATCATTATTTTCAGTGTTAAGTAGTTGGCTAATACAAAGTAATACAAATAAGAAAGAGAACAATGGGGATTTCTCATTCAAGTGTCTTAAAGCCATTACCTTCTTTAAGTGTTTGGAAAAAAGTTCTGGCTCAAGCGGTCTTTATGTCTTACTCACTTTGAGCCTGTCTGGCCTTATATAGTGTGGACCTACCAGGATTCTGTACTCACAGTCTTCATGATACTATGTGGGAAAGATATGAAAAAGAGCATGTATACTTTGTGTAACTTCTCTGCTCACACACATGCTCTTTTATCCCACAAGACATCAACAGCACATCAGTTTAAAGCTGAAAGCATGCCAAATTTCAAGATGGCTAAAGCAGAGCATAACACTATGCATGGGCGCTCTGAGCCCTTCTATATAATGGCATGGCTCCCATCCCATAATGCCAGCCCCACCTAACTCTTAACAGCCACTCTATACTGCATCCCACAGAAGGGGGTTTCAGCTTGCATATCATTGGTCTTTCTTGTCTGAGTTAAGTCCTGTTTGTAAATGTCCCTTTGCACAATGACTGCGATTGAACAGAATACTTTAGATCTGCCATTTTCAGAATGCAAAGCATTATTATTTGCTTGCTTAGACACTCACCCTACATGCATCCTAAGTTTCCTAACACAGTTAGCTGCAGTGTCCCATCTCATTGTCCTCCCTTCAGTATCCATCTCCTCTAATTATCCTACTATGTGCAGATATTCCTCAAGTGCGTTATGTAATGCTTCTTTTAATCCTCATAGCAATGCTAGAAAGTATGTATTATTTAAGTAAACAGAATAATGCCTCTTCCAAAGATGTTCCTGTCCTAATCCCTGGACTGGAAATATGAGAAATATGTGTACAGGGCAAAGGGGAATTAATATTGCAGTTGGAACTGAACTTGGTAATCATCTGATCTTAAAATAGGGAGATTTTCTGGGTGGACTCAATGCAGTCACAAGGGTCCTTGAAAAGTATAAGCGGGAGACAGAAGAGAAGGTTGCAGTCATTCAAGGTGAGAAAGATTCAAACCACCGCAGCTGATTTTGAAGAAGGGAGGGAGCCACAAATTGAGAAATGCTGGTAGTCTCTAGAAGCTGCAAAGTCAAGGGAATGGATTCTCCCCCAGAGCTTCTAGGAAGGAATGCAGACCTGCCAACAGCTAGATATTAGCACAATGAGGCATGCCTCAGTAGCTCTCATTATATTACTATTGAACGGTGCTGATGTGAAACACTGCTTTATAAATAGCAGTTTAATAAATATTTGTAAATAAATGATCATTTTCAGCAAAGAAGTCTCTTCTGTTAAGTAGTTATAATGTAATGATATTACACTATATATCAATATTTAACATACCTCTCCCTCCACTAATGAAGATCAATTAGAGAGCATGACCAAATTGCACTTTTGAAAAAAAGAACAGAAACCAGCAGTAACCTCATGCGAGGCATTTTTTTTTTGCATTCATCTTTTTTTCTTTTGCAAATTATGCTCCGAGAAAATATTGCATTTATCATTCTAAAATATGAAAAATATATGTCATAGACACTGTCAAGGGGCCATGTAAGTCTTGAAGATATTTATTTGCCAATGTGCTGTACATTATTGCCTTTCTGATGGACTGCTGGAAAACATTTTAAAAGAAAAGAGAGCCTTTTTAGTGCTTGAAAAAAAAATACCAACTAAAGAGGTGTTGACTTTGTTGTGAACCAAGAAATTAGCTGAAGCTGGTAATTATTTAAGACGCTTCTTATTACAGCTGCCAACATCGTAGCCCCAATCTCAAGGTAAATGAAATGCGTAGCTCTTTAAGTCTGGCTTTAAGGTTGCACACGTTTAGATTTTTTCCAGTGTCCCGGTATCCTGCACAATGCACACAATTTTTTATGTCCCTTCTTCCTTTATCGCATGCTCTCTCCTTCCTCCCAGCACTGCACTCGCTTCTGCCAAGGCCTCGAAGCAAATAGGCAGTTTTTACTATCAAGAAGCTACCAATCCAATATTCTCTGCATAATTTATGTGTGCAGCAGGGGGAAATTACCAGCATAATTTCATTGTGTCGTTACCACAGTTATACTCAATTGCTCTTCCCTAAAGGCAAGAATATTTTCATTTCCAAACATTGCCTTCTTTGCCTCTGTCTTCCATTCCCTACTTATGCATTAGGTTGTGTTCCCAAATCCAGGAGCTTAATCTGAAGGCCTTTTTGAACTGGTCTCTGCCCTTCAGGCTCTTAGCTTGTGGTGACGTCACAGGACAGCATGAATCACCAAAGAAACACATTGGGCTTACCTTCCATCTTTGCAAAACATACAAGCTCTAGATTACAAAACATACAAGCTCTAGACTACATTTTGAAGATAATTTTCTTTTTATACACCTGCTATAGTTTTGATTTTAGATGTTGGTTTTAAAAATAAAATCTTCTTGGCTAATTACCATTTAATGACTGAATTTAAGTGAAATCTGATTTATGTAGCTGATAACATTGACCTTGTCTGTTGAACTTCTCTGAATGTCAGCACTATTTGCTGCAGTCTTTGTGATAAATCCCAAACCAGGTCCTCTCTCTTCCCTCTGCCTTCCCATTGTCCTTAGGGTTTTCTTACTCTACCTTCAGCATAGCCATAAGTGTACTTGGGTAGCTTTATTTGCTGAGGAGTTTCAATCTTTGGGTTCATATACATGAAACCATTATTTCTTTCTGTAGTTCAACTGAACTTTCCTCTATTAAATTCCCCTTTCCCACTCATTAGTGGGCCTGTTAATTCAGTTCTTGCCCGATGGCATACATTTTGAGTGACTGTCATTACTAAAGTGGGTGCATTCTTTTTTCCTTTTAGGGCCACACCTGTGGTATATGGAAGTTCCAGGGCTAGGGGTCGAATTGGAACTGCAGCTGCCTGCCTTCATCGTAGCCACAGCAACACCCAATGTGAGCTGCATCTGCGACCTAGGACGCAGCTTGAGGCAACGCCGGATCCTTAACCCACTGAGTGAGACTAGGGATCGAGCCCACATCTTCATGGATACGAGTAGGATTCTTAACCTTCTGAACCACGACGGGAACTCCCAACATAGGTGCATTTTGATATTTAAGACTCAGTTCTATTTATTTTATAAAAGCCTCTACTTCAAACAATAGTCAAGCTCATCTTTTCTTTCCTACATCAAGCTAATGCACTGACTGCCGACTTCTTGGCGAGGAGGAAGGGATGGGAACGGTTTGACTCTGAGAAAATTCCTCCTCCTTTCCTCTCCTGGGCACTAATCATTTCAAAGTTGGAGATTCAAAGGGATAAAGGGGTTGCAGTGATGTCCCTACTTGACTATGCGCACTTACTAAAGGACAGACGTCCCTGGCCTAACTCTGCTCCTGGCAAATTCTATCACATACAGGTGGTTTCTGCTGATATTCAGGTCTGTGGCAGGGCAGCTTTAAGGAAACGTGACCTTTGCAGCTATGCAAGATCTCATAGTTAAAAGGGCCTTGCACTTGATCAAATGGGCTGCTGATACCATCTTGAAGTTCTTAATATTTTCACTTTGCACTGGGCCCCCTGAATTATGCAGCTGATCCTGGTCTCTGTTTAGTTAATGGTCTTACATTTCTCTGAATGTTATTTAATTCCATTGGACAGTATGTTTTATTAAGAATTCCCCTCAGAGGGGAAATTCTCTTCATTTGCCTATGCCAGTCATAGTAACCCATTATGAGTCTTGGGATATTATGAGTACACTCTGAGTTGAGCTTGCTCTCTTGACCTAGGTAGTCATGAGGTTACCACCCCAATGAATTCTTCTTCACACTAGCCAATGGAACTGATCAGATAATTTTCTGTAATTTCTAAGGATTGGTAAGAACTGGGATATATGAGGGTTGCCTCCATCTTCATTCCAGACATAACATAACGTAGTTCCTCTTAATATAAGGAATAAAAACTTAACCAACACAGATTAAGTGTTTAGGAATTGAAAGATTTTCATTACGGCAATTTTAGCAAATTATGTTAATTCCTTTCTAGTTATATGTCAAAAATCATACCAATGATCTATCAGCCATGATTATTTAATAATCTATCAGATGAAAAATTACTTAGGTTCTTTTTCTCTTTAGTTAAAAAGTGAAGAATTAGAAACAATCTAACTTGGAAATGTATGTGTTATCTGTTCATTAGTCATTCACTTTCTTTTTAACTTCTTTACTAATATTACAATCTGTTCCTTTGTTTGGTACCCCAGAGGAATTTGTACCAGAAGCAGTGAATGCCCCATAGTAAGATGCAGCATAGGTGAAAGATGATTTTCTTGGTAAATCTGGGAAAGGTAATTGTGAAAAGGGTGAAAAAATAGGATAATTTAGGAAAGAATGCTATTGTCATGCTACTGAATTAAATCATGCCCTAGGATACAAAACAAAAACTCAGGTCCATAAATAGTAAGATATTTCCATAGATTCCATAACTACTTGATTCGTCCAACATGAAATTAATATTTAGTGAGTCCCTTATACATCAAGATGAAAATTCTGAGATAAACAAGACATAATTCCTGCAGTCATAGAACTTATAGTCTGATGGAAGATTTTATTTATTTATTTACTTATTTTGGCTATACCTGAGGCATGTGAAAGTTTGCGGGCCAGGGATCAAACCTGCATCACAGCAGTGACCCAAGCCACTGCGGTGACAACACTGGCTCCTCAAACTGCTAAGCCATGAGGGAACCCCCAGGTGTTGATTTTTAACCTAGACTTTCTACTTAACCCTGAAATACAATGAGAATAAAAAAAGCAATTGGTGATGCAAAACGGAGAAGCAGAATAGATATAGAAGACAATTAGAGTAATAAAATTATGACCCCTTAAGAAAGCTGTGTGAGCATTCTACTTTTTATTCTCAGTTTACAAATGAAGGTGACCAGCTCAGATCCAAGAAAGATGAGTGATTTTCCCAAGGACACTCAGTAAAACAGCCTCCATTATTTTTGCTTGCCCAATATTCATTGCTCCTTCATTTGGTAATAACACCCTTATGTTACTTTGAGGTATTAGTCCTTGCACACTGACTCTAATCCTGCGGTCATTGCCATCAAGGAAAACTGTCTTCCTCAGCCAAGAGCAGCTATGCATCCCAAACCGGGCCAAGTGACCTCTTTCCATAATTGGTAACAATTGGAGATAACTCCTCTCAGTTTTCCTAAAGAAACTCTGTTTTTCTTGATACCCAGACATAATAGACTAAGAAAGAACATACATCATATGGCTATTTCGGGAGTTTTTGTTGTGGCACAGCAGGTTAAGGATCCAGTGCTGTTACTGCAACATCTCAAGTTGATGCTGTGGTATGAGTTCGATTGCTGCCACGAGTTAGGTCAAAAAAAAAAAAAAAGGTTGTTTCTTCACCTTCAAATCTGATTAGTTTTGATCCACTGAGTGTGGCTGAAATGATGAGGCACAATTTACAAACCTAGTCATTACAGAACTTAGCATCTTCCACTCTCACAATTTTGGAATGCCGTTGTCATGGGGAAAAAGGCCGGCTATTCTCCTTAAGGAAGAAAAACCACATGAAAATAGATGCCCAGCTGACAGCCGCCACCACCACCACCAGACATGTGAGCAAAGCCATATTTTACTCAACATACCCAGCCATTAACTACAGCCACTAAGTTACCTCAGACACGTTTTTAAAAAGTGAATGATTCTGGAGTTCCCGTCGTGGCACAGTGAAAGTGAGTCTGACTAGGAACTATGAGGTTGTGGGTTCGATCCCTGGCTTCACTCAGTGGGTCAAGGATCTGGCATTGCCGCGAGCTGTGGTGTGGGTCACAGACGTGGTCTGGATCCTGCATTGCTGTGACTCTGGCGTAGGCTGGCAGCTACAGCTCCAATTGGACCCCTAGCCTGGGAACCTCCATAACCTGCGGTTGTGGCCCAAAACAGAAAAAATAAATAAATAAAATAAAATAAAAAATAAATAAAAAGTGAATGATTCTAATGCACAGCTAATAAATCCATTTCCAAGTTGGGTTGTTGCCAATTCTCACCCTCAACCAAATGAAAGAAGAACCTAATCAAGTTGTCATCCGATAGGTTATTAAATATCTGTGGCTGATTGACTATTAGTATGAGTTTTGACATATACTAGCAAGGAATTTAAATAACTGGAGTGCAGTCTAAATTACTGACCCTTAGAATCATTAACAAATAAAATGATTATTGTTTTAAGTCACCAACTTCTCGTATCATCTCTGACATGTCAAAATTTTTCTTTCTTATTTTTTTTTTTTTGTCTATTGGTCATTTAAGGCCACAAGCGAGGCATATGGAGGTTCCCAGGCTAGGGGTCCAATCAGAGCTGTAGCAGCTGGCCTACACCACAGCCACAGCAACTCGGGATCCAAGCCACATCTGCTCATGGCAATGCCAGATTCTTAACACACTGAGCCAGGCCAGGGGTCGAACCCAAGTCCTCATGGATGCTAATCAGATTCACTAACTGCTGAGCCATGACGGGAACTCCTTCAATTACTCTTCTTACTCTTTTATCTATTCTCCTTCAGCAATAAACTTTTTTTTTTTTTTTTGGCTACTGAGCCAGTCAGACTTTCCTGCTTACAATAAAATAACCTTCTAGATACGTCTGGATGAAAAGGAATTATTTCCTAGGTTTCCCAGCTGTCAACTCGGAATTTTTTCACATATTTTCTGTTGATTTCCCATAAATGCACAAGTTCTGCAGAAATCAAATGCATATAACAGACAGTGCTTTGGGGACAAAGGGAGAAGTCAGTCAGGATTGAAAGAAGACCAAATTAGCGTAACTCAGAGACAGAGTGTGTTAGTCATGTGTCAACAAGATGGTCCCAGGACTCCTTTATTTACCCTGGAGCTGGCACTCTATTTTGAGGGGAGCGCCATATGGAACAAATGTATATGAAAATCTGATGTCCAAAAAGTTTGATGAATTAGAAATAATATGCTCCTGAGATATCTACAGCTCTTCAGTGATGTCAGTACATCCTCACTCCACAACTTCAGAAAACTTCAAGTTAGGCTTTGGATGATCTTGCTACCTGAAAATGAGAAGCCATTCACTCAACCATACATTCCTGTAGGGAGAGCAGCATTTAACCGGCAGTGACCCCCTAAAGGACAAGTCTCATGTCAGCACAGAACATGTCTCCTCCATGGACCATTTTCACTCTTGTACAGGGCATGTGCTGAATAAATGAATGAATGAATGAATTATTTACCTAATCTCAAATAACTGGCATACTGGTTGGCACTGATGGAAAAACTCAATGGTTTCTTTTTTGTTTAAAATAAAGAAAAATTTAACATGAATGAACAAACAAAATAATATAGTGTAGGGGACCTAATACAGTTTAGAGTATAGGAAAATATTCCTTCTTCTGGAGGGTTGAGGAGCTATGCTAATCATGGTAAGGAGGATATATGACTTGGACTAAGATGCATAGTTTTCTAACAAGTTCTTCCTTACAGTTGTGCAAAATCACCTTAGCAAACATGATAAAGCAAACTACAGAAAGAAACCCCTGGAGAAATCTCCAAAGACTGAGCATCCAGATTTCTGTTTATTCCAAATAAATGGTTGTACACATTCTTCTCAGCTGAAAATCCCCCATTAAGTTTTTACACAGTTTTCCCTCTGTCTTGGTAGAGTGGTTGATGGGCTAAGTGGTAAGAACACCTTATGCAATTGCAGGAGAAGTACAAGCAAAGGGTTAGATTAGATTATTTAAATGATCAAAGCCCTGGTACTCTGAGATACAGTTAGTTACCTAAAGGGGATTGTCAGGCCTTAGGAGCCACTGAGGGAATTTTGTAAGCCATACTCCTAAGATAATAACCAATGTCTTTCTTTAATTTTGCAAGGTTCCAGCCATTCCTTCTTTTATCAAATGTTGAGTATAGTTAAAAACCATAACTCACACATTTATCGTACATATGTATATCTTACATTCTCTATTATATTTATTGTACATATTTATGCCTCTCATTTTCCATTCTCGTTTTGTCCCTTATAATTCGTAAACTATATTACCTTCTTTGTCTCAATGAAATGCTGTAATATGTATGTGTTCTTTTGATTGAAAGTGTAGGCTTTTATTTAAGGTGGTCATGGGCCAAACTTCCATTGTATGTGTTAACCTAATTTACTAAAGACACTGTCTTTTTTCCACACATACACATCATGTTTAGCACTACTGGTAAGATAAAATCTTCCAAGCCCTGAAAAACCCTCTGCAAAATACATTTTAACATACAACTCATATGCCCCAAACAAAATCGCTGTAGATCCAACACCACTGATAGCTGTATTTTTATTTTAGTTTTTCAATCAATTATTGCTTCTGTGCTGTGGATTGCACCTTAGCCTCTCTTCTTCTAGGAATACATTCAAAATCTCATAGAATCAAGGTAATAAAGAACATTTTAAGTTTTTTACTTAAATCTAGGAGACATCTTTGGATACAGAAGAATCTGTCAAAATGCTATTTAAAAGCATACCCCTATCTTCAAATCTTTTGTAAATTCGGGACTAGATATTTCATAATATCCTTCAATATTTCCTGAATTTCAAATCGTTGTGATCCTGAATATAATAGGAGTATTAAATTAAATGAGTAAAGTCATTAAATTCTCTCTTAGAAGGAAGAGGAATTAAAAAATATGGGGTGCATCGCTAACCTATTTAGGTAATCTAAATATCATATTTTTATCTCTGATCATGAACATTTATATTTTTTAATTCTTAAAGATTTCAAAGTCATAAAATTTTGTAAAATTAAAAAATCTTTAAACAAAACCGTGAATTTTATAAAATCCTAACATTTTGTCAATTTGCTTCAGATTTTTTTTGTTATAAAATATTACAGATATAGTTCAAGTCCATGGATAACCCTTCCTGATCTCATGTTACTTTCTCCCTCCTATGAAAACCATTCTCCTAAAATTTTATGGAAACAATTACCTTGCTCTTGCTACACTCTTACTGTTAAAAAAAAAATCATGCAAAAAATATTTATTGAGGGCTTATGGAATGGTGTTTTTAGCTCCCGAAGAATACATAAAACATGAAAATATATTTTAATTTTTGTTAATATTGCAGATATATAATTTTGTACCTCTCTTTTTTCACTCAGCATTATGTTTTTTGATACTAATGCATGTCAATACGTACTTCCTTTGTTCATTTACTTGCTTGCTGGCATAGTTTGCTATTATGTGAACATAGGACCATTTACATATTCTTCTGCTGAAAAACAAGTCTTTTCCAAAGTTTTGTTATACATAATAATTACAGTGAAGATTATTTTTTTTACATTCTTCTTGCAGACGTGTTTGAGAAATTATATGCCTCAAATCAGAATCTCTGAAATGAAGAGTATATATACCTTTAAAGCTAGTAGACCCTGCCAGTTTGACCCCTTAAGTAGATGTAAGAATTTACATTACAAAGGTAGCATTTAAGCATTTTTTGGGAAGATTTGCTATACTTGAGACTATTTGCCTGACGAGTGAAAATGGTACCTAGTTATTGTTTTAATTTGTATATTCCTTGTTATCAGTTTTCTTTGTCTGAGATTCATCTGCAACTCCTTTCCCATTTTCTTAAGGCAGGTTTTTGGTTTCGTTATTACTGATTTTAGAAGCTGCTGATAATACTTTAAATATGATTGTTTTGTGGATAACACATGTGGAAAATACCCTCCCCCACGTGATATTAATTTACTAATTGTTTGTAATGTCTTTGGATGAGCAGAAAATTTAATATTAATTCAGTCACGCCTATCAACATTTTTCTTTCTGGTTTTTGAAGCGTAATAGACTTATCCATACCTGGAGGTTATTAATGAATGAGCCCAAATTTTCTTCTAAAGAGTTAAACGTTTGACTTTTCACATGTGGATTTTTAATGCACCTAGAATTTGTTTTTGCAAAGGATGATGACCCAGCATGACTTTTTAGGTATTCCATTTATTCCCATCAATATTTGTGTCCCTTTTACACTTCAAGCTTCCATACATGTGGGTATGTTATTAGTCATTATCTAAGCTCTCTGATCTGTTTGTTTAATCTATAAGTGTCTCTGCATCAATACCATCTTGTCTTAATTAGATTCACTTTTCTATGTGTCCTAGTACCCAGTAGACTGAATCTCCTAGAGTTATTCTTCCATTTGCTTTAGTAGCCGTCCTTTTAGTCTTTTATAGGAAATTTAGAGACCGATGGTAGAATTCACAAAACAGCTAGTGGCAATGTTGGTTGGGACATTTTTTAAATTTCTAAATTAACTTTGGAAGTTTGACATATTTACAGTACTGAGCCTTCTTATTCATGAATGTTATTTACCACATTTTTTCATTTAGAGCTTCCTGAATGGCTTGGAAAGGAGCTTTGTAGTCTTTTCACATTAAGGGTTTGCACATTTATTATGGATTTAGTCCTAGATATCCTAGCGTTTCGTTGCTATGGTTATTTTTTTGCACTGTCATATGTGAACTAATTATCTTACTAATTTTCTTGGCTCACTCACAATCATCTCCACGTAAAGACAATTTTGCCTTTTTTGCTTTGTTTTAATTCATATAAGTCTCCTCCTTTGTCTTATTTTGCTGCCTAAGGTATCTAGAACAACACCAAATGGCATTAGTATCAGGGATTACCTTCATCTTTTCCCTAAATTTAGTGAGAAGGCTTCTAATGTTTCCAAGCTTTATGCATGCCTAACATTTCTAAAATAGATACTCTATCAGATTATGGAATATTTCTTCTTTCCTAGTGTTCTAAGTCTCCTTATACCATATTTGAAAGGTTTGTTGTATCTATTCAGGAATCTATCCTTATTATGTCCCTATTCTGTCATTAAATGATGCATTAAGTGGCCCATGATATCAGCTCAATCCTGATGTTATCTATGAAGGCACCACTCCCAGGAACTATAATTTACTACTGGGAATATAATAAGAAGTCTAGTCCTGGTTATTCATTACCTACCACAAAGATGAGAACACTGCTAACTGACCTAAGGAAAGTGCCTGATGTCACTTAAATAAATAATATCCTTATCATTATTAATGCAGTTTCTTCTGTACTATCAATACAGTTGTGTGATACATTTTGCTTCCAGGAATGTTTCTTTGCTTAGGTAGGAGCTTCTGTGAAGTATAAGCAAATATATTTTTTCGGTCTCAGAATTCATGTGCAATTTAGAAAGTATCGAAGCAATAATGGCTTCAAACTTAATTCACTAGGGAAAATTTTTATGCATCTCAATCACTAAAAGGACCTAGAATTAGCAACTTAGCATCACTCAATAACTATCATTTATTGCATAGGTAACCAAAGAGTATAAGTATTTCCCTTACAAAAAGAACTGGTATAAACACGCTAGTAAGCTGTCATTATGGAATTATCCCATATCTTCTCATAAAAAAATAGTAATTGTACAGGAGTCTTTTATCTCAGTCAAGCTAAGATGTTCATTTATATTTTATTAATAAAGGGGTAATTTCATATCTTGGATTAATAAAGGGCTTTGAAATTTCAGGTTAATATCATTCTGCAGGATTTCTTTTAGGAGACTCTCTCTGCAGATTGCAAAAGAAACTTATTTGAGTAAACTGAGTATGTGAATGCCCTACGGAGCCATCATTGAAGAAGGGGTAATTTCCCTTTGCCCTTTTCCACTATTCTTTTTATTATAGCTTTATGGAATGTTATAATATTCCTAAAGACAGAGAAGGATGCTCTGAAAAGCTAAAATTACTGAGCACATAAAGATTTAAAGGTTAGCCTTGAGGGACATTATTATACTTCAGGTCAATAATACCTACTAACCTTTCCCGTATCTATTGAGAATAAATAAAAGTTCTATAATACTGAATTTTGCTCAAACTAAAAGTTTCCAGAAAGTCTGCTTCAGGGTTAGGAGCTTGGAAAAGAACACCTAGGAGAACAAAACCCTATGGAAAGCCAGCAGTTCCCCTCACAATGTCTCTGGGTTTAATTTAGAAAGAAGGTGCTGATGGGGCTATTTGCTCCCAATGACATTTTCCGGGATAAATCAGCTGCCAGACTGGTTCCTATCACCTTTTAAAGTGGTCCATTTTGGAACAGGCTATTGATAAAATTGCTTATTTTATGAGCTTTTTTGAAAAAATGGTTTAGTAAAAAGAAATGTTATTCCAGCGCTGAGGGGCTATTCTCGCCTCCATTCCAAAAGCCTAGGAAACAAGCTATGCCTGGTCTCATAGCAACGTGACTTAACCTTATTAATTGTGGAGTCACGCCAGACACAACAGCAGCTGTGTTACACCAAAGGGAGGATATTGACACAATCCAAAGGGGGCAGCACTGAGCAGGGGAAGAGGTAGAGACTATGCCCTCCTACCCCCAACTGCTGCCTTTTAACTCTGGGCCACTCTGAACCTCAGTTTGCTCATTGGTAAAATATGGGTGCTGGATAAGAATTAGTTTGAAGACGGTTGCTCTGATTTATGATTGTCTGTCCACAAGAATATAGTACTGTCTCAGGATTTCGTTTTCTTACATGTACCTCTGTGCTTAGAACAGCAGTTCCAAGTGATGGGCAAACTATAGCCCACGGGACAAATCTGGCCTATTATCTGTTTTTGTACTGACTGTGAGCTAAGAATAGTTTTTACATTTATAAAAACTTGTTTTGTATATATAAAATACGAACAGATCATCTGTGGCCCACAAAACGCTAAAACGTTTATTATCTGGCCACTTACAAGAAAAGTTTGGTGACTCCTGCTAGGTAATAATAGTTTAGTTACCTTCCAATTTATCCATTTATACCTTCTTGTTATTTGGTCAACTTGTAATAGTTAGGGTTTTTTTTTTAATTAAAAGATACATTTTTTTTCACTCAGGTTTTTCTTTTTTACTCCCTGTTTTGTGACTCTTGGTGAACAAAGCATGTAGTAAACTATGTATGTTTATTCCTTTATACATTTCACTTTGGGGTCTTTTTTAGAAATGATTTTGGGAATCCCTGTCGTGGCTCAGTTGGAAGTGAATCTGACTAGTATCCATGAGGACTCAGGTTCAGTCCCTGGCCTCGCTCAGTGGGTTAAGGATCTGGCATTGCCGTGAGCTATGATGTAGTTTACAGATTCGGCGCAGATCTGGTGTTGCTGTGGCTGTGGCACAGGCCAGCCGCTACGGCTCTGATTTGACCCCTAGCCTGGGAACTTC
Organism: Catagonus wagneri; assembly: GCA_004024745.2. Taxonomy (NCBI): domain Eukaryota; kingdom Metazoa; phylum Chordata; class Mammalia; order Artiodactyla; family Tayassuidae; genus Catagonus; species Catagonus wagneri. Next base: position 5,208,548 of record PVHT021183608.1, read on the forward strand.
CATATGCTGTGGGTGCAGCCCTAAAAAGACAAAAGAAAAAAAAATAAATAAAAAGCAAGAAATGATTTTGGCCTGAGATACTATATTTCTATATGGTCTTCTAACATCTTTATATGTTTGTGTTTTACATCTGAGACTCAAATCCACCTGGAAATGATACCCAGTTTTGGAATGAAGTAGGGCTGGGGGCCCAGTCTGGTCTTCTCTCACTATAGCTATCCAATTCTCCTGCGCCTTTAACTGACCTTGCAACGCCTTCCCTGTCATAAATCAAGTTCCTGTGTTCACAAAGATTATTTTCTGGACTAACTGTTCAATTAGTCTGTGTATCGTTTGCCAATACCTAAATCTTTTAGGTAATATTGCTCTGTGAGAATGTAAGTTGGTACACTCATGTTGGAACATAATTCGGTGTTATCTAGTAAAACTGAAAATGTGCCTGTTTTAAAACCCAGCAATTCCCTTCAAGAAAAATACCCTGGAAAACTTTGTGACTTTGTGTGTGTATGCATATGCATATGTAAGTAAATATACAGATATAAGGGAGGAGTTTCCCAGTGACTCAGTGTGTTAAGAATCCGTCATTGTCTGTTGCCGTGAGCTGTGGTGTAGGTTGCAGACGCGGCTTGGATCTCGCATTGCTGTGGCTGTGGCATAGGCCGGCAGCTACAGCTTCGATTAGACTCCTAGCCTGGGAACCTCCATATGCCGTGGGAGCGGCCCTAGATAAGGCAAAAAGACAAAAAAAAAGAAAAAGAAAAAAAAGAATCTGTCATTGTCACTGCCGTGGCTCAAGTTGCAGCTGTGGCATGGGGTTGGATCCCTGGCACAGGAACTTCTGCATGCCACAGGTGCAGCCAAAGGAAACAAAAAAAAAAAAAAAAAAACCAGAATAAATAAATATTCAGATACAAATGAGACATGAACAAAAAATGTTTCTAGAAGCATTATTTTTCATTGCAAAAATGTAAACAAAAGTCTCATATTCTTCTACTTATAGGAAATATAAAAATATGCATTGCTAAATGATGCATTTTATAAAGATACATTCATATGTGCTTTAAATTAAAAAAATGTAATAAAAATGAAACCAAAAATTTAGGATTATGGTTGCCTCTGGGGATGAGAGAGGGCTATGGCTTCAAAGAGAGTACAAAAGGGGTTTCAAGGAACTGCTAACATTCTATCAGTTATATATGTTTTTATATCAAAAATGGAATATAAACAAATAGACAAGAAATTAATGATAGGTAGACATATATGAAAGTTCACTTACTCCAAATCCAACACATTCACCATTATATTAGATTGATTTTATGGTGTATTAAAGTTTCATAAAGGTTATCAAAATATAAAATATTTCCTTTCCACTAAACCACCATAAAATTATACTAATTCACATTTCTCCTGTATGTATTATGTACTACACGTGATGGAAAAGGCTTTATACACATCAACTCTAATCTTATCAGACATGCAAGCACAAGCAAGAATTTGCCCAAGTTTCACATCTAGTAAATGGTATGATTGTCTTCTAGACTTAAATTTATCTGGTTCTCAATAATGTGCTCTACACATTTCAAATGTGCAAGTCTAATGCATTATAAGACACAAAGCAAAAGATTTGCATAATACTGTAATACTTAATTTGAAAAATCAACAAAAGTTTTTGCCATGGGTACTGGAGGAAAGAAAGGATTGATACTGGAGTTCAAAACTTGGAATGTTTGTTCTGATCTAGTCTCAATTTGTTCAGTGTAAAGGGATTTTTAATTATCTCTACTAGCTCAGGTGAAATAAATGCAAACAACCTGAAATAATTCATGTTTGGTTGTAGACTCTAACTTTGATTTGTGGTCATGTCAGCCTCTCTACAAATTCCTTCCAACTTAAATCTTGACTTAAATGGAGTCGGGAAAGTTAATCATTTCCATAGTCACCCTCAGGTTTGGCCAATCATGATGATATAAACCAGGGGATAAACTCAGACTGAATACATAATTTATGAAGCTAAATGTGGCCTCATCTCAAGCCTTTTTTGGAAAAAATCTTGGTGGTTAAGCTTGTGAGCTTCAGAGGATATCCTTATAGAAACATAATCTATGATCAAAAGAGACAAAAAGGGAGAGAATTGACCTACTTGCTTTTGATGCCTACTATGTGTCAGGTCATCTGCTAAATTTTTTCCATCAAATACTAAATTATCCCTCCTGACTTTATAGATTAAGTGGTATCACCCAGTTTTCACATTTGAGAGAAAAGACTCAAGCTCTAGTTCAGTAAGCTTCAGATGGCCATGGGTGGAGCCAGGGATCAACTTAACCTTGTCTTTTGAATCGTATGTTGCTCCATAATATCATTTTTGAAATAAGTAAACAGACCTGTATTATCAATACAGTAGCCACTAATCAGTGGTTGCTCTTAATCACTAGAAAATGGGTTAGACCAAACTGAGTCAGGCTGTATCAAACAACACTGGAATTCAAAGGCTTAGTAAGAAAAAAATGTATAAATTACCTCACGAATAATATTCTACATTGATTACATGTTGAAATGATAATTTTAGGTTATACTGGATTAAGTAAATAATATTTTGATAATTTCACTGATTTTTCTTTACTTTTTAAAATATGGCTATTTAAAAAAATGTTCAGTTACATATGTATCCTGATCCCTTTTTTTTTCCCTTTTTTAGGGCTGAGTATGGAAGTTCCCAGGCTAGAGGGTGGAATTGGAGCTGTAGCTGCCAGCCTATGCCACAGCCATAGCAACACCAATTCCAAGCCACGTCTGCGACATACATCACAGCTCAGGGCAATGATGGATCTTTAACCCACTGAGCGAGGCCAGGGATCAAACCTGCATCCTCATGGATACTAGTTGGATTCATTACCACTGAGCCATGACGGGAACCCCTGTATCCTGTATTATATTTCTTTTGGACAGTGCTGATGCAGACCTTCCCATTGGAAACCAGGAAAATTTAGTTTGAGGAAACACTTATGCCCCTTACTGGCTGAAATACCTTGAACAAAATCTTAGTTTAACTGAGCCATGCTTTTTCATCCAACAAATGTGGATAATAATATATGCCTTGCAGGGCTGACGTTAGTACCGGAGGCAAAATACATAAGGAATTCTCCAATTACCTGAAACATGATAGATACTTGGGAAAAGGTGACAATATTATATTAGTGAATTTTATAGAATCCCCAAATCCTTAATATTTTAATAATCTGTAGGAAACTTTAAATACTGTATCTTGAAGTCTATTGGACTCCAAAAACTATACTCTTTCCACATCTCATCTTGTTTCTGTATAAAAAGACTGACTGTACCTTTAGCATCACGAGACCTCAAGAGGAAGGGGAAAGATGAGGATATTGATGTTTCAAATAAGCAAATGATTATGCAATGTGGGCCCTCAAAAATGAAAGATGACAATAAAGTAAACATTAAGTTTGCCATATAGGCCTTGACACTAGCTACTGGTGACTCTTCAGTCCTTGGAAATGGGGCTAAAAGCAACTGAGTTGTGCTGCAAGTATCAAGTGCACATCAAAGTTCTCTAGAGATTTGAGTGTATATTTATTGTTGAAAATAAATCTTTCATCACTGTATACCTTTGATACTCTGTCCACAGATAATCACAATTTAAAGTTTCTCACATATGCTTTATTTATTGTAATTGATGCAAAATTATTCAAATGGTGGTTCTAACCTCTTGCTAATGAAACATAGAGCTTTATGTAACATACCAGTTCAAAGTCAGCTAAGGTAGCACAAAAAGCTTGTTTGAAAGAACCAATTGGGGCTATCACCATTCCTGCAGTACTCTTTGAAATGCAGGATGTTTTATAAATGTAAACCCTTTTTTATGAGGATGACTGTATATGTACATTTTAGCATAAATCATTATAGTAAATATATTATAAAATTCATGCCATGAATTCTGATACTAGCCTACAATTTTTCCTCATCAAGAAGTTCATGATAACATCAAATCAGTGTAGCTGAGAAAACCTTTGTCTCTTCTGGATCCACTTTACCATCCCACATTACTCTCCCTCCATGGAGAATTCTTACTTAGGATTCTTACTGTTAACTACAAGCAATTGGTGACATTCCAAGGACAATCACTAAAGACAAGCCCTCATCGACTGACGGCTGCTCTGAAAGCCTTTGCTTCCCACCCATGAGCTCCACTGAGCGCTATTTACCTGATTTTCTTTTATCCCAAAGCTCTGTGTTGTCCCCCAAGACACTTCCTCTAATCTGAGCCCTCTTGATCTGCATTCTTTAAGAGGACAGACCAGCATGAAGTGCTGCTGTGCTGATGGAAGAGACATTTTAAGCAAATTTGGGGCATGGAAATTCACTTCTGGATTCTAATCTGAGCAGAAAAAGATAGGCCATTGGAGAAATGAGAATGCTGTGACAGTTCCTGCTTTATACCATGAAATATCTCCTCTGGGGCCACTAGGGGACATTACCATCTCCTTGCCCAACCTTGTGAACATTACCTGTGCAAACAGCTCTCTTCCTAGAGATAAAAAGGATTATCTGTATCCAAAATCTCCTCTGCCTGGTTTAGTAGTTTGCTTTCTACTCTTTAAACAATCCTCGGTGTGAAAGAAAACACATTTATATATATAAATATATACATAAATATAAATATATATATATGTGTGTGTGTGTGTGTGTGTGTATGTACATATATGTATATATTTGTAAAGGAAAGTTTGCCTGAAGGTAAGTTCAACCTCTAATAAACACTCATGGCAGCAGACACCTCTGATGTTTTGGCTGCCTGTTCTCCTCTCCCTCAATGGGACGCAAAGATGATTCTCTTTGATTTGGCATGAATTCCCCAAACTAACACCCCAGTGCGCTCTGCCTCCTACCTGTGGACACAAGGTTCCATTGCTGAGTGCCAAGGGCTTAGCAGTGGTTAATCTCCTAAAAGAAGCAGGTGGCCCTCGCCACAACTACTTCCATTGTTGTCTGAGTTCCCCTACAACCTCTGCCAATTGCTTGCCTGTCAGATTTGGCTGAAACCCAAAGTTTGAATGACTTCGTTTTTACTCTTTCATAATTCTCTTTAGTGTCCATCTTTTGACGTGCTGTTTTTCATTGTCCTTGTCCAAAAAATCCTTGAATAATGTTAAGTTCAAAGTTGGAAAATATACGCCTCAGAGTTTTACCTTTCCTTTGATTTTACAAATGCACCTCAAGACCTGTACCCTCTCTCTCTCTCTCATGTACAACTAAGAGACCAGCACAGGAAGCAAGCCAGCTCCCTCCACTCTCGCATCCCCATCCATCTGCTTCCAGTGTATTCTTATCTACATGTCAAATTGAAGAGCCATACTGACTACGCCATACAAAATCCCAACCTCAGCTTTTCATTTGAGTTGAGAAGTTATTATGAAGAGAAAGTATATTTGATTTTAAATTTGAAGGAATTGTCTCTTTTGTGTGATTAAAAACTGCATATTCCAAAAATAGATATGAACTTGCTTCAACCAACACTTTTTGACTGTCATAAAGAGTGGTCAAGTTGGCATTTATTCTCCATTCTGCTTCATCTCCTGGTTGTAAACTATGTGAATACCTACAATTATAATCTGATAGCTTTCTTTCAGAGCTTATTATAAACATGGACTATAATTTTCCACAAGGAAAATTCACTCTACATGTACCTAGTGTTCAGTTAACCACAGAAACATCAGTAAATACCCAGACTCCAAAGAAACCGATTCACTGTTTTGCAGGTAAGTAGAAAGTGAATGTTTCATTTCATTCACATGCATTTATCAAAAGGCTTTGGCACAGCCAAACCAAATAAAAGCGGAGAGATTTTGCTAGAGAACATGAATTGTGCTGCTGGCCATCCCAGATCCATTCTAGAAAGCAGTATCTTGAGAGGATAATATCAAATGATTATGTGCACACTTTCTTATTTATACGGTCTGTATCTTTATCGCTAGCCAGTTTCTTTCTTGGATAATGTATGTCTATTAAAGATGTGACTGTGAAAAAGTGCATGGAAAATACACAGAGAATTCAATTTGGTAATAATCACTCTGAGAAACGTTCTAGCCGGTAGTCAATACGCATTACCTTGATTCCTATTTTTTTCAGACTACTCAAAATTAGAGACTGGTTCTCACTTTGAAGTAGAACTTTAAAAATTGCCTAGTATTAAATAGGTGTCCAGTAGATATTTCCAATGCATTCTAAATGCCACACAGAATAATTGCTGTTGGAAAGCTTTTCAGAATGCGGGCAACATAGATCAAATAAAGATGTGTCTTTTAAATAACAACTATTTTTTTTCAAGCTTAAATTAGATGTGTGGCAAGTAGAAGGAAATTTTTTTTACTACAATGGTACAAATAAGTATCACTTCTTTCCTCTCACATCTTCCTTCCTCCCTGTATTTACTCATTTCCAGATTCTAGATTTCCACATAACAGATTTTATGTTTTCTTTTCCAATCTATGTCTTTGAGATTTACATATATATATACACACACACATATATATTTATAAATCCACACTGTGTATAGCATAGTATTGCATTAGTGTGGCCTTAAATGCATATTAACAATAGGATCACTACAAATATTCTGCAACTTGTTCTCTGCACTCAAATAATGTTTAAGATGCATCCATACTCATCATTTAGTCCATTCATTTCTGTGCTATATATCATTTCCTCCATTTTCCATTCTCTTTCTGATAGAACATATGTTTTCTGTTTTCTTCTCTTGCAAACAATTCTCAATGAACATACTTTCATGTGCCTTCCAGATTACACTGTGCCAGAGATTTCAAGGTTATATACCAAAGTAAAGAATTACAGGGAGTTCCCATCGTGGCTCAGTGGAAATGAATCTGATTAGCATACTTGAGAGCAAGAGTTCGATCCCTGGCATTGCTCAGTGGGTTAAGGATCCGGCATTGCTGGGAGCTGTAGTTCAGGTCGCAGATGCTGCTTGGATCTGGGCTGTGGTGCAGGCTGGCAGCTGTAGCTCTGATTTGACCCCTAGCCTGGGAATCTCCATATGTCACAGGTGCCACCCTAAAATGACCAAAAAAAAAAAAAAAGGACTTACAGGGTCATAAGGTATATACATTTTTTTAGATATCATCAACAGATAATTGACCAAATTTACACTCCCATCAGTTGTATCACTCTTCTTTACCAACAGTTAATGGTCAGTCTTTTAAACTTTCTTCAATATAGTGTTTTTTAAATTATATCTCATTATTGTCAATGTGTTTTTGACAGTGGTATTATTCTTTTATCTATTTTCTAACTTTTAATAACATGTGTTTATTGTGAAAACTTGTATAGCATTTTATAAATCTTTCTTTTTTTAATATATCCCTCCAATAGGCATTTATTTGAGCATTGTATTGCTTGCTATAGACAGGCATAGATTATTTTTTTTAAAAGATATAATCCTTGCCATCAAAAAGTGTGTGGTCTAGTCAGTCAGACAGATAGTGCTTAGCTACCACAAAAATAAAAATGTTTGAGAATATAGAAATAGCCGAGAACCAAAGAGCAATTTTAGAGAAGTCCTCCTGGATATGTAATGGATAAGCTCATGCTGACTTTTCTTTGCGGAAGCTACAGGCTTCAGCTTAGGATCTAAGTTAACATGACTGGAAAAAAAGAGTAAAATCCAGACACAAAAATGTGGAATAACTGTTGGATCATCTGAAGAGGAATGGACATTAGCAATTCATCATAAGAAACAGGGTCAGAATAAATCAGGGTGGACAGGTTGACTCCCTCCCCTCAGAGCCTCCCAAAATACTCACTTTGTCAAAGTTGTTGTGGACAAAGTTTCTGGGACCAGGCTGTAGAAGCAGGGTGGAGTAGGACAAGGACGCTGATCATGAGAACCTATTACAAGTTCCCCAGGCTTCTGATCTGGAAACCACAATGAGCATTGCTTCATGCCCTCTTGGCAATGAGAGATGACAGCCCCATGACACGACAGATGGACCTATGCTTTCTGGTTCACCAAGCACTTACAAGCGATTATTTCATTTATTGCTCTATATGCTTGATTGATGAGGAGAATGAGTCTCAGAAAAATTCAAGTTGTCCAAAATCATGGAACTGAGACATAATTCAATTGAAATGAAAACACAAGACTTGATGGGAAAATTCAGCCTTCGTAGAACTCCTTCCATTTTCCTTCTTCTAGAACTTACTCCTAAATGTAAATATTTGCCCATAAATTATATTGAAACAGATAAATGATAAAGCTGCTAGGAGTATAAATTTGGTCCCACACATAGACAGGCACACACACATACACACGTATAATTAGTAAGGGATTCTTGAATATCCATTGACTATTTTTCTGTGGTAAGCATTTTGAGAAATATGAAGATCGTACACCTCAGAGGTACACCCTTACACAGACTGTTCTCTCCCTTAAATTTTGTATTAATATGCAGTTGAGGGTATAAAACTGGAGCGTTGAATTATAAATTACATTTAATAAAGGTAATAGCTGATGACTGACTAAAAGCATTCCAGCCAATAAGGCAATGAAGCCAAATTAATAAAGGTAACCTGGGAGAAAAAAATATTATTTTCCTTGTAATGAATAGTGATTTGATACTACAATCCTCTTTCTTTTTTTTTAAGGGCCGCACCCATGGCATATGGAGGTTCCCAGGCTAGGGGTGGAATAAGTTTACAGCTACCGGCCTACGCCACAGCCACAGCCACGTGGGATCCAACCCACATCTGCAACCTACACCACAGCTCAGGGGAACGCCGGATCCTTAACCCACTGAGCAAGGCCAGGGATCTAACCTGCAACCTCATGGTTCCTAGTCAGATTCCTTAACTGCTGAGCCACGACAGAAACTCCTTGATGCTGCAATCTAACAAAGAGATTTATCCATGCATCCATTCGACAAATAGTTGTTGAAAACTCACTAAGTCCCAAGTCAGGGTTAAGTATTTTACATAAATTATATCATGCTAATTTCAAAAGCAACTCTATGATATTGGTATTATGCATTCCATTTTAAGATAATAAAACTGCAGGTAAGGAGACTAAATAATTTAATCAAGGTTACACATTTTTTCAGGGGTAGAATTAACCCCACAGCTTATTTCTGAACCAATCTGCTACACTATGAATACGTTTTACTATATTTTAACAATTATTTTCAGGCCCGTGGACTTGAAAAGCAATAGATCTCTAGAGAGTAACAGAAGATGTTCAAATATCTACATTTCTAAAGCATAAAATTCTAAATGATCTCATTAATGAATAATTGCTAACAATTTAAATAGTTTTTTTTAAAAAACATCATGCTAGAGGAGTTCACATGCTTTTGAATGGAAAAATGACTTTGTATGCATAATATGATTTTTGTCAAGTGATCACATTATTTTATATTTTTCAAAATGTCCAAGCAATAAGAGAAATAAACATTACTGACATTGGAATGTGGTGTAATTATTACTTTGTGCCTGTTACCCTAAAATGAAACCAACTTATATATGATGAAATGAAGTATGGTGTAAAACTTTGTACATTTACTTCACCAAATGGTATTTATTTGACTTTGTTCATTTGAAATGTTCTACATATGCAGCTTATAATTTCTACAGTGAAAAAAAAAATAAAGCCACTGGTTATTGTAAAAGGTCACCTTTCTAATTGGTGTAATAAAGCCCAGCTGGTGAGCCAGTCTCCAGAATAACTCTCGGGGCTAGCACAGCGGTGGCAGAGTGAAGAATGTAGTTGGTGAGAGGGAAATGATTTTAGCATATGTCCTTTATTTCACATATTTGTGATGCCAGTCACCAATATCTAATTTTATTTAAGGTGAAGCATCTTTGAATGTTCAAGTGATTTATACTGCAACCTGTGTCCTCATGCTAAACATAAAAGCGTAGACTTATCATGATGAATATAGAAAGGGAAGTAATTGATTCTTTGGTCTGAATTTTTCTCTCAGTTAACAGATTTCCCCTTTAGCAACAATAAGGCAAAATAATAAGGAAGCATACAAGATAACTTAAGTACAGCTAGCTTTGGCACTCCTAGTCACTAAAAGCTTATCTAGTATTTCCAGCACTCTTCATGAATGCTCCTTCTGCTCTGTGTTTAGAATGATAAAATCTTGTAGCTCCATCAATATTTTAACTTCATCTTGTAGAAAAAATTATAAATATGAGTTGGAAATAATGCATAATTCTTTATTTTGCTTCTTGACATTTAAGAAAATTATTATAAGGAGATCTATTTAGAGATAGATGAGCTCCCTCCTTTTAAATTGTGATAATGCTTAACAATTATAAATATAAATTCAGGACCCATATGAAATACAGTCTAGGACTTTTTTGTTCATAATATATTTTAAAAAATACCTCAGAGGAATCCTTGTGATTTCATCAACCTTGAAAACATTGTCAAAGTGTTTGTCCAATATCAAGAATGCTTTAAGGGAGTTCCTGTAGTGGCATAGCAGAAGGGAATCTGACTAGTATCCATGAGGATGAGGGTTTGATCCCCGGCTTTGCTCAGTGAGTTGGGGATCCAGTGTTACCGTGAGCTGTGGTGTAGGTCACAGACACCTCTCTGGTCCTTCACTGCTGTGGCATAGGCCAGTAGCTGTAGCTCCAATTCAACCCCTAGCCTGAGAATTTCCGTATGCCCTGAGTGCAGCTCTAAAGAGAGAAGAAGAAGGAGGGGGAGGAGGAGGGAGAGGG
>PVHT021183608.1:5220308-5238824 GCA_004024745.2 Catagonus wagneri
AAAGAAGAATGTTTTAAGATGACATTATAATCTTATGGAAAAGTTTGAGTTTTTTTTTTTAATTTTTTGTACTACTTCAATGGTATAGACAAAATACATTTATGTACAAATTCACTGGAAATCTAAGAAAACTGGAAACAAATATGCACTGAAATGGAGCTGTGTGGGTAGCTCTGCAGGCAAGTTTGCTTTCATTCATTGTATATTAGCTATCCTGAGGTTGAGGCAATTTATGCAAAGCTACGTGGTGCATCATATCACATGTAGTGAGAGTAGAAAGAAGACCAGCATTGTATGAACATAAAAAGTAAACACTAAAATATTAATTTTCAAATTATTCTACTCTCTTGAATATCTTGACTTCAATTGTTCTCTATTCCTTTACATGTTAATCAAAATTATAAAGCATTATTTCATGTACCAAACAAGAGGCATCTTTATTACAATCTGTCTCTCACACTAACCATATTTTTTAAGATAGGAAGATGCCAACACTACATCAACTAGATTGCCAGTTTTGCACAATATCATTATAAATGGAGTATACCACATAACACAGACACACAGTGGAGAAAGAAGAAGGAAATTGTTAATAAATATTAAATTGCTTTTATCCGGACGGTTAAATTTTGGCGACTATTTTTTTACATCCATTTGAACTTTTTAATAAAATTTTAAATTCTTGCATTGTTATAATGAAGGTGTAGTTTGAAAAAAAATAATTTCTCTTAAAATTTTATTCTAATATTTCTTCAATACATCAAAACCTCAAGTTGATACCTGCTGAATATTGCAACAATAGTAGTGGGAAATTTCAAAAAGTAATTTTCTTCATAGAAGAGCTCATATGACTTCTTCCTGCTTAATTAAATACAAACAGAAAGTACTTTTAGGTATCAAGAACTGTAGCATAGACTTGGTGAGTGAAAAAGAGAGAGCACTAGTCCAGATGAGGCTGGAATATGTTTTAGTTATTTCTGTCATTTACAACCACAATATTTTATGAATCTGTAAGTAATGCTTTACATTAAGTTATAACATCTTACATCTACGATGCATATCTATGTTACAGTGACTGCAAATCCATCTGAAAGATATTCAGGGGTACTGTAAAAACAGATTTATGTTCTTTATTTCTTAGCAAGCAGGGCGAGCCCAGGCAAAAAGGTGGAGGGGGCAGCTGATCTTTGCTCCAGACAATCTCTCTTATACTCATTCACTCACACTGTCTCCCCCAGAGTCTTGGACATTTCTATCAAATGATTAAAACTGTCACTCATTTATACTCAATTTGCTGTGATATGCTGTAGAGCAATGAATTTAAGGGTCTTAATGTCTTTACAAATATTTTCACAATGTTAGGGATGTTAATGACAGTTTCTTCATCAAAAATAAAAATTGCAAAATATTCTGGTGAATTTCCTAAGAAGTAAATCAATGGCTGGGAACTCACTGATACAATCCCTGGGTTTCATATTATAAAGAGGACCATTCTATGATGGGAGAGGGCTGTATCTCCCCTTAATTTCCATTTCCTCATATAACTTCTTACTGCTTTTCCTAAGTTATTTCCTTCCATGAACTGTTTCCCAAGTTACTTCCTACCTACCTCTTCCTTCTACCTACATAAGATCCAAGAAAAGGTCATCTACTTTCAAGTGTGATATGTATCATTATTCTTATGCATCATTTCTCTAAAATCGTATTTCTGTGCCCTTTGAATTTCTCAAGGTGAAAAAACAAACACATGCTTTGTTTTATCTGAAAATTTTACACTTTAAGTATTATGATATTGGAGTTCCCATCGTGGCTCAGTGGAAACAACTCTGACTAGCATCCATGAGGATGCAGGTTCGATCCCTGGCCTTGCTCAGTGGGTTAAGGACCCAGCCTTGCTGTGAGCTGAGGTGTAGGTCGCAGATGTGGCTCAGATCCTGAGTTGCTGTGGCTGTGGCGTAGCCTGGCAGCTACAGCTGCAATTCAACCTCCATATGTCACAGGTGCAGCCCTAAAAAGACACACAAACAAAAAAATGCTATTAACAGGATTATAAATAGCAAAGGGGTTTAAAATGGTAGAGCAAATCCAACTCCAGTTCTGAAACCTTGCATTCTCATAATTATAGCATTGTCAAATCAGTATCACGGTTAAACACTATTGCATTTTTCATGAATATAATCATTTATGTAAATTAAAGAACTCTAAATCAATAGATCTTACGGCATGTCCAAATAAATGAAATGTTCTGGAATATGTTTTAACAGCAGCCACAGTATAGCACATAGAACAAAGATGGAATGAAGAAGAGGATGAGTACATAGAAAAGTGGGGAGGGGAGGGTACTGGGTACTATTTTTGTTGTTTTCCTTTTTAAGGACCACACCTTCAGAATATGGAAGTTCCCAGGCTAGGGGTCGAATTAGAGCTATAGCTGCTGGGCTACGCCACAGACACAGCAACTCAGGATCCGAGTTGCATTTGCGACCCACATCACAATTCAAGGCAATGCTGGGTCCTTAACCCACTGAGCAAGGCCAGGGATAGAGCCCACACCCTCATAGATACTAGCCAGGTTCATTAGCGCTGAGCCACGACGGGAACACTTAGGTTCATCACTTTAGTAGAAACTGCCACAGGCATGGACTTGTTGACATGAGAAATTTCCTCCTTGATTTGCTACATTTATGCTGGAGAATTATGACAGTCAAAATCTGATGGTTTGATTGACTTCATGATTAAGCCTGACAATAAAATGTACTCAACAAACTTCGTTATTAAAGTCGCACAGTGTGAAGCAGGAGAAAGATCCCTGGCTTCTGAGTCAGAGTCCTGTAGTCAAAACCTGGCTCTCTTTACTTTAGATCCTTAACATTCCTGAATTGCAATCTCACCCTCTATACAATACAAATAATAAGAATTCTTCAGTTGTCTGTTGAAAAATAATATTTGTGAAATTTTTGGCCCTGAGCTTAGTACAAAGAAAGCACTTAATAAGAATCCAGTATTATAATCATTCTTATTTTCTTGCTGACCACGTAGGTAACTTTCATGACTCACCATAGTTGTGGTTCATGAATACTGAATGAGTCAATACTGGTATTGCTCTATGGGAAATAACAGCGTTAGGATCCTCCAAGCCTCTAGTCACATTTTTACCTTTTTTTTTTCCTACCAAAATGACATTTGTGTAATTCATTTGCCAACATCCTTGTAAAACAAGCCAGACTCATCAAAGTTGAAAACATGCTCTTCCTCATAACCTTTTCCTGTGTAACAATTAAAATGTGTAGTCTATCATCCTTCATGGATTTTACATTTGCAAATTTGCCTACTAAATTTACGCATAACCCCAAAGTCCACCATGACAGAACATTTTCTATCATTTGAAGACATATAAAATAATAAACAGTGGCAAAAAACTTGTCGCTGGTTGTGCACATTCCCAGACTGTTGAACAAAGTGACACTTGTTTTAGCTCTATAAACAAATGTCCTTTGGGCTGTCTATTTAGTGTCATGCTTTTTTTGTTTTTTTGCATTTCTGTGCCTTTTTGTTAATGCTGTCACTATTTCAGATGGGCTCCAACCACAGGGCTGAGGTGCGGCCCAGTGTTCCTAAGCACAGAAAGGCTGATGGAGAAAATACATGCATCACATTTTTCCATTTGGCTTTATATTTCTGTATACTCTACGTATGTACTTTTCCAAACCTACACAGGTTTATTTCGGTCCTGGAAATTTACAAGAAATTTGAGAAAATTTGAATGCATTTAACCCTCAACAAGTATGTTAAGTAAATATTTCCTTCATTTTGCAGAGGAAGAAAAAGAAAATTTGAACATATACATTTAAAGTTACATTGGTCTCATTCTCTGTAAAAATGATTTCCAGTTATGAAGTGGGGGGAAAAAAAAACAGGAGTTCCTGTCGTGGCTCAGTGGAAACGAATCCGACTAGGAACCATGAGGCTGTGGGTTTCATTCCTAGCCTTGCTCAGTGGGTTAAGGATCCGGCATTGCCGTGAGCTGTGGTGTAGGTTGCAGACGCGGCTCGGATCCCGTGTTGCTGTGGCTGTGGCGAAGGCCGGCGGCTACAGCTCCAATTAGACCCCTAGCCTGGGAACCTCCACATGCCACGGGTGCGGCCCTAAAAAAATGACAAAAAGACAAAAAAAAAATAAAAAACATGAATGACTTCGCTATTTGAAGTTTGCCTACAACCAACCAAGACTTCAAATGTTGGATGTTAGGTTTGTGTTAGCGCAAGAGAAATCATGGTAGTCACTTTGTTCAGCCTCCTGTCCCAAACAAGATTTTGTTTCTGTGTCTTCATTGATATATAATTCTCATTGTTAATTGCATACCAATATTGAGAAGGAATTTTCTTTCATCACAAGGAGCCCATCCCATTTTTAAATCACTTACATATTTATCAGGCTATTCTAAGAGTTAACTAAAAAATTTTAATGCCAACCATTGGCCCTCTTTAATTTTTACAGAGAAAATACAAACTTGTTCTTTCTTTTCACCTGACAGTTTTTTCCTTTCATGTGATAGAAGCTTCCAAAGGCTTCCCTACCTCAATCCCAGAGTACACCAATCAATAGAAATAAAATGGGACAGAATTAAACAATTTTGATAAATTTAACAATTGCTATTGTTAAAATCTACATAGTTGTAATGACCACTGGAGCTATATTACATATCATATCTCAGTCATAAACCAAAAGAGTTATCAAAATCTTTTGTTGGTGGAAACAGTTTCACTAAGATTATTTTCATTGTTTTATAAAAAGCAACCTATACTAAAAGATTGGTGCATAGTTTTAAAATTGGAGTCTACAAGAGTTGTTAAAAATAGTTAACCACACAATAATTTATTTCTTCTTTCTTGCAAGAAAGAAAGAAAAAAGGGAAGAAGGAAGGAAGGGAAGATTGCCATAAAAAAAAGAAAAAATGCCATTTGCAGCAACATGGATGGAACTAAAAATTCTATACTAAATGAAGTACTCATAAAGAGAAAGACAATACATGCTATCACTTATATGTGGAATCTAAAATATGGCACAAGTAATCCTATCTACAAAACAGAAACAGATCACGGACATGGAGAGCCTACTTGTGGTTGCTGTTATTATCTTATGAAAGTCTTAACTCAAAACCGCTGCCGACTCTAGGATAAAACCATAGTCACTGAAGGGAAGCAACTTGGCTTTACCTGCCAATGAGTTCCAACATATGTGAATTACTATTCTTGAATAATTCTAATTTGGGTGAGCAAAAAACTCTATAATTCATTACAATTTATAGGCCTATGCCCACAATATCCTATTCTCATACAAAAGCCTTATCCTAGATGGACCATCCTAAAGACTTATTCTAGAGAAAAGTATATATATTTCAGTAAACCATAAGTTTTGAGGGATAGTCACATATAGCTACATACTGTTATCTTCACCACAAGCCTGGTAAAGGAAAGGATCATTGCTTTTATTCAGAAGTGAAGTAATTAAGGGAATTAAGTGAGTTGTCCAATGTCACTGTCTCCAAAATAATTTGATTCAAAAATTATGATTTCTAGGATAGTGTTCTTTGCTGTATTTTTCAGAGTAGTATTCATAATTATGAATACCTGGAAGCAATTATATGTCCAGGAATAGAAGATTGGATATATAAGTTATGGTACATCAATAAAACAGAATTTCGTGTAGCTATCCAAAATAATAATAAAGAATGACACAATCAATTGCATTTTAGGTACATTCAAAAGTATTTAACCGTAATGGTGATTATTCCTCCAGGAAACCAGCTGTAAATCAAAAGGAAGAGGAGAAACAGAAAAGGATACTATATTTTCTCTTTTTTTCTGTTTTTTTTTTCATTTCCCAGTCATATTAGAATAACTTTAATATTTATACCCTTAAGTTTCCAAAATAGATGTTTTCTCAAAAATGCCTATTCTTGGTTCACTTTAAATTTTATGTAAACTATCTCTCTATTCCACCTGTGCTTTGGCATTTAAAAAAAAATGCTTTGCAGAAGAATCCTTGCAGGAAATATTTCTCCAGGACAGCACAGCTCCCAGAAAATGGTCTGAAATTAGTCTTCTGAGAACACATGTATGAAAGGATAATATTAGAGGAGAAATGTTCTTTTTATGGTTAATCAAGTTGTTTCAATAGCTGAATTCAATACAGATTTCACTGAAGAAATCTAAAATCTTGTTCTTAAACATCTCATTTGGTTTCACCACAGATTGTTCTTAATGAGTCTTTATTTTTCCCTAGAAAGGTTATTCACAGCTAGATATGCTTCTGACTATGTCTAATTAGGAGAGATCTCTTCTTTGCACCTTTGTCACCCCTTCTCACACTAAGAGGGCGTTTCCCTCACCTAAAAATTCGTGACTGGCAGTATAAATAACTGTTCACCTTAAAGAGGGTCTGGCTGGTGCAATCGATTTCTAGACTAAAGAAAGTGGGTTGGGGGAAGGGCTGGGTGTTTGGGGAGGGATTCTATCTCTATTCTCTCTTTAAGATGTTCATTTTATTATATTTCCTTGGCTTTTAAAGCATCTACTAGGGATGGTGACATTAAAAAGGAAGGAGGAAGCAAGCATAAACAGCTTCACAAGCCCTCGAAATAGATATTCCTTGATTTTGCAGCTCACATAATTATTGATAGCAGAGAACACTCTTGGTTTTTGAATTAAAATTAAAAAATGAAGCAAGTCCTTTAAAAAAAACTCTGAATATAAATGTTCATCCAATTAATAAAGTGCATTCATTTTCAGGCCACAATGCGTTAAGGGACAGATAATTGCAGCTGTCTGTGTCAACCTTGTAAAGAGCTTTCTAAAATCATTAAGCATTTGGAAATTTTATTCAGCCTGCAAAATTTTTCTTAACTGAACTCACACTTATTAAAACCACTCCCTGACCATTTTCACCCACTCTTAGGGCCCTCCATATCATTAAGTTTAAGCCTGGCAACCATTTTCCTACAACAGATAATGATATTTTTCTCACCACTATAAATTTCCATCAAGATCAAAATGAAGGACACTAGAAAGCTGTCTCAGAGAATGTTAAATTTCCCTCAGGACTGCATCGTGATGGTATTAAAATAGCCATCTTAATTTATTTTTTCATTTTGTACTACATGTGCCATGTAACTGATTTTATACAGATTTTCATGGAAATGATCATTTGCTGTGGTGTTATATAGATACAGTGCACATTTACTATCAGGTTCATACTTTTTTTTTTTTTTTTTGCCGCACCCAGGCATATGGAAGTTCCAGGGCCAGGTATCAGATCCGAGCTGCAGCTGTGACCTATGCCACAGCTGCAGCAGCACCAAATCCTTAACCCACTGTTCTGGGCTGGGGATCAAACCTGAAAGATAGCAAACAACACCAGATCCTTAACCCACTGTGCCACAGCAGGGACTCCCACGTTCCTATTTTAATTCTCTTTTACCAGTGCTGTGCCTTATCCATGGTGAAGCCATAAAGAGGACACAGTAGGAAGACGTAAACAAATAACTTTCCACATTGCCTGGTGTACCTTTTCCACTCCATTCTGACATTCTGTGTTAGTAGCTCTTTATTTTATATTTGCTCTGGTGAAGGGTTTTTATTCTTTTATTTTTTTTGTCATATGGGAGTTTCATGTATTTTCTCCCTCTGGCAACACTACTATCCTGAACAAACATCTACTGTGAAAATCAAAAGTGGCAGACTTCAAGTCAATGCCAGTTGTTATTCTGAAAGACATTTCCCTCCTAATCCTGGTATCGTCATTTTTATTTCCCACATCAATTTGGTAATTCAATGGAACAAGAAAACACTAGACTCCTCTTACTGAAAATTATAAGCTTTCAAAAACAACCAGGACACATCCCAGTGGCCTCAGAACTGCCTGAGGTTCAGTGGCCACTGTGCGCATTTTATTGTTCAACATTCAGTGCCAAGCCAACTCCTGCTGGGCCTTGACTGGGACCTCTGGGTACCAGAGTGAGTAGCAACACTTAAAATTCACACTCTGTACTACCAGGTCATGGCCATGGCTGGGGTTGTTTTTAGACCAGAAAATGCAGCACACTAGAATAATGGGACATTTTCTCTTACTTCGGAACTGGAAATGAAATCTGAAAGAAACTTTGTTTCTCATTTTCCAATGAGAATTTAAAAACAGGGCATTTCCAAGACTTCTGAGAGACTCATTTAATTAGAGGCAAAGCTCTGACCACAAAAGTCAGCCTTCCAGCAGGTGGTACCCAGAGAAGTAGCCAGGGACCATTCCACTGCAGCATTGTGGGTAATTTCTGAGATGATGGTGGTGAGATGGTGGGAGGGATGATGGTGATGGTGGCTGAAGTGTTTATTGATTTTTTTTTTCTCTAGAGATAGTAGTTATACAGAAGAACAGCTCATTTGACATTTCATCAGATTTCCTTCTATGTATGATTTCCAGAAAGGAAGAATACATTCTACTGCTTATAAGGCAGTCCATTCTGATGCAGAAAGTTTCCATTAGTCACCTTCCAGGGTAGCTGTGTAGCATCTTACAAAGTAACTTATAGCTCAAATAGCAAACAGAAAGCATAGTCTGAGCCAGAAGAGACTGAAAAGTGGCTGGTGTATCTAAAAGATGATAAACTCAAAGCCTTCAATATCTTTTGTGGGAAATCCCATTGCTTAAATTCTCTTAGAAATGCAGTTCAACTTGGCAGATCCATAGAGTTAACAGGGCAGCCAAGTGAAGAGTCAAAAGATGTTTTTTTTTTTAATTCTCACCTTCACTCTCCAAAATATAAACACTGACACTGAAGACTCTCTATTGCTTATCTGGATATCAGCAAAATTAATTTCTCAGTGTGATTTCACCTTCAGTGGAGTCCACAGCAATTTTTACAGGTGAACTGTAATGTTCATCGCCATTTCCTGGAGCCAAGAAATGCTCAAAAATTGTTCTTCAGAGTGTTCTGAGGGCCAGTTTCAGTTGTTTGGGCTTTTGACCAAGTACAGGTTTATGGTGTCATGTAACCAACTCCAGCACAAGTAGACACTGCCAGAATGATGTCTCCTACCTGCAGGATAGATGTCATAATGCAAGATCATCAGCAGCCTTGTTCCTCAGAGACCAGCTGTTGAGTGGGCTATTTCTGGTAGCAGCACAGAACAGGAGGCAAGCAGTGCCAAAAATAATTAAAGAAAGGAAGTGCCAAAAGAAGCTGCTCACAACAGCTGGAAAATGTGCAGAGGCCTTCAAACACGGCACTCAAATCTCTTGCAAAGTACCTTAATAAAAAGCTCCTCACCAAGCTTGGAACCCTAAGAGGAGTGAAAGAATAAAAGGCCCACGGCAACAATTAAACTCCCCTTTCAAGCTGTATGTCAAAGAAACCCATTAAGAAATAGAAGATACTGGGAGTTCCTGTTGTGGCTCAGTGGTAACAAACCCAACTAGCATCCATGAGATCACAGGTTCGATCCCAGGCCCGGCTCAGTGGGTTAAGGATCCGGTGTTGCCTTGAGCCTTGGTATAAGTTTCAGATGTGGCTCAGATCCTGCATTGCTGTGGTTACGGTTAGCCCAACAGCTACAGCTCAAATACCACCCCTAGCCTGGGAATTTCCATATGCCTCTGGTATAGTCCTAAAAAAAGGAAAAAAGGAAAAGGAAGGAAAGAAGAAAGGAATTAAAAAGAAAGAAGAAAGAAAGAAAGAGAGGAAGAAAGAAAGGAAGAAAGAAATAGATGACATTGGAAGAAAAGGTTTATTTCCAATTTCAAGTTCTACAGGTCTAAATTCAATATTCTCACACTGTTGTGGGGGAACCTAATTGTCTCCCTCCGGAAAGAGAGGAGCCAGTCACCTTTAACGTGAAAGCAGATGCCCCAAAACCTCAAGTGAGGAAGCGGGTGAATGGTCAAGGGTTGCGCATATGTGTGTGTGCACAGCGGAAATAGGTCTCATCAATGGAGTGCCCAAGGTGGCCATGAGACCAGAATACCAATACATCAGAGTATCTCAGCTTGGGATCGGGATCCTTACAGAGACAAGAAAGGGCAAAAAAAATAATGGAAAAAATAAACTAAAATGCTTTAATATAGTTATGGTTTGCTTTTCATATTTTATGTATTTATTTTATTTATTGCTAAAAAAAAGAAGGGGTCTCAATATTTTCCAAGTGTGAGATGCTTTTTCAGCTTCTTGTTGCTGCCTGACTGTGCCTTCAATATTGCTTTAACGGGCTGGCAGATCACACTGATAACAACTCAAAACACCAACCGTAGCCAAAGGGATACACCTCAGGACCCCTGATGTTCACTGTGGGGTTTAATGTAATCCAGTCTTCCAAGCCATGAGGTGCAAATCGCAGAAGTCTGTGAGGAAAATATCCTAGCTGTGTGGTTTTACTATGAATCTCAAGTACTGTTTCTATATCTGGATGCGTCTCTCAGTAAAAAGCGTGATGGGAAACTTTATCCAACTTATCATACTCAGTGGGCAGACAGTCAATTTGGAGTCCACAGTACTTGTTAGTCGAGGTATGACTAAAGCCCACACGGTTTTGATTTCTAGATCAGGAGACTGACCCTGTTTGGCAGCTGTTCGCAGAGCTACCTGAGCCAGAAAAAAAAAAAAAAGAGAGAGGGAAATGCAAATCTTCTCAACCAGAAAAGATTACCTTATGTGATTGGTCAAGAGAAGGAAAACCAAGGATGGGTCTGCGGCCCAGGTGGCAGCCTCCGAATTACACTGAACCATGTGTTTAATACAAATGCCAGCAGCAGCTTTTCTTTTCTTTTTTATAGTAAGTCAGCTTGCTGTTGATTCAGGTGCTTTGTCGTTCAGTCATATGTTGGAACTCCTCCTCCATAACTTATAAACAAAACATTTGCATCATCCAGATGTGAAGATATCATCACCGGAGAGTTATGAATTCCAGAAAAGTGTTACCTTATCCCTTTCTAATGTGCGTACCCATTTTTCATTAAAAGAGACAACAAATACCCTGAGTTAACAATACAATGACATCTATTTCTTTGATAGTTTCTGATAACAAGCAGTTTTCTTTCCTTCCTTCTTTCCTCTCTCTTTCTTTCCTCCCTCCCTTCTATCTTTTCTTTCTTTCTATGACGCACCTGTGGCATATGGAAGTTCCCAGGGCTATGGTTGGAATCAGAGCTGCAGCTGCCAGCATACACCACTGCCAAGGCCACACCTGATCCGAGCCGCATCTGTGACCTACGCTGCAGCTTATGGCAACCCCTGATTCTTAACCCACTGAGTAAGGTCAGGAATCGAACCCGGGAACTGCACAAGCAATTTTCAATTCCTAGAAACTCAGTGATGCTACAGAGCAGCAATGGACAGAAGGAAAAATAAAGAGGCACTGGGTAAAATTACACCATGTTTCTTCTTCTTTAATAATGAAAATGGCAAAGGTGGGTATGCAGGGCATAATCTACCTGGTCTCCAAGAGAAAGAAAAACGACCTGTGGGGATTATCTGTTGTAAGGGAAAACCTACCCTCGTCTTAACCTCTGATACCTATGTAACTATTTACATACAGTAAAAGTTGATTTATTTTGTAACATAAACCTAAGCAGAGACATCATTTACCACTTCGGCTCCCTAAAATTGAGAGTTCGGTGCGCCAGCCCATCAGCACATGTTCTACAAGCCACAACATCTCTCAACTGCCTGTGGTTAAACAATTAAAGCTTTAAGCTTGAGCATCCAGTCCTCTCTGTGTTTAAACTACCCTTAACCTGAAACAGACAAATCATCTCCAAATTCTTGCTGATTAAAAAAAAAAAATCAAGAATTCCCATTGTGACTCAGCTGGCTAAGAACCCAATAGTATCCATGAGGATGCAGGTTCGACCCCTGGTCTGGCTCAGTGGGTTAAGGATCTGGTATTGCTGCAAGCTGAGATGTAGGCTGGCAGCTGCAGTTCTGATTCGACCCCTAGCCTGGGAACTTCCATATGCTGCAGGTGCAGCCCCCCCAAAAAATCACAATAGAATGGGAAATTTTAGTGATGGAAATCTCTTAATTTAAACGAAAAAAAGGAAAGTGTTTGCCATTTGAAGATGTAAAGAATTATAAACAAAGTACTAAGGCTCCAACAGTAAAAAGGTTGCTTACATATACGGATATATATAAAACACATAAAATTAGTCATGAGTTGTTATACAAAATGCTGGGTTCTTTCTGAGAAGACTCTTTGGTAAGTTTGAGAACATTAAATACGAAAATAAGGAAACACACTTAACATTGTTGAAAAGTAATTAAAAATATATTTCACCATATGTTCCTCCGCCGTTAGTTCACCTCAGCAAAACAGATTCCTAAAGCATTTATTCTGCCCCATCATTTTTTTAAAAAGGCCTAATGTTCACATATGGCACTAAAGTCATGCTGATAAAAATGAATCATCTCTGAAACAAATTGGAGGAAATTCATTTGCCCTAATTCCACAGATTATATGTAATGAGTCCATTCACATGTCCTTTTCCCTTTGCTAAGGAAAATGCTGGAAAGGATCATCTTCAAACATGGGTCACTCAGACCATATTGAGAGAAGGTCATTTAGGAGGCAGTAGAATCTGTACCACCCCTTTAATTATGTGAAACATGAACCTAGTCTGCTTAATTTGAAATGGCAAATCAAACACATAGCTTTCATTTAAAATCCTATAAAGTATGTCTAAAAGAGGCGTTAATCTTAAGAGTTTCTCCAATGTGATTTTTGAATTCGTGGAGAATATTCCAAATATTTTTCTTTAGGTGATGATGAAGCTTCACACTAGCAGAATGTCATGTTTGCCAAACAAAACAAAGAGAGAAACTATGAAGTGAGGGATTGTTTCCAAAACATGAGCATAACACAAAACTTTCTGGATGGAAACAACCTCCCCCATCTCTTAAGGACCCATATGCCATGACTAAAGAAGAGAGACTGTGTGCTCCTCCTGGGTGGTGTGATGCCTTAACACGGCCATCAGCCTTTGCTGTAACAAGCTCTTGTCCAACTTGCCTTCTGGTCTTAAGATCGACTCCTAGACCAGAGGTTCGAAAAGAGAGAGTCCAAATTTGATCCTGCATATACTCTGCCCATGTGGTAAGAAGGCAGGTCAAAAGACATGACATAGAAGGGGGAAACTTCCTGTAAAAATGTTAGTATCGTGACAATTTACCCCAAAGACTAACTATAAATAAAGAATTAGAAACTTTTTTAAGAATCACTAGCAAAATCCTGATACAAATTAATACTGTTTGGGGACAAAAAAATCTTTATGCAATACAATCAGTTTGCTATTATTACCCTTTATAATCTCAAAACTTTTTCTTATAAACTAAAAAGGTAAACAAATAAATAACCCCCCAAAAAAGTTTTTATTTTCTCCCTCTCTCTCATAAAAATTTCCCTTTAGAACTATTTTCCTAGGCTCTCAGAGGAAAATGTAAACATGCAATGCCACTGTGCAAAGAAAAAGGATCCACTTCCTCCTGTGGATTCAGGCTGACAGCTTGGCATGGCATTTGGTCTGGGTTACAGAAGCGTCCCTGATCCCCTCACCAAGGAGAATTGTGTTTTGCGAGGTTTTTATGCAACACACAACCCTGTGTGGCTTTACCAGATGAATGAATGGATGGATGGACACACGGACACATAAATAGCTGGATAGATGATAGAGAGATGTACAATTATGTATATTTTAAAGGGGAAGGCTTTTGAGAAATAAATAACAGAGAAAAAATTGATACAAATTTGTCAATATTTTTAGTACAAAAAATAAAGAATATAATCTTAAATGATAATGTTCAAAATTGCTGGTGCACAACTCAGAGGGTCTGGAGTAAGATTCACCCACCATGGAAGAATAGTGCCTTTAA
This sequence comes from Catagonus wagneri, assembly GCA_004024745.2. Lineage (NCBI taxonomy): Eukaryota > Metazoa > Chordata > Mammalia > Artiodactyla > Tayassuidae > Catagonus > Catagonus wagneri. The sequence goes on from PVHT021183608.1 coordinate 5,234,221, forward strand.
TATTGATGGCCATGTTGATGAATTTCTAACAAAATACCTAAAGAGAATCATTCTGGTCAGATATTATTTTTTCTCATTTCCCTGTTCTGGACTAAATTATGCCCCCCCCCCCCAATTCATATGTTGAAGTCTGAATCCCAATTTTGATTATATTTGGAGACAGTCTTTAAGGAGGTGATTAGGTTAAATGAGATCATTAAGGTGAGGACTCAATTTGACAAGACTGATGTTCTCATAAGAAGAGGAAGAGACACCAGAGTGCTTCCCATTCCCATCTCTCTCTCTCTCTGTCTTTCTCATTCTGTCTCTACATATATGCACAGAAAAAAAGGCCATGTGATGACACAATGAAAATGTGACACCTGCAAAGTTAAGGAAAGAGGCCTCACCAGAAATCAATCCTGATAGCACTCTGATCTCAGACTTCCAGCATCTAGAGCCATGAAAAAAAAAAACATTTTTTATTGTGCCTAGTCTGTGGCATAGACAACAGGACATATATTGCATAATCCCACTTATATGAAATAACTAAAATAGACAAACTCATAGTGACGGAAAGATTAAAAATTATCAGGAGCCGAGAGTGTTAAATGGGGAGTCCGTTGCTCAATCGTTACAAGAGTTTCTGTTTGGGATAATAAAAAGACTTTAGAAATAATGGTGATGGTTACACACGTTATGAACATAGTGAATGCCACTTGATTCTACACTTAAGAACCATTAATGTGGTAAATTTTGTTATATTTTACCTTAGTTTAAAAGTTAAAAAGGCCAGTGTAAAAAAAAAAGTCAGTATTTTGTACTTTCACATGCTTATTTCCTTAAAACATTCTTATGATAGCCTTATCACCAGAAACTCTATTTTCACCAGTAATGTCCCTGAAATGTAACATTACTCCAAAAGTATTTATTTTTTAACTTCTTTTCTATGGCAAATGAAAGGTAGTTATGTGTGCATTATGACCCCATCCACAGCTTAGAAAGTCATGGAATTCCACAATGCATTATAAAGAAAATCACTGGTCCAGTAAACACTTGTACATTTGGCCAGTGCATTCCCAACTGCTCACCTTTTAGTAAATAGAAAGATACATCAGAGCTAGACTTTTCTAATGCATCTATTACTTTGGCATTATAATTATATTATATACTTCTGTGATTATTTTTTATTGCACAGTTTTATGCACAAATTATGCTGATCTGCATTCTCATTGTAGAAAATTGGAACATGAGACAAAGCAAATACCTTCTCCCCTCCAGACACACTCTCCAAGGCCACTTCTCAAAGGAAATGACGGTTTTCAGCTTGTTTACTTTTCCAGATATCAACACATATTCAGGGGTTTTATTCTTACGTTATTTTTATTTTAGTAATTCTATGGAAAACTATGAAAAAAAAAAAACCAGAGGAACCTATTATATTTTGAATACCTGCTACAGATGCTAAATATTTTACACAGATATTATTTAATACAGAAAAATTTCAAGGACCAAATTGTTATTCCGTTTTAGATATGTGAAGATTGAGGAGTCTGAGAATATTCCCGATGGCCACCCAAGCTAGTAAATAACACCATCAAAACTTTCCGATTCTGAACACTATGTTTGTAAATCGACTCTACTTGAACAAAAAATTTCTAATTACAAAAATAAATTGTGACTGTTGAACTTCCCATGATAATTCCAAAGGACATGCTAGAGTGAGCAGCTTGTTACTAAGAGCCTGTTCTGTCTTATTAAAAACAAAACTGAGAAGGAAGAGTGAAAAGGACAAAGAAGTTTTATTCCGCTCACACGACAGTTAGATGTCTGGAAACGCTTTTCAGGGCATTGGCTGATTTTTTTTTTCTGCAGACTGATTTTTGTTGGGCATAGTTTTCTGCAGCACCAATAGGGGTAACACTATTCTACACAGTAGACTTTATCTATAAATATAACTTCTTTAGCAATCAACAATGAGAAAACATGATATGATATATATGGATAGGAGAAATCAGTTCTAAGTATTTTGTAATCTTCGATAGACAAAAGAAAATGTGGAGGCACTTTCCACTAGACCAGAGGGGGGCTAAAGAACTTAATCAATTTAATCATGCTCATTTAACTGGGAAGATGCTATCTTCGTTAATGAGAAAATACAAAAGATTTAAACTAACTTGATGATGACAGAATTCCCCCGATCACCACCTTTCCCTCCTGTATGACAGAATACTTTGACCTTCTCTTTGAAAACTGGAAATGCTGACCCAGGACAGTCAAAACAGCCACACTTTGGCACGAAATGGAAGCAGAAGACCTGTCTTTAAGTTTTAAAATGAAGTCACCAACCAGACTAGTATAGCGGGATCCTTCTAGTCTTCAAAAATCTGATTTATCTACAGAATAATAATCTCCAGTCTCCCGAGTGGAGAAATTATTTGATGAAGACTTGAGACAACAGTGTTCACTCTACTCAAACAGTGCCCCAAAGTCCGTACACTTGACCTCTGGTCTCCACTGAGCACCTTTAGGTACTTCACTGCATAGGAGTGTGTACCCTTTTCTCCCAGAACAACATATTCTGATTTTTAGTAGAAGGTGTTAGATTGACTGGGCTAAATGTAATTTACACAGCGACAAACGCTTAAAGGAGTCCAGTGTGCATGTCTAGAAAGTTCATATTTAAAAGAGTAAGTTATTCTGCCTACCAGAATGGAGTTATTTAATTTCAGTTTAGACCTCACCGTTGAGGTTGGCAAGAGCAGAGTTCCCCTGTAGCCATAACGCTTGATTATTATATACTTTTTTAAAGATACAACATACTAAGAAGAAATATTTTCAATCAACAGAATTTCCTGTTTGTTTTGTCTGCTTTATTTTTGTTGAGGTGTGATGTCATTTTCAATAGTTTAAAGACAGTTGCCCCAAATCTCAATTTTCTTTGAACAGAATCTCTTCCTCAGCTGGCACCCACGCTTTTAAAATGGCAGGTGCGGCTAAGAAAGAACCAAACTGGTTTTTCAGAAATATCTTTTTATGGAGAAAACAAATATTTTCTCTGCATTCCAGATCCTAGTCTAAAATTCTAATGAAATGAATTCTAATGAAATTCTAATGAAATGTCTATTGGAGATTACAAAATAGTTAGAACTGATTTCTCCTATCCTTATACATATCCTCTCTATCTTATTTTATTTTGTCATTGGAAATTGCTAAAGTAGGACATAGGATCTACTTGCAAATCACATGATCATTAATATTTGGTTGCAGGGATATCTCTCTTGAAAAAAATCTTCATCAGACACCGGAAGAAAATACTATCTTCCCTTTTTGCCTCTGATGACTGGGAATCACATAGATTTTTTTTTTTTTTTTTTTTAGGGCTGCACCTGCAGCATATGGAGGTTCCCAGGCTAGGGATCGAATTGGAGCTGTAGCTGCCAGCCTACACCACAGCCAGAGCAACACGGGGCATCCAAGACGTGTCTGTGACCTACACCACAGTGCATGGCAACACCGGGTCCTTAACCCACTGAGCAAGGCCAGGGATTGAACCCACATCCTCATGGATACTAGTCGGCTCATTAACCACTGAGCCACGAAGGGAACTGCTCACGTAGCTAAATTTAATACTTGATTGCAGGGACTATTTTAGCCTATGCCTTACACTGACCCTCTCTAATTTTATATTTCAACAATATTCTTATTTTTGTTTGAATGCCATTATTGGTTTTATTGTCATTAGTGTTTTCTCTTATGTCACATCAAAGATATTTTTGAGACAGTTGGGTTATAAGTAATAAGTACAATAAAAGTCTTACTATGTCACAGTTTCCCAAAGGAAAAATCATTAGCAGTATCTAACAGTCTGCATAAAACAGAAACTGTAATTTACAAGAAATAGTGGATCATTAAGAATAGATTAAATAATTAACGCCACTTCGGAATAGCATACCCATCAGTGTCTGTATCTGTCTTAGAATAAGACATATTTCAAACAGTATCACCTTCTGCTCTGTGATGGACCACGCTTCAATTCTCTAGGTGGAATGATTCAAACTAGATCACAAGATAAAAAGTGGTGCCAGACCAAGGAACACAATTTTGAGTATCCTGGGCAATAATGTTTATCAAAAGGAGAAGTTTCGAGTTCCCCTGGGGCTCAGCAGAACAGACATCCAGTGTTGTCACTGCTGAGGCTCAGGTCATTGCCGTGGCGTGGGTTTGATCCCTGGTCTAAGGAACAGGCGTGGCAAAATAAGGAGAAGAAGAAAAAAACGGAGGAGGAGGAGTTTGTCTTATGGTAAGTAAATGATAACGAGAGATGTTTGGATCTTCTGGAATCTTTGGATGGATAATCTAGTATGGTAATTAATCCAGGACCCCAGTCCTTTAGCTGTTATCTGAATACTGAATTTAAAAAGAAACTAGGAGTTCCCGTCGTGGCGCAGTGGTTAACGAATCCGACTAGGAACCATGAGGTTGCGGGTTCGATCCCTGCCCTTGCTCAGTGGGTTAACGGTCCGGCGTTGCCGTGAGCTGTGGTGTAGGTTGCAGACGCGGCTCGGATCCTGCGTTGCTGTGGCTGCGGCGCAGGCCAGTGGCCACAGCTCCGATTAGACCCC